>CM065813.1:27443857-28643857 GCA_033398695.1 Orobanche coerulescens
GCTTCCTCGTGTGCTTAGAATTTTTCTTTTTTTTTTTTTTTTTTTTGGCTGATTTTTCCATGTGAGAAAAGGTGTGACAACAGGACAATGTAATTTAACTACATTTCTCTTCTTATTCAATTTTTTATATACATAAAATTCAATGTTAAGATAATTCAAATAAAATTTATCTGTGATCATCTAACTAAAATTATTACTCCTTTCTTCTCAATTTAAGTGGGAGATTTTTATTTTTTCCAATTATTAATATTACAAATTGTTGCTCGCTCCTTCCCAATTTAATTGGGAGATTTTCATTTTTTTTTTTCTAATTTTACTATTGACATATTACCCACTCATTCCCACTTGAAAATGATAGGTTTTACTTAGGCCATGTTCTTTTGGACTGAATGAATATGATTTGAATTGAACTGAATGGATATGAACTGAACTGAATTGAGCCGAAATATATATTAAGAGTAAATAATAATAATAAAATAATAATAATAATAATAATATAAAAAATCATAAATTAATAATAAATAATAATAAATATAATGTAATAATAATATAATTAATTACAATTATAATAACAAAAAATAATAATACTAATAAATATGTCCCAAATGTACAGAATATCACAAAATATCAAATGTCACAAATAATAATAATAATAATAATAATAATAATAATCAAGATTACCAATAATAATAATAATAACAATAATTAACAATAACAATAATAATAATAATTGAATGGTAGGCCGAATCAATCGAATCGAATCGAATCGAATGGATTCGAATCAACCGAATCGAATCAATCGAATCGAAATCAAAATAAGTCCCAAAGAGAGTCTTATTCCCAATTCTCAAAATAAGTTTTTTATCTATAAAAATCTTGGTTGGAGGATAAATTCAACATTTTACCTTAGAATTTTCATGATATTCATATTTTTCTAAATCAAAAAATCCTCTCATTTTTCTAAATCAAATAACCAATGAAAATTTATAACAATCAGTATAAATTTTCAAACAAATACGAGTAATTTTTGTAGTTCCATAAAATATTCCATGAGGGTAAACTGCAATGTTTTTTGAAATGGAAAAAAATGAAATTTTCACTTAAATTAGGAAGAAGAGAGAATTAATCAATTCGATCAATAATTATAAAATTATAACTTATATTGTACCAAAAATTAAATTTACAATTTATAGAAATTGGGGACAGAAAATATAGGTATGCTTCAAAACAAATGGTTCAACTCATTGAGGGAGTTTGGATCGCGCGAGAGATTCTGTCAGCCATCTCCTTCTTCATTTCAGGATTTAATTTTCTTTTTAAGAAAAAAAAAACATAGGTGATTTAATTCATTCTGTGATTTAAGGTTGTTTTATTCATTTATTTAGTATTTTAGTACTTTTTTGGAGTTTTTAATTCTATACTTTTTTATTTTAATATCTAGTTTATGAAGAAATATGCCACGTAGCCTCATAGGTTGCAATAACTAGGGGTGTTCAAAATATCCGATCCGAAAATTCGAAAATCGAATATCCGTTTTTTCGGATTCGGATATCGGATATGCCTTTTGAAAATTTTTGGATATTCGGATATCCGAAATATCCGAAAAATCTATAATTTATATTTTTATATTTCAAATAATATGAAGATATACACTTTGTTTGGCAAATAATATTATTATATTTACTTTTATTGGTTTAAACTCGTATTGTAATATTATTTATTTAAGATAAATAATTAATTGAGTCTATATTTAATTGGTTGTAAAAAAATTTATAGTAAAAAATTATTTCGGATATTTTTTCGGATATCAATAATTACTATCCGAATTTTCGAATAACCAAAATTTCTGATATCCGATTTTGAAGACCCCTAATAATAACCCATGTTAATGGCAGGGCAACCATTACATTCCTTGCACCTAGTATTGGAAACAAGAAAACAAATCATAGTTTCATATGATTTCGACATTATTAATCTCTCTCATTACTTTCCCTTGCAATTATTCAAGCCGACCCATAGGTACTTGAAAAATAATTCCTTGACGTCATTTCGCGGGGATACAAGATGGCGTCCCATGGTGCATGCTTTTTGCTGACGACATTGTGTTAGTGGCGGAGTCGAGGAGGGAGGTGAACTCGAAGTTGGAGCTATGGAGGTCTAAGTTAGAGGGCTTGCATGTGAGCCGGTCTAAAACAGAGTATCTCTGGTGTAACTTTAGTGGTGAGGCCAACGAGGAAGATGTAGAGGTAATGATTGCGGATCAGATCGTTCCCCGTACAGATAAGTTCAAGTATTTGGGTTCGATCATTCAGAAGGAAGGTGAGTGTGAAGATGATGTCACTCATCGCATCAAGGTGGGGTGGTTAAGGTGGAGAGCAGCGACAGGAGTCCTGTGCGACAAGAAAGTCCCTCTAAAGTTGAAGGGTAAATTCTATAGAGCGGCAATCCGACCTGCAATGTTGTATGGCTCTGAATGTTGGGCAATGAAGAAGTCGCTTGAGAGCAAGTTGGAAGCGGCTGAAATGAGAATGTTACGCTAGTCGTGTGGTCGCACAATGTTAGATATAATCTCGAACGGGGTCTTCAGGAACGCGCTAGAAGTGGCGCCCATTTCAGCGAAAATTAGGGAAGGAAGATTGAGATGGTTTGGCCACGTCCGCAGGAGGCAGGCATCTGCTCCGGTGAGGAGGGTCGAGAGTTTAGTAGTTGTCGGGGAGAGGAGGAGAGGCAGACCGAGGAGGACGTGGGAGGAGCAACTGAGATTAGATTTGAAGGCCTTAAACCTTTCTGAGACCATGACTGTTGATAGGTGCGCTTGGAGGCGTCAGATCAGAGTTGTTGATTCTTTAGTTGGGAGTGGTGCTGTAGTTGAGAGCCTCAGAGTTGGGTTGTCTCGGTTAGCTTTGACCTAGAGCATTGTATTTTTACATTTATTGTATATTTTATCATATTGCCTTTTGCGTGTGGTGTGTTTTTGACAGGGAGCTGTGCGCGGAGTCAACCTCTCTTCTGTTTGAGCAGCGTTCATCGGGAGTGAAGTAGCCAAATTCCTCTTAGGTAAGTCCATGTGGATTAAGCCATGGACTCAGGTATGGTATTGAGTTTTTCGTATCATATGCTTCCCTTTATATTTTTACTCAATATGTTGCTGTGCACTAAGCTGAGGCTCTTCATGGAAACAGCCTCCCTACCGTAATAAGTAGGGGCATGGTCTGCGTACATCTTATTCTTCCCAGACCCTGTTCTGAGCGGGATATACTGGATATGTTTGGTTTGATTTGGTTTAAAAAAAGGGTATTACTAAACACCACCCAAAATTACTAGCCACCGCCCTATAAGATTACCTTTTTATCCATTTCAAGTCTTTCATTATTTCTAAACACCACACCACACCAAAATCTTTCAAGCTCAAGTTTTTCGAATATAACACACAATCAAATATATATCGTCAATATTATCGACAACTACGAAAATGGACGAGAATTCGCATCTGAAGGTAATTTTTCGGAGAAAATGACGCAGACGTCTGATTATTCCGCCTGTTCCATGGTACAGGCGTCCCCAGATTCCGCCTGGACCATGGTACAGGCGTTTGTCGCGACGCTCCGTCCTAGGTCTAGCGTCTAAACCGACGCCTGAACCATGGTCGGACGTCCGATTGAACGTCGTGCCTTGGCTAGGCGTCCGATTCGACGCCCGTGTCACTGTGGCCCGTCAGCGAATGCCTCGGCCATGGTCCAGCGCAATTTTGGGCCTTTGGACCCTTTTTTTTGCTGATTTTAAATATTAATAATAATATTATTGGTATTATTATTAACATTCTGTCAATTAAAAATTTCAGGTTATATTGGAAGAATTTGAAGGCGACGGCGTTGATTATAGTGGTTATTTCGTTAATGAAGAAATATTCGTTAGTGAATGTGATGCGATTGGTTCGGCGAAAAAAATTGCTCTTCAAATTGGTTTCGAGTTGATCATTTCATCGTACAAGAATAAAGGAAAGACAAAGCTATTGAGATGTAATCGTGGTGAACGGTACAGAGGGGTATTAAGAGATTTGGATGTCGCTGTTCGAAAGGACACAAAGACGAAAGCATGCAAGTGTACATTTCAGATAAAGGCCGAACAATTGCATGACTTGAGTGGTTGGATAATCAGACCGATCTCTGGAAGTAAGGGTATGCACAATCACTCATTTATTGTTTATCCGGAGGGGCATCGTCAAATGAGTGGACTGAGTAAATCGGCCAAACAAGTTGTTCGTGAGATGAGTCTTTGCTCAAGCTGCCGTGTGCCATCTTGGCGGCCATTCAGAATAAATTTCCCGAGGACAAACCGACTAGACGACATATTTATAATTATAGAGACCACTTGAGGAAGCATGATTTTGAAGAAAGAGATGTCGTCGGTCAGTTTCACCATTTGGATGTGACGAATAACTACGTACATTGGACGCAGGCCGACCCAGATACAAATGCTGTTACCCACGTGTTCATGGCACATCCAACATCAATCAACTTAATCCGGACCTACAGATGGTTCATTGGCATGGATTCCACCTACAAAACGAATAAGTACAAGATGCCATTTCTCGAGATAGTCGGGATGACTCCATGTAACAAGAACTTCCTAATCGCCTATGCAATTATGAAAGATGAGACCGAATCGAGCTATGCGTGGGTGTTACAGAAGTTGAAAATTTTGCTTGGGTTTGATGTTCATCTGACGGCTATTGTTACGGATCGCGAGTTGGGATTGATGCGTCCTATTGAAGAGATATTTCCAGAGAGTGCCCACTTGCTTTGCACATGGCATATTAATAAGGATGTTGAAGACAAGGTCTACAGAATTTGTGGAGAAGATAAAGAAATGGGCCAAAGGTTTAAAAATGGGAAATTGAAGAAAATCATGGAAGCGGCGACCGAAGAGGAATATGATCAAGCGGTGCAACTCATGAAGGATACATGGAGATGGAATCCTAAGGTGATATCATACGTTGAGGGTACATGGCTAAAATACAAGGAGATGTTCGTTGTTGCGTGGACGAATAAAGTGATTCATTTTGGAAACACAACCACTTGTAGAGTTGAGAGTGCACATGCCGAGTTAAAGCAATGGCTTAATTCTTCCACCGGAGCCCTCGATACCGTCTGGACCAAAGTGAACCAGGAGATTGAATCACAACTTACGCAGATCAGATACACACTTGAACAGTCTAGGTGTCGTACAGGTGTGGTGTATTCTGGTTTTCCGTTCAACTACTTGCGCTGTCGTGTTTCCCATCATTGTCTGCGATTACTGTCGAATGAATTGACACGTATGAGAGAGTGATCAAGTGTACGATCGTTGCGGTTGTTCACTCCAAACCACCCATCAGATTCCTTGTGCGTGTGAGCTCAAGAGACATATGGAATCGCGGACCCCATGCAGTGTTAGTCGTCTTCACATATTTTGGCAAACACTTATTATTAGTGATGGTGGGTGTTGTTGCCCAAAATATTTATCCGAGGATTAAATACTGCTGGAAGACGGACAACAAACAACAATTGCGGGAGCACTTCCGAGAGAAGATAAATAATACAAGATTTGTCGGGTTTGTTAGGCCCGGGCTTGAATGCTCTCGCGAGATGATATTAATACAAATATTCGCAGATACAAGTATTAATGAGAGAAATCTAAATACAATGAGTGTAAAAAGACTCTGTTAATCCGGCTCTTGAGCGAAGCTCGGTGTTCTTCATCCCTGCCGATAGTTTGCTCAATGAGAGAGGCCGGGAGAAGTAAGACCGAATGATAGCTGTTGCCAAGAGTTGGAGATTAGCCAAGTGCTTGATGTTTTGTTTCTGTATTGCGTGTATAAAGTCAGAATGCCCGAGAGTGCAGAAGAATTTCCGTCCTCGGACAAGTGCTGGGAGCCTTGTATATATAGGGGCAGCCGGGTCCTGTCCTCTAGCGGGCGATCGCCTTCCGGCCATTTTAATAATGGGGCGATCGTCCGCCGGCCAATATTATAATGGGGCGATCACCCGGGCTGTTGGGCTAAAGTCCAAGGAAAAGGCTGGCGCCAGCTGGGCGGTCCAATGGGGAGTCAGCACGCGTCCGGAGTCAGTCAACATGCGGCCCTACTGACAGCTTTCGGCGGAATCAATGTCACATGTGGCCCTACTTGACAGCTTTCGGCGGCTTGTCGACTGGTGGAAAGATCCTGCCAGGCTGTGGTCAATGGCCCGAGATTCGCGGATCTTGTCTCAGTCCTTGCACGTGGTGCCAGTCTTGAGGCTCGGCCTTTGCCGACTGGATGGCCATCGTCGCTGATCGACATGAGGCGGTCGTCTCTAGACGGTCATCAGAGGTCGCCATCGGCCAGTGGATGAGGGTCGGCAATGGTCGGTCACCAAGGGTCGGTCGGCAGGCGCCGAGGGATGGTCGTCCGCTTGTCGGTCGCCAGGAGTCGGTCGCCGAGTACCGAGAGGCGATCGTATTGATGTCGATCGCTCGGCACCGGGATTCATCCTGGGACCTTCGGTTGCGATCTAGCTTGTCCCATTGGGTAAAGGCTCGGCCGCTGTCAGTCGGTCGTGATTACGCCTTGGTCGTTCGGCAGTGACTCGGTCGCCCGACCTCCGAGGCGATCGTCGGTCGGAAAGTGTTAATTCTTGACACAACAATTGCCACCCCAGCTTGCTCCTATGTTGAAGACATGGGGCGAGGTGGTTCTTGCTGGCGATCGTGTAAGGATGAGGACGGGCGATCTTTGCTGAGCTGACTTAGGATTCGGACTTGGGCTATCATGGTCGATTAGCTAGCTATCTTTCGGTCTTGTACCTGCAAAAACAACATTGGCCGATCCCCCTCGGAAACTTGGTGGTTTCGCTTTGTTTGAGGAATCGTGCACAGTCGCGGAGGTCGATGGACCGACTCCATGACCGTGTCTTGGTGCGCGAAGACATTGAGTGTCTCGTGACTCACTTTATTAAGGGTCCTCTGTTAGGCTGCGTCTCGCCTCGTATTTAAACGAAGGGCGTGCGGTCTCGGTCTAGAGGAGTCCTTGCGCGGGGCAGCGTCGGATGAATCAACTCCACCTCCGCGGCTTGTTAGCTCTGCTTCCACCTCGGCCAGCCATGGAGATGGCCGACCTCGACGGTGTACGTTGAGACGGGGGTTGTGGCATGTGTCCACTGATTAATGTTGGAGAGCCCTTAGACTACGCCAGCCTCGTATTTAAACGAAGGGCAGGCGATCTTGGCCGAAAGGGACCTTGCATGGCCGAAGCAGCCGGTTCCATCGACTGCCAGGACCATGGCTTTATGATGTGCGGCGGAGGCGATCGCGAGCCTTAGTTCCTCGTGTTAAATGCTGGACTGTAGACGGCGATCGTGTCCTCCGGATAGCTGATGATGTAGCGTGATGATCGGCGATCGGGCCGGAAGCCTGGCGATCGTCTCTCGGCAGCCGATCGCTTTATTCGTAGGTCGATATCGGCGATCGGGCGGGAGTTAATCCCTCATTTAAAATGGTGGACTGTAGGCGGTGAGCGAGTCCTCCGGCACTGCTGGATAGTAGCGATAGGGCTGGGAGACCGGAGGTCGTCACGCGGGCGCCGATCGCTCTACTCCTAGGCTAAGGAGAAGCCTTTGCCTGGACAGGAAATCTGCGGCTCTAGCCCGGAAGGCCGCGTAGGTCGTCGGTAGGGTCTTCGTGAGATGCCTGAACATAGGCGAGAAGCCCTGAAAACCTCCTAGGACCGCGTAGAGGGCGGTCTCATCGCTTACGGGCTCGCCGTTGAGGATGATCACGTCTACCCGGTCGATGTAGTCCGAGTCGGACTCCTCTTCTCCCTGCTTGATTTGCATCATGCGAAAGCGACCTTCTGGCCGGACGACCCTGGTGGCGAAGTGTTCTGTGAAGATGTGCGCCAGCTCGTTAAAGGAGCCAATGGACCGAGGTGGCAATGAGGTGTACCACCGGTGGGCGAGGTCGTCCAGTGTCAGAGGGAACATCCGGCACCTGGTCGCGTCCGATGCCCCACATCCGGTCATGTAGATGTTGAACTTGTGCAGGTGTGTTTGGGGGTCCGATCGCCCCTCGTACACGGGTGTCTGAGGAGGAACGATCTTGTGCTGCACGGGGGCGAGCTCGATGTCGATCGCGAGCGGCTCGCTCAGCTCGGCGATCGTCTTCATGGCGCCTGCCCTGGATTCCAGGAGCGCCTTCACGTCGTCGAGCTGACGTTGCAATGCGGCAATCGCCGCGGCTCGGTTGCTTGCGGATCGGCTTTGGGAGCGGGAGCCGAGGCGATCGTGTGCGATCTCGGACTCATTGCTGCCGACCTCGGGAATTTGGCGAGCGGGAGCCAGCGGCTGGATTGCCTTCGGGAGCCGGGTAGGCCGAGCTCCTGGTGACGGATTCAAACTCCGTCGTCTCGTAGCCGGGCCGGACGCCCGGCCGCGTGTCGGGTCACGCCCGTGCGATCGAGACAGAGGTGCCCCAGTGCCGAGCGCCTCTTCTTGCGGCGAGAGCCTCACAGCGATCGCTCGGCGATGTGCCTTGAGCTTCCGCTTGGACTTCGGCGGGAGACAGGGGTGATGGCGAGGCGCGTCGAGAGCACTCCGTCGCTCCTGAAGGACGGCTATGGCCTCTTCGATCTGCTCATTGGTTCGGAATCGATCGAGCGAGAGGCTCGGGCCGCCGTCCGGGACGAGATCGAGCGTCTCGATCAGCGGCGGCTACCTTCCACCATCGGTGCGGCTCGGGCCCAGGGCCAGGCAGAAGTCAGCCGGGCTGGTCGGCGGCTTTCTTGACGGAGGCTAAGACATGATTTCTGAAGGATTTCTTTGAAGTGCAGTGAGTGTCACTTCAAGTATCTGCCCCGAGAACAGTGAGTGTTCTTCGGGACGGTAGGTATAAAAATTCGAGGGTTGGATGCCCTTCTTCTAGCGCTAATTGTTGTTGCCCAAAATATTTATCCGAGGATTAAATACTGCTGGAAGACGGACAACAAACAACAATTGCGGGAGCACTTCCGAGAGAAGATAAATAATACAAGATTTGCCGGGTTTGTTAGGCCCGGGCTTGAATGCTCTCGCGAGATGATATTAATACAAATATTCGTGGATACAAGTATTAATGAGAGAAATCTAAATACAATGAGTGTAAAAAGACTCTGTTAATCCGGCTCTTGAGCGAAGCTCGGTGTTCTTCATCCCTGCCGATAGTTTGCTCGATGAGAGAGGCCGGGAGAAGTAAGACCGAATGATAGCTGTTGCCAAGAGTTGGAGATTAGCCAAGTGCTTGATGTTTTGTTTCTGTATTGCGTGTATAAAGTCAGAATGCCCGAGAGTGCAGAAGAATTTCCGTCCTCGGACAAGTGCTGGGAGCCTTGTATATATAGGGGCAGCCGGGTCCTGTCCTCTAGCGGGCGATCGCCTTCCGGCCATTTTAATAATGGGGCGATCGTCCGCCGGCCAATATTATAATGGGGCGATCACCCGGGCTGTTGGGCTAAAGTCCGAGGAAAAGGCTGGCGCCAGCTGGGCGGTCCAATGGGGAGTCAGCACGCGTCCGGAGTCAGTCAACATGCGGCCCTACTGACAGCTTTCGGCGGAATCAATGTCACATGCGGCCCTACTTGACAGCTTTCGGTGGCTTGTCGGCTGGTGGAAAGATCCTGCCAGGCTGTGGTCAATGGCCCGAGATTCGCGGATCTTGTCTCGGTCCTTGCACGTGGTGCCAGTCTTGAGGCTCGGCCTTTGCCGACTGGATGGCCATCGGCGCTGATCGACATGAGGCGGTCGTCTCTAGCCGGTCATCAGAGGTCGCCATCGGCCAGTGGATGAGGGTCGGCAATGGTCGGTCACCAAGGGTCGGTCGGCAGGCACCGAGGGATGGTCGTCCGCTTGTCGGTCGCCAGGAGTCGGTCGCCGAGTACCGAGAGGCGATCGTATTGATGTCGATCGCTCGGCACCGGGATTCGTCCAGGACCTTGATTGCTGATCTAGCTTGTCCATTGGTAAAGGCTCGGTGGCACAGTCGGATCGGCAGCTTACGCCTTGGTCGTTCGGCAGTGACTCGGTCGCCCGACCTCCGAGGCGATCGTCGGTCGGAAAGTGTTAATTCTTGACACAACAGTGGGGACACGACCGAATTTGTCGATCCTTCTACCGGTGCTGAATCGGAGGACCAGCGGTACTTTCAGGCCCTTGTCGATGAGGTCAGACAGAGCGATCCTGCAGTTGTCCGTAACGTATCACTTATGATCCACGATCATCTTCACCCTGATCAAACGCGTTACGTTGAACCACAAGTGAATACGGCAGTTAAGGGTCGACCAAGAGGAAGTTCATCGACTAGACGCGATCCTAGTGGTTGGGAGTATAGCCAAAGGGGTCGTGGTCGTTCCCGCTCATCCAGTGGTCGTGGCCGCAGCTCTTCTGCATCAGTCCACAATGCCTCTTCATCAGGTATGAACAAATTTATTAATTCTGTGTCTTTTTTTATATTGGACTAGGATACTTATGTATTACATGTTAAATAAAAAGATAATTTTTATTAGAAACAAAAATAAAAATAGTCTTCTTGACTAATTTTTTATATTTATATGTTACAAGTTAAATAAAAAACGTTAGGAATAAAAATAAAAATAGTCTTCTTGACTATTTTTTTATATTTATATGTTACAAGTTAAATAAAAAACGTTAGGAATAAAAATAGTCTTCTTGACTAATTTTTTATATTTATATTGTTATGAGAAATTTTTTTGTAGATGTATTATTTTTTGAAGTTTTTCAATGAGTTGTATCTTTTTAAGTTCGATAATATCTAATATATTGAATATGTGTTTGCAGATGGACACCACCGAGTGGAGATTGGTAACTATCACCATATCAACAAGATACCGGGAATTATTTTGCCGTTTGTTGAAGGTTATCTCGATGTCCCTGGAGACGGTAATTGCGGATTTCGTGTTATCGCCGACTACATATTTGGCGACCAAGATAAATGGCGTATTGTACGTGTATGCATTGCAAATGAAATTATAGCTAACTGTACACTCTACCGATCGATCTACTATGATGGGATTGAACCTGAGGTTCGACGTATTACATGGGATGGTGGTGCGTGTGGATCGGATCATTGGATGGCTATTGCTGAAGATTTATTCCCTATTGCTACTATTTTCAATGCCGCTGTCATACTATTCGGATTCGGAAATGGTAGATCTTTATTTGCATGTCTCACTGTGCTGCCGTTGAAAGCACCCTCAACGGCAACACGGCCTAGCCAAGAGATTGTCATTTGTCATTTAGGAGATACGTACAAACATTTTATTCGTCTAGATTTAATGCCTAATTTTCCTGTACCGCCCATAGCGAGTAACTGGTTTAGATTCCATGATAGTAGTGTTGGTGGCTGGGAGAATTTGTATACGAGCAGGAGAGAAAAATGGAATAGATTAGTGGGTATGATGTAAAACTTTATTTGTTGTATGTTCCTTAATTAATAAAATTTTCGTTTTTTGTTGATCTTTATAGTTGATAGTTGATTTTGTTTTATGTTGATCTTGATAGTTGTGAGACAAATTTTGGTTTTGTAAGCGAAGAAAAAACAAACAAATTTAAAGTGCCAAATGCAAAACTAAAGTGCCAATAAATATAAAAAATACAAAAAAAAAAAACGAAACGCCAAACAAAATACCGTCTTACGCAAAACAAACAAAATATAAAATACAAAATCAGTTGGCCAAATGCCAATCCCTCATGTACTCCTCGAGCATCGTCGTCGCTTCTTCCGCCGGGTCTGGGGAAGGTGTACGTCTGATCTTTGGGTAATAGCGACGGATCGACTCACCCACCGTAAAAAATAGAGACAATATAATACAATGAGTAATGTATGATGAAATCAAACAAAGTACAAAGTTAAAGAACATACGTAATCGGTCTTTGGAACGAGAAGGGATCACCGATCCAGTCTTTGCCGTCGTTCGATATTTGAGGGTGCGAATCGATAATACCACTCAATGTAATCATCGGCGCAAGCACTGATCATGAGTAGCGGCGATAGTCGGCGAGAGGAAGCCTGTATGCACCCGGAAACATCATCCAAGCATCGATGACATCCGAATGGGATAGTCAACTCGGTACAATCTGCTCGACCACGCCCGAACCGCTTTCTCCGGTCTAGTGATCGGAAAGGGATGGTCTCCACATAACCGAGCCGCCGTAATGCCCGACTGTGCATGTATGGCTCGATAATATCCCGATATCGTAGCCATCCAATGAATGTGGTCCTCGGGACATCCCTCACCGGATCGGGGCCATAAGACAACCACAGTATCTGCGTACATGTAATCAACAAGTTATACAAGTTATTTTTAAATGAATTGTGAGATTGTTAGAAGGAATCGTTATACCTCTGCCGGTCAATCGATCAATGCGGCGACGCAAAGATCGAGTCGGTGCTCGTCCCTACCCTCGGGCCGACACTCCATGTAGAAGCTCGAGGCTGCGTGGAGTCAACAATCATACGCTCTCGATGAGGTCGAAAGCAGGGAAAATACTCATAAATCCAAGCCCGAACGAGGGTAAGGCATCCACAAATCCCCATGGAGTCGCGCGACTAGCGATACCGGTGACGGTACATGAAAGCCAATGCGGCCGAACCCCATGAATACGGCCGGTAGTATCCATACCGTCCCTCACCTCCAATATGCGGGAAGGCCTGTCCGGTTACCACTCTTGTCAACAAACAAGGTGGATCCAAATAACAACCACATCCAAGCTACGGCACGGGCGCTCCACTCGACCTCCATCGCGACATGACACGAAAATCGAGTCCATAAGTACGCGCCACCCCCGGTGAGTACTCGGTAGCTCCAACCGCGATACTCAAGAACCTCCATCACATCCACTGCAATCTGTGTAGATGTGCTATCGGCATCAACCAATCGCCCCTCGACAGGAATGCGAAGGATCTGCCACACATCATGTAACATGATGGTCATCTCTCCGAACGGCATGTGAAAAGAGTTCGTATCGGGCTGCCACCGCTCAACGAACGCAGAAATCAACGGGGAGTCAATATGTCTGAACATGGCGTCCGTCAGGTGGGATAACCCAGTCCCACTGATCCGACTAACTAAAAAGGGTGACATCACTGAGCGCCACTGACTCAAGCTCTGACAAGCAGCAGTCCTGGTGTGACACTTCAGCAAACCTCTCATATCTCCAGTCCAGATACGCGCGGCGACATGCCCACCGAAACTCGGGATAACGCTGCCGTCGATAGGGCCACCAGGCATCTCCTCAGAAACCATCCAAGATGTCTCATCCTCTGCCCTACGCCGTTTACTACTGGTAGACCCAGAAGTCACAAACCTCCCCCCTCTCCCCTTCCGAACCCGGCACGAAAATGAAGAAGAATCATCACCGTCCTCCTGATCGTCGGCCTCATCGTGCGAATAATACTCGCTTGAATCCTCAGTACCAAAATCAGTATAAGGTACGTCCTCGAATCCCCTACGCTCTGCCTCCCGCTGTCTACGAACGGAAGCATCAACACCACGAGCTCTGGTGTGACGCGCTCCAGAACCCATCAACTCTGTGACTAGCGGCATAGATTTGCCCGCTCCTCCTCTCATCTGCGTTTAGCAAACAATACAACTAATAAGTAATAATCATACAAAGAATACACATTATTAATTATTAATTGAAAATTTTATTTTTTTCCAAAAATATGGCTGGGGCGTCCGGAACGGACGCTTGAACCATGACACAGGCGTCTGTCAGGACGCCACTTCCATGGTCCAAGCGTCGAGGCGACGCTTATCCAGCGGCTAGGCGTCCGTCTGGGCGCTGGGCATGGCCTGACGCCCGTGGGACGCCGTCAGCACTGGTGGCGTTCGCCGTGGGCGCTGCGCCATGGGACAGGCGGAATCGGAGGCGCTGTGCCATGGCCGAGCGTCATCGTCGGACGCTTGTCGAAATAACGGCCAGCGGCCTCTGCCGTGCACTCGGCACGGCGGCCGCGGCCAATGAAACAGTAAAACGAAAAAAAAAAAGTACAGGCGCTTTTCCTTTTCCGGTCATGGCGGTGGACTACGGCGGTGCGGCGGCGGTAATATGGTGGCGGACGGCGGCTGTGCGGCGGTAGTGTGGCGGCGGTTCGGCTGCGTCGGGTGGGTTGTTTAGAGAGAAAAGTATTGTTAAATTAGGATCCAAAATTTAATTAATGTGAATTAAGGGCAAAAAGGTAATATTCTAATATGGTGTATAGTAATTTTGGGCGGTGTTTAGTAATCGAGTAAAAAAAAAGGAAGAGTGGACCCAGGGGAGAACCACGTGCTCATCACATTTTGGAAGAAGGATAAGAAAGAAGACACGGAGTTTTCTTTTGGGCCTAAACGAATTAATAATACGCTAATCAAATTTTTATGATGGAAATACTTTTTCTTTTTAACTTATGGGTCATTGAGCTATTTTCTAAATAATCAAATTAATAAATCCAGGCCCATTATGTATGAGCTGGTCTAGGTCCAAAGCAGTAGTTGCAAGTAAGTTAAAAAAAAAATGTTTTCTTAGGAAAAATAATATTGGGGCCGTCCCAACCCAGGTACCACATTTGATATATATATATATATATATATTTATTAATTAACTTAACGTTGCATTAATGTGGAACTCATTCTCCATTCACATTACATTCTACAACAGACTCAATATTTTTTTGGTTATATATATATATATATATATATATATATATATATATGAGAACAGAAAAATGGGCAAAATATCATTTACGAACCAACAATAATCTGTAATCAAAATGCTACTAACAAGCAAAGTCGTTTGTTAAAGTTTTTATGTTTTGGGATTTTTAAGTTATTCAATTAAGATGGTATGATTTTGAAAGTTTGATGTGTGGTAATGAAGCATAGTTGATGGAAAGGAAAATCCAGGTGGAGGTATTAGTGTAAACTTATGTGATAAGATTATTGATTATCAAATCAAATCAGATCAAATCAAACCAAACCTAGAATCGTGATATTCGATTCTGATTATAACGAAGCAAACAAAATAAATATGGGATTACTGTTCTCCAAGGCTTTTAGGTTTGTTCGATTATTCTCCTGACAAAATAAATATGGGATTACATGCGATTTAATAAATACGAGAATTGCTACATAAAACTCTAAATAAAATAATAATAATAAAAAATACCAAATTAAGGACAATTTTGGAGAAAACTTGATTGACACGCTAATATAGAAACATCAAATCATCCCTCCGTCTCAATTATATAGGCTGATTGGAATTTTCACCAGGATTAAGAAACGCACGAAAAAAAAATGAAGTAACTTTGTATTATGCCTCTACTTATTATTTAATAATGAATTAATGCTAGAATAACTCAAAATATTAAAATATTGATATTTATAGAAAACCCTATATATTTAATTTTATATTATTCACAATTGTGCCACTGAAACTTGCTGCAGTAATTAGGCCACTGGATACTCACGAATTGTTACGGGCATGTCACTGGGCTTCTTACAACCATCAGAGATGCCGACAACAAAACAATCCAGCTGTTTCAAAAAATGATTCAAACGACCCCTATACTACGATTCCGTCGAAAACAACGAAGTGTTTACGTTAACATAACAACTTAAAGAGCTATCATCCCTCGAAACAACGACAAACAATCGGTACGAACGAGGCTCTGAATGATACAATCCACAAATAGCCGAAAACCACAAGTTCAACGAAATATTTAGGAATCGCAATGAAAGTGCGAAAAGATACAACTCAATAATATAACATAACCAACAAATCGAGTACAAGTGTCACTAAAATACAAATAAATCTAAAAATAAGTGCAAAAATATTACACTTTTCAAGTAGGGTCTATGAAGCATTGATATGGGTACGGGATGCGGATCACGATACATTACGGATACAAAGATACGATATATTTTGAAAGTTAAACAGTGGGGCATATATATACAAATAAATATTATTTTAAATTACTATAAATATATACTTTTTATTACAAAAAAAAAGTATTGATCATATTAAAGTTATACATACTCAAATATAAAATGTGATTAAGTCTCACGAACACGAGAAAATATGTTGAGGATCAGCAATAAAAACATAGCTTCTTAGCTTTTAATCGAAAATTTCAACGAGTATACATTTATGTATTCACGGAGTATCGAAAAAAGTATTTCACATGAAACACATCCCGTACAATACTTGTGCTCATAGAAGTATTACTGTTTAAAATTACCTTTAACTTTTTTTAGCTTATGATAATGCCTTGTGTTGTAAAAAATTGTAAAAATGCCCGTGACGGTGACATGCCGAAACAAGTTAACCGATCATTGTCCGCATGGGCAGCTCAACTGGTTTCTGGGTGGCAGATTGCTACAAGTTAACCGATCATAGGATGATGTGGCCGTCATAAGCTGATGTGACGATTTTTTCTCTAATGTTTTTTAATATATTATTTTAAATTAGAATATGGAGTATAAAATATTAAAATCGGAAAATTCTTAAATGAATTTTGAAATCTGAGAATTTATTTTAAGTCAGAAATTATTTGGAACATGTTAAATTAATCATAATTACTGAAAATATATATGATAAATTGGAAAAATAAAGCCACACGAGACCAAATCCACCACTTAGAGGGGTGTATTCAATTGGGATTTTGTGAGATTTTTTTTGGATTTTAGAAATCATAGGGTATTCAATTTGGATTGTTTTGAATTCATTAAAATCACGAGGTATTCAATTTGGATTTCAGAATGTCATTTAAAATTTTGGTGTATTCAATTAGGATTTCAAAATGTCATTTAAAATTTTGGTGTATTCAATCTGGATTTAAAACGACCCATTAAAATCTGAGGGTATTCAAAAATCCATGGATTTTTTTGGATTCATTAAAATTGTGGATTTTGATGGATTTCTTAGTGCTTTTTTGTATGTTTTGAAATCTCACCAAAATCAATGATATTTTGAAGGATTTCTAAAAATCCATTTGTAAATCCGAAAGACTCTCCATCAACTTTATAAGATTCTACGATGATTATTATTAATCCATGAATTATTTCTAATCCGCCAAAATCTTTAAAATTGTTATTAATCCACCAAAATTTGAATTGAATACACCCCTCTTAGTCTACCTGCAATAGCAGGTAACGAGGAATTTTCATCAATTTCTAAAAGTTACAGTTTAACAAAAGAAAAAAGGTATTGACTTTTTTTTTTACCCAAGTTGAATCCTGAGGGTCGTAGTTCTGGTCTCTCTTCCCTACCATCGGTCAAATCGCGGGATGTGCCTCAAGAACTGCGCCTAAGACAGCGCCAACCGATAACACATGCAAGGCCAAACCCTTAAAAGAAGGAATGCCTCACCGAGAATCAAACTCACACTACATGCCTTCAGCAAGACTTTATGTCCCCCTCCTTTGCCACTGAGCCATGCCCCGGGGGACAAAAAAAAGTTATTGACTATTTTCATATATAGTGGTAATATACATGATAATTTCACCAATATTGCTAAAAATTATCATTGTTTAACTATTTGTAGGTCTGTAAACGAGTCGAGTTGAGTCGAGCTTTCACAAAGCTCGGCTCGTTAAGAATTAAAACACACTGGCTCGAATTCGAGCTCGAGCTTGACATAAATTTTTCCTATTCGAACTTGACTCGCGAGCTTCAAAATTTTTATATTTTTCCTATTCGAGCTCGGCACGTGAGCTCGAAAATTACCAAGCTCGAATTAGGGTTAGGTTATATATATATATATATATAAAATTAATAAATATATATTAATAAATATCGCCCAACTCGTCGAACTTTCGATTCGAGTATATATATTCGAACTCGGCTCGATTAATATATCGATATCTAATATATGTTCGGATTTGAGTTGAAGTTCGAATTATCTGAATATCAATTCGAGTTTTTTCAAATCGAGCTTGAACTGCTCGCGAAAAACTCAAATCGTTTACGGGCCTAACCATCTGACTCAATTAGATGATCTTAGAGGAACGTGTCCCATAAAGTACACTATTATCTCTTCTTCTACTCTCTCGTCCGTATCATAAGTTTTTTTTTTATAATATTGGAAGTGTCTGAAATATAAGTCGCTTTAATTTATTGATCAAAGACATTTACATAAATATCCTTCATTATATTCAAGTGTAAAGTAGAAAGTTGATTTTTTCAAAATACATTTTTATATATTTAACTAACTTATATCAGTGGTGATGAGTTAATTAAAAATGACTAATAAGATGGAATATTTGTTAAGAGAAAATTACACCTCGTCCCCTAATAAACACCCCACTCATTCAAGTTCCTAACTTTTTTAACAAGATTAGTCTTTTTCGCCTGTTCAATTTTATTATTCCAAATATTTGTTCCAAATCATATTCCGCCGAGTAGATAGTCGCCACGTGTTCAGTTGTATCTTTTGAGTTTTAAAATTTTCATGTCTCGGTGAAATACATCTGGACACGTTATTAGGGGAACAAATAAAATTTGACCGTTTATTAATTGAGTTTAGATAAGGTTTTTTACTCTTAATAAACGACCTTTTTTTCCTCAAATATAGTGACGCTGTTAGTAATTCAAGATCTGTTAGTTTAGTGATGACATAAATGAGAGTAAGGCGTTTTTCAACATTCCCTCTCTCATCATATTAAATGCAGATCAATTCTTGAAGGGGTCCCAAACTTTTTTCTGGTAGAAATCAACTCCCACAAATTCGCGAAAAAAAAAAAAGAAGGAAAAACAATAACCAATCACCTTTCGACTCCGAAGGCAATCAGATATGGCGAAGAAAAGGGCGGTGCTGATTGGCTGCAACTACCCGGGGACGAAGGCCGAGCTGAAAGGATGCATCAACGATGTTCGACGAATGTACGCCTGCCTTGTGGAGCGTTTCGGTTTCTCCGAGGATGATATCGCGGTGCTCATAGACACAGACGATTCTCGCACCCAACCCACCGGCCGGAATATCCGCTCCGCTCTGGCCGATCTGGTGGGTTCCGCCCGGCCCGGGGACATTCTGTTCGTGCATTACAGCGGCCATGGCACCCGCCTCCCCGCGGAGACCGGCGAGGATGATGACACCGGCTACGACGAGTGCATTGTTCCGACGGACATGAATCTGATCACCGGTCCGCCTTTCTTTCCCCTCTATCTTGTATCTTGTTGATTTTCTCGTAGCTATGGGGATATGTGATTTTTTATTTTTTCTGTGACTTTTTTTTACCGTTTTATCTGATTAGCTGTGAGGATCTTAACTTTGGAAGCCAGGATCATATATGCACATATATCAGACTGTCTGATATATATATATATATATATATATATATATATATACATCTTGTTTTTCACATAAACTCTGATACGGCCCGACCATAAAACTTGGATCTCAACATAATTATGAGGTATCATTTTTGTGCCATCAGATGATGATGTCAGAGAGCTTGTTGACAGAGTACCAGACGGATGCCAGATCACCATCGTCTCCGATTCTTGTCACAGCGGAGGCCTAATCGACGAGGCGAAAGAGCAAATTGGAGAAAGCACAAGACGGAGTCGGGAAGAAGAAGAGGAGGATGGTGGATACCGCTTTGGGTTCAAGAGCTTCCTTCACAGTACCGTCGAAGATGCAATTGAATCGCGTGGTATTCACATACACCGCCACCGCAAAGATGAACGAGGAGGAGAAGAAACATTGGAAGGATATCAAGGGCGCGGAGGCTATACAAAGAACAAATCTTTGCCCCTCTCGGTTCTCACCGAGATACTCAAGCAAAAAACAGGCAATGACAATATCGACGTGGGCAAGCTCCGTCCTACACTTTTCGACGTGTTCGGTGACGATGCAAGTCCTAAAGTTAAGAAATTCATGAATGTTATATTTAGCAAGCTAAAGGGCCATGGCCAGGGAGAAGGAGAAGGTGGTGGGTTTTTGGGAATAGTGGGGGGTTTGGCTCAGCAGTTTCTGCAGCAAAAGCTCGAAGAAAACGACACGGGTTACGTGAAACCGGCACTGGAAACTCATGTCGGGAGCAAACAGGAAGTTTACGCTGGGGTAACTAATAGAGCACTTCCAGATAGCGGCATTCTTATTAGTGGCTGCCAGACGGAGGAAACATCAGCTGATGCTAGCCCATCGGGTGATGCTAGCCAGGCTTATGGTGCTCTGAGTAATGCTATACAGACTATACTTGGAGAGTCGGGTGGCAAGATTAGTAACCAAGAGCTGGTGCTTAAGGCAAGGCAGCTCTTGAAGAAGCAAGGCTACACTCAGCGACCCGGCCTGTATTGCAGCGACCGTCATGTTGATGCACCTTTCATTTGCTAATATGATTTTCAAACATGTTGTTTCTCCAGTTTGAGGTTTTTTGAGGTTTCATTCAAATAAAGTGATTGTTTTGTACTTTTGGTACTTGTGAGTGTTGTGTGCTTGTGTTGTTTTTGGTGTTTTTTCAGGACTTGGAGTGTGCAATAAAAATATATAATATTGTTGCAATATTAGCAAATCAGCTTTATGGTTTTGAGTTTTTGGAGCAGCAAAATGATTTTGGATTTCAATAATATATATTGCATTGCCTATTACAATATTGCTTAATGCTTATGATATACAAAATTTAGAAAAAAAAAAAAATAAGACAATGCATAAGTGCCACAAAATAGGGCCTAAAATAATAGAATATGAATATTGTTGCTATTTGGTTTTACACATCATTGGACCTAAAAGTTCAAAAATGAAGCCAACCATATCTTCCACTATAATCCCACAGCTGGCTTAGCCAATGCAAGTCGAAAGTGCATACGCCCAAACATTGTTAAAAGATATTCTGGCCTCTCACTCATCATCGACGTCATGAACCCAGGCTAGATCTGCCAGAACACCATCGTTACAGTGTGTCATTATGCATAACGAGACATGGCTTATCAATAATCCATTCATGATAGGAGGTAAACCTAAGGGCCATAAAGCATCCAACATAATAAAAATACAGCTCTGCCACATGTGTGATTGTATGTTTAGTCGTCGTTACATATCCGTACCTAGTATATTAGAAGGATTTTGCTATTCGTACATAAACTGTTGCGTAATAAGAGGTGGGGGAATTGATTGGATGAAAAGGTTGAAAGTTGTTTTGAGTTGACAAATGATAAAGTGACGTGCTGTTATGTAACTCAAATGTACATATGTAGCTAGAGTCCCAAAATATACCAAGCGATGTAGTCCAGGAGGAGCATTGGCAGAAATACAGAGCAGGATACGTGATAATGCAAATAGTAAAAATCATGGGTATACTATTCAGGTACATAAAAAAAAAAATTACACTACCCACCATATTAACAAAACATTTCTGCTGTTCACATTATCAAGATTTTATTTTTGCCTACAATAATAAATTTCATTTATCAGTATTAGTATTCAGATCAAAATGTTACTGTCAGCACAGCGTAAGAATTTATAGCCTTAATATACACCGAGCATATGATTAGTTCATAGGGCTGTTTTGGCCGATGTACTAACGTGTTTAGGATTTCGTAATATGCAGCTACCAAACTAGGAAAGAGAAGCGGAACAACAAAAAGAAATTATTATATTTATATGTGAAACAAAGTCATCCCCACCATAAATCAGCGGAAAAATAAAAGGACGAAAAGATATAGAACATGACATGATGTATAACCTTATAGGTATGTCCATAAGAGAGTATCGACAAGTATACTCATCAATAGTAGATAAACCAACCTTATATAGGCCATGCAACTATAGAACCTCAGGAAGCAAGAGATTAAGGGACAGAACTAAAACCTTGAAGCGCAGATTCTACTGCTGCATTTGGTATGAGCAATCCAACAATTCGTTGACTGTCTGCAGTGGTCTCTATACGGACAACACGGATTCTTTTGTGGCTTTGGCGAGCCTAAAAAAGATATGAATGTCTCTATAAATAGGAAAAAGTGTTGTCACGAGATCCAATGTTACTATGTTAGAAAAGAATCACACATCAGGGAACAAGAAATAAGGACATAAATGTTTTTGCTTCATGGATCAGACAAACAATGTGCTCACAATGGAAAATTACACTTTTAACCAGAAAAAAAATACACGTGAGAACAAAGATAAACTGAAATCTGCGATTCCCATGCCAGCAAGTAAAGGAAACCCCAATATTGGCAGTGTCTAAGTCTACAGGGATTGGTTTTTGTGAACTAGCTTTTCTTCGCATCATATATACAAAAATAGGAGAATTTACTAAACATTCCTTCAGTTTCATATTAAGTGTTGTTCTTTTTTTAGGTTGAACCTTGACCATAAATTATCTCAAAATATAATGACAAAAAATATTAAAAGAATGTATTATAAAAATATTTTTGATGCGAATCTAACAGTATAATTTTTGTAAAACTTAATATTATATGAAATAACCTATGGTTAAAGTTCAACTTGAAACAAACAAAACACCACCTAATATGAAACAAAGACAGAAATGGCTTATACACAAACTAAAAGCAGAATACAAGCAACCGGTTACATTAGATTTCTATGTGATTTTCTCTATAAATGATCGTGAATTATTTCAGTATCCACTATCCACCCTATAAATATGCCATGAAAATAAAATAACATAAAAAGAAAAAATGGTTGACTTACCTGCTTGGATAGTGCCTTTTCAATAGTTCCCCAGACAGGCAGAATTAGGCCACCCAAAACATTCACTTCTTGTAGCCTTCTGCCAGTGGTGCAGAAGCTGCCCAGCTTACATTTCGGACCATGCATGCACTGCATGTGAAAGCTCAAATAAGCCGTATGGCAACTTAATTGGAATAATATAACAACAAGAACACCACAAGCCATATCAGATTAGAGCCAAAGTTGTTTTATAAAACAGCTTTGCACCTAAACAAACTTTAAAGTCTGGAATATTTAAGTAACACTAGGCATGCCATCCAAAATTTGTGTATGGATTATATCTGGCATTGAAAAATCAAGTTCCAATAACTTGATGTAATTACTCACTCCTCATACAGTTTTTATTAACAATAAATGCTAAATTGAAAACAAAAGTGGTTAAATGAATAAGAGAAGCTCAATGATACAAACCAAGTGAGCATGAGACATAAATGATGTGGTATCAGACAATTCAGATGTCTCCAAACAACACAACTTAAGGTGCAGAGTATTGCATGACTGTTGTTTATTTCTCTCTGGTCTCTTTCCTACAAGGCTACAACCAGGACACAACTTTCTTCCTTTCCTTTTCTTGATTACTGACAGAGCAAATGATAAATATTGGATAGAAAAGATGTAATAGACAAATATGGTTTAAATGCATATCAATATTCTCTAGTTTGGATCACTTTTTCTTCAATTTCATGGCAGTACCCCTAATTTTAGTGAGCAAACCCGTCTTCTGACACCTAAAACAAGCACGCAGATTTTAGTCAGACCTCGAGTATTTTGGCAGTTAGCCAAAGGTACATAATCCTAACTTGGCAGCAAGGTTTAACTTTAACGAGCATTGCCATCTGGAAATACTAACTACAGTTAGTGAAGAACTCAATACACTAATCACTCTTGTTCATGACCAATATGCCGAAATTGGAAGCCAATCGGAAAAGATACCAACGTTTTATGGTCAACTTTTTTTTATAAAAGGGCAGCACGGTGCACAAAGCCTCCTGGCTCCCAGCGCGGCGAGGCCTGGGAAGAGTCCCCACCACAAGGGTGAAATGTAAGTAAACCTTACCCTGCATAAATGCAAGAGGCTGCTTCCACGATTCGAACTCGTGACCTCAAGATCACACGACAACACCTCAATTGGTGCACCAAAGCTCCCCTTCTGACTTTTTCTTTATACACATTTTTTTTTGGAATGTTTAGCACAATATACTATGTTCATCACTCCACTGTACGAAATTCAAATATGAATATTCGAATTGGGGGATTACTTTTTCTGAATTCAATTAGAAAATCCTAATTCAGATATCAATTCAAATTCGAATATAATTTGAATTAATAATTGATCTTATATATATAAGCAACATATCAATATAGATTGCATGCGCAAATAGAAACATTTTAAATAGTTGATACATAAGAAACATGTAGTATTACAATTGAAAATAATGTGAAGCATCAGCTACTCGACTAGTATAGCAATTAGTGATGCTAGTTTGTTTCAGGATATTGTTATTTAGTTTTTGTAATGTGTTATGATGCTTTATATCTTATAAACAATTTACTTCTGATTCTGGGAGATTCAAGTCTTGAAAGTCTTTAACAGCTATTTTTTTTAGGGCTCCATCTTTTTTAATACCAAATCATAGAAGTAACAAGTTATATATATCCTCATTTATAAGAGCATAAGTTTTTTATACCAAAATGTGTTAAAAGACATTAGTACCCTTAAGTCTACCACTAAAAGATAAAAAAAGATAAAATAAATAGAAAAGTAATAAAAGAACATAATCTAATTAAACGGTCCCACCAACCCATTCTTTCTTTCTCTCTTTCAAAAAAAAAGAAGACCAACTGTGTACTGCACAGGAAGGCTGTGCATCCCTGCACACGATCATCGTGCTGTTAATTCAATATATAACTTTACGAATAAATATATTGTTAACAAATACTTGTTAATATATAAGTAACAACACGTAAATGGCGAGTTATTTTAGAAATTAATCAACGGTATGCATGTTCTTGTGCACGATGGCTGCACACGATGGGACTAAACATTATGTGCACAAGAACATGCATATTTTTCACTAATTTTTAAAATAACTCGTCATTTACGTGTTGTTACTTATATATTAACAAGTATTTGTTTAACAATAATTATGTGTAAGGTTATAGACTGAATTAACATAATCTAATGCATATCATGTGTAGTATATAGGTTCTCAATGTATAAGTTCGTATATATAAGTTCATCATCTGCATGAAATAGCTCATATACTAATGAATCACACGAAATAACAAATATAAGTTTGCATACGATGTTATGTAGTTGTTAATGTTTGAGCAAGCAATTTTAGAATAAAAAAACATCCACATCGATAACATGATGAATCAAATTGGCCAAAAAAAAAAAAAATCATGTGCACACGATGGCAACCATGACCGTGCCCATTATAGGACTAACCATCGTGTGCACAAGAACATGCACATTTTCACTAATTTCTCAAATAACTAGCCAACTCACGTGTTGTTACTTATATATTAACAAGAATTTGTTAATACTTATTTGTAAGGTTATAGACTGAATTAACATAATCTAATGCATATCATGTGTAATATATAGATTCTCAATGTATAAGTTCGTATATATAGGTTCATCATCTGCATGAAATAGCTCATATACTAATGAATTATACGAAATAACAAATATGAGTTTGCATACAATGTTATGTAGTTGTTAATGTTTGAGCAAACAATATTAGAATCACAAAACATCCATATCGATAACACGATGAATCAAATTGGCCAAAGAAACCCAAAGTTCATGTGCACACGATGGCAGCCATGACCGTGCCCACGATGGGACTAACCATCGCGTGCACAAGAACATGCACATTGTTCATTAATTTCTAAAATAACTCGCCAATTTACGTGTTGTTACTTATATATTAACAAGTATTTGTTAACAATACTTATTTGTAAGGTTAAAAACTGGATTAACATAATCTCATGCTTATCATGTGTAGTATATAGGTTCTCAATGTATAAGTTCGTATATATAAGCCCATCATTTGTATGAAATAGCTCATATACTAATGAATTACACATGATATGATTATGTTAATCAAGTATATAACTTTACAAACAAGTATATTGTTAACAAATACTTGTTAATATGTAAGTAACAACATGCAAATTGACGAGTTATTTTAGAAATTAGTGAAAAATGTATATGTTCTTGTGCTCATGATGGTTAGTCCCATCATGGACACGGTCATGGCTGCCATCGTGTGCATCCATCGCGTGCACAAACACATGCATACTTTTCATAATTTATAAAACAATTCGCCAATTTACGTGTTGTTACTTATATATTAACAAATATTTGTTAACAATATACTTGTTTGTAAAGTTATATATTGAATTAAGAGCACAATGATCGTGGACAGGATGCACATGATGGCAACTCACGATGGCTGCCATCATGTGCGGAAGAACTTGCCAAAAAAAAAATATGACGATAAACTATAGCTGCATTACCTTCTTTTTTTTAATAATCGTGTGATTTTTATAAGGATTTTGAGAGACTCATTTGTCAAAAATAGCGCGAGTGTCTGTGATTTGTTGTACATATAGTTGTTGGACATTAATTTCGGTTGTTATAAATGGAGGAGATGAGGGGAAAAAAAAGAGTCAAATTAAATAAAATGCAAAAAAAAAGTCGACATCACCAACTTTTTGGAGGACATTTTAGTCTTTTTAAGCAAAATGGTATCAATAACTTATACTCTTATAAGTGGGGATATATAACTTACTAACTTTATGGTTTGGTATTAAAAATTTTATTTTCACTTTTTTTTAATATCCTTAAAGTAACAGTATGATTTTGAAATATGTATGGCGTACTTGTATATCTTGTAGAATTACATGATGATTTTTGTTAAGAAAACAAGTGAAATTACTTTAAAACAAGGGTTCTGTACACAGCAAGGGTTCTGTATACAACAACGAAGCCCTAATCTCAACTTGGGCCGGCTATATGGATCATGTTTCTCCATTCAGCACAGCTTTGAGCAACATGTGGTGTAAGAAGCAGAGTGCAGGTCCTATTGGACCACACTTCTCCATGTAAGTGCCAGTCTACCCCTATCTTTCCTAGCGACATCGAAACTAATATGCTCGCATTGTCTAACTGGTGAATCTAAAGATCGACGATTCACATGTCCAAACCATCTTAATCGCCATTCTTTCAATTTATCACCAACTGGTACAACTCCAACAGTATCCATAAAGCATCAAGGAGTAAAGCATTTAATAATTTTTTCCCACTGATTGTTTAACTCATACTCCCTCTTTCTTCTCTTCAAAGCTAGAAGCCCAGAACAGATTCAGCTTAAATTAGTCCCATGCACACCGGCTGGGGAGAGGGGAACAGCATTGATTGTTTTCCAGCAGTGACAACGACAACTCTGGAGGAGGACTGAACAAGAGCATGCCAGTCTCCCAGTCAAGACTGCTAACTCAGTTCACGCGCAACGAGACCACCACCCCCGAGTCGCGATACTCGTGTAAAGCGGTCTGTTGAAAGCATGATATGCCAATAAGTACTGTAGGGAGGCGGAGGATAGGCCGATCTGCTACATTAATACATCTTGTTTCGCCCGGACTAGATTCTTCTTCAAAAATCTTGTAAGACACGTATCTGCTACATTACCAGAAAGATATCGGCTTCCTTCAACGTACTACCAGCTTTCTTTTCCTAAACCTTTAATGTACTACGAGCTCTCTTTTACTAAATCAGCCTTACCTTGATATCCCTCCAAACTCTATTAATAGTTGGTACAATCTGGAAAGCAAGTGCAAGTTCCATGAAAACTTCAATAGGAGAGACCCAGACATTCAAGTTGCCAATTTGGCAAGGCGGGAAAGCTCCTGCTGATATAGGGAGGGTTGCGGACTGACCGTACGCTGTGAACCACCACAAAGAAAGCCCAAGAAGAAAGAAATATGCCAGGACAAAGCGCATGTCCTTGAAGTATGAAAATACGGGGAAGATATTAATAGTCAAAGTTGTGCATTGGGAAGCGTGAAAGTCCAAAAGTTGCAATAATAAGAGAACATAGGTAGTATAACCTAATGTGACTTGTTCATTTTTCCTCATTTGCTATTTACTCCATACTAAAAAAATCTGGAAACTCATTAGATCAAAGAAGAGATGTTATAATATCTTATTATTTACTAGTTATCTAAAATTTGGCAAAGAAAAGAAAAGCAAACCAAGAATTAATTCACTTTTATAGAAAAATCCTGTTATTTTAGGAAAATAAGTGCTAAAGCACATAAGCACGCGAAAACGCGTGAATCAAATTTGATTCATGTCATGGTTATGCAAGTTTTCAAGTATTCCTTCTATAAAGTAAATCTTATGTATAAGGTAGGATTACTCAATGTTACGCAACATATAATTACATAATAAATTATTCAACTACGCACAATCCTTTCGGATTATAGAATTATTATTAACTTTTCTTCCGTTTGACATTGATGGTTAAAAACGTTTTCTTTTTACCTGATCTCCGCCTTATTTTGGTATATATTTTTCTTTGACCTACTATCCATAGTTTTCAAGTGCTGCCTAGGTGACATCTCAGCTAGGCGATGGTTTATCGTCCCGTTCTCACCTAGGTCTCACCTTTGAGAGGTAATAGGAGACTATTAATGATGTTGTATTGTTGACATTATTGACAATTTGCTTTTGTGGCATAGTTTTGATTTTTGATATGATTTACTATTTTTGTGATTGATTCACAAAACAGGTTTTCTGGTGGTTGTCGCATTGCATGGTCAGACCATCGCCTTTCGTCATCTAATTTCTCGGGCACTAGGCCATGGCTTGTCATATCGCCGTCGCATATCTCATTCATATCATCTAATTTGCATTATATTCTCTAAGTTAGGTGGTAGTATCCTTAATTTTTAGTCTGAGCAGAACATTTGTTCACAGCAGCTAGACGCGCACAAGTTTTATGCTCTGATTGAATGTTTTGGCAGTAAACGTACAGTACATATGCTAAAAGTGTTGATATATGCTTGTTTAACATTAACAGATATTGCTATCTCATAGAACTCAGTACATCGACACCTTATTCCAATTGCATCAGATAGCCGCAGCTTTGAAGTACCCATGAGTGGTACTTAGGATATATTCAGCCAAAGTGGCTGCACATTGTTCCATTCATACAACGTTTTATATATGCTCAGATTTCAGTCTGTACGGGTTATTTTCTATGAAAAATCGTATTTTAGAGCTCTTTTAATAAACATGAACATTGAACTACTACAAATTAAACCATAAAAAACATTTGCCAAATAAGGCTCTGTTCTTTTATTTTGTTGAATTGAATTGAACTGAATAATAATAATAATAATAATAATAATAATAATAATAATAATCGTATTTGGGTAATTGTGGTGCACCTTCTAAAACAGATTGTTGGTTTCGAGCTGTGGGTTGTCTAGCAGTTTTTGGTTTCGAGCAGGTTACAAGCTTTTTGTGTTTCGATAAATAATATTGCTACACATCTTCGTGGTGAGTTTTTGTAGTGCTTCTGTGTCCCTTTGGCGGTTCCAGCAGGTTGGTTTCTTGTTCTGTTACTCTTGTCATTGTGAAAGGGTTTTGTATCTACATTGCATTGGTTTCGTAAAGTGTTATTGATTGTGTGTTGGATATCCTTCCTATGCCTATTGTGAGATTCCATTGTCCCTTCGTGGGCCTTAGTGGATGTCGTGATGGTGGCGGAAATGGGCTTACCAAGACTTCGTTGATCACACATCTTCGTGACCGACATTGCAATGGTGAGGCTCAAGCTATCACTAAAAACTCTCTTGTTTCTGATTTGGTTGTTTTTGAAAGGGCCGAGGTTACTCTTAAGCGTATGGGACTTTGGTTATGTGGTGTTTGTTTCAAAACGCATACTTACCGGGCTAAGTGTCGTCATGGTGTGGGTTCTGACTTCGTGTCACCCCCTGATTGTGGTGATGGTGTTGTTAAGTTTGTGTTATATGATCTCACCAAACCGCAAGTTCCATCTTCCGTTGCCCAGGTTGAGGATTCGGTTTTGGATGTGCTTGGTGGTTTTGATTTACCCCTTCTTGACACCTTATTCTCTAAGGGATTGCGGACTGTCAAATCTATCCCTCCCAAATGTCGTTTGGAGTTCTCTCGCACTTTGAAAAGAGCTCTTGATAAGGTGATTTGCACGCCTGATGACATTTCTTGTTGGGTTGGTTTGTTTGTCCTGCCTCTTTGTCTTCTTAAAACCTTTTGCCCGAGGAGTAGTCAAGAGGGTAGGTCGGCCACTAAGCGCCAACGCCAGGAAGAATATATTGTTAATGCTATTCATGCATGGGGCACCCCTGGTGGCAGTCTGCAGGTTGTGCGTGAGGTTTTAGCTGAACCTTCTCCATTATGGTCCAATATTGATGATGATTGCTTGGATTTGGGTGACCGCAATGTCAAGCAATGTAAGAGGAAGATTTGTGATGGTCATTATACAGCAGCGGTCAGAGTTCTTTCGTCTTCTGGTATTGCACCTTATGATGTTTCTACTCTTGAGGACTTAAAAGCTAAGCACCCCTTTCAGTCTGCTCCTCTTTTGCCTGATATACACATTGATCATCATCACCTTACCGCGTCTCCGTCTACGGTTCTTGACATGATCAAGAGTTTCCCTCGTGGCACTTCTTGTGGGCGGGATGGGTTGCGTGCCCAACACCTTTTGGATTGTTTAAATGGTGCTGTTGTGGCTATTTCTGATGAGTTGGTTGCTTCTATTACCCAAGTGGTGAACCTTTTCCTTGCTGGTAAATGCCCGAGGGCGCTGGGTGAGTACATTGCTAGTGCTCCCCTCACACCCTTAGTCAAACCAGAGGGGTATTCGCCCTATTGCTGTTGGGACTGTTTGGAGGCGTTTAGTTTCCAAGGTTTGTGCTTCTATGATTGGCCACTCTTCAGATAGTTATTTAGATGATTTGCAATTTGGTGTTGGTGTGTCTGGTGGAGGGGAGGCTATTCTTCACGCTGTGAATCGGTTGGTTGAGGACCGGGGGGATGATGTTGGTCTGTCTATGTTGTTGGTTGACTTTAAAAACGCTTTCAACATGGTGGATCGGGCTGTTATGTTACGAGAGGTTCGGCTTCATTTCCCGGCTATTTCACGGTGGGTTGAATTCTGTTACTCTAGTCCCGCTAGATTATATTATGGTGAGCACACTCTTTGGTCTCATCAAGGTGTGCAACAAGGTGATCCGCTTGGGCCTCTTCTTTTTGCTTTAGTGTTACATCCCTTGGCATGTAAGATTAGAGATTCTTTTGACCTTTCCTTTCAAGCTTGGTATCTGGATGATGGCACTATTATTGGTGATACCTTGGTTGTGGGTAAGGTTTTGGAGTTGATTATGGCGGATGGACCTTGTCGGGGCCTACACCTCAATGTTGATAAATCAAGTTTTTGGCCACAGAGGACCCTGAAGGTGTATGTCGGTGTTTTCCACCCAATATTTCCCGCCCTCACATGGTGTTAAATTATTGGGTGGACCCGTTAGTGTGGATTTTGAGTTTTGTAGTAAGTTGGTCCCGAAAGGGTTGCTAAAACCATTGAACTTATGGAGGCGGTTGCCAAACTCAATGACCCTCAATGCGAGTTGTTGCTTCTTCGTACATGTCTTTGGTATTTCTAAGTTATATTTTTCTATGCGCACATGTTCTCCTCGGGTCTTTGAGTGTGCTCGTGTTTCTTTTGATGTGGCACTTCGTTCTTCCTTGGAGCGTATTGTCACTTCCAGGCCGGTTTTGGTGATTGGCAATGGAGACTCGCCACCTTACCCTTTGCTTTTGGGGGGCTTGGTTTTTATTCTGCATGTGATGTTTTGAACTATGCTTTTCTTGCTTCGAGACTTCAATCTGCTAGTCTGCAGATTAAGCTCCTCCATAGTGCTGGTATTGTGACTATTGGTCCCTCATTTGATGATGTTCTATGTACTTTTAATGCGAATATGGATATTGACCTTTTGAGTAACCCTAGCGAGGTCGCTGCCCCCAAACTTATGAAGAAATTGGCAGATATATACTTCGATCGGGTTACCCAAACTGTTGAATCTACGTTCCATCTATCCCCTCGACAGGTGGCGCTATGGAGCTCACTAAAGGAGGATCACACTTCAGATTGGCTTAGGGTGGCTCCTATATCTGGATTGGGACAAACTATGAACGCCAGGACTTATCGTTGTGTGCTGTGTTATCGACTGGGTGTTCCCCTTTTCACTGTTCAGGTGCCGTGCTCGGCATGTTCTAGGGTTTTTGCTGGAGATATTTATGGGGATCATGCAGTTTCGTGTGCGGGTATTGTTGGCATTAAACATCGGCACAACATTGTACGCGATGTTCTTGTTGATATATGCTCTCGGTCCGGGATTTCTGTGCGTAAGGAGGTGGATATTGGGCTTCATGGAGATATGGACAGAACCTTGCGGTCGGCCGATATATTGCTTTATTCTTGGGATGGCGGGCGTGACGTTTGCGTTGATCTTACAGGTTCGTCTCCTTTGACGCAATCGGGGTTGCTTGATTTTGTGCCAGGGCGTGCGGTTAGTGAGGCTGCACGACGTAAACGTGTCAAGTATGAGGCTAAATGCGCAGATATCGGATACGGCTTCCTCCCCTTTTCTTTTTTCTTCTTTTGGAGAACTTGAGAAAGAGGCGGTAACCTTACTAAAGCGTATTAGACGTTTCTCCTTGACTCAAGACATTGGGGCTCGTGCTGTGGGTCATATTTTTAATCGTATTAGTTTCGCTATTGCTAGAGGAGTGGGGGCCCAGTTGGTTTCTCGGCTTCCCACTAATTTCTTGTAAATCCTTTGAGTTTTTAATAAAGTGATGTTTAATAATAAAAAAAATAATAATAATAATAATAATAATAATGATTACTATTATTGTTATTAATATTAGATAACAAATATATAAAACAACAACAATAAATAATAATAATAACAATAATAATAATTGTATATAATATTATGTAATATTAATATAAAGAATAATAATATCATTAAATATAATAATAATTACTATTATTATCGTTAATATTAGATGACAAATATATATATATATAACAACTATAATAATAATAATAACAATAATAATAATAATTGTATAAGTAATATTAATATAAAGAAGAAGAATATGATATAAAAATAAACACACACAAAAAGTTGATTATTTTACAATAATAATAATAATAAAATTAATCATAATACTACAAATTATATGTAATACTAGATAATATTGATATCAATAATAACAATAAAATTATTAATAATAGTATATAATACTAATATTGATAATAATAATAATAATAATAATAATTAATAATAAAATTAGATAACAATATATACAATAATGATAATTACTATTTATATTACAAAGGCAACAAAAACAATAGTAATATTAACATTAATATTAATAATAATAAGTATATATAATATTATTGATAATAATATAATAATAATTAATAATAATATTGATTCTTGAGCTGAACGGTACTGAAGTGCACTGAGTTGTGCTGAACTGAACTGGACTGAAGTTTGCTAAATTGAACTGAACTCAACTGGAATAAATTGAGATGTGCTTAAATTGAGCCCAAAAGAATAAAGCCTAATAGTCTCAAGTTTTTCACTTTATATTCTTGGATCAATTCTGAAGGCATTGTGCAATAATGATTATATCATGCAGACTTGCAACATAATTCAAAACAAATTACACATGCACATACTTAGGTCAGGACTTGGTTAACCTAATAAACACATTTACCTGCTTGGAGGAAGCTCCATATTCTTCTTCCCAGCCATTACGAGCCCTCTCTGAAGATGAAAGTTTTCTGTATTTGTCTTTTAGTTCTGCTAGAGGCATCTCCCTGGTTATGAAAGTGACGTCAGGAAGACTCGCACTTAAACAAACAGAGAAAGCAATCATGAGAAATCCTGATTTGAATATTAGGCACCTGATAGACTCCCCAATGGCTGGACGGTATATTTTGTACATTCCAGAAGCAGAGCTAAACAAGACAAGAAGGTCACAAACAAAAGTACAACAGTCACCTTTGCAACTATAAAAAGAAATCCAGAAACTTCTGTGGCACTGGAAAAGCGACGAAAAACATCACACACACACGCTTATTAAGACTTCGGACCAAGTTAGTTGGAAATACTTTAGTACTTGTTGATGTAAAATATGGTAATATTAGCTGTGGACTACTAGAAACTAACAGGTTCACATCTGATGACAACACACAAATGCTACACTACTGGCAAGCATCATCTGCATGTCACTGTAGTAGGAATGGCAAGTTCGCCAGTAAAATGTACACCACGGCAAAAAAAAAAAACAATCACATGCAACTGAACAGTCAACCTGGGCAGACCAAGGAAGAAGAGCGCCTGGCACTAAATATTCTAATCAAAAAAGGTAGTCACTCTCTTGTTAGAAGAAGAGGAGTTTACTGGCTCGACTGAGAGTGGTACTTTCGCTAGAATCAATAGAAAGGATTAAGCGATAGCAGACTTCCTTTCATGGATTATATTAAAGCACCGGTTCCTCGCCCCCCTTGGTGCTATTGAGTCTTGTCTTCGTCCTTGCCTAACCGAAGGAAAATGTGTTCTCTTCCCTTTGAAGCGGAATAGATTATATCCCATGGTGAATGCTTCATATTGAGTCGAGGATAAAGAATTGCAGCTAAACAACCGGAAAACTTTGCTATCCACTTGTACAGTCATACTAATAATAGTCAATTGATCATCATCATGCCTTATAAAGTAATAATCCGTACCTTTCAAATGCTAATATAAAGTGCCGCTTTCCCATCCATTCTCTCTTTGATTCATAGAATCCATCGTTACTTGACCCAGACTCATCCTTTTGCCTTTCCTCAAGCAATGTGGAAGCCGACTACAAAAAAATGACGTGTTGCATATCAGTCACTACGATCACATGAATACCAATATACAGATATCTGGAGGGTGAGGGTGTGGGGGTAAACATACCTCCCATGTAATTCCTCGATCCAATGTGAAAGTAAACAACACAGTGGAGGCCCCAGACATACTGTCGACAAAAACAGTCTGCCAACCGAGGATGTTAATAACTGTCTATGATGCTAAACCCACCAAAAAATAGAGAAATATTGTAACCTTTGGTGTTCCCTGCAGCTCGATGGTGTTAGCTTTCAAATCAACAATACCAGTATCTATATGCCCTTCAACTCGTGCTCTCTGAATAAGAAGATCAAGGATGCCAACAAATAACTCAAACAGCCTGCAACAATCAGCATCTCCTGTTATTTATGAATTTCAAGCAAGCAAACTCTTGTCTAATGAACCCAAACCTATTTTGAATCTCAGGGGGAAGCCCTAGAAGTCGGTTAAGGAAACGCCCAACATCTTGCATGTCTGAATCAACTATACGACCAGGAAACTTTCCAGGTTCCTTTCCATTACCTAAAAAAGAATAGATGAACACGACATATATATCATTAAAACCTAACTCATAACTCTTAAGATTCAGTGCATACAAATAATTCCATTTAAATTGGAAAAAAAAAATTGGTAAATTAGTAGGATTAAATTTGGGCCATCAATATCACAGAATGACACACTATGGATAAAAGTTACAACTATTAAGGGACTGCCTTTGACACACTGCACCTATACAAAGAGAACAATGAGCGACAAAATATGAAAGGATATGAAAAAGAAAGTGTAACAGTAAATATGATGAGATAGCTAAGCTATTACCAAGAACCGAATCTCTAATTATCCCAACAGACACAAGGGCTGCTCTTGCCTTCAGAATGAAGTCTTGAATTGTGTCGGGTTTCTCAGATGTACATCCTGGTGGAACAATGGGCAAACGTTCCTAATAATTCAATCCAAAACAGTATAATTATAATCACTCCATAAAGTATATGATTCGGATAGTTTCATTATTGATATGAGAACATCTAACAGGTGAGCACCAGTTCCATGATTCCTCTATACAATATCACCAGGGCCCTCTTCCCATACGCACTATCATAATTATAAGCACTGAGAGAAGGTCCAGCCCTGCAATACATGATGCTCTAAGGCTAACATGGCTGAACAAGGGTGACAAAATAACTCCAGAAGAGCTTCTTGATAACACCCCTACTAAATTGAAAGTTACCTACGGTCCCCCTGTGTTAATGCACCAAGGGATTCAAGCCTCTTGGCAACAATGGAGGCAAACCGGCGTTCACCACCAAGATTTGTGAAAAGCAGCCTGTGAAAAAAAAAGGTTGTTTACTTGGTTGTCAGAACCTGACCGCTTCTCATCATTAACTTGTAAGCTGTAATGAAGCTAACAATCAGTAGCATGCTACAAGTTTCATCTATACACTGGTTTAGCCCCAAGCCCATGCACAGAATATTACAAACTTTTGATCGCAGAGTTCCATTTCAAAGTAACTTTCAGAATTATGATGGAAACTTGCTAATAGTATTTTTTTCCCAAAGCAATGATTACCAGAATCGACGTCAAAACTCATAATTTAATCTGCTGCCTGTTTGAAATACTTCAACATCCCAAACTTCCCAATCTTTTCTTAAGAACATATAATAGGCATTTTCATAAGTTGCAGTGGCAAGGCAGACTTCTCAAACTTATTAAACACTATATAGTCATTTGAAAAAAATAAGTCTTCACCCCATTTATTTAAGTCTAGGAAGACACATTGGGTGCAGTAATTGTGGAGTATTTGCACATCAACAGCAAATTTCAAGAATCCACTTGTATAGCAAAATACTCTGTTCCCTGTTTTTACAAGAGAAAGATAGATACAGAGACTGGCACATTTATATGTATGATTGAGCCTTAATGCAAAATGGTTGCACATGCTGTAACAATTTTCATTAAGGATTTAACCAAGTACAGAAAACCACCTGTACTCCGGTGCTGAAGCTTGGTTTGATCGGTGAGTTCTTCCAAACTGTTGAATTGCTCGGTCTGCACTCCAAGGTAGTTCTAGAGTTAAATGAACTCTTCTTTTCTGTTGAGAGGTCAAAAGAATCCAACTCAACCACATGAAAATCATGATACATGTGAATAAAACATGATCCAGAAGCAATGGAAGGAACAAATCAAAGATATAAATATGATCACCTGATTGACTGCTCTTCTATCTGCTTGCAAAGAAACACCAGCAGATCCAGCCTCAGAAATTATAGCTACTAGTTTTTTACCATCCATGAATAGCTGCTTTTCATGCATATTCACCATTTCCATTGTCACATCCTTCCTAGAGCGTGCAAAATATGAATGAGTAAGCACAAAGCAACTATAAATTAGGAGATTAGATACAAGTTCAAACTCACGTGTTCCGAGCCTGATATGTGACACCTTTCCCTCCAGAAGATCTGACAAGCATGCCTCGCCTCCCTGTTATTTCTGCTACTTTATCGGGGCCTCCAAGCTGTCCAAACATCACAAAGTCAATTAGAAAAAAGATTCCCCAAATATGTTACAATCCGGTCGTACAGTACTGCTGATGACAATACCTGATCAATAATATCATCCAACGGATTATTAGGAAGATCCAAGGAGCGTATAATTTCAAGAATTTTCATTTTACGTTCCAGGGCTGCTTCATATCTACTCAGTTTTCCAAGTAAACTAATTAGCTAACAGGCGTGCCATTGGTAATCAGATAGAAAGGATGACTAAAGTACACGGGTAGTACTTGAAAGCGAAGTCAGCAAATTTTGTACAAATGTCACCTCTTTAGCAGTTCTTCATAATAGGCTTGTCTAGCACGGAGATATTCCTCCGTTTTTTCCTTGCACGAATGGCAAGACCAATCCCCAGATATTACTTCTACAACTGGTGGAACCGAACATGCAGGGTGAACAAGCTGGCTGCAGCAGGAACATTGAAGCAACTTCTTCCTTTCCTACATCGGGAGATAAATAAAAGACATTTAGGGAAAAAAAATTGGACAGGAAAGAACGATGTAAACCCTTCCATGACATTTAAGCAACAAAAAATGGAAGGAAAAATACTTCTTCTGAATTGCATATGTTGCAGATCTGAAACTCATCATCAGATTCAGTTTCAGGTTCAGTGTCAGCTGTATTTGCCAGAAAGTACATTAGCCATGAAAAAAACTCATTAAAGTATAACTAAGTCTAACTGCAACCAAAGGAAAAATATTAACAACGTAACACAAATGAAATAATTCGAATAGAGATACTCTTGATTAGTAAATCATCAGTTCTGCCAATAAGACAGTTGCATATTGAGGCCTACTTTTGATTTTGCCCCAATTTGGGGCACAAATTTTCTGAGTTTCTAATTTGGGTCCTAAACATTATTTTTTTCTCAAATTATGACTCAGAGTTTGATTTCAGTTCTGAATTCAAGACCTGCTAACCAAGGCTCGTAGTAAGGCCACAATTGAGAAACAAAAACTAAAATTAGGCCCCCAACTGAGAAGTAAAAACAAAATTCGGCCCTAATTTTGAGAAAATATAAATTCAGGCTGGATTGGGAACTTTGAAAAACTGAGCCACAAATTCAACCTAAAACTAATATTGGAGTCCTCTACCGAAATTTTTCCGTGGAGGTCATGCAAGCTGTACATTCCCATAAATGGAGTTAAGATAGTATGCAGGACAACATACTGAAAAGCAAAGGGCTGTTCCATGGCCATTCGGCAGGTATTTGAACCAAAGTACTTGTCTGAATAAGGAAATACTTTATTCAAGAAGCTAGATAAGTAAACAAGGGGGAATGTGTATTAGCACTTGTATTTTGTAATGCTAAAATGTTGATATTGTGATGCTAGAAATGCTGGTAGAAATTTTTTATAGAACTTATCACAGGAAAATTATTAATTTACTTTCAGACTGCCACTCGCTTTCTTCTTCACTTTCGTCATCCCATTTAGCAACTTTCCTCGCTCTCCCTGCATATGAAACATCAGGTGTAGCAGAGTGCCTCTTTCTCTGAAGCTCCTTTACACTCTCCTCTAAGCACAAAAAGCCACAGTTAATATATCATCCTGCACAAAACAGAAGGTACAGCAACTGACCGTGACCGCAATAAGTAAGTACCAGGGAGTGGCTCAGGCTCATTTGGAAGGGGATAATTTTCCTCGACAAATTTTAACAATAACTCACGAGGCCCAGAGATAAAATCATCAAGTTCCACACCCTATCTCAGTAAAATGAGAAGTTCAAGAAGTTAATCAGAATTATATCGATAAAATATTCCAGCAATATGAATGAGAAAGAACTCAAGAAGCAAATAGGTAGTTATGACATAAACATGACGCAGATGGATTTTTTTCGTTTGAACACAGATCATGCAACAACAAAACATCAAAGAAGCAACATCCATTATTTAAACAAATGATCCGCAAACACACTCAAAGAAAAGTTTGAGGAAAAAAACACAGGCTTACATATTTTGTCACGGCTTCCTCAGTTCTCGCTTCTCCTGTGCTCTGGAGGCCAATGACCACACACTTATTTTCCACCAATGCTCGTTTAGAAAGTCCAATCACTGCAGGCACTTTAGCTGACATGCACAGGTGTCTAAAGAAGCGCTAAACAGTGCATCAAAAGACCAAACATGTAATGCAAAGTGAGATGCCGAGAAAAAGGGTGGAAGATTCCAAGCTACGATATTAAAATAGTGAACCTGATGGCTGGCCCAGTACAATCTCCACACTTGACTTGAATTAGGCCTCTCGTCGGCGAGAAACGTGCTAGCTGATAGCAGTTCCATTCTTAACTCAGCCCAAAATTCTGCTGCTTTTCCATACATATGCTGAGAAGCACAAAAGAACTAGTAAGAATAACATGACTATATAAGAACTTCAACAGACAAGATGAAAAATAGCAGACAAAAAGGGAGAAGAATGGATTGCACTTCCCACGCAAGAATATGAAGAAGAATGTCAATTAATACTATGAGAATTTATCAACCAGTTATGTTTGCCGAAAGCCTTCCTCCATTATATCAATCTTGAAACAATAAAGTCCTTATAATGAAGATTAGTATGTAAATAGAGAAAATAAGACTAAAATGACCAAGAGCATTCCTTATAAGATATACGAGCTAATGGAGGCTTACAATATACTACCTAATGGAGGCTAAGGCAGTGGCGTTCCCATTTATTTTATGTTCTATATACATTGGCTCTTGGGAGAGCAATGACATCACAAAAGCACGCATACTTGGTTCACTTATTTAACATAAGATTCCCTATAAATGTGGTCAAATTCATATACTATCAGTTTATTCCACCAACTCTTAACAGGTCAATGTTAAGAACTGATCTAGGCGTAAAATCTGATTACAGACTTCAGGGCAAACAGATACCCGATTTAATTATAAAAAAATAAAACAAAAAAACATATCCATGAATTTTGGTTGGGGCACATTTCCCAATGTTTGAGTTAATACTTATATCAAGAGCAGCACCAGTGACAATATATACTTGTAAAAGAAATAAAAGGCTTTTAGATCATTAAATTTTGGAATAATTGTTTCCCAGTAGCAAGACAAGAAAGAAAGACACGTCATACCAACATGTTCGCATCCAGCGGAACTTCAACAACTTCAAATTCTGCACCTTTATAGCTCAGTGTCCGACAAACATACATCCCCCTACAAGTCAAGAGTGTTATTTCAATTTATTATCCGTTGCATCATAGATTTTATTCCCCATAAATCCGCTAAGTCAGAACCTTGCTTTCATATCCATAGCAACAAGTTCCAGGGCTCCAACACCCCCTTTCTCCATTGCGCCTTGCAAAAAAATAAGCATAAAGATTGGTGCTAGCCATGTAAATCACTATTCTAACATGCAAAATGATCTGAGATAGACTATAAACAAGAGGATCACTGCACTTAAAAGTGCATCCATCATTCAAAAGTAACTTAGCGAATAAATCACATAATATAGTCCTGAAAACCTAACAATGAGCCATAGATGCCTTAAGGAGCCGGAGAAGTATTAAGTTACCATGAAGAATGTATGAGTGGACCAACATGGAATAAACAACACAACTGATTTGGCAAAATCCATCAAGCATATTTTTAAATGAAATATATCCATCACTAAACAACTCTCACGTCTAATATAAAATCCCATCCAAATATTGGAATTTGGTATGTTTCTTCCCCATTACAATTGGTCTTCCAAAGACAGATGGCGCGCCAACTAGAAAGAAAAAAGGACCATTTTGATTGAGAGAGGAAAAAATGAGGCATGATGAGTTACAAAAAGACATCCTAAGAACCAGCTAACTGATAATGCTAATCCAACGATATTTACATGTTTCAAGGAAACTCGTGATTATGATAAAAGAGTACATATTGAATTGCAGGAGAACAACAATATCAGAAAGACATTAGGGAGATTGCAGAACGGATCAAAAGAAAATTGCACCTAAAAATTTACTGAAGTCAGCAAAAGAAGTTCCAGCGCCCCAGAGACCAAGGCGAACCATATAGCCCATATTGCGCGGCTCAGAGGCACCAGTTGCAGAGCAGTACATGACGCGAGCTTCTGGAAGTCTAGCCTACATTACAGGAACCCAAAGGAATAGAAAAACATCCTCTAAGACATGTTAAAGTACGCTATACAAGTATTATACCTAAAGTATAGAAACTGCCAATAAAAGGAAAAAAGTGTTGAATGTACTTTCGCCATTTCTAGCAGCTACTTTAGCAACCACAAACAGTCAGCACCATGCAAGGTACAACAGGCACATCATAGAAAATATAACAACCAAAGAGGTTCAAGAACTTCAGTAGTGCCCGCAAGAAGACGAGGAAAGGCCTACGGTGGAAAAAATGCAGAATGCTAGAATGTATGAAGACCAGAAGCAAGAGAAATCCAGAATGGTGTCCAGGAGTGAACTATGGTCACTTGCTTCAGCAGACCCGTCTTTAACATTTAAATACATAAAGACTCGAGCCACGCAAATAACTCACTCATTTTCCAAGCATTAAGATTTTATGACTTGTCCAGTCTCTAAATTAAGGCAAATATTGACAAAATCAATGTGAGTTGAGTTTCATAAAGTCCTAAAGTACTAAAAGACAAACACAAAAAGTTGAGGAAAAAACAACTGCAGAGAAAGTCTCGGCAATCATTTAATTTGAGATACCCATACATTCGCTGCATGACATGACAAAGCTGATAACGGGGAATATAACATCTAAATATGATGCAACAATTTTACTAGACATCTCTGTGAATTCTAGACAATCTTCTCTTTTCCATTCACAAGGAAGAAGCCTCTAATCAACCTAATCCCAACTCTCAACCATAATCTTCACGCATATCTTATAATTTGATTGGTTGTTCGACATCCTAATATTAATCATCCCACATTCCATGGGCAACAAAGAATCATCAATATGAGTTGAGTTTCATAAAGTTCTAAAGTATTAAAAGACAAACACAACAAGTTGAGGAAAAACCAACTGCAGAGAAAGTCTCGGCAATCATTTAATTTGAGATACCCATACATTCGCTGCATGACATGACAAAACTGATAACGGGTAATATAACATCTCAATATGATGCAACACTTTTACTAGACATCTCTGTAAATTCTAGACAATCTTCTCTTTTCCATTCACAAGGAAGAAGCCTCTAATCAACCTAATCCCAACTCTCAACCATAACCTTCACGCATATCTTATAATTTGATTGGTTGTTCGACATCCCAATATTAATTATCCCACATTCCATGGGCAACAAAGAATCATAATACATCTCTTCACAAACTACAGATTCTTTTTTCCACTAGATCCTTTTATGCTCCTCTTGCCAGTACACAACTAAGGAGTCTCCCCACGTAAATTAGGATTATAAAATTCAGTACTATAATCGATTTCGTGCTCGGACAGACTCAACATAGATCTCCTCGGAGATCCCATGTCAAAGAATCTGGTACAGTATCTGGTTGCTTTCCACTGCAATTGACATGTCATACAAACTAGCATAATTATAAGAAGCCTGCTACATCTTGTCCTAAATGCTAAAACCAAATCTCAGCGACTTTATTCATCAATAATTGTTAATTCTCTGCGAGACAAAGTGACCATAGTATGGGAATTAATGGACAGGAACCAAAAATAGTATAAATTACTTTTGACAACACTACATCCCAAAGGGCACAGTATTAAGGGCATGCATAATGAACTTGCAGAGAACCAAACAAAAAGGGATTGGGGGAGAGGAAGATAAGGTAGAATCCAGGCAGAGGAGTTTCCTATTTCTCATAATAGAAGAAAACTAAAAGCACCAAGCATAGAACAGACATACTTAAAGTATAGTAAGTTTAAAGGTTACAGAGCAAAAGTAACGGAGCACCACCTGAATATCAAGAACGGCTTCGCCTGTCTTCGTTGGCTGCCCTCCTGACTCAGGGACAAGATTTTTTGCTTTGTGACACTGCAATACAAATTAACTAGGATTTTAGAATTGTTCCTTGCATGCACAGTGCACCAATCATCAGCATTTATCATCTCAACAGAAGAGACATTTATTTCACAAAATAACCTACCTCGTCAAATACAACAAGTCCGTCAAACTCCTCAGTGCACCATTGTACAAGCTGCTGTAAACGCGAACGGCCTTTCTCAGAAGATGCAATGAGGCTGCTATAAGTCAAGAAAACAACTCCCTCTCTAACGCCAACAGTCTTTGAATCAAGCTTAGAGTAAGGAAGCTTGTTCAGAGCATGCACTACAGAGGAATCATCACAGGATTCGGATGAATATCGGCAACATAAAGAACTCCAACATTGAGGCCAATAAGTAGAGAATTTAAGTAATGTGTCAGATTAATCTCAAAAATGAAAAATGAAACATTCATTGCGCAACAAGAGACTACTCTTTTTGTTTCAATTACAGTTACTTCGCGTATGGTGCTTTTATTTCCTGTCCCAATCCCAAGTCCATTACATAGCATTTAAATGACAACTTGTTCACTCTACTTGTCACCCTCAAAAGTGAAAAATTTGCCAATCCTATGAGGCCGGTGACTCAAAAAGTCTGCTGTCTATTAGCATGATATATAGCAGGAATTGCTCAAATGAAAAAAGTATTATATGGAGAAATCGCTCACCAAAATATATGAGAACTAGACACTGTATAAAACCCCGATTTGGTTTTCAAATTGTTGGATTTCAAAATCACTCTGCAATCCAACATGTTAAGGTCCCTTTTCTCTCCTCCAAATACAATTTGCAAGTCCCAATAACGATGACAAAAAAAAAACTCATGTTCCAACAAAGTATGGATAAACTAATATCTCAATACTAATAAACTTAAGCTGAAGTTACCTTTTACACATGTCGCACCAACATCATTCAAGTCCCTCATAGCATCATATTTCAGGTCTGAACCAACAGAAATCCACCTGCATAGACCATTAGAAAGATACATTAAAATATTAGAAATACACTCCACCCATTAAAGCCTCAGTCCTAACACAACCACATGGAATAGTAAGTAAGAGGTACCCCTGGCCAATACAAATGCACGGGACAAGCGCATCTCTAACTCAACACTTACAATGCTTTTCTTCTACCATGATGCCAGTTCTCCCATATTAACCCAGCTATTGTCCTTCCTTTTCCTACACCAGCACCATCTCCAAGAAAAAAACCTGCTCTGGCACCACTCGCGAGGTGCTGAAAATGTCTCTGTCATGCCAAACAATGTTACAATGAATGATTTTGGAAACTCAGAGAAAATATTGCATGTCAAATTTTCAAAGCCACCTGACAAGCATAGACCAAGGTTTCAATCTGCAAGCATGACAATGCCTTTGAACTTTCTAGGTCATCCTTAATCTTTAGATCATAAGTAGGTTCAGGAGGCTGTACAGCTGATAAGGATGATGTCTCCACAATGGGATCTGGATGCGGTGAACCAATGGACAGTTTAGAAGGTCGCTGCTCAAAGCAGAGGATAAATTTTACGAGAAAAATTAGTCCATATACTTTGAAATCCATAAATTCAAAGAAGGGTACGAGAACACATACATAATCCATAAATGTTTCTCCAGCCAAGCCACCTTCATCTTCTTCCCGCTCCACATCAATAGCCACCTGATATGAGTCGGAAAAAACCAATACAAATCATTACTCTTATACTCTCACAAAAAAAGGTTAGAGAGAGAGAACAGAACCCAAATAGACATCTTGAAAGAAGCACAGAGTCAAGTTAAAATAATTTGAGATTCCCATAGAAGATTGTGAAGTCAATTATTTCGTTAAACTTTCCTCTAATGTTAGCATAGTGGATAAGGGATATTTCTCCATCTTCCCGAATGCTAGTTATTGAATTTATATAATTTCCGATGAATAGTGACATAAAATAGAAATCCAAAGCATGATAAGAACAGCACTTTAGGGCAACTAATAATGTCCACAATTTATCTAGTATGTTTGTAACCCTGATAGAATTAAGATGAAGTTTCTCAATCAAAATGATAATTTGAATGCTTGCAAAAGAATGAAGGGAACATTCATTGCATAGACCATTACAACAAGGCATCTCCGCCAACTTTAATTTAGTCTAAATGGGCAAAACACATGTAAAATTAATATGTTATGCTAGATGGTCCAAAGTCATGTCATAGTGACTATTGCAAACGAAAGCAAGTACGTGTATCCTAACATTGCTAAGCATGTACAGATGTCAAAAAAAAAAAAAAAAAAAAAAAAAAAAACTTCCTAGTTCACATGCTAAGCAATCATAACATTTCTGATATTTAATATTAGCCAGGTAAGTCATGTGAATGCAAACACTCCAATTCAGTACTATACTCCTAAATATCTCTGATTTCCAGAATAATATGTGAAGTTTCTTACTTGAATTTAAAAAGTGTACAGTTTTCCTTGAAAAGGTGATCATTGCTACAAGACTGGAGCTATTCATAACTCTAATTTCTTTTCACGCACACTTGTCCGAAAAACAGTATGTTCAGTTTTATGGTTAGGACCAAATAGCTGAAACTTCCTCAAAGAGTTCAAAGAAAATGAAAAAGATATCATGTAGTCCAAGTTCTGGTTTGGATATATAACCATAAAGCAAAAAGTGATGCCAAGGCAACAAGTCATGGCCTACTGCCCGACAGCCTAAGCGAGAAAAGGTGATGGCCTGGCCATGCAAGTCGACAACAACTAGAAAGCACGTTCTATCATAAAGCATATCAAACGATAAAACAATACCAAACACCAGTATCAAGCAATAGAAGCACAAATCAAAATAGTAAAAAATGTCAGCAAGGCATCATCACGGTAGCAATCGTCTAGCCCCTCTCAAAAGTCGACGCACAGGCGATGTCGAGCTTGATAACGCATGCGGCCCAGGCAAGGCTTTAGCAACTATGTACATAACACCAATTTCTATGATAATCTAGCAAAAAGACTGAGTGGGTTGGTACTTCAACTCTAACCATATAATCCAATTAGATCCACGATTAGAAGACATTGTTCAAATTCAAAATTAGAAATTTGGCAAGCTACGCAAAGCTTATTAATTCCATTTCCATAATCACATTATTAATTTCTCCACAAATTAAAAATATTAATTTCTCCAAATATTAAAAATCATACCTTTAAATCATAGGTTCAAGCAACTGAAGACATAGAAGAAGCAATATCCTCATGAATAAACCCCAACTCCCATATGGTAATAACATTTATCTGAATCATCATGATAGAGCCCCGAACCACAAACAAAAATATATTATTTAAGAAAGAAAATCATTCTAAAATAATTCAGATATTCTTCCATATAAAATAATTAAATTAACCAACAAATTAATATTGAGGCCATGGCATTATCCCCAGGTGGAAAAGCCCTTTTATAGCTTCTTCGCAGAAAAACAACTTATCCTCCAACACCAAAATTGATGAAACCAAAAACATCTCTGACACCCATCATGCATGGTAAACAGTCAAAAGTCATTCGAAGGAACAATACTACACCCACGTCTTCGCCTTTCATTTCTTAGCTCCAATGTTCAGAAATTGTATTCCTAGCATAAAACTTTTTGCTATTCTAATAAATAAAATTGACAACAAAATAGCATTCCTCTCGACGTTTCTAAATACTAAACTCCAAGTGAAATCAATTAAAAAATAATAATATTCACAACAAGGGTGACATGAAAGAGGCAATTTGAACGGACGAAAAAACCTCATTCACTTCTTCAGGAGGCGGGGGTGGAGGCAGAAATTGCCCAATCTTAGAGAAATCAATAGCGAGACTAACTCGGCACTGGGGGCAAATAAAGTGCGATAGTCCATGGGGGACATTGAGTACGGCCCTGCAGTTGGCGCACGGAAGCTGGATCTTAGTCGGATCAATGCCGAGGGCAGGAGCATTCCTCTGTTGCTGGGCCTGGACCTGGGCCTGAGTAGACGGCATCAGTTCGGGCGGCAGCATCTGCGGCATGTGGCACGTAGGGCAAACGAATTCCGTCAACCCAGGCAGCACGGTCAACACCATCTTGCAACCCGCGCATCGCACCTGGCACCCCCCGACGGCCACAGCGCCAACTTGAGAAGGCGGCGGGAGCGGCGACGGTGGAGGAGGGCCAATTTGTGGAGCCGGCAACGATGGCTGCCCCATTTTCAACGACGTAGCCTACGATCAGGTTCCGGTTTGGTCGAGCAGAATGAGGAGAACACAGATTTGAGTGGTTTGAGTAACAGGAGATTGATGGGAAGTATTTGATTTTGAATTTATGCAATTTAGGGGAAAGTAGGGGAGGGTTTGGTTTGGTTTGGGTATAAATGGGATTTGCTTTGGCGCTAACAGAGTCTGGTCTCGTGGGTTACCACGTTCGGAATTGGACGCTCAGGCTGCTTGGTAATGTGTGCATCACACCATGCGGGCCCACAACTCCCGCCATAATCCCACCCCGCGCACGTCACCCGTGAGTCGTGACTCAACAAATCTAGAAAAATGGATCATGAGTGAAAAAAACAAGATCAAACCAAACATACCCAGTATATCCCGCTCAGAGCAGGGTCTGTCGAGGGTAAGATGTACGCAGACTATGCCCCTATCTATTACGGTAGGGAAGCTGTTTCTGTGAAGACCTTCAGCTTAGTGCACAACAACATATTGAGTGAAAAATACAAAGGGAAACATATGATACGAAAAAAAACTTATTACCATACATGAGCCCATGGGTCATGGCTTAATCCACATGGGACTTATCTAAGAGGAAATTGGCTACTTCACTCCCGATGAACGCTGCTCAAATAGAAGAGAGGTTTCTCCGCGCACAGCTCCCTGTCGAAAATACACCACACGCAAAAGACAATAAGATTAAATATACAATAAATGAAAAAATACAATGCTTTAGGTCAAAGCTAACCGAGACAACTCAACCCTGAGGCTCTCAACTACAGCACCACTCCCAACTAAAGAATCCACAACTCTGATCTGGCGCCTCCAAGCGCACCTATCAACAGCCATGGTCTCGGAAAGATTTAAGGCCTTCAAATCTAATCTCAGCTACTCCTCTCACGTCCTCCTCGGTCTGCCTCTCCTCCTCTCCCCGACAACTACTAAACTCTCGACCCTCCTCACCGGAGTAGATGCCTGCCTCCTGCGGACGTGGTCAAATCATCTCAATCTCCCTTCCGTGATGTATAAATAAAAAATCTTGATCTGCTTCTCGAGTGAGTTATTAACAAAAATGGAGTGTCACCCCGACTATGAGTTTAATATGGAGGGCTGCTATTGCCCCCGACACCCGCCGTCTCCCCCCTCCACTTTTTTTTTCTTTTCTATCCTTTGAGTTATTTTTTGTTATTTTTTGTTTTTTTATCAATTTTATCTTAATATATTTAACCTTAATATTATTTTTTTGTTATTATTAAAATTAATAGTTTCTCGTATTTTATATATTATTTTAAAATATATTGTTAGAAAATAAGATAAACAAAAAATATAATATAAAATATTTAGTCCTTTGCACTTTAGTTTTGTTTTCTTTTTCTTTTGTTATATTCTTTATTTATTTGTTCTTTTTTTTTGAATTTTATTTTACTTTATTATTATTAAAATTAAAAATTTCTATTATTTATTTATTTATTTATTTATTTTTATTTATATTATTTATGATTAAAAATAACTACGACACAATATAATAAATAATAAATACGAAAAATACGATCAACGTTGATAAATAAATTATTCAATTACATTATCTGGTCATCAAATCTAACCAAGATTGTATCCTTTCTCCATATGGATCAGCACATCTTTTACAATCTTCACTCACATTATTCCACCATAAAATTTGAATTGGTGGTACAGGATAATCGGAGTTCAAAAAAATTTGTACAAAATGATTATGCAATTGCTATATGTTGATGTGTGTGTGTGTATATATATATATATATATATACACGTGTAAGGCCTTTATTTCAGATGTTCAATGAATTGAAGTTTTCTCTAAATTTTCTTGAAATTCTTAGATCGATTGAATCTAGAGTTTTAGAATGCGGTGTTTCAAGGACGGCTGATCCATTGGAACATATTCTCTAAATATTATTTTTAAATATAAATATAAAATAGTAAAAAAAATATCGAAAAAATATTAGGAAAAATTTGAAAATATTCAAAGTATAATATATATATATATGTGTGTGTGTGTGTGTGTGTGTGTGTGTGTGTGTGTTAAAGAAGTGGGAGGGACAAAAAAAGTCGTTTTGGTCTATTTTTGTCAAGAGAGGGGGGGATTAGCAAAAGAGGGGGGTTAGATGATCCCTTTAATATGTAATGTAATAATAATATTTTTACAATAATGATCGGATGTATTTAATTTTGATTCTTGATTAAAATATTTAAGGGATCTCCTTAAGATGATCTCAATCATACAACATGGATTTGTATTGAATATTAGTAAATATGGTAGATTAGTAAATCACAAAATTAATTGATTTAATTTTAGATTTTTTTTAAACCCGGAAACAATTGCTAAAGTAAAAAATTTAAGCCCTGTTTCAGGAGAAAGTAAAAGACTCTAAATACGAGTCAATCAATTGTATTCATAACACTGATAGAGGGGCCTTTATATAGGCATTACAATGAGACTCCTTCCATACATAGGATTCATAGATAAGGTAAGACATATAATAGGATCATACTACCTCTAGAAAGATCTAGAACCTTCAATCTATGTATCTACAATCAGTATTAGGTAAGACACATCACGGGAATAATAATTCCCGGAACACTCCCCCTGTGTCGAGCACTAATACAACAATGGTGCAGAAGACGTTGCCTTCGTAAAAACCTATTCCAAGCCAAAACAAAACCCCATGGGAAAAATAAAGGCTTGATGAGGAAAAGATTGCAACGCACCAAGATAACATGTCATGTATACTCCCCCTGATGTATACATAACGACTCCCCCTGATGAGTACCTCAAATCATAGGAGTCAGATGCCAAGTTGCCCTCACAACTATACCAAGGAAAAACTCAGTGGGAAAAATACCTCTAGGTCTAAGTTGAACAGAAGTACAACGCATCATTGTATGGACGTTCTCATAGGTCGCCTCGTTAAAAACCTTACCAAGTGAAAACCCAGTGGGAAAAACAGACCTTGGTTTAAGGACAAAAAGAGCGCAACACATCCAAAGTGCAGAGTCACTAAAGACTTATCCGAAAATCAAGTTTTCTAAAGTCTTGACCTCCATGCACTAAATTAGTCATAACTTCTTTGATTCAATAGGTATCAACGAAACTGTAAGAACTTATGAAAACTAGACACCCATAGCTTTTCATTCATATACAGTACGTAACCTAGATCGACCTGAGCAGATCACAAAGCTCTATCGAAGTTGACTCATCAAATTACCGGACATATCCTGTCCTACTTTGCAACAACAGTCATATGTCACTCAACATGATGGATGTGATCAAATGGTTGGTTTCCTTGGAAAGTAGACACAAACCTTTCCAATGGTACCAATTTCACCATTTTCCAAAGAAGTGAGCAAAGTAGGTCATATGGGAGATAGACCAACACATTCTCAGGCGATTCGCATCGGTTTTCAAGTGTCCTTTTTATCGAGATAGAGCGAGCTTCAAGCTTCTTGTTAATCACAGACATTGCGTGAGCGCATCCTAGGCCATCATCACAGTGGCTTTACCGGATTTATTACGAATGAGTACATCGAGTCAAACATGAGTACATAATACCGTACTTTTCTATTAAGACTGCATCATCACTTAAGTGAGCCAAGTCTTATGATGACTTCGACTAGTCATTGGGAATCATATAGGCATTACTTTATCGTCTCTTAAGGAAACTGTCCCTTAGATTGCCTTAAACCGATTGATGAATACGCATCATCAAGTGTCCCCAAGATCCTTTCATTCTTAACTTTGGATTTAGCGGAATCTCTTAGTCCCACAAGAGTACATCACTATAAACCCTTAGTTTTACACGCAAAAGCTTCATATCTCTTCCAAATCAAGTATATACTTAGTATGCGTTCCCGACAATCACTTGTCGACGCGCTTCGTGGTCAGGAGCCACTTGATTTGAGTTTGATCCACCACGAGATCCTTCCATCACTTAACTTAGTTCCCCACTAAGATAAGATTTAACCACAAGCTGCATGTCAGTTTTGAGGAAATTATCTAATTGAAAAGATAGTGGATGTTATAACATCCATTATGATAGCACAACTAAGTTTTGTGTCATCGTAGTCGATTCCAGTGCGGTCATGAGAAACCTCGCGCCATGAGGTGAGTTTAACTCCTTCTCTCACTCACTTTGACAAAGTATACGGATAGATCTTATCTTTGGAGTGTCGGCACCACTTCAACAAAGGGCTATCACTTTGTTTATACTGAAATCGCATATATTTCCATTTTAGGCCAAGGCTACAACGTTGTAGATTTTCAACGAAGTATGGTTCGATTAAACTCACATTCCACGTCCTCATAAATCGGCTTTATTCATAGAGTACTCTTTATGGATTGACATTCATTGAGGCGTCCCCCAATGATGACTATAATCCAGAATCACATGAGACGGATGAGTTCATTTGATCAGATGATCAAGTTTCATGTACCAAGCTCGCATACATTCTTAGCGAGAGTATTTATCGAACCAAATGGCATCCCAATACTTGATGAGATCCACGGCCTAGTAACACCATCTACCACAATTTGTGGTGTTACCATATCATCATTTATAGGTGACGAACGTCCATGACCGGACATAATCCTTGCAGACATGTTTGCAGCATATAGTTAATCTCGTCACTTTAGGGAACTTGGTGAGGCACAGTAGGGACAAACTACGACAATTCCAAGTCGTTCTACTCGAACATGATCGTTCGCATCTCCCCCTAACGATGGGAAGACTGGCTCATCAAAGTGACTTACGAGATCGTCTGCCAAGGTATATTTTAAGCGGACTATGAGTGAAAGCGCATGTCATATTTATCATTTATAACCCGTCATAATGCGTTGTGGTGACGCACTTTGGCACATGAACATGTGGACGATAAAGGTTTTTCATTGTTAACGCAATCCAGCTAACAAAATGCATACTGTTACACTCGTAACTAAGCATTTGAATGATGATAGGTATAGGTGAATATGACATGTTGACCGATGCTACATAACCGTAGCTACTGGTCTTGAGAATCCAATAAAACTACCACCATGCACCACCAGGATCGAACATAAAGAAACGATTGAATCGATGATAGGGCGTTGGTTTTATCAAACCTCTAGTGCTTTCTTGAAGATTTCACTCCCTTCACCCGCCCCAAACACCTCAAAATTTCATGAGCATGTATAAACGGGTGTTAAGGATTCCAAAACCATCAACCTTGTGGTCAGAAATCGGTCGAAATGACATCGAACTAGTTGATAGGACGACTGGTGGTATGTGAAAACTTCATTTAAGTGGTTCACCTCCTTCCAAGTCTCCAAATAGCATCAAAATTTGTGAGAAGGTAGCCTTGGATGTTAGGAAGCACTTGTTAAAATTTCACTTTAAGACTTGGTCTAAAAAGTGGGTGAACCGACCTTTACAATGACTGGTCCGCAAGTTGGACAATCATAACTCAGGTTTCATCAACTTATCAATCATTGTCAAATGAACAACATAACATATAAATATTATCACTTGAGTACGACCATTTGTGAACACCATCATAGCATCATAAGCTACCCAAGCTAATACTTATGATCATGTATGTATAAGGACTCGGTGAAAATGGAGGACTCAGCACCATGCTTATGCGAGTCGCTACATTATTCTCTTTAGCATAGGAGGGTGTCATCTCCTATTTGTGCCAAAGAATAGGCTTAAATCAATGAACATGGCGAAGAAGGATCATTGGGGGGGTCTTTGGCGTCACACATGTTTATGAAAACAAGACGCGGATGACATAAATATCATCATCGGTCATGAGCCCTGCTCATGACTCCACCAATGTACTTTGGTGTCTTTGATCCAAGTAGTTTCTTTGTTCAAAGAAAATGATGTCCATGACAATACCGTGGTATATGGATCATCAAATTGTCCAAACTCCGGACTATTAAAGCCTAAATGTGTCAATGTCCCAATACATCTTCTGGTTACACAAACCGATGCAAGCCAGACCATATTGACTCATGAATATTTTCCCTTTAACATATTCAATACTAGTGATGCATAAGATTTTATTTCTCATAAATCATAATGAGATGCTATGAGTGATACACTTTGGCATATGTATCATCGAGTCATAACATGGTTCAATTGTTACGGAACATATGTGACTAAAAAACGCCATTCGGCATTCAACAACTTGAGCATTATACCACTCATTGATTGTGATGACCTATTCATCATAGTCACAATGGATTTATAAATCGAAATCCAAAAATATCGTGTTCCTTGAAAATAGCTTAATACGCACTCAATTTCGCTTGCAAAATTTTACAAATATGAGCATAGCGAACATTCTAACAACATAGAGATTTTATACCAGATACGATCAAAATGATCTATCATATTGAGTGCATAACATGGCAAGGTTATATGCCTAAGGGGCAAAATTACGACACAAGCATGGTGTAACACTACCATGCACACGCTCGACCTTCTTATAAGGGTGCGTATTTTGGGCTTCCCCAAGGAAACTGTTTTTCAACATTTGAAAGGTGATAGTTTAGCGTACAACGCATACCAAAAACTGCATCATTTATGGCAAATTCGGCCAAAAAGAGGTTGAAAATATGTGTCATAAGACCACTTGCAAATTTAAGATGGGAACCAAGTTGGTTGGGACAAAAGTTAGCACAATCGCTGGAAATAAAATTCCGCGCAGCTTGACCTTTGTTCACCAAAACAGTGATAACTCCCTTGTTATGAAGTCTATGGACGAACGGTCTGATGTTCTGGAAACTAGACTTACGTATATTTCTATCCATATATTGTTCACCACACGGATAATTAAACTCAGATCACATTGCATGTTTTAATTGACTGCTTTAGTATTTCCCAAGTTTAGTGAGAAAACAAGGTTGGGACCATATCCAATGGCATAAGTGTTGATGCAAAAACATGGCAATGACAGACATAGGTGCGTTTAAACGCAGCAGGGTGTTCGATTTCTTATCTCGACTGATGATCCTTTCGGTAACTCCAACTTGGTAGACTTGCAGAGAAAGTAGGAATGCTCAGACAAATGCCGTTTAAAACCACTGATTCCGTTTGAACTTTCAAAGCATAAACAAATACCAAGGAGGATGCGCCTAGTCATGATCAAAGTGTAGACAAAATCTACCAAAGTGCATCAAATCAACCAAGAATTTTAATTCTCAATTTGCAAGTATACGTCATAATAGCCATGTTATATAGATACAACGCTGTAATACCCGGTTGTAATTCAGTCATTATCATTCAGTAATTTCATTCGGTGATTGTCACTCAGTGTATTTTCACTCATTTATAATCATTCATCAATCATGTTCATTCACCGTGTTCACCGTTCGGAAAAACTTCGAGTTGTGTATCGTTATTGTTCATTGTTTCAACTTTTCTCATATGAGTTCGACTTTGTTAGATCACCATTAATTTTTGGTAACTCCAAAAATTCTAAATCTTTGCAATATTATAGAGCATCGAGTTAGCTTTCCAATGGTTCAAACGGTGAGTCAATCGGAGTCCGGACGAGAGAGTTATGGTCGTTTTAGCTCACCCCGCTCATTTTTCAGTTATTGGCCGATCACTGCCGACCGAACTCGGCCGTGTCGTCCGACACGGCCCATGCTGTACTCGTCCGGAAATGCCGAAGTCTCTGCCCACAGGACTCGACCGTGTCATTTGGCACGGCCAAGTCGAACCCTTCCGGATAAGCCAGAACCGACTGCCGACACGCCCGACCGTGTTCCAGGACACGGTCGAGTCATGCCGAGTCGCTGTCGGACGGCTCACTATCGGAAGGCCCCTCCGCGCCGTGACCGTGTCAAGCAGGACACGGTCGAGTCCCTGCCGGCCAGTTGCACGACGCGACCGTGCCGATCGGCACGGGCCGTGTCCGGCAGGGCAGTCAACCCCTATAAATTCGTTTTTTGAGCATTTCAGCTCATTTCTTTCCCTTTTCTTCACCTACAACCGAGAGAGAGAGCTTGAGGGAGGGTTTTTCCTTCACAAATCATTTGAGTGTTTGATTTTCTTCATCTCCTTTCGATCGTGAAGCCCGGATAATCGATCTAACGTGTGTTCTTCGGATTAAAGTACTTGGATCTTCAAAGGTAATATTCTTCAACACCTTGGATTTCGATTTTTGTGTTGAGTTATGAGGTTTTGGACGTTATAATCATGTTATATGAAGGGATATGTATATGATTATGAGTTTGTATAAGGATTCATTGGATTATTGAAGGATTATTCAAGAACACTTTGAATATCGAGTTGAAATTGGGGGTTTTCGATTAATTGTCGTTATAATCACGATTTTGGATATTCATAATGGATTATTGGTCGTATTGGAGATGTTTTGTTGGTTTGAAACACTTCTTGGGGGAATTGATAGTGGCTTATTGAGATTTGATTGTAAACAAGCGGAGTTTGGCCACAACGTATTCGATATAATGCCCCAATGAACTTAGTTTAATTGTATCGACGTTTTGAATTCGTTATATTCGTGTTTGATTCGTATATTGAACGAGTTGTTGGATATTGTATAATTCAAGGTTGTTCGAGCGACCGATATCTCAATTAGGACGTTGTTCGTGGAAGGATAATTGTCACCGGTATTGTGTAAGTTAATTCTTACTCGGTTAAAAGGATATTCATCCCTTTTGTTGTTGTTCATTCATAATCATAACTCATTCATCATTATATTAACCGTATCAAAACTTGTTGTTGTCAATTAATCACTTCAGTCATAAGGAATGACGGTTCCAATAATTTCATTGAGCTGTCATTTATTTCACTACCATTCCACCTCGGTGAGTCATTATTCATTTTCGATGTCACTTTTGTTATATCGTGGCATTCCGGGTCACACTGGCGTGCCGGTTGGTATGTGTTGGATTTTCATGTCGGGCACGTTTAAGTCGTGTGTTGGTTGTTGGCCTCACATTGGACTGTGCACACGAGTCATATTGTCTCGTGAGACTGATTAGGTACAAGACCACACGTGTATTCGATCGTTGGTGGTTTGTGCACGGACACATTTCCATCCCGGGCGTAGTGTGGTACCACCCTTTGAGCCGTACTGTTAGTTGATTCATATAGCATGTTTGATTGCGTATGTTTCGACAAGATATTTCATAACTTCAGATATAATCATGATTGTGTATTTTCAACCCTTGAGGATTGTTGTTCTTTGTAACTGACCCCGTTTGGGGAATTTGTTTTTTAGGTCTTGGCAAGGCAAAAGCACGGGGAGAATACGATGACGTCGAGGAGTCCCAGTGATACTAGTAGGGCCCCCCGATCTTTCAGTTATTCATGTTATTGTCCTTTATTTTCCGCTCCAGACTTTCATTTGAATACTCCGTTTCATTCAGTGTTGTGTATTTTATCTTCATATAAAATACACTAGTATTCGGTATTGTCCTGGTGTGTTGTAACTAAACTCCTCATCGGAGTAATTATTGTTGTAATGTAGTTCGGTACTACATTTATCCTGTGTAATTCATTCATTTTCATTTGCCTGGTGGGTCCCAGTTGGGGATCTACGACACTGTAATATCCACCTAGTTGGGGTGTTACAGAGTTGGTATCGGAGAGTGGTTTTGAATACTACCTTCCGAGTCATGTCTTATTTGAAATCATCGTCATCAGACTAGTATCATTGGACTTTCGCGTCACGTGTGACCTGTGCAAATGCCGAGCCAATCAGACCGAAAGAACTGTAAGATTTCTAATGCCATGGTATAATTTCTGGCAATAGTCATTCATTCATCATTCATCAATTAACAATCCTCAAACATCATCATTCATTGTGATTAGGACGATCATGTTAACTCATTAATCACTTAATTCATTTCATTACTCAGTTAATAATCAGGACGATCATGTTAACTCATTAATTACTCAATTCATTTCATTACTCAGTTGTCAATCTGGATGATCATATTATCAATCTTGTTAAGTTATTCAAGATAATCATTTCAAGAATTTCATCAGATAATCATGTAACTTCAAGAATCATTCATATAATCACTAAGTTAGAGCATGTATACTCATTTTCATCATCTCATGACATAATCATAACGTGCTAATCATGCGGGAAATATAATCATTATGCGATCTTCCTACTTGAGTATGGAGAGAGCTGTCAGAGATGCACGGGGAGAGGCCGCGGTGCGGACCAAAACCCGAGAAATAATCACTCAGCCGGGAAATCGTGCCCGGACTCGGCTCGATCGGATGATGTTCGGGTTGATCCACTCACTTTTATGCAGGCCATGATGACCCATGTGCGCTTGCTCAATCATCATTGCGCCACTCGACCGGATTAATCGAGAGAACTCTCCGTATGAGCCACCGCTAAGGAAAGTCTTGAACAACAACCTTCATTTGTCGCAAGAAATCAACGGCGTAATCAATCCGAAGGCGGTCAACCTTCAAGAAGCCTCGTGTGAGTCCTATCGTTTCGAGCGACCTCTACGGCGCATAATCGTGCGGGATCTCATTCCCGGCGGCCTCGGCCATCACTGTTTCAATTGTGGAACGTGGGTCATTTCAGACCGAGTGTCCAAACCGTCTATCACGTGCTATAATTGTGGGAATTTTGGGCATAAGGCCCGTTTTTGCCGAAAGGACTCCAAGTCGGCTCCGGCGGCATCTCAGGCCCCGAAGCAACCAGCTTTTCAGAATCAGACTGCTTTGTCATCGTTGTTTAAGACAATGGAAGCAAATAGAGTTGGAGCTCGTATTTATCAGACGGTAGCGTCCGGTTCGGGGGCCGGCAAGTCCCAGATTCATATGATGAGGAGGATCGACGATCCGGTGGCCCGAATGATTTCAGGTATACTCGTAATTTTATTTCAACTTGTGTGTACCTTTTGATGCTGGTACACCGCATTCATTTATTTTCGAATCATGCTTGAATAGACTTATTTCGGGATAGTCCTATTGTTTGTGGACCTCATACCATCGGTCTACCTGACGATGGAAGAATTTTCGGAATCATACCGAATTAAGCTTAATGACCGTGATTGGTTGATGGATCTAATCGTGGTGAATTTATCTTAGGACGATGTAATTTTCGGTATTAGTTGGTTTGATCGTCTTGATACTATCCTTAGTGTTTGTTAGCGTTTGGTCGCTATCTTTCCGTCGTTGGTTGTCGAATGTGTGCTTCAGGGAAGTAATCCCCGTTGTTCCAGAAGAAGTATTATTATGACGAAAGCAGAGAAATTCCGCAATCGAACTATTCAATCATTCATTGTATCATTTTCATCGATTGGCCTTTCTAAGGCAATCGAGTTATTCAATCATTCCTTGTATCATTTCCATCGTTTGGCTTTTCTAAGACAATCGAGTCATTCAATCATTCATTGTATCATTTTCATCGATTGGCCTTTCTAGGGCAATCGAGTTATTCAATCATTCATTGTATCATTTTCATCGATTGGCCTTTCTAGGGCAATCGAGTTATTCAATCATTCATTGTATCATTTTCATCGATTGGCCTTTCAAAGGCAATCGAGTTATTCAAACATTCATTGTATCATCTTCATTGATTGGCCTTTCTAAGGCAATCGAGTTGTTCAATCATTATTGGTATCTCTTTTTATCGATTGACCATTCTAGGGCAATCGAAATGTTCAATCATTCGTGGTATCATTGTCATCGATTGACGATGTATGTCCAGATGAGTTATCTGGTTGCCTTCACATAGAGTAGGGGAATTCAGGAGTGAGTTGGAGCCGGTACGTCCCCTTTATCGAAGGCACCGTATCAGATGGCCCGACCAGAATGCAGGAGTTGAAGATTCAACTTGAGGAGTAGTTCGAGAAAGGTTATCTCCGACCGATTGCGTCCCCGTGAGGAGCACCAGTGTGATCTGTCAAGGAGAAGGATGACTCATCTCGTGTGTGTATTAATTACCAGTAGTTGAACAGGGTGATGATCAAGAGTAGTATCCCTTACCCCGTATTGATGATCTTTTAGATCAACTTGAGGGAGCCTCAGTATTTTTCCAGGATCGACTTAAGATCTGGATATCACCAGTTGCGGATTCGAGAGTCGGATATCGCGAGGACATCATTTCGTACACGCTATGGTCATTATGAGTTCGTAGTTATGCCGTTCGGGCTAACTATTGCACCTGCGGTATTCATGGAGTTAATGAATCGGGTTTTCATCGACTTTTTAGATCAGTTTGTTGTTGTCTTCATCGACGACATTTTGATTTAATCTCGTAGCTGAGAGGAACACGAGGTTCATCTTCATCAGGTTCTCGACGTGTTGAGACGAGAACAACTTTATGGAAAGTTTTCCAAATGTGAGTTCTGGAGGTCCGAAGTGACTTTCTCGGGCATGTAATTTCATCTGACAGAGTTCGTGTCGACCCTCAGAAGACGGAGACTATCCGAGATTGGCAACCTCCAAAAGATATTAAGTAAATCCGATGTTTCCTCGGATTAGCTGGTTAATTATCCAACCCACGGCCGGAGCTAGCAATCATGGTTTTCACGTTGGAAATTTGGCATCGTTACTTTTATGGCATCACCTGTCAGATCTTCACCAATCACAAGAGTTGAAGTATATATTTACTCACAAGGAGTTAAATATGCGACACAGGCGGTGGTTGGAACTAATCAAAGATTTTGATATCGAGATCCTTTACCACCCGGGCAAGGCGAACGTTGTCGCCGACGCCTTGAGTCGTAAGTCCGTTCAAGAGCAGATGCTTGCTCGTTTAACAGTTCAGAAGGAGCTTCAGCAGGAATTCCTTAGACCCGAGATCGAGGTCTGACTTCAGCGAGTTCAGGGACAGCTTTGTATGTTAGAGATTTCATCGTCACTTGAGGAGGTAATCAGAGAGAATCAGAGTTCAGACCCTTCATTGTTGCGCATCCGTGAAGATGTGGCTCAGGAGAAAGCCCCTGGATTCGTGATCCACGAGGATGGATTTTTGAGATTTAAGAATCGGATGTGTGTACCGGCGAATGATGAGTTGAAAAACTCGATTTTGAGAGAAGCTCATGCTACCCCTTATTCTGTTCATTCAGGGTCTAGCAAGATGTATAAGGACTTGAAACAAAATTACTGGTGGAGTAATATGAAGCGAGAAGTCGCAGAATTTATTTCGAGATGCTTAACCTGTCAACAAGTATGCTGATACCTCTCCCTATTCCAGAATGGAAGTGGGAAGACATTTCTATGGAATTCATCACGAATTGCCGGCGAGTCGTCGTGGCATGAATACGATCTGAGCGATCGCGGACTGCTTTACTAATTTAGCTCATTTCCTTGAAATCAAGGATATGTGGAGTGCCAAGAGACTGGCCCAGTTGTTCATCAAGGAGATAGTGAGACTTTACGGTGCCCCTAAGAGTATCGTTTCTGATCGTGACGGACGATTCGTGTCTCATGTTGGAAATCAGTTCATCGTGCTATGGGAACTCAGCTTAATCTCAGTACTGCCTTTCATCCTCAGTCCGACGGACAATCAGAGAGAACTATTCAGACATTAGAGGACATGTTGAGGGCATGCGTCCTTGATTGGAAGGACGATTGGGAAGCCCAACTACCACTGATCGAGTTCACGTATAATAATAGTTGGCATGCCTCCATTAAGATGGCACCTTACGAGGCCTTGTACGGTCGTCTTTGTCAATCTCCTTTGTGTTGGGATGACTTGTCAGAATCAATCGGCACCGAGCCCGATATGCTTATTAGCCGCCCGTGAGAAGGTAGCTTTGATCAAAAGTCGTATGTTGACAGCTCAGAGTCGACAGGAATCGTATGCGGATAATCGTCGTCGACCACTAGAGTTCGAGACGGGTGACCATGTTTTGGTCAAGGTATCCCCGAGTCGAGGTATTTTCCATTTCGGAAAACGGGGGAAGTTGAGTCCGAGATTCATTGGACCGTTTGAAATTTTGGATCGAGTAGGCGAATTAGCTTATCGATTGGCTTTACCTCCGGCTTTGAGCCGAATTCATAATGTGTTTCATGTCTCTCAGTTGCGAAAGTATGTTGCCGACCCGAGTCACATACTTCAGTTCGACGAAATCGAGATCGCCGACGACCATTCTTATGAGGAGCGTCCTATACGAGTCTTAGAGCGGCGAATCAAACAGTTGAGAAATAAGTCGATTCCTTTGGTCAAGATTCAGTGGTCCAGACTCGGAGTCGAAGAGGCTACTTGGGAAACCGAGGATAGTATGCGGGAGAGTTATCCCGAGTTGTTTGACCCTTAGTTTCGGGGACGAAACTCTTTTAAGGGGGGGTGTATGTAATACCCGGTTGTAATTCAGTCATTATCATTCAAGAATTTCATTCGGTGATTGTCACTCAGTGGATTTTCACTCATTTATAATCATTCATCAATCATGTTCATTCACCGTGTTCACCGTTCGGAAAAACTTCGAGTTGTGTATCGTTATTGTTCATTGTTTCAACTTTTCTCATATGAGTTCGACTTTGTTAGATCACCATTAATTTTTGGTAACTCCAAAATTCTAAATCTTGCAATATTATAGAGCATCGAGTTAGCTTTCCAATGGTTCAAACGGTGAGTCAATCGAGTCCTGACGAGAGAGTTATGGTCGTTTTAGCTCACCCCGCTCATTTTTCGCTTATTGGCGATCACCGCCGAACTCGGCCGTGTCGTCCGACACGGCCCATCTTTGTACTCGTCCGGAAATGCCGAAGTCTTCGCCCACAGGACTCGACCGTGTCGCTTGGCACGGCCGAGTCGAACTCTTCCGGATAAGCGAGCCGATCGCTGACACGCCCGACCGTGTTCCAGGACACGGTCGAGTCATGCCGAGTCGCTGTCGGACGGCTCACTATCGGAAGGCCCCTCCGCGCCGCGACCGTGTCAAGCAGGACACGGTCGAGTCCCTGCCGGCCAGTTGCGCGACGTGACCATGCCGATCGGCACGGGCCGTGTCCGGCAGGGCAGTCAACCCCTATAAATTCGTTTTTTGAGCATTTCAGCTCATTTCTTTCCCTTTTCTTCACCTACAACCGAGAGAGAGAGCTTGAGGGAGGGTTTTTCCTTCACAAATCATTTGAGTGTTTGATTTTCTTCATCTCCATTCAATCGTGAAGCCCGGATAATCGATCTAACGTGTGTTCTTCGGATTAAAGTACTTGGATCTTCAAAGGTAATATTCTTCAACACCTTGGATTTCGATTTTTGTGTTGAGTTATGAGGTTTTGGACATTATAATCATGTTATATGAAGGGATATGTATATGATTATGAGTTTGTATAAGGATTCATTGGATTATTGAAGGATTATTCAAGAACACTTTGAATATCGAGTTGAAATTGGGGGTTTTCGATTAATTGTCGTTATAATCACGATTTTGGATATTCATAATGGATTATTGATCGTATTGGAGATGTTTTGTTGGTTTGAAACACTTCTTGGGGGAATTGATAGTGGCTTATTGAGATTTGATTGTAAACAAGCGGAGTTTGGCCACAACGTATTCGATATAATGCCCAAATGAACTTAGTTTAATCGTATCGACGTTTTGAATTCGTTATATTCGTGTTTGATTCGTATATTGAACGAGTTGTTGGATATTGTATAATTCAAGGTTGTTCGAGCGACCGATATCTCAATTAGGACGTTGTTCGTGGAAGGATAATTGTCACCGGTATTGTGTAAGTTAATTCTTACTCGGTTAAAAGGATATTCATCCCTTTTGTTGTTGTTCATTCATAATCATAACTCATTCATCATTATATTAACCGTATCAAAACTTGTTGTTGTCAATTAATCACTTCAGTCATAAGGAATGACGGTTCCAATCATTTCATTGAGCTGTCATTTATTTCACTACCATTCCACCTCGGTGAGTCATTATTCATTTTCGATGTCACTTTTGTTATATCGTGGCATTCCGGGTCACACTGGCGTGCCGGTTGGTATGTGTTGGATTTTCATGTCGGGAACGTTTAAGTCGTGTGTTGGTTGTTGGCCTCACATTGGACTGTGCACACGAGTCATATTGTCTCGTGAGACTGATTAGGTACAAGACCACACGTGTATTCGATCGTTGGTGGCTTGTGCACGGACACATTTCCATCCCGGGCGTAGTGTGGTACCACCCTTTGAGCCGTACTGTTAGTTGATTCATATAGCATGTTTGATTGCGTATGTTTCGACAAGATATTTCATAACTTCAGATATAATCATGATTGTGTATTTTCAACCCTTGAGGATTGTTGTTCTTTGTAACTGACCCCGTTTGGGGAATTTGTTTTTCAGGTCTTGGCAAGGCAAAATCACGGGGAGAATACGATGACGTCCAGGAGTCCCAGTGATACTAGTAGGGGCCCCCGATCTTTCAGTTATTCATGTTATTGTCCTTTATTTTCCGCTGCAGACTTTCATTTGAATACTCCGTTTCATTCAGTGTTGTGTATTTTATCTTCATATAAAATACACTAGTATTCGGTATTGTCCTGGTGTGTTGTAACTAAACTCCTCATCGGAGTAATTATTGTTGTAATGTAGTTCGGTACTACATTTATCCTGTGTAATTCATTCATTTTCATTTGCCTGGTGGGTCCCAGTTGGGGATCTACGGCACTGTAATATCCACCTAGTTGGGGTGTTACAAACGCGGTGCATCATAATTAAGCATTTTGAACCATGACACATAATGAATATATCATAACCAACTTGTCTTGACCATCCAATAAGATCGACTAAATATAGTCAAATGTATAAGGCACATGCCTTTACAAATACTCGGAAAAGTGTTCGGACCTATAGTCATACGAACTATAATCGAGGTCAACAAATTCATGTATTTACCGCAATATGCCATTGGTTTACATGTTGAAATTCATGAGAATTACTCTTACACTCTTTCATATATTATATTGCAAGGAGGCGGTGCATGACTACATCCACATGCAATATTTTATTTTAATAGAATGAAAGATGGAGTTTTCCAAGTATGGGATTGGGTCAAGACCAACGTGGTGGTCGCTCAATTCATCGTGATAAATCCGTCACAAATCGATTTTAACCACGACATATCTGTCGCAATCGATGTTTGTCCCATTTGTACGTCACAATTCTGACTAATCATGAACAAGTCATAACTTTACCGTTACCGACAATATTCATTTTATTCAATTGTTGGTTTAAAATCGACAAAACGGCGACGTCAAATCGCACCCAAAACGTGGTGTATGCAACAACCACAAATATCGACTTTCAACAATTATCCGTGACTCCCCCAGGACCGTCACACAGTTTACTTCGACATATGAGAGTGATACCACCTCTCATAGTCTCATCCACTGTAAAGTAGCGTGGGAGATAAAGAACCCAATTCCCCAATTCCTAAAAAAATTTTTCAAAAGAGAGAAATTGAAAACGGGAACTTTAATAAAATCTTACGGGTACTTGGTTCCATATTTGCTTTGATCCTTGAACGGGAGCTTCTCTCCATATGAGCAACATATTTTCGTGATACTCAGTTCCATATTTACTTTGATCCTTGAACGGGATAACAAATATGGCTTTTCTCCATAGCGTGCACATCATCATGAGCGACGTATTTTCCTATATACACGTAAAATATAAACATGGTAAGATTCATAAGTGTACAAATTAATGAACAAATGAATCATTAATTAGGAAAAGATGGAGAGTTGAGAAATGCCCGGATAGGGCTATTGGGCTCGATAATTCGTCCGAAAAAGGACTCGAGCGCAACGGTGCAGCCGCTCGGTATTGGATGAGGTCGGATCTCCAAATTTCCTCGTAAAAATATGTTTGTTTTCGGCGACAGATTCAGTAATACAGTATTACTCAGAATCCGATCTTCACCGTTGAATATATAGATATTTGTGTTGGTAAGTTGCTGTCAAAATTTCACATCAATCCGACGGTTAACGAATTAGGAAACATGTTTTTAGTACGACTGCGCTGTGCAGAAAATTTACGCGTGGAAATTCTCGTTTCTCATTTTTTTTTCTTTCGATTTTGATAGGTTTTATCAAACAGTAAATATCATGTGCATAAATCCATAGGAAAATCCGGCGGTGCTTCGATCAGATCGGGTCGCAGCTTTAGGCAACAGTCGACTGGACAAAAACGGTCTGAAAACGGGACTGCCGGGCGAGTCGGATCGGGTCAGCAACCGAGTCCAAGGCTGGACTGGATCGCGAGTCGGGTTCGGGCGCTCCGAAAATTGAGTTTGCAAACGGGCCAGAAACTGGAACAGCAGAAGACTGCCGCGTTTGGTGACGACTGAATCCGAACAATAGTCTGGTGACTGCATCGCCGGATTCTTCATCAGACTTTTTGAGCATCGGATTGTTGAACGCCAGACTCAGATCCATATTTTTTTTTCGGCGGCATCCTTCTCATTTCGTTTGATTTCCTTGCATATCTACATCACAACTTCGGGAATCGCCTTGGATCCGCCGGCATCTAGAGTGAATTTGGACTTCGACTTCGATGAGGCGGCATCTGAAGCAGCAGTTTACCGGAGTCATAGTCTGAGAAGGGCGATTTAATTCGAGATCGATCGCAGGTGAATTGCTTCGGGCCGGAATCAAAGCGATTTGGGGGGTCTACAACGGGTGGAGTAGGCGACGAATCTAATCTACTCGCCGGGGTCTGGCCGCGGTTCCTGTGCAGCATGCGGTGGGGGGGTTAGGGTTTGTAGGAAAATCCCGATTTTCGTGATTTTTTTTATTGGAATTTCAAAAAAAAAAACGGGAGAGGAAAAAAGGTTTCTTACTCAGATGGGGACTACGTGCTGATAACGTGTTTCGGGAGAAAGTAAAAGACTGTAAATACGAGTCAATCAATTGTATTCATAACACTGATAGAGGGGCCTTTATATAGGCATTGCAATGAGAGTCCTTCCATATATAGGATTCATATATAAGGTAAGACATCTAATAGGATCCTACTACCTCTAGAAGGATCTAGAACCTTCCATCTATGTATCTATAATCAGTACTAGGTAAGACACATCACAGGAATAATAATTCCTGGAACAAGTCCACGATTTACGATTTTTTGAGTATTTTTATCGTTTTTTTTTTCTCTTTTGAATTTTGAATTCCACATCCTTTACAATCAATTCTTCAAACCATTTCTTTTTTTTTTTTTTGCTTCATTTAAATTTGAAGAATACTTTTCATTACAATCAAACTCTTCAATCCAATTCCAATATCCGATTCCACGGCAACAAACAACCAAAAACACCACATGTGCTGATGAATATTTCCATATCCATGTCTCGAGGTGGTGATATTTTCTCAGATTTGATTATTTTATTTGTTTTGTTTCAGGAGAAAGTAAAAAGACTGTAAAATAGAGTCAATCAATTGCATTCATAACACTGATAGAGGGGCCTTTATATAGGCATTACAATGAGAGTCCTTCCATACATAGGATTTCTAGATAAGGTAAGACATCTAATAGGATCCTACTACCTCTAGAAGGATCTAGAACCTTCCATCTATGTATCTACAACCAGTATTTGGTAAGACACATCACGGGAATAATAATTCCCGAAACACTCCCCCTGTGTCGAGCACTAATACAACTAGGGCTGGGGGCGGGGCGGGTTGGGGCGGGGCGAAGGTAAAACCGCATCCGCCCCGCAATTTTTGTGCGGTGCGGGTTTTTGCGGGGCGGGGCATTTTTGATATTGAAAACCGCACAAAATCATAGTTTTGCGGGGCGGGGCGGGGCAAATACAATATTTATATAAATATCTAAGTGTTTTCCCTTGTTATATGCGGGGCGGGCGGTTTTGCGGGCGGTTGGGAAAAAAATAAAACCGCATTCGCCCCGCAATTTTGGTGCGGTGCGGGTTTTGTGCGGGGCGGGGCGAAATCAACATTTGAAACCGCTCCGCCTCGCTATTTTGCGGTGCGGTGCGGGGCGGGCGGGGCGGTTTGTTTTGCCCAGCCCTAAATACAACAATGGTGCAGAAGATGTTGCCTTCATAAAAACCTATTCCAAGCCAAAACAAAACCCCATGGGAAAAAATAAAGGCTTGATGAGGAAAAGATTGCAACGCACCAACATAATATATCATGTATACTCCCCCTGATGTATACATAACGACTCCCCCTGATGACTACCTCAAATCATAGGAGTCGAATGCCAAGTTGCCCTCACAACTATACCAAGGAAAAACCCAGTGGGAAAAATACCTCTTGGTCTAAGTTGAACAGAAGTACAATGCATCATTGTATGGATGTTCTCATAGGTCGCCTCGTTAAAAACCTTACCAAGTGAAAACCCAATGGGAAAAGCAAACCTTGGTCTAAGGACAAAAAGAGGGCGACACATCCAAAGTGCAGAGTCACTAAAGACTTATCCGAAAATCAAGTTTTCTAAAGTCTTGACCTCCATGCACTAAATCAGTCATAACTTCTTCGATTCAATAGGTATCAATGAAACTGTAAGAACTTATGAAAACTAGACACCCATAGATTTTCATTCACATACAGTACGTAACCTAGATCGACCTGAGCAGGTCACAAAGCTCTATCGAATTTGACTCAGCAAATTACCGGACATATCATATCCTACTTTGCAACAATAGTCATATGTCACTCAACATGATGGATGTGATCAAATGGTTGGTTTCCTTGGAAAGTAGACACAAACCTTTCCAATGGCACCAATTTCACCATTTTCCAACAAGCGAGCTGCCCTATATGTCATATGGGAGATAGTCCAATACATTCTGGGCAAATCGGGTATCAATTTTCAAGTGCCATTTTAATGAGATAGAGCGAGCTTCAAGCCTCTTGTCAATCACAGACATTGCGTGAGCGCATCCTAGGCCACCATCAGAGTGGCTTTACCGGATTATTACGAATGAGTACATCGAGTCAAACATGAGTACATAATACCGTACTTTTTTCTTAAGACTGCATCATCACTTAAGTGAGCCAAGTCTTATGATGACTTCGACTAGTCATTGGGAATCATATAGGCATTACTTTATCGTCTCTTAGGGAAACCGTTCCTTAGATTGCCTTAAACCGATTGATGAATACGCATCATCAAGTGTCCCCAAGATCCTTTCATTCTTAACTTTGGATTTAGCGGAATCTCTTAGTCCCACAAGAGTACATCACTATAAACTCTTAGTTTTACACGCAAAAGCTTCATATCTCTTCCAAATCAAGTATATACTTAGTATGCGTTCCTGACAATCACTTGTCAACGCGCTCCGTGGTCAGGAGCCACTTGATTTGAGTCTGATCCACCACGAGATCATTTTTATCACTTAACTTAGTTCCCACTAAGATAAGATTTAACCACAAGCTGCACGTCAGTTTTTGGAAAACTATCTAACTGAAAGATAGTGGATGCTATAACATCCATTACGATAACACAACTAAGTTTCGTGTCATCGTAGTCGATTCCAGTGTGTTCATGAGAAGTACTCTTACATTCTTTCATATATCATATTGCAAGGAGACGGTGCATTACTACACCCACATACAATATTTTATTTTAATAGGATGAAAGATGGAGTTTTCCAAGTATGGGATTGGGTCAAGACCAACGTGGTGGTCGCTCAATTCATCGTGACAAATCCGTCACAAATCGATTTTAACCACGACATATCCGTCGCAATCGATATTTGTCCCATTTGTACGTCACAATTCCGTGACTAATCATGAATAAGTCATAACTTTATCGTTACCGACAATATTCATTTTATTCAATTGTTGGTTTAAAATCAACAAAACGGCGACGTCAAATCGTACCCAAAACGTGGTGTATGCAACAACCATAAATATCGACTTTCAACAATTATCCGTGACTCCCCCAGGACCGTCACACAATTTACTTCAACATACGAGAGTGATACCACCTCTCATAGTATCATCCACCGCAAAGTAGCGTGTGAGATAAAGAACCCAAATACCCAATTCCCCAAAAAAAATTCCCAAAAGAGAGGAATTGGAAAACGGGAACTTTAATAAAATCTTACGGGTACTTGGTTCCATATTTGTTTTGATCCTTGAACGGGAGCTTCTCTCCATATGAGCAATATATTTTCGTGATACCCGGTTCCATATTTACTTTGATCCTTGAACAGGATAACAAATATGGCTTTTCTCCATAGCGTGCACATCATCATGAGTAATGTATTTTCCTATATGCACGTAAAACATAAATATGGTAAGATTCATAAGTGTACAAATTAATGAACAAATGAATCATTAATTAGGAAAAGATGGAGAGTTGAGAAACGCCCGGATAGGGCTACTGGGCTCGATATTTCTGCCGAAAAAGGACTCGATCGGCGATGCAGCAACTCGGTATTGGATGAGGTCGGATCTCCAAATTTTCTTATAAAAATATCCTTCTTTTAGGCGACAGATTCAGTAAGCAATACTACTTAAAATCTGATCTCCACCGTTGAATATACAGATATTTGTGTTGGAAAGTTTCTGTCAAAATTTCACATCGATCCGACGGTTAACGAATCGGGAAACATGTTTTTAGTACGACTGCGCTGTGCAAAAAATTTACACGCGGAAATTCTCGTCTCTCATTTTTTTTTTCGATTTTGATAGGTTTTGTCTCGATTGCACTAGGTTTTAAAGCAGTAAATATCACGTGCATAAAACCATAGGACAATTCGGCGGTGCTTTGATCAGATCGGGTCGCAGCTTTAGGCAATAGTCGGCTAGACAAAAACGATCTGAAAACGGGACTGCCGAGCGGATCGGGTCGGGTCAGCAGCCGGGTCAGGTCTGGGTCAATAACCGGGTCGAGTCTGGGTCAATAATCAACCTAGGACTCTCAGGAGATGAAGCAGCTGAATCACAATCAGGAAACCACGCCGATCGGGATAGAGCACTACCGTACTGCCAGTTCACGGCGTGGTAAAACTCGAGCGCGGGGAAAGTTGACGAGAGTTTCGGATCCAAATCCGGCGAATCGAATTGGAATCCCAAGTCCAAGAAGCCGCGAAACTCGTCGAGGTCATCGTCCGTGATGCTTCGGTCGTTGTCTTGGGCCAACTCCAGCGGCGGGTCGGGCAGGAGACGGTGGTTCGCGACGGGGAAGGAGATGACCGGTCGGGACTGAGAGAAGGTTTTCCAGCGGCGCGTCAGGCAGGAGACGGGTTGCTTCGCGGTGGGACTGTGGAGAAGATGACCGGAAATTAGGGTTTCTGCCGAAAAATTCAATTTTTTTTTTCGTTTTTTTTTCGGATTTACAGAAAAAAAAAACGGGAGAGGAAAAAAATTTTTGCCCTGTTGGGGACTACGTGCTGATAACGTGTTTCAGGAGAAAGTAAAAAGACTGTAAAATAGAGTCAATCAATTGCATTCATAACACTGATAGAGGGGCCTTTATATATGCATTACAATGAGAGTCCTTCCATACATAGGATTCCTAGATAAGGTAAGACATCTAATAGGATCCTACTACCCCTAGAAGGATCTAGAACCTTCCATCTATGTATCTACAACCAGTATTAGGTAAGACACATCACGAGAATAATAATTCCTGGAACATGTTTCATATTTTAGGTGATATTTACTGTAAATGTTGCCACATATGTATGCTTTTGGTGGCAAAAATATTAAAATGACAGCCATTTTCAATATGCACGTCTTGTTGGTGACTTTTTGGGGGGCAAATGTTTTGGTGCTTTTGGGGGGCAAATGTTTTCCACATATGTACGTGTGTTTGGTGACATAAATATTTTATGCTGGACAATGTTTAGGTATGGCAACTGTTTCTAATTATGTACGTTTTCTTGGTGATAATTTGTGCAAATGTTTCTACACTTGAGTGTTTATTTAGTGATACTTTATAGTATAGAGTTTACTCATTTCATTATGTTGTCATACCTAAACATTATTCAGAAATCTAAAAAAAATAAAAATCATGAATCTCAAGAAAGTATTACACTTAAAATGATCAAAAGAAAAACCTGCAAAATATAAAATATGTCATCACATGCAAACATAATAATAGAAACTTTTGAACAAAATATCACTAGAACAACATATTTATGTGGAAATATTTACATAATGAAAGTGAGAAGATTATTGTCAACATTGTATACTAACACTCTGGTGATAAATAACTCTAAATGTTACCATTTATGAGATAAATGTGGAAAGTATAATGCAACCTATAAAATCCGAAAAATAATATGTGTAACACCCCAAGTAACTCAAGGGTCGTTACATGCCGTAGAACCTTCCTTAAGGTCTACCGGGCTAACTAAACATATAAATACTCGTATCACTTAAACATAAGACATTTAATATGGAAAATTAGGCCGTGACCTCGGCCAAAACATTCGATTAAAATTTAGGTACGACAAAAGGTGATATAAAGTCATTGCCCACGCAGGGGACTTTAACAGTAGTTTTAAAAAAATAGAAAATGACCATTCAAACGATTCCATCCGACAACAAAGAATGTTGGAAATAAGCTTACAGGACTCGAGCCTAATAACATCATGGCTGGCCAATCTTCGCATGCGCTTCCCGTGCCTGCACCTCGTGTTGTCCATTACCCGAAATGCATAAAATGCATTTTCCCTATTTAAGAAGTTAGCATTCGAATGACTAGTGCAAGTACACAATTACACCACATTATATACAAGTACAATCCAACATCACTTTCTCATTTGAAAATATTCGTAAAACAATATTCCGGAATATCATGTCTCATTAAAAATAACATTATCAAAATAACACGTCACCGCCATCATTATTACAAATAATAACACACAACGTATCCCGCGGGGCAATGCCCCTTAGCATCGATCCCCAGAGGTCGCATCGAACCGCCTCTAGGTGGGAAACCACGTCCACGATCCAGCGCCCTTAGCATAACTTTGAAATCAAGACATGAGATGAATTTCATACATACACTCGAGCGAAGACCTTTGCGCATTTGCGTCTTTATGTCGGGCCCGTCCCCGGGTGAACGAACTACTAACATACACTAACATTTCCACAAATCATCAACCACATCGGATAATATCATACATAACATAGTGTAATACATGTACCGACCTTGGCTATTATGATGTGAAACTGTGAACGTAAAGGACTTCGGTCCGAACTCTCTATAAAATTTCGCTCCTAGTACACAATGATACTCAACCAACTACAATACTTCTGGAACATAAAGAATCACCCTAAATTCTACCCATTGGAACCATTCGTCGGACACCACGAGGCAAATTCGACTACAATCACTTAACGGCGGAAATCACGGAATTTAATCCACAAAACTTCAAGGAAAACAATGGTTTACGATTACACAATCATAATCTAACGTGAATCTAAGCTAAATCGGATCTGGAAGACGAAATCATAACAAAACCCCCAAAATCCCCAAACTAGTGTTCTTAAGAAATTTATCTCGATTGGAACGGTGAAGGAAGATTAGATGATGATAAATCCGTACTAGGGACTTGAATATATTGATAGATGGTGATATTTGGTCGGATTATACACTCAATCGCTCAAAATCGTTGCTGGTTGCCGAGAGAAAGGAAAAAGAAGTGAAAATGAAGAAGGTTGGACTGTTGTCCTCATATATATACAGGTGTTTATTAGCGCGCGCTAAATGCACGATTAGCGTGCGCTAACGAGCAAGTGTTCTGTCCAGAATGTTCTGCCCAGTCCCGTTAGCGCGCGTTAACAAGGGTATTAACATAAGCTAACTGACTCGATCCAGAAACCCGAGTATTCTGTCCAGTCCCGTTAGCATGCGCTAATGATAAAGTTTGCGTGCGCTATTGCAACACATTAGCGTGCGCTAATAATACAATTAACGTGCGCTAATGATACAATTAGCGTGCGCTAGCTCCTCTGCTCAGTAGTACAACTGTGAAGCTCAAATAGTTTGAACACGTCCCGCAAGATACAAAACTCGATGATTATATATAAACAACGAAGCGCTTATGAAGAACACCAACACACAAGCTCAAGCGCTAAGCAAACACATGATTCCATCCGATAGTCGAAAAACAATTATAAAAATCCATACTCAATAAACGGAAAAATTACAAAATGACCCAACTTCTGGAAATCACGATTCAAGGTCGGACAACAACCCCTGAACACATAACAGGTCTAAAATATTAATTATCTCGTAGAAACAATGAAACGATAGTTTCGAACAAGATTTACGAGAATCGAGCCTAAATGCAGAAAAGTTATACTCGGGTTCTCATAAAACAACCCCGAAACTTGTTCGGATGGTCAAGAATGCAGAACAAAATAATTTCAGAATACCAAAATAATTATAAAATACACCAAAATAGAAATTACTAAAACTAGAAAGTGTGGATATTTAGAAATTACTAAAAATAGAAAGTGCAGATATTTAAAAATTACTAAAAATAGAAAGTGTGGATATTACAATAATTGTCACGAAAAGCACACATAAGTATGGAAACATTTAAAGAGAATGTCAATAGAATCATGCATAGATGTGTAAACGATTTCAAAACTAAAATGTAGACCTTGTCATAAGTGTACATAAACACTCTAATGACAAGTCACTCTAAGTGTCACCATATATGGGATACATAGTGGAAACAAATATATTACGACATTTGAAAATTAAACCTATATGGAAAAAAATCAAATTAAATATGTAACCAATGAAGACACAAGTTAGGTAGCAAAGAACACAGATTATTACCTTCATAATCAAACCATGTGAAAAATATATTTTTTGTATAATACAAAAAATACTAACAAAATCTTAAGAGAAAAAAGATGAAGACAAAGTTACTGAACTCAATGAAACAAAAAATCCGTTTTGTTGCCTCTACCCATTAAAAATACTGAGTAGCTATCGTAGCAAGCACACCCGGCGCATTCCACGTTTTTTGGTTCCAAAAAATATCATTTCGAGATGCCCATATACTCTATAGAAGATAGCAAGTTTTGGTTGCCAAATCGGCAGTGCACTGTGTTGGGAGCAGCTCGAACCATTCTTCAAAAAGAGCAACTCCAACCGGCAAATATGGATCCCCAAACTGCTGCCACAAAGATGCCACAACTCGTCAGTGAAGAAAAACATGGGAGATAGTTTCATTGGCCAAAGCACATAGATGACACAGTCCTTAGCCAGTCTCGATTCCCCTCCCTCGCACGATATCACAAACAGGTAAAACACGTCTCAAAGAGCGCCAAATAAAATTTTGTACCTTAGGGGCGACCCGAATCATCCATGTAGAAGACCAACTAGTAAAAGAGCTTCAAACCCCTTAGCCATAGAGAGAAGTCATTTGAAGGGAGTATGCAGATTTGATAGAATAATGTCCTTCCCAATTCGTTCTCCAGTACCACATGTCTTCAAACTCAGGGAATATGGGAGTGTTGAGGATCAAGTTTGCATCCCGGTTATCAAAAATTCCCCTCATAAGTTGTTCATTCCAAGTTGTCCCGTCTGGTTCCATGAATGCCGAAACAGTAAGCTCTACTTGATGGTGAAAATGAGCAATTAAAACGTACGGAATATCTGAGGCAACCATCCAAGAGTGAGTAAACATTTTAGTGGCCTTCCCATCCCCAATCATGCGCCCAATTTGAGCAGCAATAACCGTTTTTGTAGTGAAAATGCTTCTCCAACTATAGCTCAGATTATTCCTAATATCGGCCTCCATAAAAGAGCATCGGGGAAATACCTTTCTTTGTAAACTCGAGTGACCAAAGCATTAGGTTGAGTCATAAACCGTCAGGCTTTCTTACCCAATAAAGCAAGATTATTTTCAGCCAACCGCTTAAAACCCAATCCCCCTTTCTCATTCGGCAAACACATACGCTCCATCTCAAACACATAACGCCGCCATCATCTTTACCCCCGCACCACCAAAATTCATTGATACCACGCTCAAGCCTGACATAAAGTCTCCGGAAGAAGATAAACACTCATTGTGTAAGTGGGCATAGCCTGCGCTACTGTTTTAAGAAGGATTTCCTTACGAGCTCGAGACAAACATTTTTTCATCCACCCCAACACGCTGCTGCAAACTTAGATTCAATGTAGGCGAAAACCTTCCTCCCAACCACCATGGGGAGACCCAGGTAATTTCCATAATCCGACTCCTCTCTAACATGGAAGTAATCGGCAACAAGAGCATAAGTATCGAATGGTGTATTGTAACTAAACGAGATACTCGATTTTTGGTAGTTCACCAGTTGGCCAGAAACACTTTCGTAGACATCCAAGCACCATTTAATCTCCTTGGACTCATCATCATTGGCACGGAAAAAAAGAGGCTATCATCGGCGAAGAACAAATGCGAAACCGAAGGTGCACTATTAGCCACACAGCAACTATGAATTCTGCCCGTGGACCACTCAATAACGTAGATAGCCCCTCACCACAGATGATGAATAAACAAGGCGAAAGCGGATCATCTTGTCTTAGACCTCTCGTAGGATTGATATTATCAATAGGCAGTCCATCAACTAAGAACTGGTAACAAACTGTTGTAGCACACGGCATAACAATATCAATCCGCCTCCTAACAAAACCCACCCAAACCATCATATGCTCCAAGAAACCCCATTCCATTATGTCATAAGCTTTAGCCATGTCTAGATTTAGAGCTACACGACCTATAATTTTGGTTTTCTTGCGACGTAGATAGTGCCCCATTTCAACTGCTACAAGGATAATTATCAGTGATCAAACGTCAGGACACAAACGCGCTTTGTCTCGGAAATAATTTCTTCCATTAATCATTTTATGCGGTTACAAACCATCTTTCCCATGATCTTATAACTCAAGTTACAAAGGGCAATCAGCCTCAAATCAGAAACCCTCTCAAGAGTATTCTTCTTTAGGATCAGGACCACATTGGTATCATTTAACCCTTCAGAAAAACTAACCTCGTTTAAACATTTCATGTAGAAGGGTGTAAGGTCGGCTCCGACTACATCCCAGGATTTTTGATAAAATCTTGGATTCATCCCATCAGGTCCCGGGGATATATTAGGGTGCATGGAAAATAATGCAGCCTTAACTTCATCAGGAGTGAATTTGGCCGCAATTTTCCAGTACGAATGATCTCGTCAAGGTGGCTAGAAACCGCGACTTCAAACAACTTCGTGTAATAATCCACCACCACTTCCTGAAGTCTGTCCCCCTCGACCCAATTATCATCAGCATCACGAAGCCTCTCAATTTGATGTTTCTTATGCCTAGCAGAGACATATGCGTGAAAATACTTAGTGTTCAATTCGGCAGTTCGGAGACAATGCTGTTTAACCCTTTGACGCCAACAAACCTCTTCCTTATCTAACAACACGTCAAGCTCCTTAGATACAAGATCAAACTCGTTCATAGAAGCATCATCACGTTGTCCTCTTAATTGATCCAGACGAGCTCAGCAACGCTTGATATCCTTCCAAAATAAATGCAAGCGATCTCCACCCCAATCCATAAGTTGCTTACCACAATGGGCTATTATATCCTGGAAGTCATGGCCCGCTAAAAACTGCCAAGTAGATGTCACCGTGTCCATAAGTCCCTCATCCAGAAACCACATGTTTACGAACCTGAATTATTGGGCGAAGCACCTATGACGAACCCCCTTAAATCCAGGAACAAAGCCGAATGGTCCGAAGTGAATATAGAACAATTAAAATCCCATGCATACCGAAATTGTTGACACCAAGATTCATTTGCCACTGCTCTGTCCAATCTTTCCTCAATCCAATCAGGCTTTCCTCTATGCCGCTCCCAAGTGAAAAAATAGCGAGAAGTGCCTAATGTATGGACACGGCAATCCGCGAAGCCCTTGTTAATGTTGGTATAATTTACTAAAATTATATCGATAAATTTGAATTCATATAATTATACCATGAAGTATAATAATATTTGATGATTTTCCATTATACCTGTAGATCCAAAAGCTTGTCTTGGACTCGTCCGTGTCCGTCAAATAACAACATAAGGGATCGCATATTTTGAATCTCCTGTCTGGCAAATCTGAGAGATAGTGAAGGAATGATACTGACGGAATCACGAGAACGGATCTGCCCGACGAAACCCTTTCCCAAGCTCTGGAGATTAGCTGCCATGCAAATAATAATAATAAAATAAGAGCTCTCCCTTTCTCGTTGAAGAATGAATAGAAAGCTATATCTATGGGGGAAATCTGAATGTGGGCGATGTTGAGTCCAGAAAATCTGTCTCCTTAAAGCAAATTCACCTCCACCGCAGTGTATAGCGTCTGCCTCCCAGGATAAAACAACACATCGATGCGTTGATATATCGATCATCGCATCCTCAGCGAACTAGAATAAACCTGAACTACCACCGACGCGACCCAAATTATGACAAGAAATTATTTCCGAAAATAAAATTTTGAAGTCAGAATTTTTGGCTGGAAAAAACGGATGAAAATTTTTCGGTATTAAAATAAGACCCCTCACATCTGTATTTATAGGTGAAGATGAGAGAGAGACATGTGCTGGAGGAACTCTATACCGACCGAAATTGGTATTTGGAGGAACTCTATACCGATCGAAATTGGTATTGGGAGGAACTCTAAACCGATCAAGATTAGTATCTCAATACTTATCCAGATCTGTTTAATTCGATTTTATCCGGATCCGAAAAATTCGGAATTTATTAATTGAGGTATTTTCGGTAAAATAAAATTTTACCGAATAAAATTGCAGTAAAAAATAACTTCGAGACGCCGAGACATTTCGCCCAAATCGCCCTTCGACCGAGACCGACCGACCGACCGACCGACCCGAGCCGAGCCGAGCCGACGGACGGACGGACGGACGGCGGCGGCGCGCGCGCGAGGGGCGCCTAGTCACACATCCACACATATCTCACTTTTTTGAACATGCCTTTGTCCACATCTCCTTATATACTCACAAATTTTCCCTTCTTTTTCCAATGTGGGATAGCATCCCAAACCCATTTCTAAAGGGTTCACTTTGGAACATTATATCTCATTCATACCTCAATCATTTTGAGTGTTCTTACATGTTTTGGAAACCTCGTACGGAGTATTACGTATTCCAACTAAGTCCCGACTTTAACTCGTAGTCGAGCCCACTCAAAATTTCTTCTCAAATGGGCTGCTCAAAACACCCAATTTCCTCCAATTTATCTTATATTTCCAACAGTTAAAGCCTTGAATCAGATTATTCTGTTGAGTGAGTAGACCTCTATTCTTGACTTGGGAGAAGATGACGTTAAAGTCACCCAAAATAGTCCACGAGAGATCCGACTTCGCGCTTAAAGTACGAAGCAAATCCCATGATTGTTGTCGTCTGGACAGCTCCGGATATCCATAGTACCCAATCAATAGCTATTTTTATTGACCCGGAATGGTAACTGCGACGTCGATGTATGCGCGTGAATAACTCAAAAGCCGTGCCACATCCTTATTCCTCCATAAAAGAGCCAGTCCACCACTACTTCCTTCACTATTGACACAAAAACAACCTACAAAACCCAACTTTAGGCAAACTTTCAGTATCATCTCTACCACATTTGGCTTCCATTAAAAACACAAAAACCGGGTGTTTCGCAGCTACCAAGTTTGCGACCTCCTGAACTGTTCGTGGGGCCCCCAAACCACGACAGTTCCAACTTAATGTGCTCATTAGGTCGGGCGGGACTGAGTAATAGCTCCCGCCGAATGCAAGTTTGTTTGGTTCTCCGTAGAAATAGTTGTTAGGAGTATGCCCTCGAATGGCACTCAGAGCATGTTGGGTGAGGGCATTGTACTTGTTATTATGTAATTCATTATCATAAGGCAAATAGATGTTTCTTTATTTACTGGTAGTTACTGGCATTCCTAACTCGTAAATATATATATATATATATATATATATATATATATATATAACCTAGTCCGTGTATTTGAGAGCAAAACATTCCACTCCTTATTGGATAAGGGGGTCGGCACTGGAAAGGTTTATAGCTCAAATACTAAATCGTTCACAAGTCGATGAAACTTGACTGGGCATTAAGTTTATGTGAAGACTTGTATGACGTGTTCTTTGACATGGAGAGTGTCTGTCGAACACTAATGGTAAGTGAGAGCACACGTTATAGGTATGCTAATTGGATTAGTATACTCGAATCGACTCACCCTCGATTCGTCACACGGATTTCACTATGGGACAGTCAATGACAAAATTGAAAGGTTGTGATAGGTATTCGTGAACCTTCGACTTGAGGATTTAGTAGGGATGTGCTTGTGACGTTAAGATTTTCATTAGAGTAGTTCGACCCTGTAAACCGGAAGGCGGGGGTCAACCTCGACGTGCATCTTGACGGGCAAGTAGCAGGTCCTTCTGAATACCAAGATAGAATTCTTTCTCCTGTTAGTGAACGGGTTATATGTCCTATGCGGTTATTGGCAGATGAGATCATAAGTCTTTGGCCAAAGCATTGGAGCTAGTTGTATTGGATACACGAGAGCTCGATGATCTCGATTTGCATTAACTCATGCATATCGTCAAGTACAGATAGGGTTTGACTGACCGTGACCCTATAACTTGATCGGGACATTTGAAAGAAGGGTTTATACGTATACTGGTATTCACGACAGAATGGTTCTTGGATGATCCCAATCATTCGTTCTCAGTTGGGGTACAGTGTAGGCCGTCAGGCTGGCTGGGTGGTGATACTACTCTTTGGTTCCTCTCATTGCTAACTGAGACGGACCTATCGAGTCGCGCAAGAGGATTGACGACGAAATGAATCGAGCTTATTCTCTCATTATGAATATTAGATATTGGATATATATTTGAGACATTGGATGTCTAAATTGATTTATTGGATAAATTAATTTACGGCCTAATGAATTAAATTAATTACTGGGTGATTAATTCAATTCATAAATATAATTATTTCTTGGAGAAATTAATTATGTTATTTTGTATTTGATATGATTAATTAATTGGATTAATAATTGATATAAATACATCGGAACGAAATTGGTGTTTATCTGTTTGGACTCGCGGGAGTCCGAAATGAATCGAACTCGTCCGATTCCTTCTAGATGGCCGCCCCCATTACTACTCACTCACTTGGTCTTGGTCTTCACTTTGTAGGGTAGAATACTTGTGACCAACCTAGGGGACAAATATCAACCCTTGGTGATATTGTCAAAAGTAGGAGATTTTAGGGAGATTTGAATAAGGATATAATGAAGACTACTAGCTCTCCTTGCACATACTAGTATCATACGGTTTTGGGCAAGAATAAGAGAGAGGAAAAAGTTTTCCAAGTCTTCATAATATACTTCATCTTCTTCACATTTTATCATAAGTTTTTATTGGAGAAAAATAGAGTCATATATAGATTAAAATGTTGGGATTCGGTGCCTAAAACGAAGGCCCAGCGGAAGCGGTAAAACGAAAATTAATTCGATCCGAATCCCTATGATGATCGATCGAGCTACGCATATACGAATATAAAATGAACAAAGGAAGATTCGAAATCATACCCTTGTCGTCCGTTGATTATATGGATTTCCTTCTATTGAGCTATTCCCCAAACGATCCAAAATGCTCCAAGCCCTTGGATGATCCAACGCCGAAAAACCGCGTCTCTACTTGTCACGCGTCGGAGAAACGAACGAAATGACAACACTCGATTAACCTCTAAGGTTACGGCTAGAATCAAGTATGAAGCTTTATATTATAACACTCTAAGTGTTTAATTTATATCTCTCAATTTTATTTATTGATATTTTCTCCAAAAATAATCAAGCAGTAAACTGAATAAGGATGAAGACTGAAAAGCAACTCTTTTCTCTCCTCACAAGCTGAAATCACGTATGGAGTTGGGTGGGTGATTTGCTGGGAGAAGTCTTCATTTTATTCCATTTACAAATCCCACAAAATCACATTTATCCTTATTTTAAGAGATATGTTATCTCTTAGGTGATAAGTCTTCACCCACCAAAAAAAGACAAAGACTAAAGGTAAGGCATCAAAGTGGGGTGGCCTCTAGAAGGAATTGGACAAGTTCGGTTCGTTTCGGACTCCCGTGAGTCCAAACAGATAAACTCCGATTTCGTTCCGATGTATTTATATCGATTAATTAATCTAATTAATTAATCATATCAAATACATAATGACATAATTAATTTCTCCAAGAAATAATTATATTCATCAATTAAATTAATCACCCGGTAATTTATTTAATTCATTAGGCCGTAAATTAATTTATCCAATAAATTAATTTAGACACCCAATGTCCCAAATTAGATATCCAATATCTAATATTCATTATGGGAGAATAAGCTTGATTCATTCCGTCGTCAATCCTATTGCGCGACTCGGTAGGTCCGTCTCAGTCAGCAATGGGAGGAACCAAAGAGTAGCAGCACCACCTACTGGCGGCTACACTGCACTTTCAACTGAGAACGAATGATTAGGATCATTCAAGAACCATTCTGTCGTGAATACCAGTATACGTATAAACCCTTTTTTCATATATCCCGATCAAGTTATAGGGTCACGGTCAGTCAAACCCTATCTGTACTTGACGCTATGCATGCGTTAATGCAAAATGAGATCATCGAGCTTTCGTGTATCCAATACAACTAGCTCCAATGCTTTGGCCAAAGACTTATGATCTCATCTGCCAATAACCGCATAGGACATTTAACCCGCTCACTAACGGGAGAAAGAATTCTATCTTGGTATTCAGTAGGACCTGCTACTTGCCCGTCAAGATGCACGTCGAGGTTGACCCCCGCCTCCCGGTTTATAGGGTCGAACTACTCTAATGAATATCTTGACGTCACAAGCACATCCCTACTAAATCCTCAAGTCGAAGGTTCACGAATACCTATCACAACCTTTCAATTCTGTCATTGACTGTCCCATAGTGAAATCCGTGTGACGAATCGAGGGTGAGTCGGTTCGAATATACTAATCCAATTAGCATACCTATAACGTGTGCTCCCACTAACCATTAAGGCACTCTCCATGTCAAAGAACACGTCATACAAGTCTTCACATAAACTTAATGCCCAGTCAAGTTTCATCAACTTGCGAACGATTAAGTATTTGAGTTATAAACCTTTCCAGTGCCGACCTCCTTATCCAATAAGGAGTGGAACGTTTTGCTCTCAAATACATGGACTAGTATCTATACGTATATTTATGAGTTAGGAACGCCAGTAACTAGCAGTAAATAAAGAAACATTCATTGCCTTATATAAATGATTTACATAATTACAAGTTCAATGCCCTCACTCAACATCCTCTGAGTGGCATTCGAGGGCATATTCCTAACACAAAACACTTAGAGTGTAATAATCTTAATATACTAGCTTCTACAACCTTGCTGTAGTCGTATCCTTGGAGGATAGCAAGGCATTGTCGTTCCGTTCGTTTCTCCGGCGTGTGGCAAGTAGAGACGCAGTACTTTCGGTGTTGGATCATCCAAGAGCTTGGAGCGGATTGGATTCGTGAAGAGCAACTAGAGCTTGGGGAATCGTTTTCTCGAAGTCCACCATTTAATCAACGGACTACGAGGGTATGATTTCTAATCTTCCTTGTCTTTCGTTTTATATTCGTATATACGTAGCTCGATCGATCCTCGTAGGGATTCAGATCGAATTAATTTTCGTTTTACCGCTTCCGCTGGACCTTCGTTTTAGGCACCGAATCCCAACAATAGTATCATTCTCCGCTACCTGCTCTTCATCAACCCGCATGCGCTTGTTGTCTAGAGACAGAGTCTGCCCGTGCTTGGGGTCATCACCGGTTACAATATCCATCGACACAAGCTGTGTCCCCTTTCCTTCGTAAACTGGCACTTGTTTTCTTCCAATCCACTTTGAACCAATAGAAAGATTGGCTCGACATTGACTCGCTCGCAACCAAGGCCCATACTCATAGGGGTCCGGAGTTACATCCACATCCAAAATATTTTAACAATATCCCTCTTAATGCCCAAGTAAGCCACAATAAAAGCAAAATGTGTGTAGACGTTCATATTGAAACGTGATCCACGTAACTATGCCATCACGCTTATGAATTTTCATCTTTTTCTTGAGTGGTTTATTAATGTCAAGCCGAACCCTGACACGCAAATAACTTTTCCTTGTGCGCTCGAAATCAAGAGGGTCAAGAGAGACAAAAACGCCAACAAAATTACCAATATGTTCAAGTGTTTTATTTGTTACATATGACGGAGGAAGGCCGTGAATCTGCATCAAAATGTCAAGCGACTCCAAGGTGATGTCATGGGGGTTGACGTTCTGCTCAAGCCAGCGACAAACTAGCGTGTTGTTTTCAATCGCCCAGGGACCACCGTCAAGAACTCGGAGAAATTCCTTCTCGTGGTAAAAATCAAACTGGAATAGATTTTCATTGAGATCGTAAAATCTACTCCTCGTGACGGCCTCCAAACCGACGCCATAACCTGCTGCATCATGTCAAACTTGATTGGTTTGTCGGTTAAAAACCGCCCAACCATGGAGTAAACCGAGCTCACCTCCCCTACCAATTCTCCTTCTGTGAAGTCCAGTCTAACCTCGTCATCAACCAAGGCCAAAGCAGCACACTGCTGTTCCAACTGTTGAGTATCCATTAACACTATCGTGATCAACAAGCAAAGAAACGATCGACGAAAACAAAAAACCCTACTAGAGACGGGGAAAATAGCTCTAGGTAAACCTAAAGATACACTCTTAATCTAAGAGGTAGTGCATGTTTTTGTAGATCTAAAATTTACACAAAATGAAAAAAAAAAAAAATAGGTTAAATACCAGCCCCCAACGAACTCCAACGCGGATTGTGCTGTGAGTCCAGCAAAATGCACCCTGCCAACACGATTTCAACATTCCAAACATTTAACATTAACACAAAAGAATTTCCGCATATAATTCATCAACCAACAACAAAACAATATGAGAATAAATCAAAATACTATTCCACATACAAAGAAATGTAAAATTTAAATATTTTTTCAAATGAAAATACGATATGTTCAATTCTTCTCAGGCGGTGAAATTATACAATAAAACCGTATGCATACTACATGTTTATCTTTTTCCCTCTTCTCCTTAATCATTTTCAGGATAAGAGTTTCGGAAAATCTTGTACCATACCAGCAATTTGTCGCACGAGTACTCCTTGTAGCGGAAGCTTGAAATCGAGCTTCTAGTGTGAGAAACCATCAGATATTGTCCACCACCTTATGATCCAATAAGTCTACATTTTTGAAACTACAGAGATCTCTTTACCAAATTGATTGATAACTGACCATATCAGACTATAAATCACTATGTTCCTGTAATATCCTGGAAATTCACTATATATTTTGTTTAATTTTATCCAAATTGTATTAAATAATATAAAATCTATAAAATGTGGATAATTTTTTTTAAAATATTGTGACAACTGTATGGATATAATCATGGTGTGTTGGATGATAATGATACTTGAGTATATTGTGTATGAAATACACCGAGTAATTACTGTACGATGTATTAATAATCCTTGTTGAGAGATGCTGGAAATTGGCCAAGAGGTAACCTAGACTAGCAAGATAGCTAACTTACGCCGAAAACCGAGTGTAGCGTACTAGATTGAATAAGCATTTGAATTTTTTCAATGTACTCAATTTTCATTGTTCACCATAACACCTTATATGCATTAAACGTGCAAAAGTAATAGTAATTGCACAAATGTGTCGCATGCACCGCATGGTATTGGATTTTTTCTTTACTAATGTTATTAGTATTCGTGCACCGGGCTATCCTTTTACTAGTGGTATTAGTATTATATCAGACTAACTTGGAAAGTAGTTTACTTCGTACACATAATATACGGATGCCATATGTAATATGACATGCTTTCTTCTATTCAAGATTGTTGTCATCACCAGTATTGTTAATGGATCGGGCCGAATCGAGTATCCACATACTCAGTTCGGCTCATTAAGAAATTGGGTGGGTAACGGACCGGGTTTGAGACAAGCTGTCGGGCGGATACGGAATGTTTATTAAAATTGTCTCTCATATATATAGGCTCGGCCCATCCAAAGCTTTAATTCAAAGGCTCGCCTGTGCTGCTAAAAGAATAAGGTTACAGGATAAGGGAGGGTTAAGCACAACAGCATCCTCCCGTCTCCAACAACCCTACTATACCCGTGGACTCAGCGAAACCCCAAGTCCAACTCATCCTAATCTATAAATATCCTACCACATGCAAACTTTCGTGTTGGACCAGATTTCAAATTATTTTCCAAGCATGTGATTAAGATTCACAAACGAAATCACTTCATTTTTCAACAAAATAACCGAAATTCCTGTTATAAAGTCAAAAGATCAAACCCCCCTGGTAGATACAAGCACAACAAGGTAGAGAATGATGGAAATCGAGACCAACACAGATGACTCTTTTCCTGTGTCAAGCTAGAGAATGATGGAAGTCGAGACGAACACAGATGATTCTTTTTCTGTGTCATAACATCCATCAATGACAAAAGAAGAAAAGCTTCCTTAAAGAGTGTATAGATTCGGTGTTACTTTTTAACGTCACCGCCACTTGAACTCGGAACTGGTTGAATTCTCACATATGGGTTTCTTGTGAGTGTCTCCCCCTTTAAAGCAGCAATGTATCTGTCATTTGTATCCTCTTTCCTCTTCAGTTCTCCAAGGTATTCTGCAAGCCGCTCTTGATTAACTTTACCCATCATCTGATCATTCAAAACCTCCGAAATTTTAGCATTTGGGTCCGAAAATAAAAACAATCAGTTAAGTTTTATTTATTTTTAGTGCAAACCTCACACGAATTCAAATATATCATTCATAATTCAAAGAAAAAACTCCTCTCGCCTTGATTGATTTGCATCTCCCTTTTTCTCAATTGATACGTACGATCTTCTTTAGACAGGATATGATTTGCATGTTATACACTTACGATAATGACATTACTATTGCTTTTAATGTGTGGATTAGACAATCATGATATAGAAATTTAGAGGCTACCAATGGCAGTGGGGAAATTGGATAAAAAGGTAAATTGAGTTATCAACTAATTTCATAACGCAAAAGTTCAAAAAGCTAGCTACATAATCTACAAACTAGTGAAGGGAAGAAAAGGGAAGGGAAAACCCTGTTCTAAATCAAGCATCACCTCTTTTTCAAATGAAAATTATGATTTGTTCTTTTTGTTTGTGGAACGAGCATTCGCTATGAACTTCATGCTCTAAATAGCTAACTTCGCACATGCCGAGTTCAGAAGACAGTTGAACGAAGAGAAAAAAAACACGTTCACAACACTATACCACGAAGACCCTTGTTAAGGCACAATTCACTTTCAATAATCTGACCTAATTACCACGGTTTATACAGTGCAAGAAGCTTATGTCATTACTCTATTAATGTCAAATAAGGCAATCTTATTTTGGGGGGGGGGGGGGGGGGGTATGAAAGTAGAGGTTAACGGGTTTGATATCCCTCGCATTTGAGGGGTATGGAGTATTCCCAAAAATGGAGAATCCAAGTCATAGTAGTGCGCTTCAAAGCGGGTTACAAAAATGGGTCGCTTACCCTCTGTGTTTTGAAAAAATAGCAGTTTATCCTCTGTGTAAATTGAATAGACACAGGGGTAATACAAAGAACAAGTTAATCTGCATCAATTATTAAGAAGGGTTAGTCTGCATGAAAGTTTAAAACACAGGCGTAATGTGTCTATATGACTTACACAAGAAGTTAACAGTTATTTTTATCAAGTACAGGGGTAATAAAATTTTTTAACATGGACTAAATGACCCTTTTTGTTAAGCAAAGTGGGGAAATCCGCCGTTCACCCCTTCCAAGCATTCACTTTAATTGCCATACCCATTCCCTAACCTGCAAATCCCTCAACCAAGCAGCCCATCAGTTACAACTTGGCTGAAATGCCAGCTCAATTTCATATCCCCATTCAGATCACAACGCAAAACTAATTATATATAAATATTCAAAGAAAAATTGACTGAATAGAAAAGAGGCAGAGAAGTACCAGGGTTTCGGGTCGGGCCGTCTGTCGGAGCTTGGCCTCGAATTCAGGGTTTTTGGAATTGGTAAGCTGCATGACGCAATAGCCGATAACTCCCGGCACGACGCCGCACACGGTGGCGAAGGTTAAGAAGAATGGCCTCGAGTCCCTCGTCTTCGTCACTAGCCACCGCCATGCCTGGCTCTTCTCCCACAGAAATGACATTCCAGATTCTTCGTCTGCTTTACTCCGATCGTAAAAGTTCTTTTTTTTTTTTTTCCCCCTCAAACCCAATTACCTAAAATTGTCACTGTAAGACGATTTTTTATTGGATCCAAATAAATCGCATCAGATTGGTGTTTTATGAATGGATAAGACGGCGGCCTGAGCGCTTTCTAGACCCACCAACTAACCAGCCCAGCCAGAGGTGGCCATGGAACTAGGGAGCCCAGTACCGGCTCATAATTGTGGCGGGCTGGGCTGGGTTGGGCTTGAGTTGGGCGGCCGCGGCCCATTATCCGTCAGTCCTGAGCTGTTCTTGAATCGGTTTGGATCAGTCGGGTCGGATATTAAAAATAAAAAATAAAAAAATTACTTTGAATTTAACAAATATGTTAACATAATTAAAAAATTGGCTTGAAAAAATCTGTTTTGAATTTTAAAATAAATTAGTAAACATTAATTATAAAATTAATTTAAAAATATGTTTTTAATTAAAAAATTGTTATAAATATTAAATTAAACTTTTCATTTAAAAAATCAGTTTGAATTTTTTTAACATTAAATTAAATGAGGAGAAAATGAGAAAAAACGTGACTTGGATTTAATTTGGCAAAATTGGACTATTTTTTGAAGTTTATCTAATTTTTAAGTTGCCTACGTATCCTAAGAAACCAAAGTCAACGTAGTTCTTCTTACTTACCTCGAACTTAAATGTAGATTGGCCACTCGCCGAAGCTCCCGATTCGGATGAAGAATCCATGATCATTCATGGATCATCATCCTCGTTGTGCTTGTCTTCTTCTTCTGTCCTTGTTGATATTTTTTTGCTTGTCCCCAATTTTTTATAGACGAAAATCTTCACAACATCGGGCGATAAAGATGTCATTTTGTCTTTTATAGCTCTTCTACCTGCACTAAAAGCGGACACCGAAACAATTATTGAGGCTGAAAATACAAGGAGATCACTTGCAATTCTAGCCAACATATGTTATTCACGTAATTTCCACCATTTCAAAATCTCAAAATCGACATCAAGCTCATGCGAACACGTAAAATACGCATTTAAATTTCGACTAGAAGAAGTTGAAAAGTAAATCTTGATGACGATTTTGTTTTTTTGAAAAGAATTGAAGATGTAAATTGATCAAATCTACCTTTATTTCATGAATTTGACTGAGAGGCTAGAACCTCCGGTTTATTATCGAGCCGCGAGTAGGCTGGGGGCCGGGCGCTCTGGACCAGGAGGCGGGCGGTCTGGACTAGGGAGCTTATGTCATAAACTCAATTATATTAAGAAGGGCTTAGTATATAAAGTTGGGTTATATTATGAATCCTAAACTCTAATCATCCTTAAGATCTCTACAGTTATTCAAAGCCAATAAATAGGACTTGTGTGGGGACAAATCAGTCGTGATATATTCCTCATAATTGGGAGTTTGGTTTTTTCTTTTTGTGTTTAATTATTGATCTAGACTCGTGTTCTTTGATTCTACAATTTAGATATCACATCAATTTTATAAGAGCGATTACATATTACAAAAAAATAAAGTAAAAATCTCAAGAACAATTTTCGGTTGATCCATAGCAGTCAAAAAGTTCTGGAAGAGATCAAAAGGACCAACCACTACTTTTCAAAGGTAATATCCCATGATCTCTTGATCTAGAATAGGTTATTAATTTCACCAACAATATTATTTAATAAATAATAAATAGTATTTAAATTGTTTGTTAATCTTAGTAGTTAATTAATTAGCATGTCTAAATAGACCTTGTGCTCATGGATTGTAAAACGCCTTATCAAATTTATTCAAACTTCGCTTCCGCTGTGTTTTACTTTCAACACAAACATTTCAACTTTTCGTGCCTTGACCGTTTCACCGTCACAGTTAAGCACAAGTTCAAAGTAACAAAAATTCAAATAGCGCATAAAAATCATCAATGAGACGAGAATACTTACATCTACAACTCTTGACCATCGACTTTAAATGCCATTGGAACGACAAAGTACGACCCATATGACCCAACAACTTAGGTTTGAATTTGATAATAATAATAACAACAATATCAAAAGTTCAGCAATAATAAATTTAACAAAAAAATAGAATATTAAATTAAATTAAAAAGACAATTAATTTTCAAATTTTTTTACGAGAATCTCCGACGGATCTCGGGTCGGCTAGGATTTTTTCTTTTTTTCCATGCGAGCCAGTGGCCGACCAAACCTTTTTTTTTTCAGCCCCGTCGGCCTGCTTTACGGCTGGCCACCTCTGATGGTCGAGTTTTTTTTTCTTTTTTTTTTTACACCGGCTATTTATTTGTTTTTAACGCCACACCACCCACTTGTTTTATGACGGGACATTCCCGCGGGACACCGCCGTCCGATCATTTTTTTTGGAATCAATAGTTTTTAGCAAGTAATCTGATAATTTAATTATTTTAATCTGATTATATCACTGCCACTGTGCTATTATGACACGAGTTATCTGTAGTTTATAATATAAAGGATAATGGTATTTTTTTTGTGGTAGTCCGTACCTGAAAAGACCAGTGTCACTACCAAAAAAAGTACTTTAGCCGACGACCCGGAAAAAAACGGCCGACGACTATAAAGTGTCGTCGGCTAAACTTCGCACTTTAGCCGACGACTCAGAATACCGTCGGCTAAAGGGTTTTAGCCGACGACTTGGTGGAGGTCGTCGGCTAAAGCTCGAAATAGTCGTCGGCTATATTAAAGTGATTTAGCCGACGACCGTCATAACGTTTAGCCGACCGAGAAGAAAAATAAAATAATATACTTTAGCCGACGACCTAGATCTAGGTCGTTGGCTAAACTCCTTCCGAAAAAAAAATAATAATGTAATGGTTTAGCCGACGACCTAGATCTAGGTCGTTGGCTAAACCCTTTTTAAAAAAAAAATAATTTACTTTAGCCGACGACCTAGATCTAGGTCGTCGCTAAACTCCTTCCGAAAAATAATATTGTAAGGGTTTAGCCGACGACCTAGATCTAGATCGTCGACTAAAAACTTTTTTTAAAAAAAAAAAAATAATATACTTTAGCCGACGACCTATATCGAGGTCGTCGGCTAAACTCTTTCCGAAAAAATAATAATAATGTAATGGTTTAGCCGACGACCTAGATCTAGGTCGTCTCGTCGGCTAAACCCTTTTTTTTAAAAAAAAAAATAATATACTTTAGGCGACGACCTAGATCTAGGTCGTCGGCTAAACCTCCAAGTGAAAATTATTTATAGTTCAGCGAACACCAACCCAATCTTGCACCTCTCCCCGCTAAAGAGCACATTTCTATTCCCGATTCTTTCAATTATTCCCGAAAAAAGCTTGTGAGTTGCTACTTTGAGTTGTGCTAGCTGGAGTGCCGAAGATTTCTATCGGTTGTTATAATCACCATTTCGATTAAGGTATGTATTTTATTGTATTTTTTATTGTGATTTCGAAACTTTATATTATTCATGTTACATTCGATTGCTTTTATGTAAAACGATTAAGTTTTATGATGATAATCATTATGATTAATTGTTTGTTGTGATTTCATTTATAATTTGAACAATATTAGTTAGTTGGATTAAGCATTTCCGAACCGTCGCCCGCCGCCGGTTAAGACGGTCGTCGGCTAAAGTAATTTTTTTTTTAAAAAGGGTTTTAGCCGACGACAAATAAAACGGTCGTCGGCTAAAGTAATTTTTTTTTTTTAAAAAATAGGGTTTTAGCCGACAACCTGTACGACAGTCGTCGGCTAAAATAATTTAATTTTTTTTTTTTTAAAAATGGTTTTAGCCGACGACATATAAGACGGTCGTCGGCTAAACTATATTTTTTTTTTCTTAAAAAAAATGGTTTTAGCCGACCGTCTCGTTAAGGTCGTCGGCTAATTTTTTTTTTCCAACAGGTTTAGCCGACGACCGTGTAGTAGTGGTCGGCTAATCGTTGAACTTTAGCCGACGACTGCACAAAGGTCGTCGGCTAAACCTTGGCCGACGAATATCGGCCGACGGTTTTTTAGCCGACGGCTGGCATGATTAGCCGACGACTTTGGGGTTTAGCCGACCACTTTACGTCGTCGGCTAAAGTCTGATTTTTGGTAGTGTGTACTCCTCCCATTCTCTTCCATTTGTATGGAATTTAATAATAATAATAATAATAATAATAATAATATCAAATGTTCAACAATAATAAATTTTAGAAAATACTCTTAGAATATTAAATTAAATTAAAATGACAATTAATCTTAAAAAAAAAATCTTTTTTTACGGGGATCTCCGGCCGACCAGTCTTTCCGGCAGGCCACCTACGGACCTCTGGCTGTCGGATTTTTTTTTCCTTTTTAATAACACCAGGTCGCTGGCCTACCGTCGGACTACTTTCAGGCAGGCCACCGCCGTCTGACTGTCGACCAACTTCTTTTTTTATGAATACTTGAATAATGGATCACCGCATCTACACATGCAATAATTACTCTATATCTTACATACTGTATTTTGACTCACCCATTTGCTATCTCACCTCGAACACTCAAAGTTAAAATTGAATAAAAATTATTGTGAATAAATACTTTTTATTAATATAGTGTACATTTGCAAATATGATTTTTTATTAAAAAAATGCACGGAAATTATAAAATCTTGCATTTCCCTTAATGTAGTATTTATAATTATTCGAAATAATAAAAAGACAACCAAAATAATTTTAGACCGTAAATTATCAAAAATGCGATCATGTAAGGACTTAGGTTTAACACATTCATTCACAAGTAGAGTATCATACCACAATAACTTCACTAAATAACACCAAATAAATTAACTATGCATCACCTTAGACGGCCACCAATAATGTAGCCACAAAGTAATCTGGTTTTCCCAATTGTAACATTGCATCCTTGGATAATAACAGCCATTGTCGAGCAAATACGAAGCACAATGTTTTCTATGAAACTGAACTTTTGAAAAATAAATATCATTCCTCAATTTCCTAGCACGAGAATATACGAAAGTAACAGAAACTTGTGAGCATTTACCATCTATCAACTTTTGACCGAGACAAGAAAAGTACCTTGTGAGATTGCATGTGATGAGGCATATGTTTGTTGGTGTACACTTTTTTTTTGTTAGTGTAGACTTGTTTTGAGCCAATAATAGTGACATATAAGGGCTATTTTATTTATTGAATTTAATAAGATTGTTTTTATTTTTAAGATATAGAACTTTGACCACGGTTGAACTTTCTTCTATATTATAAAAAATTATTAAAAATAATATTTTAGAAATATTATAAAATCAAGTATAATTATATAATTTTTCTATTTATCAATACATTATCTTGAAAAATGGTCAAACTTCAATAGTAAAAAGTCAAACATTGTTTAAAAGGCAAAAATAATGTCATTTAAACTTACTTAATTTTTATCACATTTATTATATTTACACAATTAAATTCACCACCACTTTTTATTTTTTAATTTCCACCACATATTTACCATTATTACTTAAATTAATTATTACCTAAAATAAATCAAATACACAACCTCTATCAAACTTTGAACGGACAGAACGTATTTAATTCCAAAAATTTAAGATAATGCTTAACGGGTTTCGGAGCCAAAATCCGTAATACGGAATTTGTCCGATATGTTTGTCCGGCCCACCTCCCATTTTTGGGTCAAAATCTGTTACTCATTCCGGTTAGGTTTTCGGATAAAACTCATAAAAGTGTACAGTGAGTCAATGACTCATTCCGGTCCACGTAAGATAGTGCGGGGAACCGTTATAGTGCTGACGAAGACGATATTGACTCTGTTTTTTATTGATGCAACCAAATTTATATTTACCAAAATGATTGTTGCTGACCGACTCTGATTTTTATTGATTAAAATTAAATCTTACCAATTAAAATTGGTGTGTAGGCTAACGACATGAAGAAGCCCTAACCGCCCGCGTCGCACGCCTAACGACACTGAAAGTCGTTTTTCTGCATTATTTTCTTCTCGGACGCGATTTTGAGTTCTGTGTTGATTTAGTTTCATCTCTCTCTCTCTCTCTCTCTCTCTCTCTCTCTCTCTCTCTCTCTCTCTCTCTCTCTCTCTCTCTCTCTCTCTATATATATATATATATATATATATATATATATATATATATATATATATATACACGGAACCTCTATGATCTAATATTACATGATTGTTCACCCCAGAAAGAGCCAAAACGTGCAGAAGAAGGTCAGGAGTGAAGATCAAAACATGGATACTGATGATTGAAGGCTTGGCATTAGTTTAGACATTTTTCTTAATTAGTTCTTGTATTTTATCTTTTTTTTTTAGTCTTTTTGATTTGTTTGTTTGATTGTTGAGCCATTGATGAGTATGAAGGAGCAAATTCAGCAACGTCAACGACATATAGCCATCTTACAACTCCAACTTGAAGTGGCTAATCCCACTAAGCGGCTGAATGCCTTTGATCATAGAAACTCCAAGATATCACATGAGAGTTTGAATTATGGTGCTTTTCAATGAACAAATCAGTATTATCTGTAAGAATAATTCGGTACTTGCACGTGTATTACAATTAAAATTCTGAACTTAATTATAACGAAGAACAGAAATAAAATATTACACTTGAAACTAACGAAGAAGTTTAAGTAAACTACAGAAGATCGTCCGGCCTAGTCTTACCGCAAGACGAGAATACGCCCCGGTAGTGCTCACGGTGAAGCGGCTCGTCCCCAAAGGTTAAAACGATCCGAACGTCTCGGTAGTAGCACTTAAGACCGACCGAGCACCTGCGAACTGGACTGGAACGAAGACTGAACTGTATATGATATGCTAAATATGCACTGATTTTCGTTTATTCTGCAATGACCAGAATGCTTATGTATATATAGCACTCCTTGATCAGGTGAAGGGACTCGTCGCCATTTACTACTGGGTTTCAGACGCCCAAAGGGCTGGTCGGATGAAGAGTCTTGTCAACTCAAGAGTCAAGCCAACTCAAGAGTCTCTTGTCCATGCCAAAAGGCTAGTGGACTTACGGATTTGGGAAAGATAAGCCCAAACACCAGCCCAAAGCACCAATTGCCAAGATCCAAGTCCTGGACTGAGACTGAGACCGAGACCGAGACCGAGCCCGAGCTCGAGCCCGAGCCCGAGCCCGACCCGACCCGACCCGGACGGACGGACGGTCGGTCGGTCGGTCGGCGACGGCGGTGGCGCGCGCGCGTGTGTGTGTGTGCGCGCGAGGACACCCATACACACCAACCCACTTGTTATTAAGCCCATAAAGGCAAAGACTTTAAATACAAGTCAAAACATCCATCCACAATCAATGTGGGATAACTAACATCATGTTAGTTCCTACTCCAACATCCAACTTTAACATATAATATCTCACTCACCGGAAATCGGTTTAGAAATATTAAATATACCATGTTTATCTACTCATGACGTAGATTAACATTCAATAAATATTTTAATTAAATAATAATTATTTAATTAACAATATTTATTCTTAATAAATGGTTAATTACTAAACCATTTCCAACAATCCCCCACATGAGTGAGAATGCCAATGCAAAATGAATGCAAATGCATGGTTCAGTCCTCAAGAGACAATATTGCATTTGGCTAGGTGGCTTGTGACCTTGAACCTATCCATTGTCAACATCATCGAGTATACTGGCGGCATAGTGGTCATGAAAACCTTGAACTAGTCCTCCATGGTGTATCTTGAGACAATAATATAGACACAATATCATCTCAATTCCTTCCGTTCTAACGTTTTGTGTCCTTTTCGGCCTTGGACACCCCTTTGGATTCATAAGTGTATCAAGCGGCCCTCACTTCACACTTATATAGGTGATTCTTATTCCCAAGTATCCTACTATACTTGACCTCTCCGAGGTAATCAAGAATCATTAAAAATCATAAGACTTAACCTCACCACATGTAGGTAAACAATCACTCACTGTTCTCAGAGAATAGATATGTTTGAGTGTTTTAACACACGGATTATTATAACTTCGTTATCCCATTGAACCAAGCTCTTGGGATCCTCCAATCTACAAGGTTGGGTTTCCGCTATAATCATCCTTAAGATGTGGATTTAACACCCATTCCCTTTAACAATTTATACATTTGATCTCGATTAATACTCTTCGTCAGCAGATCCGCCAGATTATCTATTGACCTTACATAGTCAATTAAGATAATCCCACTCAAGATCAAATGTCTCACGGCATTATGTTGTCGACGAATATGTCGAGACTTACCGTTATAAAACATATTTTGTGCCCGTCCAATAGCAGCTTGGCTATCACAGTGTATCAACATAGACGGCACATGTCTCGTCCAACATGGAATATCCTCGAGGAAATTTTTAAGCCATTCAGCTTCTTCACCAGCTTTATCCAAAGCTATGAATTCAGACTCCATGGTAGACCTAGCAATACAAGTTTGTTTCTTGGACTTCTAAGATACAGCACCACCTCCAATAGTGAACACATATCCACTCGTAGAAAATGAGTCTTTCGATTCGGATATCCAATTAGCATCACAATACCCTTCAAGTACAGCAGGCTCTCTTGAATAATGAATCGCAAAGTTCTGAGTATATTTTAAATAACTCAGTACTCGTTCTAGAGCCCTCCAATGTTCTTTACTTGGATTAGCTGTGTAGCTACTCAACTTGTGAACCGAACATGCTATATCAGGATGGGTACAATTTGACAGATACATCAAACTCCCAATGATTTTAGCATATTCATCTTGACCCACAGGTTCACCCTTATGATAATTCAGATGAACATTCGGTTCCCAAGGAGTCTTAGCAATAGGTTTATCAAAAGCGTTGAATTTCCTTAACACTTTCTCAACATAATGAGATTGCGTCAAAGCAATTCCGTTAGGCGTTTTCAGAATCTTAATTCCAAGAATAGTATCAGCCAAACTCATGTCTTTCATGCTAAAATTCTTACTTAGCATTCATTTCGTTTCACCAATCACACGAGAGTTGCTACCCATTATCAAAATGTCATCTACATATAGACAAACAATGACGTAATTGTCACCCGTTTTCTTAACATAGACACATTTGTCACTCTCATTTATATTGAAACCATTTGACAACATCACTTCGTCAAATTTCAAATGCCACCGCAGAGGTGCTTGTTTCAAACCATATAAAGATCGTTGTAGTTTGCATACCATGTGCTCTTTCCCAGGTACTGCAAACCCTTCCGGTTGTTTCATATAGATTTCATCTTCTAGCTCCCCATACAAGAATGCAGTCTTAACATCCATTTGATGAATCTCGAGATTGCGTAAAGCTGCAATAGCGAGTAGCACCCTAATAGAAGTAAGTCTTGTCACGGGCGAGTAGGTATCAAAGAAATCATAACCAGCCTTTTGCCTAAAGCCTTGAACTACAAGTCGGGCCTTATATTTGTCAATAATACCGTCAGACTTGTACTTCTTCTTTAGGATCCATTTGCATCCTAAAGCCTTACAACCCTGTGGTAGTTCAACTAACACCCAAGTATGATTCAGCATAATAGACTCAATCTCAATGTCTATTGCCTCTTTCCGAGCCGCATCTGGACCGGATAAAGCTTCTTTTACAGATACTGGTTCACCGTCTAACATCAAAACGACGTAGTCGGGTCCGTATATCTTTACTTTCCGTATTCTAGTACCTCGTCTAGGTTCTACGATGACTGGCGTAGACCTAGGTCGCTTTCTGTTTGGTCGTTCAGATAACACCGGATTCGGGCTAGAGGCTTCATCTATGGTTTCATAACACATAGGCTCATCTACAAGTTTAGAACTTGTAGCTTCATCATCAACTCCTTTGCTAGAGTTAGGATCAACCTTATTCTTATAAGGATAGATAATTTCAAAGAATACAGCATTCCTTGATTCAATCGTTGTATTTACATGAATGTCGGGTATCTCGGATTTGTGTACAACAAACCTGTAGGCACTGCTGTTAAGTGCATAACCAATAAAGATACAATCGATCGTCTTAGGACCAATTTTAACTTGTTTAGGTAGAGGCACTTCAACTTTCGCCAAACACCCCTACACTTTGAGATATTTGTATGATGGTTTTGTTCCTTTACACAACTCATAAGGAGTAACATCCTTACCTTTGCGTGGAATTTTGTTCAATATGTAGTTGGCTGTCAAGACAGCTTCCCCCCACATGTTCTGGGGCAACCCTGAACTAATTAATAACGCATTCATCATATCTTTAAGTGTTCGATTCTTACGTTCGGCAACGCCATTAGATTGTGGAGCATATGGAGCCGTGGTTTGATGAATTATACCACTTTCGTTGCATAATTCCTCAAATGGAGCTACATATTCACCTCCTCTATCACTTCGAACCATCTTGATACGACAGCCTAATTGATTCTCGGCTTCATTCTTGAAGTTCTTAAAGGCTTCAATAGCCTCATCTTTACTTCTCAAAAGATAAAGATAACAATATCTTGTGCAATCATCGATGAAAGTGATAAAGTACTTCTTACCACCTCTAGTTTGCACAAATTTTAAATCACACACGTCTGTGTGAATTAATTCAAAGGGGTTTTGTGTCCCGTTTTACCGAATGAAACGGTAGTTTCGTCATTTTTGCCTCAACACAAATCTCGCATTTGTTTTGATTTTTGATTTCATTTAATTTTAGTAAATCTAAGCTTACTAATCTTTTTATAGCATTTAGATTCACATGACCTAATCTACAATGCCATAAATTTGAGCACTCAAGCAAATAAGCAGAAGTAGTAGCATTATTATTAGCAACTGCCTTTGGAGGCTTACAAGTACGAACGCTAAGTTTGAACATGTCCTCGACAATATGACCTTTCCCGAGAGTCTTACCAAACTTGCGTATTATCATAAAATCGCTACGAAGGTCTACATCAAATTTAGCTCTAACTAATTTGACACCAGACACCAAATTCTTGTGGATTGCCGGAGCATGCAGCACATCCTTCAGAGTTATCTCCACACCGGAGGTGAATTGAAGCACAAAAGTTTCAATTCCAAGAACTGGAGAGGTACGATCACTTGCCTCTGTGATGAAGCGGTCTTGAATCTCCTTGTAAGTGAAAAACAAGTCTCGGTTCACACAGATGTGAACAGTCGCACCTGTATCAAGAAACCAAGTAACTGGGTTAGGTTCCGAGACATGATTTACCTCAGTGATCATGGCAGCAAGATCATCTTTGTCCCAAGAGTCAAAGTCCTTGTCGACATGGTTGACTTTGCCTTTTCCCTTGTTCTTCTTCGGCTTTCGGCAGTTTTTCGCCATATGGCCGGGCTTGTCACAGTTGTAGCACGTTCCGGTAAACTTCGTCGGAGGTGCCACATCCTTTCCCTTGCCTTTGGTAGGAAGTGGACGCTTTTTGGAAGGTCCGCCCCTACCTTCAGTCAGATTAGCCTTAGCATCCATAGGAGCTTTGGTTCTCAAGTCTTGATCACGGACTTGAGCTTCAGTTTGGAGCTTAGCAACCAAAATTTCTAGAGTCATTTCCTTTTGCTTATGCTTAAGGTATCCCTTGAACTCCTTCCAACTAGGCGGCAACTTGTCGACCAACAGTGCCACAGTGTACGCCTCGGGTAGAGGCATCCCCTCAGAATGAACATCATGTATAAGAGTTTGGAACTCTTGTACTTGGGGCATCATTGGACGAGAATCCACCATTTGGAATTCGGAGAGCCTCGTCACAACAAACTTCTTCGTGCTAGCAGGATTAACACGGTATTTCAACTCAAGAGCATCCCAAATTTCTTTGGCAGTCTTCTTGATGTTGAACACATTGAACAGGCCATCATCAAGCCCGTTCAGCAACATATTCCGACACAGATAGTCGGAATGAACCCAAGTATCATAGTCGGTACGCACTTGAACATTCGCCTCGTTCTCAGCAGGGACAGGAGGCTTTTCTTCACGAAGGAAGCTCGCAAGCCCCATTGTGGTAATGTAAAACAGCATCTTTTGAGACCAACGTTTGAAGTCGGAGCCTGAGAAAACAGGAGGTTTCTCGGCGATAGGCATTAGCCGAGCAGCATTGTGAATGGGAGCCATTGAAGAGCTTGAAGATCTAATAGTTCCAGAACTGGTGGATTGATTAGTGGATGCGCCGGTGCTTGCATTGAACGACATTTTTCTCCAGCAAAAGTTTTGGGATTACAAGAACAAGTATGGTCGAATATTCTCGTCTTGCGATTGTAAGAATAATTCGGTACTTGCACGTGTATTACAATTAAAATTCTGAACTTAATTATAACGAAGAACAGAAATAAAATATTACACTTGAAACTAACGAAGAAGTTTAAGTAAACTACATAAGATCGTCCGAAGCTAGTGCTTCTGCCCGCAAGATGAGAATACGCCCCGGTAGTGCTCACGGTGAAGCGGCTCGTCCCCAAAGGTTAAAACGATCTGAACGTCTCGGTAGTAGCAGCACCGCAAACTGACCGAGCACCTGCGAACTGGACTGGAACGAAGACTGAACTGTATATGATATGCTAAATATGCACTGATTTTTGTGTATTCTGCAATGACTAGAATTTTTATGTATATATAGCACTCCTTGATCAGGTGAAGGGACTCGTCGCCATTTACTACTGCCATGAAGGCTGGCGGTTTCATACGCCCAAAGGGCTGGTCGGATGAAGAGTCTTGCCAACTCAAGAGTCAAGCCAACTCAAGAGTCTTGTCCATGCCAAAAGGCTAGTGGACTTACGGATTTGGGCCAAAGAGATAAGCCCAAACACCAGCCCAAAGCACCAATTGTCAAGATCCAAGTCCTGGGCCTGGACTGAGACTGAGACTGAGACTGAGCCTGAGCCCGAGCCCGAGCCCGACCCGACCCGGACGGACGGACGGTCGGTCGGTCGGCGGCGGCGGCGGCGGCGCGCGCGCGTGTGTGTGTGTATGTGTGCACGAGGACACCCATACACACCAACCCACTTGTTATTAAGCCCATAAAGGCAAAGACTTTAAATACAAGTCAAAACATCCATCCACAATCAATGTGGGATAACTAACATCATGTTAGTTCCTACTCCAACATCCAACTTTAACATATAATATCTCACTCACCGGAAATCGGTTTAGAAATATTAAATATACCATGTTTATCTACTCATGACGTAGATTAACATTCAATAAATATTTTAATTAAATAATAATTATTTAATTAACAATATTTGTTCTTAATAAATGGTTAATTACTAAACCATTTCCAACATTATCCTCTCGACTCATATTATTTAAATCTAAGTTGTGCGTTATTAGAACACATCTGAGTCTTGAGGAGGCGTGCAAAAATCTTCTATGGAAGAAGTAAAAAGACCGAATCATGGTGCTTATCAAGGATGCAACCAAGGATGCATTCAGTATTATTCTCCCTGTTGGTAGTCGATCCACCTTGGCATCCACATAAGCACTCCAGGCAGCCGACCAGCCGAGCAAATCCTGGAGCCGAACCGGTCATGGACCCGATTTTCTCCCAGACCTGTTGGAACCGGACCGGGCAGAGACGTTAGAGCCGACCCAGAATCCGACCCAGAAGGACCGAGCAGACCCCGGATGAATACGCTCCGAACCATAATTATAACAAGACCGACCCCATAGTAGACCGACCAGGACATCTGGAAGCTCGAGGGCCGACCCGTAGTCGGCCGCAACAGATAAGTATTGCCAAAAGCACGAAGAACAGGCAGACAGGACAATTAAGGAGGGCTGTCATATCCCTTCCCAAAGCAAACCTAAGAAGGTGACACGCGTCGAAGAAGTCACTACACTGTGACAAATATCATAAGCATGTTCACCTGAATCTTCCAGCTGTCATCTCATGAATGGCTAAAATTGGCTATATATATGTAGGGAGAATGTACAATAAAAGGACTTTGGAAAAGCTGGAGAAAGATATAGAGAGAGAGAGAAAGAGAGAGAAAATAGAAAAGGATAAGACTTGTAATTAGCAAGCACCAACATCATAGAACCGGCCCAAAATATATTCAGCCCGGCTCTACCCCATATCAAGATCATTAATAAAATTTAATGGTCCAATACTTTTCATTCCGTTTATGCATCCTGTTTATTATTTTCTACGTAGCTTCGATCCATTCGCCCAGATCAGCACACGTGACGTTGACCAAACCAGACGTCAACAGAATGGCGCTAGAAGGAGGGGAACCTCCGGAATCTTGAACGAGTCGCTCAAGCTATAACTACAAGTTCTGAATATAACCAGCCCGCCACAAAGATGGGAAACCCGTTCAAGTTGGCGGATCGCTTTGGCATACCTTGCGTTCATCCGGGAATAACCACCCTCACCAATAAGTGGTGATATGAAAGCATAGGAATCATCATAATTATGAGTTGAAAGCATAGGAACCATCGTAACCATGAGTTCCTGCTTGACTCGGCTGACCTTTTAAAGGTCATAACTCGGGGGATATCGAGCGCAACTCAAAGCTCTAGAAGATTTCCCAAAGAATCCCCCTATATCCTTCAAATTAAAGTTGCAGTCAACATACATCGCAACCACCAAGAACTCCACAATATCTGCAAGCGCTTTCGGAATTCCTATCAGATCCCCACAAAGATTCTGGTAATCCGGAGAAAGTGATCTATTAGGGGGCAGGCAATAAAACCCAGGCCGCTATTGGGCAAAGATTGGGCCGAGATCAGATGGAATCATCGGAGCCCAAGGAGTTTTTTGCATAAATGCCCGAACAGCGATGCCAACGGTGAAACATGAAATTCGAGATGGCGAAAAAATGGCAGAAAGTGGAACATGTTAGTAAAACTGAGATAAGCAAAAACATAATCTTTAAAAGGAGATGCGAAATGCAAGGAATTCTCCACCTTCCGTCAATTATCCAGTAGCCAAGGATAGAGGTGCCCGGCCGACAAAGTTATCAAGGAGGTCTCGGCAGAAGCACCGATCCTACAACTACCGGCCCGAGGAGAACCCCGCTGCAACCCGCACCGTCTTCGCTCGATCGAAAAATACGATTTAACATCCAGTCTGCCCAAGGCCAAACTCAGATGCGCCTCGGTAGAGGTGCTGACCTATACGCTCACACTAGCCCCCTGAAGGTAAAGACCAGCCCTCTGGAACCTTAGATTTCATTGCGGAGTTTTCACCACCGAGAGAATGACCGATCGGAGTAGTCACTCCATAGGGACGGATCCCCAAATGCCGGCCAGACAGGCGCAGGAACAGTCCTCGCCAGCCCCGACCAGCGTTTGTTCTGCTCAGCCGTTCGCTTAAGTTTTCTAGCCGCCGACTATAAAGCGGAACATGAAGCCCTCCGGGCCGATCTGGAAGTAGCAATCTCCCTCGATCTTGCTCACCTTACTATCTTTGAAGCGATTCTCAGGTAGGGGCTAATACGAGCCCAGGGAGCCCGGTTTGGTCAATTTCCTCGACCCGGATCGGACCCGGTGGTAAGATTGTCAAGGAACTGTAACGCCCTCCGCGAACCAATAAACAACCGAACCGACTCATCGGCAGCCGAACAATGCGAGTTTCAAGGACAGATACGGCTTCCAGTTCCATGGCGCCAGCGCAGCGTGATACCCATAAAAACTAGATTACTTTAACCTTGACCCATCCGGGTCACCATTAAAGGAACCTTAGGCGGAGGTATCCAGTTCCATCGCTGAAAGGCTTAGTAAAGCATACCCTCAGAAAGGTGCCCAAGCAGACACGCGGCAACCACTTTAGCGGCCCGGTATCGGCCCACAAATTGCTCCAGCAAAGATATTACTGGCCAAATCTTAAAGAAAGGCCGCTGAGCTGAAGCGAAGATAATCGTCCGGATCGACCCCCCCTAAAGGACGAGTTGAGGTACACTACGCCATCGTCACAGTAGATTATTTGGCAAAGCGGACCCAGGCCGAACCCCTGTCGCGGGCAACCGAACAGAAAATAATCAATCTCATTTGGAAGTCACTCAGGACCCCTCATTCCGTCATATCCGACAGCACCACACAATGACGAGGAAAAATCTCAGGCCTTCTACGACGGCCTCCGTGTACGAAACAACTTGTCCCTGTCGCACGATCCACAATCCAGCGGACAAGTCGAGGCAGTTAATACAATTATAAAACAGCACCTCGAGACCCGCCTCGAAAAGCTCAAAGGGTCGCGACCTGAAGAGCTCCTTGAAGACTTAGCAGCACATCGGTCCGCCACTTGAGAAATATCTTCATAGCCTTCGGTACTAAGGCGATGGCACCGATCGAGATTGGAACACCCGCCTACCGGAGAACCCATCTCAAAGAACAAGACCAATGTGACCCTAAAAACCTGGACCTCGTTGCCAAAAACAGAACCAAACAGAAAGGCGGAATGCCGTCTACTCCCGAGATTTATCATCGAAGCTTCCAGGCCGAAGACCTCATTCTTAAACGAGTATTAGGGCCCGATCCGGGACATCCTGAATCCAAAATGGCAAGGACCGTACGAGAATGACGAAGCCCTTCAGAACGGAGTTTGCTAGCTAGAGTATCTGAATGACCAAGGATTAATTCATTCGACGAATGCCATTTCCTTAGAAAGGTATTGTCAATAAAATTCAACTCTATTTCATCTCTAATTCGAATGCACTATAAGACCGAGTTCGCCTCGGAACCTTATAAGACCGGCCCATCCGGCACTATAAGACCGAGTTCGCCTCGACACCTCGAATGACCGGCTCCTCCGGCACTATAAGACCGAGTTCGCCTCGGCACCTCGAATGACCGGCTCCTACGGCACTATAAGACCGAGTTCGCCTCGGCACCTCGAATGACCGGCTCCTCCGGCACTATAAGACTGAGTTCGCCTCGGCACCTCGAATGACCGGCTCCTCCGGCACTATAAGACCGAGTTCGCATCGGCACCTCGAATGACCGGCTCCTCCGGCACTATAAGACCGAGTCCGCCTCGGCACCTCATAAGACCGGCCCATCCGGCACTATAAGACCGAGTTCGCCTCGGCACCTCATAAGACCGGCCCATCCGGTACTATAAGACCGAGTTCGCCTCGGCACCTCATAAGACCGGCCCATCCGGCTGTAACACCCCCAAGTTATTCAGGGTATATTACAGCGCCGTGAGCCCCGCCGTGGGACCCACAAGGCTAAACATACGCGGAACTATAAACTTGACCGATAAGGTCTACATACAATAGAAAGAAAGACGATACAAATGGTATTCGAAACCATAAACAATGAAACCATATACATCACTGCACAAATCAATACTACGGCAACACAGGCCGGAACATCAAGGAAACTGAAATACAATACTCGAGTATTTAAAAATCCATTCCAGTACAACAACACTGAATGGAGGAAACCAAAAGAGATAACCGGAGACAAGACACAGTATCACACTTGCCCATCATCTTCATGCCGACCGGTACCCGTCATCCGCTCTCTGGAACTCGAAATACATGAAACGTATTTCCCCATAAAGGGGTTAGCCGTCGAATAGCTAGTGATAGTATAACAATATGAAAAATTATACTTCGACAATAAAGTAAATGTAATCCGTCAATTCATCAATATCCGTCAATTCATCAATGTAAGACTAGTATTCCTAATAACTAAATCTCATAAGACGTATGTGAATGCCGTAGAAGCGGTTCGTTCACCTCATACGCCGTTACGTATGTGAATGCCGTCAAAGCGGTTCGTTCACCTCATACGCCGATACATGTAGGAATGCCGTCAAAGCGGTTCGTTCATTACATGCCAATCAATATATCTATGAATGCCGTAAAAGCGGTTCGTTCATGATATGCCATCAATATTTCTTACTTTCAAAGTCGAGCGTCAATCATAAATGTATACTTGCCTTAATAAACGTTATCAAGATCCCGAAGAACACGGTTCGACCGGGAAGTTTGAACCACGAGGAAGACAACGAGCGGAAGGGTTTCAACTCGAGTTCTTCACAAGAATTCGACCCTAACAACATAAATTCAATAAATCATCGATCATACGAGGAAGAATAATCGTAGAACGCCCGAAAACCCCTCTATGACATTTCTAGGACACCTTCAAGGCGTCGGTCAAGAACTCGACCAAAACAACGAATCGATACGATCCAACCATGGGATAACAAGGAAATGATACAATACATCTAAATAATCATCAATCCTTCACAATCCTAAGTTAAATCGGATTAAACTGACGAAATCGAACAAAATACCCAAAATCCCCAAAATTAGATTTCTAGGAAATCGGCACGGTCAGTAGATCGGAGGATGTTATAGGACGGATGATTGATGATATGAACCTCAAAACTCCATGGATATGTTGTTAAACAACATGGCTTCAAGATTAGAACACGCCAAGTGCGGAAGAGGAGAAGAAGAAGGTGAAAAATGGCGTAAAAACGTCTGCGGGGCCTTTTATAGGGGTTGATCGCTGCCGGACACGGCCCGTGCGGTCGGCACGGTCGTGTTGCATAGTTGGCGACAGGACTCGACCGTGTCTGCGCCCGGCCGGTCGCGGCCGAGGGCCTTCCGACAGCGGCCCAGGCATGACTCGGCCGTGTCCGGGACACGGTCGGGCGTGTCAGCGATCGTTCGAGCTTATCCGGAAGAGTGCAGCACGGGCCGTGTCGGACGACACGGCGAGTCTGGTCGGCGAAACTCCGGCATTTCGGACGAAATGCAGCACGGGCCGTGTCGGACGACACGGCCGAGTTCGGCCGTGATGATCGCCAATAACGAGCGGGTGAGTTAAAAGCGACCATAACTCTCTCGTCAGGACTCGATTGACTCACCGTTTGAACCATTGGAAAGCTAACTCGATGCTCTATAATATTGCAAGATTCAGAATTTTTGGAGTTACCAAAAATTAATGGTGATCTAACAAAGTCGAACTCCCACGTGAAAAAGTCGATAAAGAACACGGAATTCAACGAACGATACCAAACGAACTCGGATGACAAAAGTATAGAATTAATCATTTCTCAGAAGACGAAACGGTCCCAAGCAAGTCGTCAAAATAGACTTCCGCCAAAAATAGAAAATTTCCGGGATAAAATTACGGTACTACATTCTACCCTCCTTAAAAGAAGTTTCGTCCGAAACTTAAAAGCAGTAGGAGAAGAAATATTTCGCCAGAAAAGCTCAACGAGATGCACAAGAATCAAACTTACGCCCAAACGGCGAATCATCAATATAGAACACCACAATACATTGCCGAAGGCAAACCAAACCAATGCCGAAAAGATACGAATTCACAATGCCCGAAGGCTCCAACGGAAATACCGATATATCACAATGGCCTGAAAGCCGAACAGCCCAAAGCTGTAAATCATCACAATACAGATCTCAAAGGAGCAAACCTGACTGCCGGACATACCCCTCGGCGTATGAACAACCAGTCGGAAATCGTCGGACATATCCAATACAACATGGACTACGAACGATCAATCAATAAACCTCAAGAGGGACATCACAGTACGCCCGATCCGGAAATGTGTCCATGCACATGTCCACCCCGTATACGGAATCCAGAATATACGTGTGACAATGTACCTAATTAGCCTCAAGAACTACGTCTCGTGTGCACGGTCCAATGCGGAAATATCCACGCATGACCATCGAGTGCCTGGCTAAAAATCCTACACATAACCAATCGGCACGCAGACATGATTCCGGATATGCCACGATACAACATGACAACGAAACTCAAGGGATAAAACATCCAATATGGATCATACGACTCACCAAGTGAATGATGACACACGAATAATAAAAGATCGACACGACCAACGATATTCAAAACAACCATCCTGGGATCAGAATTTCCCTAAGGACCGATTAACACGAGCAACGATCACAACACAACAGTTCGGGAAAATCCTCAACCTTCAAAGATCACAAAATTACCGAGTTCACAAGAAAATAGTGTGCTGCCTTGAATCGGCCAACACGACAATAATAATTCAACGGATGGGAACTATCCTCGACAGTCCCAATTCAATACTTCTATTACCGTAGAATGGCCAATCGATAACAACGATACAACGGATGAGAATATTTTTGACAACGGATGGGAATTATCTTCGATAATCCCAATTCAATACCTCGATTACCTTAGAACGGTCAATCGATAAACAATGATACGATAGAATGGATGTCCCGGTGTCTTAAACCGACCACCGAAACGGAGATGATAAAAGGATATATCAAACGTCTCTCATTGGTTAATATAATATTAATAGAAAAACACCGATGTCAATGACGACGATTACCACAATATCTCAATGGAACATCCATCACAATCACAATCGATACGTCGATACCGCGAACCGGCAATCGTCAGCGACTTAACCAACAAGTATCGCAATGCCTCGAACCGGCCTTTTACAAACAATAGTAACATTTGGCATAATTTGCCGACGGGCGTCGTGTCAACCAATCCCCTGACATCAATACAATCATAAAGAGGCCAAGTCCCAAAATGATACACACATAAATACGCCTACACGATAACATTAGTCTCATTGATTAGTACGAGTATAAAACTTGTCTCGATATCAATACAAAGTACTGTTACCAATTCAGTTGATTTCGTCTTACGAATTCCCTCAGTCTCGACCAAGTTAATCTACGAACCCTTCAACCTTAACCGCAACACAACAGTCATAATTCACGATCAAATATCATACCTTATTGTAAAATGAAGGATTGATAATCAACCGGTTCGATGACGACCAATATCAATACCACCAAACCACGAACTCAATCGTTTTACCATATCTCGACTAATCACAACGAACAATCCAACTCGGACACTTACAAATCCTCATCCACAATACGAGTGAAAAATGATGATCATATCAGCAACCAATTCGGACCAATAATAAGGGTCTAAATGTTCCAAACTCAATTCTTAAATACGAATTTACAAGGTTCCCTTCTCGTAAATCCATCGTTAAAATTTACTTATAACCGTCATCAATTCGAATCATCCGACTGGTTCAAAATAATAGATAATCATATTAAAAGGTTATCAAACAATCCAATCATTCGATTTGAATATTTGCTCCCTACGTATGGGCTTCCAAATTCAGAGATGAATAATAGTCTCATCAAACTCATAATCACATTCGTATTCCTATACGAACATTATTTCCAACACATAGTTTAGCTCTAGATATGAATATTCCATATTCATTTTCAAAACATCAACACTTCAAAAAAATTTTCATCACCTCGTATAATTCAAGAGTTCTTCAAGAACATGAAATATCCGAAATCACGTTCAGAACAACATCTCCGAGGTATATATCTCCATGTTACCATTTTCTTCATCATGTCATTCATACAATCTCAAGAATCGCAACAAAACCCTTATCACCATATGAAGAAGATCTCAATGATCATATCAACATCCGAAATTTCTTATTACAATTCCAATAAATCTCGTATAACATTATCACATGATACCATAATTGTAACACCCTGCATCCTCCTGGGAATATTACACGCCGTAAACCCTACTCACAAGGATTTACTGTGCTAAGCACAATTTCCACGTCGTTCCAAAATGCTAAAAAGACCGATGACGGTAATATTTTTCAAATACTAAAAAAATCATTTTCCAAATACCGTCAAAACGATCAAGGTTAAAATGCCAAAACTCGGTTTAGGGAATCGGTTTTACAAAATAAAATTTCATTGGCAAAATACCAAAATCCATTTCAAAAATACTCACGCAATGGATAAAAGTACAGTCCAATTTAAGCATTTTCATTGAAATAAGACGAACATCAAAATATACGATTCCCAACATACTCCCTCCCAAGTAGTAATCCAAAAAGAAAAAAATGAGCCACTATCAAAGGGATACGAGGATTACCTTGTATGGACGAACCACGAAGAAAGAATAATTGAACTCCATTCCAAGAATCATTAAATCATCATAGTCATCATATGGCCTCAAGAACACCAAGATCTCTATGATTCCATAATCATAATCAACATATTCAAAGCATATCATTATCTTCCTTCAACATAAACCTCATAGAATATGGATAACACAAGGAATCACTTCAAGAATCAACAATAGTTCCATAACCAAGCTCTAATTCCATGATTCCAAGCTCACAATCATGTTAAAAGTGCTTAGAACACTCTTAAAAGTGAAGAGGGACGAGTTTTGGAGAGAAATATCTCAAAGGATCGTGAGAGAAATGAAAGGCAACACTTCAATATATAAATTGCACTCTCATTACGTGCGTAGGTGTCCTTTCTTAACGTGCGTAACAACTTTAACGTCGTAATCCAAAATCCATAACGTACGTAACCAACTCACTGTCTCAACTGCGATCCATTACGACGTAACCTATACCATACAACGTCGTAATATACCATTGACTTGCTACGGATAATGGTTGTGTTACGTCGTAACACGTCCTGTATAACGTATGTAACACGTACGTTGACTCACCTGTCAACATCCTGCGCCGAAAGTTTCCAAAACAGGGTCCCACCTGCCGACCAGGACTCGGTTCTGTCCGATGCCGGGTATTACGTACGTAATACCTTAGCCTTAACGTACGTAACCATGCCAATCTTACGTACGTAATCTCACCTTATTAACGTACATAATAATTCCATACTTAGTCAATTTCAACAATTCCTGTCCAAAGTCATGACATACTAAATACGAGCATACGGCAAAATCAATACATATACTCAATTCAATAACATTTTCAAACGTTCACAACGTCCTCGAGCATAATTAACCATCCACGATATCCAATATATAAATGAAAAAAATATATCCGAAAAATCGGGGTATTACACTCTACACCCCTTAAAAATAAGTTTCGTCCTCGAAACTTGCAATCTCTCGCACAAACATTTCAACGGAAAATCCAAAATCACCAAGATAACCTGCATTATCGAATAATCCGAACAACATACTTACAGTCGTGAAGTCGAAGATCTCCGTGATACTAGCATGCGACTCCTAAACAAAGTCTCAACATAATACCGTTACACACCAATATCGCAATTAGCAATTTAACAAAATCTCAAGGAAGAGTTCACGTCCGTGACCACGGCCACGATTCTTCCTACTTTCACCAACATTCTCAAGGGCACATACGTGCGTAAGTATAATCCAAATCGCACATTCCCGAAGTGACCAATTCCCAAGAATACCAAGCTATAAACAAAACGATTAAGAAAAATACAAGAAGAGTGAGAGGACTTACAAGTACCTGGCCGCCGTGATGATGGCGAGTAGTGATACTGTGGCAAATGCCGACTCAATCGACCCAAAAGACCGACACCTAGGTATCCATAAACCTAAGCTCCGATACCATATTCGTAACACCCCCAAGTTATTCAGGGTATATTACAGCGCCGTGAGCCCCGCCGTGGGACCCACAAGGCTAAACATACGGAACTATAAACTTGACCGATAAGGTCTACATACAATAGAAAGAAAGACGATACAAATGGTATTCGAAACCATAAACAATGAAACCATATACATCACCGCACAAATCAATACTACGGCAACACAGGAACATCAAGGAAATCAAATACAATACTCGAGTATTTAAAAATCCATTCCAAAGACAACAACACCGAATGGAGGAAACCAAAAGAGATAACCGAGACAAGACACAAGATCACACTTGCCCATCATCTTCATGCCGACCCTGCACTGCCTCATCCGCTCTCCTGGAACTCAAATACATGAAACGTATTTCCCATAAAGGGGTTAGCCGTCGAATAGCTAGTGCAAGTATAACAATATGAAACATAATACTTCGACAATAAAGTAAATGTAATCCGTCAATTCATCAATATCCGTCAATTCATCAATGTAAGACTAGTATTCCTAATAACTAAATCTCATAAGACGTATGTGAATGCCGTAGAAACGGTTCGTTCACCTCATACGCCGTTACGTATGTGAATGCCACAAAACGGTTCGCTCACCTCATACGCCGATACATGTAGGAATGCCACAAACGGTTCGCTCATTACATGCCAATCAATATATCTATGAATGCCGTAAAACGGTTCGTTCATGATATGCCATCAATATTTCTTACTTTCAAAGTCGAACGCATAATCATAAATGTATACTTGCCTTAATAAACGTTATCAAGATCCCGAAGAACACGGTTCGACCAGGAAGTTTGAACCACGAGGAAGACAACGAACGGAAGGGTTTCAACTCGAGTTCTTCACAAGAAATCGACCCTAACACACTACATTCAATAAAGCATCGATCATACGAGGAAGAATAATCGGAGAACGCCCGAAAACCCGTCTAAGACAGTTTACTGGACACCTTCAAGGCGTCGGTCAAGAACTCGACCAAAACAACGAATCGATACGATCCAACCATGGGATAACAAGGAAATGATACAATACATCTAAATAATCATCAATCCTTCACAATCCTAAGTTAAATCGGATTAAACGGACGAAATCGAACAAAATACCCAAAATCCCCAAAATTAGATTTCTAGGAAATCGATTCGGTAGATCGGAGGATGTTATAGGACGGATGATTGATGATATGAACCTCAAAACTCCATGGATATGTTGTTAAACAACATGGCTTCAAGATTAGAACACGCCAAGCCGGAAGAGGAGAAGAAGAAGGTGAAAATGGCCGTAAAAACGTCTGCAGGCCTTTTATAGGGATCGCTGCCGGACACGGCCTGCGGCCGGCCGGGCACGGTCGTGTTGCACGATTGGCCGACAGGACTCGACCGTGTCCTCGCTTGACACGGCCGCGGCGCGGCCGAGGGCCTTCCGGCAAATCGGGCATGACTCGGCCGTGTCTGGGACACGGCCGGGCGTGTCGGCGATCGTTCGAGCTTATCCTAAGAGTGCAGACGGGCCGTGTCGGACGACACGGCCGAGTCTGGTCGGCGAAACTCCGGCATTTCCGGACGAGTACGGCACGGGCCGTGTCGGACGACACGGCCGAGTTCGGCCGGCAGTGATCGGCCAATAACGAGCGGGTGAGTTAAAACGACCATAACTCTCTCGTCCGGACTCCGATTGACTCACCGTTTGAACCATTGGAAAGCTAACTCGATGCTCTATAATATTGCAAAGATTCAGAATTTTTGGAGTTACCAAAAATTAATGGTGATCTAACAAAGTCGAACTCCCACGTGAAAAAGTCGATAAAGAACACGGAATTCAACAGAACGATACCGAAACGAACTCGGATGACAAAAAGTATAGAATTAATCATTTCTCAGGAAGACGAAACGGTCCCAAGCAAGTCGTCAAAATAGACTTCCGCCAAAAATAGAAAATTTCCGGGGATAAAAATTACGGGTACTACACCGGCACTATAAGACCGAGTTCGCCTCGGCGACCGGCCCATCCGGCACTATAAGACCGAGTTCGCCTCGGCACCTCATAAGACCGGCCCATCCGGCACTATAAGAATGAGTTTGCCTCGGCACCTCATAAAATCGGCCCATCTGGAATTACAAGATCGAGCCCGCCTCGGCATCGCGTGAGGTCAGCCCATCCGGCACAATCAACAAATGGTGAATAGAAAAGCAAGGCAACAGCCAAACCAACCGGGCCCAAACATATAAAGAAAAACAACAGATGCTATAGAAAGGTTTCATTCATTTAAAATAAGCCGTTCTACATCAAAATACAAAGGAAACCAAGGAAAAACGGCACGCAGGCCTTACATGGAACAAAACAAAAATCTACTCGGCCCCGTCCTCTTGACCGGCCGCCTGTAAAGACTGTCCTTCACCTTCGCCGGACGGAATCAACACCGGGTCTTTGATAAATTCTGCAGCCTTCGACTCGTCATCTCCGAGAGATTCAACCTTCAGGTCGGCCGCCTGAGACTCTATATAGGCCTGGACCTCCTCAACGGTCTTCCCTTCCTTCATGAGACCCAATATCTCATAACAGGTGGAAACGTAGTTGAGGTTAATCAACTCCTCGAACTCGGGTGTCTTCTGGAAAGCAGCCGCCCCATCGGCAAGGCCCCTGGCATATCCCGTAGCTTCACAAGTATGGACCCACTCGGTCAGATGCTCAAGCTGGGCCTTGGTGTTCCGCAAATAGGCCTCGTGCTCGGCCCTTATGTCCAGACACCGTTTCTGAGCCTGCTCGGCCGCCGTGGCCATCTCGTCGGCCTTTCCTTTCCAGATATCGGCCTCGAAGGCCCGGCTCTCCAGAAGCTCCATTTCACCCTTCAGAGAGGTCATCTCCTCCTCCAAAGACTTGATAAGCGAAGGGCAGAGGTGGTGTTCCTCCCGTAAGGCCTTGAGATCGGCCTCCGCCTTCTTATGTTTTTCAACCAGGGCCATCAGCTCCCCAGTGGCCTTTACATAGGTGCACAACGCGCGGCCCATCATAGCATTTACAAACTGGATCTGCTCATCCGGACCCATGTCATTGGTCACCATCTCCATTTTCGGCGTCCAACCCAAAATGGGGACATGGCTGGACTCAACCACTGCTGGAGGGACCCGATCGAGCATCTCGGCGGTTGGGGTGGCTGCCCGGACATAGTCAAGGAACCAGCACGGTCGCCGCCCCTTCATTTAGGCACAAGGTTCTTCCCGGTCCTTATTCACAGTGAGATAGTGGCCCTCCAAATCGATCGCGGGCTCCTTACCCGTCGCACGGCCCGTCCGTACAAGGCTCGGGGCGGGCACAACAATTTCAGGAACAGAGAAACCCTCAGCCCTGGTCACGCTATCCTCAGGCTTGGCCTCTACTCTCTTCCGCTTGCCCGTGCGCTCCCTACGTTCGGCGGCCTCAGCAGCCAGCCTAGCCACCCGCTGCGCAGGCGTCTCTTTCCATCCCGACGAACTCCTCCCCCTAGGGACTGGATAAAGGAAGCGTGTTAAAAAAAAAAAAGCTACCTGATGAAGACATTCTGCTCGGATCGGTTGATCGAAGTCCAGCCGCCCAAAGGTTATCCTCAGTAACCAGAAGATGCGACTTCCTCCGATCGGCTGGAAGATCCAAGAGCTGTTCGACCCGGTCGTCAAACAAGGAGGAGGTCTCTTGAGCCGGGATGCGTTCTGCACAAGCAATAAATTATGAGCGTTAGACAAAAAAGGGAACATCAATAAGAAACACGACACTTACTCATTTTAGCAGTGAAGTGTTATAGGACCCGAAGCTCGGCGTCTATCACACCAGGCTCCCACTCATCAACTGAGCTCCTCCACGGCCCCCCTACATAGAACCACTGTTCCTTCCAACTATGGATGGTCTCCGGCACATCCACCAATTCTTTATGCATAGCATGCCGGGCTGTCAAGTAAAACCAGCCGGAACCGGAGCGGCCGACCGACCTCCATAGGAAGAGACTGTTGAACTCTTCAAAGCTGGGCTCGGTCCAGCCATGCTGACTGAAAGGGATCAAAAGACCCACCATCCGAGCCCAAGAATTTGGATGAATTTGGGCAATACAAAGGCCCCACTGACTTAACCACCGGGAGAACACCAACGGAAGCGGAAACCTCAGCCCTGACAACAGGGAGCGGTAATACACCGCCGTGCAGCCAACGGGCGGGATGTGATGTCTCTCCTCTGGATCCGGAACAAACATCCGCACCACCGCGGGTATCTTAAATCGCCCCCGCCAAGCCTCCAACTGCCCATCGGTGACCGTGCTGCGTATCAAGGCCGAATCCCACTCCGCCTCAACAAAAGGAGATGGCCGAGGCGGAATCCAGGCCCGAGTCTCACCAACCGCCGTCAACGGCGTCACCACCCCCGCATCTCCAGAATCTGCATCTCCAGAATCCGGCGATCTCGCGACCTCGCCGCCATCCTTGTCGCTCCAGTCAACGGGAACATCACCCATCGACAGATCCGCCACTCCCGTGCAGTCCGGAGACACAGTCAACTCCTCCGCCGCCGTATCCCTCCGCTCCAACATCGTAAAATAAGAAAAAGAGAAAAAGCTTACCGAGAACTTCTTTCTAAAAACGGGAAAAGGACGCCGAAAAAAATCTCTCTCTTCTCTGCAACCAGACACGAAAATGGCGAAGGGACCAATAGAGAAGGAGGTTTCCTATATTTATAGGATAAAAAAGGGAATTAAATGCCAGGCGCGTGAAGCGGCGATTCATAATGAATCGTCGCGAATATCAAAAGCGCGTGAAACACAACGACAAATTACGTCCCGCCACGCGTCCCCCTCATTATGACACTTGAAGACCCCGAAGTCGAATCGACGCAGCTCTCGAAGAGACGTCCCTTCGAGAGATCTTATCCACCCCCAAGCCGGATCGGCCTCAATCTGAAACGACTCCAGCACCGGCCAACCCGGCACGGCCCTGGACTCGGGGGCCCTTGTTGGTAGTCGATCCACCTTGGCATCCACATAAGCACTCCAGGCAGCCGACCAGCCGAGCAGATCCTGGAGACGAAACGGTCATGGACCCGATTTTCTCCCAGACCCGTTGGAACCGGACCAGACAGAGACGTTAGAGCCGACCCGAAATCCGACCCAGAAGGACCGAGCAGACCCCGGATGAATACGCTCCGAACCATAATTATAACAAGACCGACCCCATAGTAGACCGACCAGGACATCTGGAAGCTCGAGGGCCGACCCGTAGTCGGCCGCAACAGATAAGTATTGCCAAAAGCACGAAGAACAGGCAGACAGGACAATTAAGGAGGGCTGTCATATCCCTTCCCAAAGCAAATCTAAGAAGGTGACACGCGTCGAAGAAGTCACTACACTGTGACAAATGTCATAAGCATGTTCACGTGAATCTTCCAGCTGTCATCTCATGAATGGCTAAAATTGGCTATATATATGTAGGGAGAATGTACAATAAAAGGACTTTGGAAAAGCTGGAGAAAGATATATAGAGAGAGAGAAAGAGAGAGAAAATAGAAAATGATAAGACTTGTAATTAGCAAGCACCAACATCATAGAACCGGCCCAAAATATATTCGGCCTCGCTCTACCCCATATCAATATCATTAATAAAATTTAATGGTCCAATACTTTTCATTCCGTTTATGCATCCTGTTTATTATTTTCTACGTGGCTTCGATCCATTCGCCCAGATCAGCACACATGACGTTGACCAAACCAGACGTCAACACTCCCGACTCAAAATTATTCTAATTCAAGCGATGCATTCCAAGAACTCAAGACGGTCTTTAAGAAGCGTTCAATTCATTTATGGAAAAAGTAAAAAGGTCGATGTGCGTGACTCAATCTCAATTCGAAGAGACAATGGCTCAATTCCATGGGTCGGTTGGGACTCAAATAGACTTGCTTGAGAAAAACAAGTCCGACGATTTTCATAGTTGGAAACCAATATCCAATCGGTCAACTTTCAAGCATTATTAAAGTGGCCCCTTGGGAGCATTGCAACACCATTGGTCTGTGTAGGGTAACTATTCGGAATACATAAAAATTACACAATAACGCAGTAAACGAATTACAAATAAATTCCGGAGATTTAAGAATTACACAACGAACTTATAGGCAACGAATTACACGAAATAAAAAAGGGGAAAAACGAATTAACCCAAAAAACCGAACACAAAGAACAGGAATTTAAAGTGCTAGAGACCAAACCGAACAGATCACAAAGATCTGAAAAACGAAAGGCAATGGAGGTGCAAATCGACCGGAACTCGGCCTCGGCTCAGTTGTAACACCCCAAACTAGGCGGATATTACAGTGCCGTAGATCCCCAACTGGGACCCACCAGGCAAATGAAAATGAATGAATTACACAAGATAAATGTAGTACCGAACTACATTACAACAATAATTACTCCGATGAGGTGTTTAGTTACAACACACCAGGATAATACCGAATACTAGTGTATTTTATATGAAGATAAAATACACAACACTGAATGAAACGGAGTATTCAAATGAAAGTCTGCAGCGGAAAATAAAGGACAATAACATGAATAACTGAAAGATCGGGGCCCCCTACTAGTATCACTAGGACTCCTCGGCATCAACATGCTATTCCCGTGCGTTTGCCTTGCCATGACATGAAAAACAAAATCCCCAAACGGGGTCAGTTACAAAGAACAACAATCCTCAAGGGTTGAAAATACACAATCATGATTATATCTGAAATTATGAAATATCTTGTCGAAACATACGCAATCAAACATGCTATATGAATCAACTAACAGTACGGCTAAAAGGGTGGCGCCACACTACGCCCGGGATGGAAATGTGTCCGTGCACAAGCCACTAACGATCAATACACGCGTGGTCTTGTACCTAATCAGTCTCACGAAACAATCAATCTCGTGTGCACAGTCCAATGTGAGGCCATCAACCAACACACGACTATAATGTGCCCGACATGAAAATCCTACACATACCAACCGGCACGCCAGTATGACCCGAAATGCCACGATATAACAAAAGTGACATCGAAAATGAATAATGACTCACCGAGGTGGAATGGTAACGAAATAAATGACAGCTCAATGAAAAGATTGGAACCGTCGTTCCTTATGACTGAAACGATTAATTGATAACAACAAGTTTTGATATGATTAATATAATGATGAATGAGTTATGATTATGAATGAACAACAACAAAAGGGATGAATATCCTTTTAACCGAGTAAGAATTAACTTACTAAATACCGATGAAGAAAGTCCTTCCACGAACAAATGTCCTAAATGAAGTGTCGGTCGCACGAACAACCTTAATTCAATACAATTACCGACAATCCGATCAATATACGAATCAAACACGAATATAACGAACTCAAAACGTCGATACGATAAAACTAAGTCCATTGAGGCATTAAAACAAACACGTTGCGTCCAAACTCCGATTGTTTACAATCAAACTTCAATATACCAATATCAAATCCCCCAAGAAGTGTTTCAAACCAACAAAACATCTCCAATACGATCAATAATCCGATATGAATATCCAAAAATGTGATTATAACAACAATTAGTCGAAAATCCCCAATTCCAACTCGATATTCAAGGTGTTCTTGAATAATCCCTCAATAATCCAATGAATCCTTATACAAACTCATAATCATATACATATCCCTTCATATAACATGATTATAACGTCCAAAACATCATATCTCAACACAAAATCGAAGTCCAAAGTGTTGAAAGAATTACCTCTTGAAGATACAAGTACTTTAATCCAAAGAACACGCTGTTAGATTGATTATCCAAGCTTCACGATCGAAAGGAGATGAAGAAAATCAAACACCCAAATGATTTGTGAAGGAAAACCCTCCCTCAAGCCTTCTCTCTCGGTTAAAGGTGAAGAAAAGGAAGAAAAATGGGTGAAATCTGAAAAAATGAATTTATAGGGGTTGACCCTGCCGACACGGCCCGTGCCGATCGGCACGGTCGTCGCATACCGGCCGACACCGGCCGACAGGACTCGACCGTGTCCTCGCTTGACACGGTCGCGGCGCGAGGGCCTTCCGACGATGACCCGTCCGGCGACTCGGCATGACTCGATCGCGCTGCACGACACGGCCGCGGTCGGGCGATTTATTCTCGCTTATCCTAAGGGTTCGACTGCCGCGCTGCAGGCGACACGGTCGGGTCTGAGGCATACACCTCGGCATTTTCCGGACGAGTACGGCACGGGCCGTGTCGGACGACACGGCCGAGTTCGCTCGGCGTTGATCGCCAATAATCGAAAAAATGAGCGGTTGAGCTAAACGACCATAACTCTCTCGTCCGGACTCGATTGACTCACCGTTTGAACCATTGGAAAGCTAACTCGATGCTCTATAATATTGCAAGATTTAGAATTTTTGGAGTTACCAAAAATTAAAGGTGATCTAACAAAGTCGAACTCATATGAGGAAAGTTGAAACAATGAACAATAACGATACACAACTCGAAGTTTTTCCGAACGGTGAACACGGTGAAAGAACATGATTGATGAATGATTATAATTGAGTGAAAATACACCGAGTGACAATTACAGATCGATAATTACCGAATGAAAATGAATGAATTACAACCGGTATTACATACACCCCTTAAAAGAGTTTCGTCCCCGAAACTAAGGGTCAAACAACTCGGGATAACTCTCCCGCATATTCATCTCGGTTTCCCAAGTGGCCTCTTAGACTCCGTGTCTAGACCACTGAATCTTAACCAAAGGAATCGTCTTATTTCTCAACTGTTAGATTCGCCGCTCTAAGACTCGTATAGGACGCTCCTCATATGAGTGGTCGTCGGCGATTTCGATTTCGTCGAACTGCAGATGTGACTCGGGTCGGCAACATACTTTCGCAATCGAGAGACATGAAACACATTATGAATTCGGCTCAACGCCGGAGGTAAATCCAATCGATAAGCTAACTCGCCTACTCGATCCAAAATCTCAAACGGTCCAATGAATCTCGGACTCAACTTTCCCTCTTCCCAAAACGGAAGATACCACGACTCGGGGATACCTTGACCAACACATGGTCACCATCCTCGAACTCTAATGGTCGACGACGGTTATTCGCATATGATTTCGCCGACTCGAGCGGTCAACAAACGACTCTTGATCAAAGCTACCTTTTCCCGCGGCTATAAGCATATCGGGCTCGGTGCCGATTGATTCGACAAGTCATCCCAACACAAAGGAGAGCGACAACGACGACCGTACAAGGCCTCGTAAGGTGCTATCTTAATGGAAGCATGCCAACTATTATTATACGTGAACTCGATCAATGGTAGTTGGGCTTCCCAATCGTCCTTCCAATCGAGGACGCAAGCTCTCAACATGTCCTCTAATGTCCGAATAGTCCTTCTCGATTGTCCGCTTGACCGAGGATGAAAGGCGATCGAGATTAAGCCGAGTTCCCATAGCACGATGAATCGATTTCCAAAAATGTGACACAAACCGTCCGTCACGATCGAAACGATACTTTTAGGAGTACCGTGCGTCTCACTATCTCTTTGATGAATAGTGGGCAAGTCTCTCGGGACCCCAAGTATCCTTAATCTCAAGAAAATGAGTTGATTTAGTTAAGCGGTCCACAATCACCCAGTTGTATTCATGCCACGACGACTGGTCGGCAAACTCGTGATGAAATCCGTAGAAATGTCTTCCCACATCCACTCTGGAATAGGGAGAGGTTTCAGCATACCCGCCGGTCGCTGATGTTCAATCTTGACTTGTTGGCAAGTTAAGCATCTCGAAACAAATTCCGCGACTTCTCGCTTCATATTACTCCACCAGTAATTTTGTTTCAAGTCCTTGTACATCTTGCTGGACCCCGGATGAACAGGATAAGGGGTAGCATGAGCTTCTCTCAAAATAGAGTTTTTCAACTCGTCATTCGCCGGTACACAACCGGTTCTTAAACCTCAAAAGTCCATCCTCGTGGACCACGAATCCAGGGGCTTTCCCCTGAGCCATATCTTCACGGATGCGCAACAATGAAGGGTCTGAACTCTGATTCTCTCTGATTACCTCCTCAAGTGACGATGAAATCTCTAACATACAAAGATGTCCCTGAACTCGGGCTGCACTCGATCTCGGGTCTAAGGAATTCCTGCTGAAGCTCCTTCTGAACTGTTAAACGAGCAAGCATCTACTCCTGAACGGACTCACGACTCAAGGCGTCGGCGACAACGTTTGCCTTGCCCAGGTGGTAAAGGATCTCGATATCAAAATCTTTGATTAGTTCCAACCACCGCCTCTATCGCATATTTAACTCCTTGTGAGTAAATATATCCTTCAACTCTTGTGATTGGTGAATAACTGAAAGGTGACGCCATAAAGGTAACGACGCCAAATTCCCAACGCGAAAACCACGGCTGCTAGCTCCAGGTCGTGGGTTGGATAATTGACCAACTATTCCGAGGAAACACCGGATTTACTTAATATCTTACGGAGGTTGCCAATCTCGGATAGTCTCCGTCTTCTGAGGGTCGACACAAACTCTGTCAGATGAAATTACATGTTCGAGAAAGTCACCACGGACCTCCAGAACTCACATTTGGAAAACTTTCCATAAGGTTGTTCTCGTCTCAACACGTCGAGAACCTGATGAAGACGTACCTCGTGTTCCTCTTGGCTACGAGAATAAATCAAAATGTCATCGATGAAGACAACAACAAACTGATCTAAAAAGTCGATGAAAACCCGATTCATTAACTCCATGAATACCGCAGGTGCAATAGTTAGCTCGAACGGCATAACTACGAACTCATAATGACCATAGCGTGTACGAAACGCTGTCCTCGATATCCGACTCTCGAATCTGCAACTGGTGATATCCAGATCTTAAGTCGATCTTGGAAAATACTGAAGCTTCCTGAAGTTGATCTAAAAGATCATCAATACGAGGTAAAGGATACTACTCTTGATCATCACCCTGTTCAACTCCTGGTAATCGATACACAAGCGAAAAGAACTATCATTCTTCTTGACAAACAAGATCGGTGCTCCCACGGGACGTACTCGGTTGGATATAACCTTCCTCGAACTATTCCTCAAGTTGAATCTTCAACTCCGCATTCGTCGGGGCCATCCGATACGGTGCCTTCGATAAAGGGGACGTACCGACTCCAACTCAATCCTGAATTCCCTTACTCTATGTGAAGGCAACCAGATAACTCGTCTGGAAATACATCGTCAATCGATGACAATGATACCACGAATGATTGAACATTTCGATTGCCCTAGAATGGTCAATCGATAAAAATAGATACCAATAATGATTGAACAACTCGATTGCCTTAGAAAGGCCAATCGATGAAGATGATACAAGGAATGTTTGAATAACTCGATTGCCTTTGAAAGGCCAATCGATGAAAATGATACAATGAATGATTGAATGACTCGATTGTCTTAGAAAAGCCAATCGATGGAAATGATACAAGGAATGATTGAATAACTCGATTGCCTTAGAAAGGTCAATCGATGAAAATGATACAATGAATGATTGAATGACTCGATTGTCTTAGAAAAGCCAATCGATGGAAATGATACAAGAAATGATTGAATAACTCGATTGCCTTAGAAAGGTCAATCGATGAAAATGATACAATGAATGATTGGATAGTTCGATTGTGGAATTTCTCTGCTTTCGCCATAATAAAATTTCTACTGGAACAACGGGGATTACTTCCCTGAAGCACACATTCGACAACCAACGACGGAAAGATAGCGACCAAACGCTAACAAGCACTGAGGATAGTATCAAGACGGTTAAGCCAACTAATACCGAAAATTAAGTCGTCCTAAGATAAATTCACCACGATTAGATCCATCAATCAATCGCGGTCGTTAAGCTTAATTCGGTATGATTCCGAAAATTCTTCCATCGTCAGGTAGACCGATGGTATGAGGTCCACAAGCAGTAGGACTATCCCGAAATAAGTCTATTCAAGCATGATTCGAAAATGAATGAATGCGGTGTACCAAAGATCAAAAGGTACACACAAGTTGAAATAAAATTACGAGTATACCGAAATCATTCGCCACCGGATCGCCGATCCTCCTCATCATATGAATCAGGACTTGCCGACCCGAACCGGACGCTCCCGTCTGATAAATACGAGCTCCAACTCTAGTTGCTTCCATTGTCTTAAACGAAGATGATAAAGCAGACTGATTCTGAAACGCTGGTTGCGTCGGGGCCTGAGATGACACCGGAGCCGACTTGGAGTCCTTTCGCAAAACGGGCCTTATGCCCAAAATTCCCACAATTATAGCACGTGATAGACGGTTTGGACACTCAGCTGAAATGACTCGGCGTTCCACAATTAAAACAGTGATGGCCGAATCGCCGCTCGGGAATGAGATCCCGCACGATTATGCGCCGTAGGTGGTCGCCGTAAACGATAGGGCTCACACGAGGCTTCTTGCAGTTGGTGACCGCCTTCGGATAGATTACGCCGTTGATTTCCTGTTGACATATGCGAGTTCTTGCCGCCAATTTCCTTAGCGGTGCCTGCACGGAGAGTTCTCTCGATTAATCCGGTCAGTGGCGCAATGATGATTGAGCAATCGCACATGGGTCATCATGGCTCGCATAAAATTTAGTGTATCAACACGAACATCTTCTCGATCGAGCCGAGTCCGGCACGATTTCCGGCCAGTGATTATTTCTCGGGTTTTGGTCCGCACCGCGGCCTCTTCTCGTGCATCCCCTGACAGCTCTCTCCATACGGAAGTAGGAAGGTCGCATAATGATTATATTTCCCGCATGATTAGCACGTTATGATTATGTCATGAGATGATGAAAATGAGTATACATGCTCTAACTTAGTGATTATATGAATGATTTACTGAAGTTACATGATTATTTGATGAAATTCTTGAAATGATTATCTTGAAAAACTTAATAAGATTGATAATATGATCATCCAAATTGACAACTGGATAATGAAATGAATTGAGTAATTAATGAGTTAACATGATCGTCCTGATTATTAACTGAGTAATGAAATGAATTAAGTGATTAATGAGTTAACATGATTGTCCTAATCACAATGAATGATGATGTTTGAGGATTGTTAATTGATGAATGATGAATGAATGACTATTGCCAGAAATTATACCATGGCGTTAGAAATCTTACAGTTCTTCCGGTCTGATTGGCTCGGCATTTGCACAGGTCACACGTGACACGAAAGTCCAATGATACTAGTCTGATGACGATGACTTCAAATGATACATGACTCGGAAGGTAGTATTCAAAACCACGCTCTGATACCAACTCTGTAACACCCCAAACTAGGCGGATATTACAAAGGTCGTAGATCCCCAACCAGGACCCACTGTGCAAATGAAAATGAATGAATTAAACAAGATAAATTTAGTACCTAAATACATTACAACAATAATTAATCCGATGAGGAGTTTATTTAAAACACACCAGATAATACTGATACTAGTGTATTTTATATGAAGATAAAATACACAACACCGAATGAAACGGAGTATTCAAATGAAAGTCTGCGATGGAAAATAAAGGACAATAACATGAATAACTGAAAGATCGGGGCCCCCTACTAGTATCACTAGGACTCCTCGGCATCAACATGCTATTCCCGTGCGTTTGCCTTGCCATGACCTGAAAAACAAAATCCCCAAACGGGGTCAGTTACAAAGAACAACAATCCTCAAGGGTTGAAAATACACAATCATGATTATATCTGAAATTATGAAATATCTTGTCGAAACATACGCAATCAAACATGCTATATGAATCAACTAACAGTACGGCTAAAAGGGTGGCGCCACACTACGCCCGGGATGGAAATGTGTCCGTGCACAAGCCACTAACGATCAATACACGCGTGGTCTTGTACCTAATCAGTCTCACGAAACAATCAATCTCGTGTGCACAGTCCAATGTGAGGCCATCAACCAACACACGACTATAATGTGCCCGACATGAAAATCCTACACATACCAACCGGCACGCCAGTATGACCCGGAATGCCACGATATAACAAAAGTGACATCGAAAATGAATAATGACTCACCGAGGTGGAATGGTAACGAAATAAATGACACCAATGAAAAGATTGGAACCGCTGCTCTTATGGTAAACGATTAATTGATAACAACAAGTTTTGATATGATTAATATAATGATGAATGAGTTATGATTATGAGTGAACAACAACAAAAGGGATGAATATCCTTTTAACCGAGTAAGAATTAACTTACTAAATACCGATGAAGAAAGTCCTTCCACGAACAAATGTCCTAAATGAAGTGTCGCACGAACAACCTTAATTCAATACAATTACCGACAATCCGATCAATATACGAATCAAACACGAATATAACGAACTCAAAACGTCGATACGATAAAACTAAGTCCATTGAGGCATTAAAACAAACACGTTGCGTCCAAACTCCGATTGTTTACAATCAAACTTCAATATACCAATATCAAATCCCCCAAGAAGTGTTTCAAACCAACAAAACATCTCCAATACGATCAATAATCCGATATGAATATCCAAAATGTGATTATAACAACAATTAGTCGAAAATCCCCAATTCCAACTCGATATTCAAGGTGTTCTTGAATAATCCCTCAATAATCCAATGAATCCTTATACAAACTCATAATCATATACATATCCCTTCATATAACATGATTATAACGTCCAAAACATCATATCTCAACACAAAATCGAAGTCCAAAGTGTTGAAAGAATTACCTCTTGAAGATACAAGTACTTTAATCCAAAGAACACGCGTTAGATTGATTATCCTAAGCTTCACGATCGAAAGGAGATGAAGAAAATCAAACACCCAAATGATTTGTGAAGGAAAAACCCTCCCTCAAGCCTTCTCTCGGTTAAAGGTGAAGAAAAGGAAGAAAAATGGGCTGAAATGCTGAAAAATGAATTTATAGGGTTGACTACCTGCCGGACACGCCCGTGCCGATCGGCACGGCCGTGTCGCATACCGCCGACAGGACTCGACCGTGTCCTCGCTTGACACGGCCGCGCGCGGAGGGCCTTCCGACGATGACCCGTCCGACGGCCGACTCGGCATGACTCGACCGCGCTGCAGGCGACACGGCCGGCGCGGCCGGGCGATTCTCGCTTATCCGGAGGGTTCGACTCGCCGTGCTGCATTTACACGGTCGGGTCTGAGGCATACACCTCGGCATTTTCCGGACGAGTACGGCACGGGCCGTGTCGGACGACACGGCCGAAGTTCGTTCGGCGATGATCGCCAATAATCGAAAAATGAGCGGTTGAGCTAAAACGACCATAACTCTCTCGTCCGGACTCCGATTGACTCACCGTTTGAACCATTGGAAAGCTAACTCGATGCTCTATAATATTGCAAAGATTTAGAATTTTTGGAGTTACCAAAAATTAAAGGTGATCTAACAAAGTCGAACTCATATGAGGAAAGTTGAAACAATGAACAATAACGATACACAACTCGAAGTTTTTCCGAACGGTGAACACGGTGAAAGAACATGATTGATGAATGATTATAATTGAGTGAAAATACACTGAGTGACAATTACAGACTGATAATTACTGAATGAAAATGAATGAATTACAACCGGGTATTACATACACCCCCCTTAAAAGAGTTTCGTCCCCGAAACTAAGGGTCAAACAACTCGGGATAACTCTCCCGCATATTCATCTCGGTTTCCCAAGTGGCCTCTTAGACTCCGTGTCTAGACCACTGAATCTTAACCAAAGGAATCGTCTTATTTCTCAACTGTTAGATTCGCCGCTCTAAGACTCGTATAGGACGCTCCTCATATGAGTGGTCGTCGGCGATTTCGATTTCGTCGAACTGCAGTATGTGACTCGGGTCGGCAACATACTTTCGCAACTGAGAGACATGAAACACATTATGAATTCGGCTCAACGCCGGAGGTAAATCCAATCGATAAGCTAACTCGCCTACTCGATCCAAAATCTCAAACGGTCCAATGAATCTCGGACTCAACTTTCCCCTCTTCCCAAAACGGAAGATACCACGACTCGGGGATACCTTGACCAACACATGGTCACCATCCTCGAACTCTAATGGTCGACGACGGTTATCTGCATATGATTTCTGTCGACTCTGAGCGGTCAACAAACGACTCTTGATCAAAGCTACCTTTTCCCGGGCGGCTATAAGCATATCGGGCTCGGTGCCGATTGATTCTGACAAGTCATCCCAACACAAAGGAGAGCGACAACGACGACCGTACAAGGCCTCGTAAGGTGCTATCTTAATGGAAGCATGCCAACTATTATTATACGTGAACTCGATCAATGGTAGTTGGGCTTCCCAATCGTCCTTCCAATCGAGGACGCAAGCTCTCAACATGTCCTCTAATGTCTGAATAGTCCTCTCTGATTGTCCGTCGGACTGAGGATGAAAGGCAGTACTGAGATTAAGCTGAGTTCCCATAGCACGATGAACTGATTTCCAAAAATGTGACACAAACCGTCCGTCACGATCGGAAACGATACTTTTAGGAGTACCGTGCAGTCTCACTATCTCTTTGATGAATAGCTGGGCAAGTCTCTCGGGACCCCAAGTATCCTTAATCTCAAGAAAATGAGTTGATTTAGTTAAGCGGTCCACAATCACCCAGATTGTATTCATGCCACGACGACTCGTCGGCAAACTCGTGATGAAATCCATAGAAATGTCTTCCCACTTCCACTGAATAGGAGAGGTTTCAGCATACCCACGGCCGCCGATGTTCAATCTTGACTTGTTGGCAAGTTAAGCATCTCGAAACAAATTCCGCGACTTCTCGCTTCATATTACTCCACCGGTAATTTTGTTTCAAGTCCTTGTACATCTTGGCTGACCCGGATGAACAGGATAAGGGGTAGCATGAGCTTCTCTCAAAATAGAGTTTTTCAACTCGTCATTCGCGGCACACAACCGGTTCTTAAACCTCAAAAGTCCATCCTTGTGGACCACGAATCGAGGCTTTCCCTGAGCCATATCTTCACGGATGCGCAACAATGAAGGGTCCGAACTCGATTCTCTCCGATTACCTCCTCAAGTGACGATGAAATCTCTAACATACAAAGATGTCCACGAACTCACTGAAGCTGGACCTCGATCTCGGGTCTAAGGAATTCCTGAAGCTCCTTCAGAATCGTAAACGAGCAAGCATCTGCTCCCGAACGGACTCACGACTCAAGGCGTCGGCGACAACGTTCGCCTTGCCAGTGGTAAAGGATCTCGATATCAAAATCTTTGATTAGTTCCAACCACCGCCTGCCGCATATTTAACTCCTTGTGAGTAAATATATCCTTCAACTCTTGTGATTGGTGAATAAGCGAAAGGTGACGCCATAAAGGTAACGATGCCAAATTCTAACGCGAAAACCACTACCGCTAGCTCCGTGTCGTGGGTTGGATAATTGACCAACTATTAGGAAACACCGGATTTACTTAATATCTTACGGAGGTTGCCAATCTCGGATAGTCTCCGTCTTCTGAGGGTCGACACAAACTCTGTCAGATGAAATTACATGTTCGAGAAAGTCACCACGGACCTCCAGAACTCACATTTGGAAAACTTTCCATAAGGTTGTTCTCGTCTCAACACGTCGAGAACCTGATGAAGACGTACCTCGTGTTCCTCTTGGCTACGAGAATAAATCAAAATGTCATCGATGAAGACAACAACAAACTGATCTAAAAAGTCGATGAAAACCCGATTCATTAACTCCATGAATACCGCAGGTGCAATAGTTAGCTCGAACGGCATAACTACGAACTCATAATGACCATAGCGTGTACGAAACGCTGTCCTCGATATCCGACTCGACCGCAACTGGTGATATCCAGATCTTAAGTCGATCTTGGAAAATACTGAAGCTTCCTGAAGTTGATCTAAAAGATCATCAATACGAGGTAAAGGATACTACTCTTGATCATCACCCTGTTCAACTCCTGGTAATCGATACACAAGCGAAAAGAACTATCATTCTTCTTGACAAACAACACTGGTGCTCCCCACGGGGACGTACTCGGTTGGATATAACCTTCCTCGAACTATTCCTCAAGTTGAATCTTCAACTCCTGCATTCTGGTCGGGGCCATCCGATACGGTGCCTTCGATAAAGGGGACGTACCGGCTCCAACTCACTCCTGAATTCCCTTACTCTATGTGAAGGCAACCAGATAACTCGTCTGGAAATACATCGTCAATCGATGACAATGATACCACGAATGATTGAACATTTCGATTGCCCTAGAATGGTCAATCGATAAAAATAGATACCAATAATGATTGAACAACTCGATTGCCTTAGAAAGGCCAATCGATGAAGATGATACAAGGAATGTTTGAATAACTCGATTGCCTTTGAAAGGCCAATCGATGAAAATGATACAATGAATGATTGAATGACTCGATTGTCTTAGAAAAGCCAATCGATGGAAATGATACAAGGAATGATTGAATAACTCGATTGCCTTAGAAAGGTCAATCGATGAAAATGATACAATGAATGATTGAATGACTCGATTGTCTTAGAAAAGCCAATCGATGGAAATGATACAAGAAATGATTGAATAACTCGATTGCCTTAGAAAGGTCAATCGATGAAAATGATACAATGAATGATTGGATAGTTCGATTGTGGAATTTCTTCGCTTCGCCATAATAAAATTTCTCTTTGGAACAACGGGATTACTTCCTGAAGCACACATTCGACAACCAACGACGGAAGATAGCGACCAAACGCTAACAAGCACCGAGGATAGTATCAAGACGGTTAAGCCAACTAATACCGAAAATTAAGTCGCCCTAAGATAAATTCACCACGATTAGATCCATCAATCAATCGCGGTCGTTAAGCTTAATTCGGTATGATTCCGAAAATTCTTCCATCGTCGGGTAGACCGATGGTATGAGGTCCACAAGCGGTAGGACTATCCCGAAATAAGTCTATTCAAGCATGATTCGAAAATGAATGAATGCGGTGTACCGGATCAAAAGGTACACACAAGTTGAAATAAAATTACGAGTATACCCGAAATCATTCGCCACCGGATCGTCGATCCTCCTCATCATATGAATCAGGACTTGCTTGACCCGAACCGACGCTCCTCGTCGATAAATACGAGCTCCAACTCTATTTGCTTCCATTGTCTTAAACGAAGATGATAAAGCGATCGATTCTCAAACGCCGGTTGCTTGGGCCCGAGATGACACCGAGCCGACTTGGAGTCCTTTCGCAAAAACGGGCCTTATGCCCAAAATTCCCACAATTATAGCACGTGATAGACGGTTTGACACTCGCTGAAATGACTCGGCGTTCCACAATTAAAACAGTGATGGCCGAATCGCCGCCGGGAATGAGATCCCGCACGATTATGCGCCGTAGGTGGTCGCCGAAACGATAGGGCTCACACGAGGCTTCTTGCGGAGTTGACCGACCGCCGGATAGATTACGCCGTTGATTTCCTGTTGACATATGCGGAGTCTTTGCTCGCCAATTTCCTTAGCGGTGGCTGTGACGGAGAGTTCTCTCGATTAATCCGGTCAGTGGCGCAATGATGATTGAGCAACCGCATACGGGTCATCATGGCTCGCATAAAAGTGAGTGTATCAACCCGAACATCTTCGATCGAGCCGAGTCCCGGCACGATTTCCGTGCCGAGTGATTATTTCTCGGGTTTCGGTCCGCACCGCGGCCTCTTCTCGTGCATCCCCTGACAGCTCTCTCCATACGGAAGTAGGAAGGTCGCATAATGATTATATTTCCCGCATGATTAGCACGTTATGATTATGTCATGAGATGATGAAAATGAGTATACATGCTCTAACTTAGTGATTATATGAATGATTTACTGAAGTTACATGATTATTTGATGAAATTCTTGAAATGATTATCTTGAAAAACTTAATAAGATTGATAATATGATCATCCAAATTGACAACTGGATAATGAAATGAATTGAGTAATTAATGAGTTAACATGATCGTCCTGATTATTAACTGAGTAATGAAATGAATTAAGTGATTAATGAGTTAACATGATCGTCCTAATCACAATGAATGATGATGTTTGAGGATTGTTAATTGATGAATGATGAATGAATGACTATTGCCAGAAATTATACCATGGCGTTAGAAATCTTACAGTTCTTCCGGTCTGATTGGCTCGGCATTTGCACAGTCACACGTGACACGAAAGTCCAATGATACTAGTCGATGACGATGACTTCAAATGATACATGACTCGGAAGGTAGTATTCAAAACCACGCTCGATACCAACTCGTAACACCCCAAACTAGGCGGATATTACAAAGGTCGTAGATCCCCAACCTGGGACCCACCGTGCAAATGAAAATGAATGAATTACACAAGATAAATGTAGTACCGAACTACATTACAACAATAATTACTCCGATGAGGAGTTTAGTTACAACACACCAGATAATATCAATACTAGTGTATTTTATATGAAGATAAAATACACAACACCGAATGAAACGAGTATTCAAATGAAAGTCTCAGCGGAAAATAAAGGACAATAACATGAATAATCAAAGATCGGGGCCCCTACTAGTATCACTAGGACTCCTCGGCATCAACATGCTATTCCCGTGCGTTTGCCTTGCCATGACCTGAAAAACAAAATCCCCAAACGGGGTCGATTACAAAGAACAACAATCCTCAAGGGTTGAAAATACACAATCATGATTATATCCGAAATTATGAAATATCTTGTCGAAACATACGCAATCAAACATGCTATATGAATCAACTAACAGTACGGCTAAAAGGGTGGCGCCACACTACGCCCGGGATGGAAATGTGTCCGTGCACAAGCCACTAACGATCAATACACGCGTGGTCTTGTACCTAATCGGGCCTCACGAAACAATCAATCTCGTGCACACCCAATGTGAGGCCATCAACCAACACACGACTATAATGTGCCCGACATGAAAATCCTACACATACCAACCGCACGCCAAGATGACCGAATGCCACGATATAACAAAAGTGACATCGAAAATGAATAATGACTCACCGAGGTGGAATGGTAACGAAATAAATGACAAATCAATGAAAAGATTGGAACCGCTGCTCCTTATGGTCAAACGATTAATTGATAACAACAAGTTTTGATATGATTAATATAATGATGAATGAGTTATGATTATGAGTGAACAACAACAAAAGGGATGAATATCCTTTTAACCGAGTAAGAATTAACTTACTAAATACCGATGAAGAAAGTCCTTCCACGAACAAATGTCCTAAATGAAGTGTCGGTCGCACGAACAACCTTAATTCAATACAATTACCGACAATCCGATCAATATACGAATCAAACACGAATATAACGAACTCAAAACGTCGATACGATAAAACTAAGTCCATTGAGGCATTAAAACAAACACGTTGCGTCCAAACTCCGATTGTTTACAATCAAACTTCAATATACCAATATCAAATCCCCCAAGAAGTGTTTCAAACCAACAAAACATCTCCAATACGATCAATAATCCGATATGAATATCCAAAAATGTGATTATAACAACAATTAGTCGAAAATCCCCAATTCCAACTCGATATTCAAGGTGTTCTTGAATAATCCCTCAATAATCCAATGAATCCTTATACAAACTCATAATCATATACATATCCCTTCATATAACATGATTATAACGTCCAAAACATCATATCTCAACACAAAATCGAAGTCCAAAGTGTTGAAAGAATTACCTCTTGAAGATACAAGTACTTTAATCCAAAGAACACGCGTTAGATTGATTATCCGGGCTTCACGATCGAAAGGAGATGAAGAAAATCAAACACCCAAATGATTTGTGAAGGAAAAACCCTCCCTCAAGCCTTCTCTCTCGGTTAAAGGTGAAGAAAAGGAAGAAAAATGGGCTGAAATGCTGAAAAAATGAATTTATAGGGGTTGACTACCCTGCCGGACACGGCCCGTGCCGATCGGCATGGTCGTGTCGCACAGCTGGCCGACAGGGACTCGACCGTGTCCTGCTTGACACGGTCGCGGCGCGGAGGGCCTTCCGACAGTGACCCGTCCGACGCCGACTTCGGCATGACTCGGCCGCGCTGCACGACACGGTCGGCGTCTTTGGCCGACGATTCTGGCTTATCCGGAAGGGTTCGACTCGGCCGTGCCAGACGACACGGTCGGGTCCTGAGGCAGACACCTCGGCATTTTCCGGACGAGTACGGCACGGGCCGTGTCGGACGACACGGCCGAGTTCGTTCGGCAGTGATCGGCCAATAACTGAAAAATGAGCGGTTGAGCTAAAACGACCATAACTCTCTCGTCCGGACTCCGATTGACTCACCGTTTGAACCATTGGAAAGCTAACTCGATGCTCTATAATATTGCAAAGATTTAGAATTTTTGGAGTTACCAAAAATTAAAGGTGATCTAACAAAGTCGAACTCATATGAGGAAAGTTGAAACAATGAACAATAACGATACACAACTCGAAGTTTTTCCGAACGGTGAACACGGTGAAAGAACATGATTGATGAATGATTATAATTGAGTGAAAATACACTGAGTGACAATTACAGACTGATAATTACTGAATGAAAATGAATGAATTACAACCGGGTATTACATCAGTCCTCTAATATCCAGTACCCACGTCCAAGGCTCCGTGTGTATCCGCGGCCAGCAATCCCAGACGAACAAATCCAAACCCCTGGCAGGTTTCAAAGGTCCCGAATAGAAACACCCAGCAATCGTCCTCAAGCGATTTTTTCACTCAGAAAAATATTTTTTCACTCAAGAAAATTCACAAAGAAACACATATTATTTTTTTCACTTAGGAAAAATTAGGTTTTGATTTTCGTGTGTATATTTCTCTCAAATCGCCCGAAAATATATAGGCAAAATACCAAACAGAAAAGCCACAGATTTTCGGGGAATCGAATCCATTCATATCATCGATTGATATGGGTTTCGATTCCCTTCCAAATTGGAACCGCGAAGCCGAGCAGAAAAGGTAAAGAAATCGGATTTCCATGGCAGTCGGCAGAGAGGCGAGAGAGAAGAGAGAAAAGCCGAAAAGTGAGGCTAGGGTTAACGGGGGGTGGTAAAATATAAGAGACCAACGGTTGAGATAGGTCAACCTTAAATCAACGGGTGAGATCAAGGAGCCGGGATGGATTAGAATCCGGGCCAGGGAGTAGAATTAATAAGTCTAGGCCGGGCTGCACAATACCGGCCCATAATAATAAATCATTTGGGCCAACTTTTAACAAATCTCCACCCGGACCAAATGAGCCATCGAGGTACTTTCTTTGATAAGGAGGTCATCATCGCCGAACGTCACACAACCTGCACACCACACAAAGTTAGTACAAGCATAAAGACATTAATCAATCACTAAGATAAAAAAAAAAGAAAAAACTAGGAATCACGGAGAAAACTAGAAAAGCTATCACAAAGATAGCGAAAAGAAAGACTGAAGAGTCTTCAGTTGAAGGAGTCGATATTTAGTATCTGTAACACCCCCAAAACCGTATGGGAATATTACACGCCGTAAACCCTTTCCGCAAGGATCTACCAGGCTAAACGTCCATAAACAATCAAATGCTTGCCCATCCAGGGTCAAACAATATAATAATACAGACCGTCAAGGTCACTTACACATAAACACACAGACCGATGAGGTCACACAACTCTATCAACAGGACTGACTAACAATATTACCCACACAGGGGTCGAAATACAATACAGCGGAAGACTGAATCAATCCTAACAATACAACTAAACTCTACCAACTCTCAACTCTTGATTAATATCGCAGCTCGTCATCCTCTTGTGCCAATCCTGTGACTGCTCCCCTAAATCTGCATGTACCTGGACGCAAAACAGACATCCACCCCCCGATTACTCGGGGGTTAGTAAAACTCCACTGTTTTACTAGTGCAAGTATCAAATCATACGAAATGTAACAAGCAATTAATAATCAAGTATCAAATATTCCCGGGAGGTTTTCACAAGAGAAGATAAGCTATGAAGCATTCGAAAATAAGATTATCATCTCGGGAATTTTTAGAATTTCAAAACCATAAGACCTCATGTACCGATTCACAAAACCTTTCGAAAAACTTAAGGGCCTTAACCCAAAACTCGTTTCATAATTCAACAGTTTACAATACCGGAAACATTTCCATAAATCTCGTGGGGCTCGGCCCAACATTATTTCTTAAAACTTTTCCTTTGAAAACTTTGATTTGAAAAGTATCATGCTCATGACACCGTGATCCACTGTCACGTGTCTCCGTAGGTTCAACAACCCGCACGGACTACATCACGCACAATTAAACAAACATAATCAACTCCGACACCGTGATCCACTGTCACGTGTCTCCGTAGGTTCAACAACCCGCACGGACTATTAACCAAACATAACCAATTCCGACACCGTGATCCACTCCGTAGGCATAACAACCCGCACGGACTATATCAATCACAACAATCACACACACAGTCCTGACACCGTAGTCCACTGCCACGTGTCACCGTAAGCCCCGTCGAGCTCACCCGGTTGGACGCACTGTGTCCGAAACTCATGGTCCACTGCCATGCGTTACCGTAGGCCTCGCTGGACCAAAGACGATTGGACCTCAGTACCTCACTAAGTTCTGATCCCGTAGTCCACTGCCACGAATCCTCGTAGGTCCCGTCGAACCAACACGAGTGAACTTAGCGGTCACACATATTCGCATTCACATTCACATTACATACAACAATGAGCACAATTGATCAATCACATTGATCACCACAAAATCGTACATCACCTGCACATAACACAATCTCAACACTCGCAACGACTATCGTCAATCAACGACACATATCCAACATAACACACGCTCGGTACACATTACATTACACAACCAAGTGTACGACCGTCCCATATGTACGGCGCAATCTCGCACAAATGGCACAACGCCTAACACGTATACTAATATAACAATATTATCGCAAAGCCTTCAAATTACGGAAAACACAACCAACTCAAACGGAACATATTTACGAAGGCAAGCAAAGTCATTATACATCTCATACGTAATTACTAGTCGCAAGATACAAGTCGTATAGTAAGATACTTGCCTTAATAACCGCTACCAAACGCTCCGAAGAACACGGTTCGGCCGGAAGCTCGGACCCCAAAGAAGGCAACGAACGGAAGGGTTCCGACTCGAGTTCTTCACAAGAATTCGCTCCTAAGTCACAACGATATCAATTCAATCACAATTCTACGAAAACGTATGGAACTTCCCAAGTTCTACCCATTGAAGCATTTTATCGGACACTTTGAAGGCGTAGTCCAATACAATCGATTATTCAAAGAAATACTCAAATCCGTTCCACAAAACTTCAAGGGTATTGAATGATTACGAGTTTACAATTAAGTTTCATCAGCAATCTGAATCAAAACAAAGAAAATCGGCCAAAACACCAAGAAACCCCAAGAACATCCAAAAACCAAAAGTTTAGGTGTTCTTACCTTCGATCCGGGTGGAAGATGATGTTAATCCATGATTCCAACTACCAAAACATGTTTATATAAGTTGATTTTACTCAAAACCATCGATCTATGGTGAAAAATCGCGGAAGGAACGAAGAAAAGTGGAAAATGCCGGATATGACTCGGTCCAGGCCTTAAATAGCCGACCCTGGCCGGCAGGGACTCGACCAATAACGAGCGGGTGAGCTAAAATGACCATAACTCTCTCGTCCGGACTCCGATTGACTCACCGTTCGAACCATTGGAAAGCTAACTCGATGCTCTATAATATTGCAAAGATTCAGAATTTTTGGAGTTACCAAAAATTAATGGTGATCTAACAAAGTCGAACTCATACTTAGAAAAGTCGTTTAGTAATCCTGAATTCAACAAAACGACACCGAAACCCGAACCTGAATACGAACCGAAGATACGGTTACGAAGTACTCACAAAGACGAATCTAAGAGCTAGTAGAACACACGATTCCGACCACCCGAAGGCTCGAAATTCGACAACGGAAGGTAATTACCCCAAACTTTGGGAAATTACGAAAATGGCCCAAATGCCCGAAAATCACCATACGACAACGAATAATCAAACCGAAGCTCACAACACGTATAACAACGTTAAATGAACTTACGAAAAACCCCAAACGACAGCTTTGAGCGAGATTCGCAAGAACCGAACTCAAGCGCGGAAAAGTCGCTAAAAGCACGGAACTCAACAAAGCGACCAAACGAACTCGGATGACAAAAAGTGTAGAATTAAGTATTCTCGGAATGACGAAACAGTAAAGCGAGTCGTCAAACGGACCTCCGCCAAAAATGAAAATTACCGGAAATTCAAATTGCGGATATTACATTCTACCCTCCTTAAAAGAAGTTTCGTCCGAAACTTAAAACAAGTAGGGAGAAGCAATACACTGACAGAAAACTCAACAAGATACACAAGAAACGCGTAACTTTTATCCATTGGCTTAACGTTACAAACAACGCGAAAGAATATACAGTGACAACACGCCACACGACGACCATAACAACGCCACCGCAATGATTCAACCAATAACGATCAAATAACGACGCATCACATACAACATCATATTCACACATTTAATCAAAGAAACGTACGCGACAATAAGTCGCACCCGACTAAAACGGCTATGCGACAGAATCAAATAGAGTATTACGATAGAAATCATTCCGATTCTCATCAACAAGAAAATGTCTGACGTCAAAACACAAACAATTCAAGATAACGGAAAACGAGAATACCGGATATTACATTCTATCCGATTAAAATTAAGTTTCGTCCCGAAACTTAAAATAAAACATCATGATAGAGTAGAAACAAAACCAAAAAGTTCACGCAGCAAATATCAATCTCTACACGAATTACAGCACAAAGTACGATACACAACTACATCACTGGACACCACCGGGCCCTCCCCGAGTAGGAACGAAAACCCGATTCCCGAACATCCTGGCAACGGTCTCACAATGCACCGCTTGGTGCCCCAGTTGGCCGCACTTAAAACAATTAACCGGTGGCGAACGACAATTCTGTCTCGCATGGCCTACACGACTGCAGTTAAAGCAGGTCTTCACACTGATCGTCTTACTCGCCTCTGGGGTAAGGTTCTTAGACTGGTCAACCGAACGAGGAGTGCTCCCAGAAGGAAACTGCGAAGCAACAGGCTCACGGATCTCACTCCTCTGGCCTCTTGAAAAATTTCTCGAGGTCTTCTGTCTCTTACTCTCTGAACCAGATTCCGTCACAGAAACGGCCATCTCAATGGCTAAAGCTCGGTCCTGATATTCCTTCAGGGTGGTACACATGAGCGGAGCCATACTCTCACGGATATGGGGTTTTATGCGCATATTGAAGTATCGGACCTTGTCCGCTTCACTTCTCACTTGATCACGAACATAAGCCAACTGTCGATTATAATCGACTATCGCCTGGGATATCGACACATCCTGGGGCGTGGACGAGAAAAACTCAACAATCCTGCGTTCACGAACAGGCAATGGGCAATACTCTGCCTCCATGGCGGTCTTAAACTCAGCCCATGTAGGTGTACGATCTGCAGGCACTACAGCCTGCCACCAGTCTGCAGCTTCTTTGTCAAGCAAGTACTGAGCAATGGGTACCCTCTTCTCATCCGGACAAGCTACGGCATCAAATGTTCTGTCCAACTGGAAGAGCCAGCCTTCCCAACCTAACGAGTCAGATGAACCCACAAAACGGGGCGGCTGCATCTTCATCACATCTCGTAACCACTTACTAGCCCCGTTATCCCCATCTGGGTTCTCATCCCGATGTACGGCCTGATTCATCTGCACTAACTGATCAACCACCTGACGAAGGATGGTGGCAGCGCCAACATCAACATTAACGCTAGTCGAATGTCCCTGATCTGTACTGAGCTGATCGGTACCCGGAAAGGAGGGAGTCGCCCTCTCATGCTCCTGATCACGACCACGACTACGACCACGTCCTCGGCCACGACCTCTCGGCATTCTGAACAGACGACCAAACAGAATAACGCAGCCAAACAAACGTCACAACGTCAACATAGGACGATAATAGCGGACGATAAAGCATCAACTCCAAGTCACCACACAAGGGCATTAACCAACAATGTAATTTAAGAACTTCATTAAAAATAATTCACACAAATACATCAACAGAGGTGTTTGGATTTTACCAAGCCAAACACAGTCAAACCACACACGTATCGTAGGGATCAAACACTCGCAAAGAAAAATAAAATATTTCCGGGTATTATTCAAATGATAAAATTTTAAAATTTTCAAGTTTGAAAAATTTGGTGAAATGAAATTTTTGAAGACATTTTTAATACCTCGATCGTTTAATCAAAACCATGTATCTCAACATTTAGAAAACACTAAAACATTCTCGTGAGCACAACAACACTACAAACTTATCACAACCACTTAGCCCCAACACATGGACATAAGAAGTTCAAAATTCCGAAAACCAAAAATCGTTCTGCAAAATAAAGTTTTCCCAAAATCCTTTAGTTCATAAACAAAACGACGGTAATATTTTACAATGTCCGAAGTACTTCAAAACACATTTTTCAAATACCGTCTGATGGTGTCATTTGAAAATACACGGTCCATTTGTCAAAATTTACAAATTTTAAAAATCCATATAAATCGTGGTTTGACCGAACCACCAAAATATTTTCCAAAAATCGATTTCTAAAAAAATTCTCAAACTGTAAAGTCCTTCAGAAAATATTCTTAAAGTCACCCATAGCGGACAAAATTACAACATCCCAAAAACAGTCGAATTTAAAACCACATACTCAAATGGCAACCAGGGTCGCCAATTCAATCAAATGCATCTCGTGGTATCAAGTTCAAACACACAGCAAAATCATTCATCGGAGTTTCTCACAAACTCTACCGTTGATATCTTCACAGAACCATCAAGGTTTACATCTTTCACACCATACCACCCCACACGGTGGTTCAAAAGTAAAACAACAATACGCCCAGCTATACTCATACCATGTACCACAAGTATTAAACACAACTACATCACACAATACTGTGTAAACAAGATCATGCACCGCAATTAACTCACTAAGATAAAATCGAGATACACAGTATTACGCATAAAGAAGGAGACTTACATCCACAAAGTCGCACGGAGGTGACAGTCGCCCACGATACTAATCTCGTCCGACAACATAACCGACACGTTGTGACTATGCGCAACTCAATTTGTCACCGGCGACTCGAGCGACAAGACAACACATTACTCGACAAATCACGACTTGACTCGACCCGACACCTAGGTTTCCGCAACCTAATCTCCGATACCATAAATGTAACACCCCCAAAACCGTATGGGAATATTACACGCCGTAAACCCTTTCCGCAAGGATCTACCGAGCTAAACGTCCATAAACAATCAAATGCTTGCCCGTCGTGGTCAAACAATATAATAATACACTGGCCAAGGTCACTTACACATAAACACACGGCCGATGAGGTCACACAACTCTATCAACGATCGACTAACAACATTACCCACACAGGGGTCGAAATACAATACGGAAGACCGAATCAACTCTAACAATACAACTAAACTCTACCAACTCTCAACTCTTGATTAGTATCGCACTCGTCATCCTCTTGTGCCAATCCTGTGATCGCTCCCTAAATCTGCATGTACCGGACGCAAACAGACATCCACCCCCGACACTGGGGTTAGTAAACTCCACTGTTTTACTAGTGCAAGTATCAAATCATACGAAATGTAACAAGCAATTAATAATCAAGTATCAAATATTCCGGGAGGTTTTCACAAGAGAAGATAAGCTATGAAGCATTCGAAAATAAGATTATCATCTCGGGAATTTTAAATTTCAAAACCTTAAGACCTCATGTCCCGATTCACAAAACCTTTCGAAAACTTAAGGGCCTTAACCCAAAACTCGTTTCATAATTCAACGATTTACAATACCTAAACATTTCCATAAATCTCGTGGGGCTCGGCCCAACATTATTTCTTAAAACTTTTCCTTTGAAAACTTTGATTTGAAAAGTATCATGCTCATGACACCGTGATCCACTGTCACGTGTCTCCGTAGGTTCAACAACCCGCACGGACTACATCACGCACAATTAAACAAACATAATCAACTCCGACACCGTGATCCACTGTCACGTGTCTCCGTAGGTTCAACAACCCGCACGGACTATTAACCAAACATAACCAATTCCGACACCGTGATCCACTGTCACGTGTCTCCGTAGGCATAACAACCCGCACGGACTATATCAATCACAACAATCACACACAGTCCTGACACCGTAGTCCACTGCCACGTGTCACCGTAAGCCCCGTCGAGCTCACCCGGTTGGACGCACTGTGTCCGAAACTCATGGTCCACTGCCATGCGTTACCGTAGGCCTCGTCAGACCGGACGATTGGACCTCAGTACCTCACTAAGTTCTGATCCCGTAGTCCACTGCCACGAATCCTCGTAGGTCCCGTCGAACCAACACGAGTGAACTTAGCGGTCACACATATTCGCATTCACATTCACATTACATACAACAATGAGCACAATTGATCAATCACATTGATCACCACAAAATCGTACATCACCTGCACATAACACAATCTCAACACTCGCAACGACTATCGTCAATCAACGACACATATCCAACATAACACACGCTCGGTACACATTACATTACACAACCAAGTGTACGACCTTCCCATATGTACGGCGCAATCCTGCACAAATGGCACAACGCCTAACACGTATACTAATATAACAATATTATCGCAAAGCCTTCAAATTACGGAAAACACAACCAACTCAAACGGAACATATTTACGAAGGCAAGCAAAGTCATTATACATCTCATACGTAATTACTAGTCGCAAGATACAAGTCGTATAGTAAGATACTTGCCTTAATAACCGCTACCAAACGCTCCGAAGAACACGGTTCGGCCAGGAAGCTCGGACCCCAAAGAAGGCAACGAACGGAAGGGTTCCGACTCGAGTTCTTCACAAGAATTCGCTCCTAAGTCACAACGATATCAATTCAATCACAATTCTACGAAAACGTATGGAACTTCCCAAGTTCTACCCATTGAAGCATTTTATCGGACACTTTGAAGGCGTAGTCCAATACAATCGATTATTCAAAGAAATACTCAAATCCGTTCCACAAAACTTCAAGGGTATTGAATGATTACGAGTTTACAATTAAGTTTCATCAGCAATCTGAATCAAAACAAAGAAAATCGGCCAAAACACCAAGAAACCCCAAGAACATCCAAAAACCAAAAGTTTAGGTGTTCTTACCTTCGATCCGGGTGGAAGATGATGTTAATCCATGATTCCAACTTCCAAAACATGTTTATATAAGTTGATTTTACTCAAAACCATCGATCTATGGTGAAAAATCGCGGAAGGAACGAAGAAAAGTGGAAAATGCCGGATATGACTCGGTCCAGGCCTTAAATAGCCGACCCTGGCCGGCAGGGACTCGACCAATAACGAGCGGGTGAGCTAAAACGACCATAACTCTCTCGTCCGGACTCCGATTGACTCACCGTTCGAACCATTGGAAAGCTAACTCGATGCTCTATAATATTGAAAAGATTCAGAATTTTTGGAGTTACCAAAAATTAATGGTGATCTAACAAAGTCGAACTCATACTTAGAAAAGTCGTTTAGTAATCCTGAATTCAACAAAACGACACCGAAACCCGAACCTGAATACGAACCGAAGATACGGTTACGAAGTACTCACAAAGACGAATCTAAGAGCTAGTAGAACACACGATTCCGACCACCCGAAGGCTCGAAATTCGACAACGGAAGGTAATTACCCCAAACTTTGGGAAATTACGAAAATGGCCCAAATGCCCGAAAATCACCATACGACAACGAATAATCAAACCGAAGCTCACAACACGTATAACAACGTTAAATGAACTTACGAAAAACCCCAAACGACAGTTTCGAACGAGATTCGCAAGAACCGAACTCAAGCGCGGAAAAGTCGCTAAAAAGCACGGAACTCAACAAAGCAGCACCGAAACGAACTCGGATGACAAAAAGTGTAGAATTAAGTATTCTCAGAATGACGAAACAGTCGAAAGCGAGTCGTCGAAACGGACCTCCGCCGAAAAAATGAAACTTACCGGAAATCCGAAATTGCGGATATTACAGTATCGACTTGCAAGATCTGATTTTCTCGATCGGTAGGCACTTCGTGTCCATATCTCACTACTACAAAATATGCATTTTACGACACTCAATTTACATCGGTTTAATGTAAACCGATGTAAAAATAAAAAATGCATCGATTTTACATCGGTTATGAGAGAAAACCGATGTAAATAAAAAATTTCGGAACTTTTACATCGGTTTCTAAAAAACGATGTAAAATGTTGATGAATTTACATCGGTTGTGCAGGAAAACCGATGTAATATTACCCTTATTTACATCGGTTAAAAGTAATCGATATAAAAGTTGAGTATAAATTAGCTTTACATTGGTTCATAATAACCGATATAAAATGTTGATGCATTTACATCGGTTGTAGGAAAATCAATGTAATATTATCCTTATTTACATCGGTTAAAAGTACCCGATGTAAAATGTTTAATATATTTACATCGGTTTTCCAACAGAACCGATGTAGTATTTCCTTATTTACATCGGTTGAAAAGTAACCGATGTAAACAGCCTAATTAAAAAAAACCTAAAACAAACCAGATTCATCACCAACCTTAAAACAAACCAGAGTTTTTTCCTAAAATTTTACTCACCCCCCGTAAAACAAACCAAAGTTTTTCCTCCCACCCCCGATCGTCGCCAACCTCCCCCGAGCGTCTTCTTCCTTGCGAACTCGTTCACGGAGGTGGACTCTTGGTTTTTTCTCTCACTTCTGTTCTCTTTCTTTTCTCCGATCGATGCGACGACCTTAACTCTACCCTAATGATTCTATTGATGAAATAAATTTCAGTTTGCTTTCTCTCCGGTCCGGTTAGAAAAGAAATCGGTAAACCCGCCACAAACATCAAACCGGAAACAAAAGCTAAAGCTTACCTTGCGCTTTACCTCCGCCCTGGATCGCCGGATAGCCTCTCTCATTTATGTAACTTGACCCCCGTCCCAGAACATGAACTGCCGAAGGATGGGGAGGCTCTGACTCAATCATTGTGCAGTCGCGCAGAAGAAGAACCACCTATTATTAGGATCGATTCCAGCCCAGAAGTCTAGCTCGGCAGTCCATTAATACAAGGTGAGATTTCCTGATTTTTGTTACTTGTTTATTTCTCTTTTTTTTTTTTGGTGATAAATGTTGTTAATTTTTGGCTACTGTACTGGCCTAAATTCACGTGCTAATGACTTGAAATTTGCAAACTGGACATTTCTGGGAAGACCTTGTTAGGTTAGATATAGATGTGGTATAAAAAATCAGATTCATTGAAGTTGAATTGATATTTTTAAGAAAATCGTTAAAAATAGTCATTGTAGGGCGAAATGTGTGAAAATTGTACTTGATGATGTTTGCTCTGAAACTCGATTTTTGAGCCCCTATTACAGAGGCCAAATGTTGTTGGATTGATCTGAATTATTGATATGTTTTAGCCTGGTATGTTTTCTGTAAACCTATAAAATTTGATAGCAATATATTGAGTATAGAATTTATGACAGTTTACAAAATGGTAGCACAAGTAGTTTTTCTGTCAGCTTGCACAGTTTTGTTCGAACCGACATTTCTTGCTCGTTGGGACTCGTATACAGAAACCGCCTTTTCCTAACATAAACTAGACATCCGTAAGATTCTGAATGTGTGAATCATTTATTTTCATGACGTCTGAGAAAAGACAGGTTTGAATCTAAATGTAGCCTTTGTGCAGAACATTCCTTCTACAAAATTGCCAAGTAAACTTTTAGAAGAGTCTTTGCCGGTCAGTTTACGATGACTCGTTAGCTGCTTAATATAATTTGATCAACGCAAAATTTGGTCAGTAGTAAGTATGATGTGCCTTCTATGCTAGTGTAAAGTTTCGGCCTAATATCAGATTATTTGATATGGTTTTAAATCGACCAAAGTTAGACCCTTAAGAAGTTGTATTATGCAGTAATCCATCTTCTCTTAAGCATAACTCTCAAACTGGTCGGACTTTTTGCTAGCCGGAATTTTTTTTTTTCTGAAGTCTGATGCTGCCCTTTCTGCTGGACGGACTTTTTTTTACTGGTCAGAGTTTTTTCTACTGGCCTGAAATTTTTTTTGGCTGGCCAAAACTTTTTTTTTTCTTGCTGGTCGATGGTTTAGGTTGTTGAAGTTTTCTGGTTTGTATTAAGTATTGTAGTTTGTATTTATAGTATAAACTTTATACCACTGTTTAAGTATTGTAGTTTGTATTTAGCGCGTTTTAAAACACTGGCAGTGATATACAAATTAGTAGCAAGTTATGTTGCTTTTTTTAGCCTTTAGTGTTCAGGATAAAATGGTAATGCTATTGTTGTTTTAATGTTGCTGTAGGATGATTTGGAGGAGTGTTCACAAGGTTCATTTGTTCCCCATGGACGTGATGACATTCTTAGTAATGCAATTGGGCGACAAGAGCACCCAGGTCGTGTTCGTGGTGTTGGATCTGGTATAGGGATTCAAGAATATTTTGAATCACATTCATGTGGGTCGACCAGACCCCAGTCAATCAGTCCTGAGCTTTTGCAAAGCCTCACACAGAAGATCACGATGGAGGTTACACAGAATTTGATGAAGCAATTCGGTCCGGCGTTAGCATCCCTAGGAGCAAATTCACAACCACCTCCAGTTACACCTCTTGAACATGTTAGCACGAACGGGAGTTGTGCGCTCCTACTGATCGATCTTTAGGAGAGACTCACACTAGTACAATTGGCCAGTGTGGTTTATATATTTATGGTCAACCTCTCCGTCTAGTGGCCCTAGGGAGAGTTCTCGAGGGTGGTTCAACCATACATGGTGTGCCCTTGTGTGACGATTTGGTTAGGGTGACAGTTGAGGATGTTAGAGATGCTGATGCTCAGGTCCCTATTCCCACTTCAGAGGTTAGCATAGTGGGAGAGGCCTTAGGTGGTTTTATTGCATGGCCGAAACGTCTTGTCAAGGCTATATCTAGCGATGTGCTATTTTTTTCAGTAAAAGGTTATTATAATAAATGTGTGAATTAAAGATTGATTGTTGACATGTTTATTATTTAGGATATTGAGCGACAAAAGAAACGGGTTAATAAAGTTGAGGGATCAGCGCTTATAGATAACCCGATTGTTGAGTTGCTTAAGGTTGCTGCATCCATTTATGGTAACCCTATACAGGTGGCGTGGGATTCGAGTCTCTTTGGTGTTGAGCATGATGTTCCATTATACCTTTCCCAGAACGACGTTTTGGAGATATTTCACGGCAATGTGTGGCTGAGCATATCGATTATACAGTTTTGGATCTTGTAAGTTCTAAATTTTTAAGTTTTATTAGGTAATTCATTGCTTTTGCAATTTATGATAGCAATATTATTTAAGTAAAATTTATTTGAACACATTAGGTTGCTACATAAGTTAAGTATGGATATAGGGAATGATGATGTGTACGGATTTCTTGAGCCCCAATCTATACAATATATGGGGAACAAAGAAAATGAAGTCTCCAAGTATATTCTGAAACATATGCGGGAATCAAACAAAAAGATTTACTTAGGAGCTTATCATCATGGGTAAGTACAGTCACCACATAATCAATTTAATTATAGTAAAAAGTTAATATATTTCATTTGTAAAAATATTTTACTGTAATGTAGGAATCATTGGCAACTCTTAATAATCACTCCTAACGAAGCATTGGTTGTGTGGCTTTGTTCACTACATGCTAAGACAGACGCGCTATGAAAGGCATAGTACATAGGTAAGTTTAATATATAATTTTAGTATTTTTTAGTTTATTTTGTTTGTATTTGTAAATTACTTTAATGACAATGTCATCAAAACCAGTGCCGTGAGCCCTTTTAAAATGCTTGGTGGTATACACAACAACAAATCGAAGCATAAACTTATTTGGCTTTATCCAAAAGTAAGTCATTTTAGATTCAATTTAAATAGTTTTACATGATGCTGTAATTTTTTTAAAATTCAACTTTAAATTTAATTTTGTAGTGTAATAAACAAGTCGGATCTTGGGAATGCAGATATTACGTTATGTATTGGATGTTAACTATTATTCGAGTGAGTGTCAAGAACAGTTGGCAAGAGGTAATTTTTTTTAAATAGCCACAGGTTTTATAATCCTTATACTTTGGTTATTCTACTATTCTTCATTATTTTTTTTATTCTATGTTCTAGATATTTAATGACACTAGTGCACTTCCTGAAACGAGCATTGAAGAGATCCGTACTCAGTGGGCTAAACATTTTTTGGAATATAACAGATGAGTATGTACTTTTTTGTTGTTGTTGTTGGAGATGATATGATGATACGACTTTACAATACTTGTGGAATATATATGCTTTTATTGGAATATTCTTAAAACACAAATTCTTCTTCATCCGAGCTTGTTTCGATATTCTCCTTGTTTGTCATTTTCTTCTTTTTCAGCTTGATATCTTTTATTATTATTAGAGTTGGGTATGCAAGTTGATGTAAGCTGAGAATGAGCTTGAATACATTGGATCCTCATGCAACTTCCATGTTATGTTTTATGGTAATATATACTTTTGGGATTTGACATAAATTTCATAAAACCCCAGCTGACTTTCAAAATTACAGAAAATACCCCTAGAATTCTATTTTTGCAGCAAATACCGCTAAGTGTTTTGTAATTATGAAAAATACCCTCGAGTTTAATTAAGGGGCTTGAGGTATTTGCAGCAAATATTGAAATTGTAGTATCTTATGAAAATGATAATATTTTTGCAGTAGTTACCTTGAATACATTGGAGCCTCGTGCAACTTCCATGTTATGTTTTATGGTTAATTACAAAAAAAAATACATACTTTTGGGATTTGACATAAATTTCATAAAACCCCAGCTGACTTTCAAAATTATAGAAAATACCCCTAGAATTCTATATTTGCAGCAAATACCTGGTAATATATAAATATATAAAAATTTGGTTGTATTTCTTTTGTGTGTGATAGAACTTGGAGGTGTGGTTCATGGCAGATCATTTCTTTTGTTTGACAAGTTTCACTTGGTTGAGAAAGAGGTTGGTAGAATATAACCTCAATATCTTGATATTTGGAAATACCAATTTAACTTCGCTTCACTTAACATTTGCAGTTGAAATGATTAGATGTTGCTGTTGAAATAGTTTATATGGTTGGGAATTAGGCAGCACGTTTGGTGTTTAATTAAGCATTTTTTATTTTTCTTTAGCCTAAAAGTGAATGCTTATTAAGCAATATGCTCTTGTATGCTTCGTGTAATTAACAGCGTGCTGCGTGGTCTGTGTGTTCATCTTTAGTCTTTGGCCTTGGCTTTGGTACATTTTAATTGGTTGTTGCTTGTTTGCTGTTAAGTTATAAAACTTATTAGTTTGGGCCTGGTGCAATTGGATATCGGTGTTGGTGTGATTCCAAAGTGTAGTGAGAGCTGCATATTGAATGAATTGTCCGGTGTGTTAAGGATTGGATTTGATGCTTCATTTTCCTGATCATTGACGATGCTTATTGGATATTTGTAATGGTTGTTTAATGATTGGTATGTATGTTTCTTGGTTGTATGTGCTGTGTGGCTATTTTCATTAATGAATACCATCCTTTGGCTGAGATCAATATTTTTTTATTTTGGTTTCTGAATAATTCTGGTTGCATTTTCATCTTTTTCCTCCGACTACATATGAAGAGGTGTTCGACAACATCTACGAGTATATTGATCGTCTCTTCAACATAGTAAGGCCGCGCAAGTTGTTGTTTATGGCCATTGGTACGATGTTACTCTTATTACTAATTTCTTCATGTCTACTTGAGGGAATGTTAAACATTTACCTTTTATCAGTAAGATGAAGTCGTAAATTTGTAAAAAAAATGATGGAAGATACTAGAATGTCAAATTATTATGTATGTGTTGTCCAAATCTTGACGATATGCTGCCAAACTTTAGTATGTGTCGTCCGAAAATGTACCTACACGAATTAACATGTAAATTAGCTATATCTCCGGTTCATGTCTGTGTTTCGTTTTCTTCCCCCATCTACTTATCCTTGCTTGCTTTTTTTTATGGTTCAATTAGGTGTCTCGAACAAGGAGCTGAAATGTTCATGTTAAAGCCTCTCAAGTTCGCTGATGTGAAGAAATTGAGACAGGAACTTCTGTGAGACGCCATTGTTAAAGCATCATAGGATTTAACTCTTAAAAAGGGTTGATTTTGATTGTCTTGAGTTTTGTTTTTGTTCAATACAGATGGTTCAAGGGTGTTTTTTTCGCTATTGTACGGATCCTGCTAGTGTTATGTAACTCTGGGTGTACTCTGCTAGTTTTGGCTAGTTTTTTATTTATATATAGTTCAGGGTTTGCTAGGCTCAATTGTTTTGCTAAAAACAGGAATTTGACATTACAGGTTGGAATAGGCAAAAATAGTGAAAATAATAAAAAAAAAAAGATTTTACATCGGTTGTTTGAAACCGATGTAAAATGTACATCGGTTGTTTGAAACCGATGTAAAAAAGATACATTTTACATCGATTACAGTCGGAACCGATGTAAAAATATTCGAAACTACATCGGTTTTCTTCCGAACCGATGTAAAATGTACACATTTTACATCGGTTTCTCCTATAACCGATGTAAAATTTGTAACTTTTACATCGGTTGATCATAGAACCGATGTAAAATGTATGAAATCTGCGCTTTTTACATCGGTTGCAAGGAACCGATCTAAAAAGTTGCAATTTTACATCGGTTTTTAAACCGATGTAGATTGGACGCCTATTTTACGACGGTACATTTTACATCAGTTCTATAACCGATGTAAAATGTATGAAATAACCGTAGTAAAATGTATTTTTTATAGTAGTGTCTGCAGGGTTAGACTGGGACGGGATTTTCTTCAAATCAATTATGCCCTTTTCCACGATATCACGGATGAAATGTCGTCGGACGTCAATATGCTTTGTACGATCATGGAAAACAGGATTTCTGCACAAATGTATGCTAGATTGACTATCAGAAAAGACCACAACATTGTCACGAAGAACACCAATTTCAGTAAGTAAACCTTTCAACCAAATAGCCTCTTTAAAGGCTTCAGTGGTGGCAATATATTCAGCTTCAGTAGTAGACAAAGTAACTATATGCTGAAGTTGTGATTTCCAAGAAATGCATGAGCCACACAAGGTAAACACATATGAAGTTGTGGACTTACATTCATCCCGGTCATTGGCATAATTAGAATCAATATAACCTTTAAGGTTAACCCCGTCATTAGATTTAGAAAACACAAGACCATCAGAAACAGAGTTTTTTAAGTACCGAAGTAACCACTTAAGAGCCTCCCAATGAGGCTTCCCAGGATTGGCCATATACCTACTTAAATAGCTCACAGCATAAGCAATATCTGGTACTGACCATAAGGTACATGACAGATCCAATAGCATTAGCATATGGGATAGATCGCATTTCACGAATCTCAGATTCAGTTTTTGGTGACTGAGTTTTGGATAATAAGAAATGAGAAGCCAACGACACACTAGCAGATTTCGCATCAGTCATTGAAATTTTTTCTAGAATTTTACCAATGTAAGAGGACTGATTTAGAAATAAAGTGCCTTTAGATCTATCCCGAACGATATTCATGCCTAATATCCTTTTAGCATCCCCCAAATATTTCGTGTCAAAATGTTCACCTAAGCGATTTTGAACATGATTAATAGATTTAATGCACGAACTTATCAAGAGCATATCATCTACATAAATAAGTAGGAACGTAGGAACATCACAGTCAATCTTGAAATAAAGGCATGGATCATATGCACTTCGACAGAATTTCAAGGACAACATGCAATCATTAAATTTCTTGTTCCACTCTCTAGGGGATTGTTTCAGGCCATATAAGGCTTTATTCAGCAAGCACACATAATCCGGATGGTTACTATCTATAAAACCTTCCGGTTGTTTCATGTAGTGGTTTCTTTTAATTCACCATGCAAAAATGCCGTTTTAACATCTAATTGTTTCATCTCCCAATTATAATGTGCAACTAATGCAAGCATGATGTGAACAGTGGTGAATTTAACTACGGGTGCAAAAATTTCGGTATAGTCAATACCTTCACGCTGAGTGAAACCTTTAGCTACTAACCTTGCTTTGAATCTGATGTCATCCTCATCCTTTTTGACTTTAAATAACCACTTACAATCAATCAAAGAACAGTTTCTAGGTTTTGTAACAAGTTTCCAAGTATTATTCGCATGCAAGGATGTCATTTCTTCATTCATTGCACTTAACCATTCATTTGATTTATCAGACAACAAAGCATCATTGTATGATTTAGGTTCATTCCCATCAAGCATATCAAACATATTGAAAGCAAAAGAAGCCATATGGAAATCATCTAAATGTATAGGTCTCCTAACATTTCTTCTAGACCTATCCCTAGTTAGTTGATAATCAGACAAATCAGGAACAGATTCATATTCGTCTCCATTTTCAGATTGATTATCAGGTTGGTCATTAGAGATTTCAGGATTTTCCATATTATCAGATTCAGCAGGTAACTCATTATCACTAAGATGCTCCACCCTAATCTGAACAGGAGCAGGTAAAGGATTATTAAGACAAGGAAATTCAGTTTCATTAAACACCACATCCCTACTAGTGATCACCTTCAACCCGGGTTCAGATCTGACCCATAAACGATAACCCTTAATACCATCAGGATATCCAAGAAAAACACATCTCAAGGACCCAGGCTCAAGTTTATCAACATTTTGATGCACATAAGCAGCACAACCAAACACACGAATGTTTGAAAAATCAACAGAATGACCCGACCACACAGACTCGGGGTAATTACCATTCAATGGTATAAAAGGTGATCTATTGATAAGATAGGCAGCAGTTAAAAGAGCCTCACCCCAAAAACTTTTGGACAGCCCAGAAGTGGCGAGCATAGCCCTAACCTTTTCAAGGAGGGTTCGGTTCATCCGTTCAGCCACCCCATTCTGTTGAGGGGTGTATGGAACTGTCTTATGCCTCAGGATGCCATTTTCAGAACACATAGAATCAAACTGAGTATTGCAAAATTCAAGACCGTTGTCGGTCCTTATATTTTTAATCCATTTTCCGGTTTGATTTTCCACTAAAGTTTTCCAAGTTTGAAATTTTTCGAACACATCAGATTTCAGTTTGAGTAAAAACGAAAACTTTCCTTGAATAATCATCAATAATGGACAAGAAGTAACGGTTCCTCCCATGAGTCGGGACACTGGCAGTGTAACACCCCCAATCCACTCAGGGATATTACACGCCGTAGACCCTCTCCTCGAGGATCTTGTAACACCCCCAAAACCGTATGGGAATATTACACGCCGTAAACCCTTTCCGCAAGGATCTACCAGGCTAAACGTCCATAAACAACCAAATGCTTGCCCGTCCAGGGTCAAACAATATAATAATACAGACCGTCAAGGTCACTTACACATAAACACACAGACCGATGAGGTCACACAACTCTATCAACAGATCGACTAACAACATTACCCACACGGGGTCGAAATACAATACAAATAAGACCGAATCAACTCTAACAATACAACTAAACTCTACCAACTCTCAACTCTTGATTAGTATCGCACTCGTCATCCCCTTGTGCCAATCCCGTGTTGCTCCCCGAACTGCATGTACGGGCCAGCATCAGACATCCACCCCGAATACTGGGGTTAGTAAAACTCCACCGTATTACTAGTGCCAGTATCAAACCATACGAAATCTAACACCCAAATAGCACCAACGACCTTAATACGGAAATCCATTAACAAAACGTTCCCGAGAAGTTTTAGAATTTCGAACTCAAGTAAGAGATATTTGAAAAGGAACACATCATCTCGGGGATTTTTAAAACGAAATTCTTTTGGACCTCGAGTCCCAATTTACAAAACCTTTTCGAAAACATTAGGGCCTTAGCCCGATTCTCGTTTCAAAGCATACAAAATAATATATATCATTTTGAGTCCGAGATCCATATATAAAATGTTAACCGAACAATCATGCTACACGATCATTGTTCGTACACATCATGTACCGAACTCCGAGACCTCGACGGACCTTACCCGGACCACACACACTGTTCGTACACATCATGTACCGAACTCCGAGGCCTCAACGGACCTTACCCGGCCACACACACTGTTCGTACACATCATGTACCGAACTCCGAGGCCTCGACGGACCCTACCCGGCCACAACATCGTTCGTACACATCATGTACCGAACTCCGAGGCCTCGTCGGACCCTACCGGATCACACATCCTGTCCGTACACGTCATGTACCGGACTCCATAGGCCTCGTCGGACCCTACCGGATCACACACTTTGTTCGTACACATCATGTACCGAACTCCGCAGGCCTCGTCGGACCCTACCGGATCACACACACATCGACTCGACACAATTCATAATCATTAAATGTCAAGTCATTCCACATTACAATGAAATGTACAATCAAGTATGTAAACCAAAACAACGCAAATATCATGATCATCACAACGACTCTTAACCAACATAACACACATTCGGTACACAATACATTGCACAACCACGTGTACAACCATCTCATATGTACATCGCAATCCTGCACAAATGGCACAACGCCGAACACGTATACCAATATATCACTATTATCACAAAGCCTTCAAATTTCGGAAAACACAACCAACTCAAACGGAACATATTTACGGAGGCAAGCAAAATCGTTATACATATCATACGTAATTACTATTCATAAGATACAAGTCGTATAATAAGATACTTGCCTTAATAACCGCTACCAAACGCTCCGAAGAATACGGTTCGACCGGGAAGCTCGGACCCCGAAGAAGACAATGAACGGAAGAGTTTCGAGTCGAGTTCTTCACAATAATTCGACCCTAACAACATAAATTCAAAAAATCATCGATCATACGAGGAAGAATAATCGTAGAACGCCCGAAAACCCCTCTATGACATTTTACCGGACACCTTCAAGGCGTCGGTCAAGAACTCGACCAAAACAACGAATCGATACGATCCAACCATGGGATAACAAGGGAAATGATACAATACATCTAAATAATCATCAATCCATCACAATCCTAAGTTAAATCGGATTAAACGGACGAAATCGAACAAAATACCCAAAATCCCCAAAATTAGATTTCTAGAAAATCTGACCTGATTCGCTCGATCAAAGGATGTTATAGGATGTATGATTGATGATATGAACTCCAAGACTTCATGGATTTATTGAAAAACAACATCTCTCCATGATAGAAACAATCCCAGCCGCGGAAGAGAAGTAGAAGAAGTAGAAAAAATGGCGAAAAAACGACTGCTGGGCCTTAAATAGGCTGACAGACTCGACCGTGTCCGCCTGACACGGTCGTGGCGCGCAGTTGGCCGGCAGGGACTCGACCGTGTCCTGCATGACACGGTCGCGGCGCGAAGGGGCCTACCGATAGTGACCTGTCCGCGGCGCTCGGCATTGACTCGACCGTGTCCTGGAACACGGTCGGGCCTCTTCCGGCTTATCCGGAAGAGTTCGGCTCGGCCGTGCCAGACGACACGGTCGGGTCCTGAGGCAGAGACTTCTGGCTTATCCGGACGAAGTGATCGGCCAATAACGAGCGGGTGAGCTAAAACGACCATAACTCTCTCGTCCGGACTCCGATTGACTCACCGTTTGAACCATTGGAAAGCTAACTCGATGCTCTATAATATTGCAAAGATTCAGAATTTTTGGAGTTACCAAAAATTAATGGTGATCTAACAAAGTCGAACTCATACTTAGAAAAGTCGTTTAGTAATCCTGAATTCAACAAAACGACACCGAAACCCGAACCTGAATACGAACCGAAGATACGGTTACGAAGTACTCACAAAGACGAATCTAAGAGCTAGTAGAACACACGATTCCGACCACCCGAAGGCTCAAAATTCGACAACGGAAGGTAATTACCCCAAACTTTGGGAAATTACGAAAATGGTCCAAATGCCCGAAATCACCATACGACAACGAATAATCAAACCGAAGCTCACAACACGTATAACAACGTTAAATGAACTTACGAAAAACCCCAAACGACAGTTTCGAACGAGATTCGCAAGAACCGAACTCAAGCGCGGAAAAGTCGTTAAAAAGCACGGAACTCAACAAAGCAGCACCGAAACGAACTCGGATGACAAAAAGTGCAGAATTAAATATTCTCCGAATGACGAAACGGTCAAAAGCGAGTCGTCAAAACGGACTTCGGCCGAAAAAAGAAATTTACCGAAAATCGAAAATTTGCAGATATTACATTCTACCCTCCTTAAAAGAAGTTTCGTCCCGAAACTTAAAACAAGTAGGGGGAAGAAATATTCCGCCAGGAAAAACTCAACAAGATACACAAGAATGCGTAACTAACGCCCAATGGCGAAATGTTACAAACAACGCAAAGGAATATACGGCGTGAAAACACGCTCCACGGCGACCAACACAACGTCGCCGTTAGGGATATAATAAAACCAACAAATGACAAGCGTCATCAAACGGATAATATAGCCAAGTCAATTATCCGACAATCACAAAACACAACGAACGAAAATCAATATGATTGACCAACCCAACGGTACATCAATCAAAACGCGAGCCAACCGCTGAACAAATACGGAATCCCACCGCCCAAGGGTTGGAAGATCGAAAACGAGACTAATTTCCCGAACTTAAGGGAATTAGGAAGGAGCCTGAATGCTCAGCAATCACGAAACGAGAACAAAACCGAACAAACAAACGATCGAACCACAACGATCGAGATAACAAAAATCGAACAATCATGTTCGAAACACGAAGGATAAGAAAATTCAAACAACAACTCCCAGGATGATCTGGTGAGAACAACAAGACGTGCATTCCCATAAGATCCACAGGAAAGGGAATAGCGATTGAAAAGTCACAACGACAAATGAGTTATTCCAAAACAATACCACACTCGTTCGATCAACAAAAGCAAGGGGCAGGACAAGCTCAGAAATGTCAACGAACATAATGAGTCGACAGAGTCGAAAACACAAGAGTTCCAAATCCGATCCACTTCGAATAAAAGAACTAATAGAACCAGATGAGGTCACTCCCGAACAAGGTTCACAAGAATCGAACTGAACCCAAAAAGTCACATCGATAACCAGATCGACCCACAACAAGATCACAGTTCGTTCGAACGATGAAACCGAAATACAGAACAAGTTCATAAAGCATCAACGAACACGACGAGTCGATAGACTTGAGAAAGAGGAAATGCAGAAGTCAAAACGATACAGGCATTACATTCGACCTCTTATAAAAGAAATGTCGTTCCCGCAACTCACAACAACTGGAGTAAGGTGACAACACAAAAAGCAAACGACAGAAATATCTCCCATGGGCCTCTCAGGTCCGATCCTCATATCTTTACTGAAGTTCGCGCCCCGAAAGACTCGGAACCCAACTCGCAAAACTGGATCCTGTGTCTCTCGGGTCCACACTTGAAAAGCGTTACTGACGAGAAGGACAATTGGCACGTACATGCCCCCGGCACAATACGTTCGAAATGCCTCGGCTCGGTATATTGAAAATACAGATGCTAGATACAATGGAACATAACACCGCAAAACAACATACCGGAGATGCCAACTCAGCATAATAAAGAATCATAACACATATCATATACAACGATTACCATCGTAAAGTAATACACATACAAACACTACAACAACGACAGTATCGTTCGGCGACATCAACGGCCCGAACGATAATCAGCACATAATTACAAGCATTATGAAACAATCACACATGTACACAAACGTACAAACCCAAGCTTCAACATCTCACACTCGTGCGACAACACGCAAATCGCCACGAGGCGATAAACAGTAAACACCAGTTCACACCCCTCACAGAGGGCTAGTACAATAATTGCGTGGCAATGCCTCGACGTTCATGCCACCAATTCGATCATACTCGGGAGGAACATCAAAACGACAAAGCAAAAATCATACATACATTCCCAAACGCAAACGGGAATTGATAGGTTTTAAAAAAAAAAGAAATAAAAACCACCTTTTGAAAATAATTTAGAAAAACACCGGTTGATCTTGAGTATCACCTTTCAAAAAAAATACAAACGTGAAACATCGTTATCGAGACTTTGGAAAACCATTTCGCATTTGAGAAAAATGAGGACACTTTCTCTTAGTGGAAAACTTTCAGAATATTCGACCCTCGGGTCTAAGTAAAAGTGTTTATAAAACATTGAAAAATATCTCAAAACATTTTGGTCCTCGAGGTAGAAGAATTCGGAAACATATCGTGGCACCTTGGAAGTACCATGAGAAAACAATTCATTTTAAACGTACGTCTCGAAATTTATTTCTAGGATACTCAAGATTTTCAAAGATAATTCAATGGGCTAGAATGCCCAAAAATCTCAGGTAATTACACGGAACATTATAGCGTTGTGGGTCCTGCGCGAACCCATCAGATAAAAACTATTTACAAAAACGCCAAAAGGGCCGATGACGGTAATATTTCAAAACTCACAAAAGCCATTTACAAAATACTAAATACCGTCATAAGAATTTCGCCCAAACGATAAATGCCTTAATGTCAAAACTCTGTTAAGGGAATCGATTTTCAAAATAAAACTCAGTCGCCGATACCTTTTCGAAATCCATCAAGGTTTACAACTTCCACACCATACCACACCACCCGGTGGTTCAAAGATAAAACAATAATGTGCCCAGTTCTATACACATACTATATGCCACAAGTACTAAACACAATTATATTACACAATACTGTAAAGAAAATCATGCACCGCAATTAACTCACTAAGATAAAATCGAGATACACAGTACTTCGCATAAAAGAGGAGACTTACATCCACAGTCGCACGGAGGTGACGGTCGCCCACGATACCAATCTCGTCCGACAACATAACCGACACGTTGTGACTACGCACAACTCAACTTGTCACCTGATGACTCAAACGACATGACAACACATTACTCGACAAATCACGACTTGACTCGACCCGACAACCTAGGTTTCCGCAACCTAAGCTCTGATACCATAAATGTAACACCCCCAAAACCGTATGGGAATATTACACGCCGTAAACCCTTTCCGCAAGGATCTACCAGGCTAAACGTCCATAAACAACCAAATGCTTGCCCGTCCAGGGTCAAACAATATAATAATACAGACCGTCAAGGTCACTTACACATAAACACACAGACCGATGAGGTCACACAACTCTATCAACAGGATCGACTAACAACATTACCCACACAGGTCGAAATACAATACAATGGAAGACCGAATCAACTCTAACAATACAACTAAACTCTACCAACTCTCAACTCTTGATTAGTATCGCACTCGTCATCCCCTTGTGCCAATCTGTGTTGCTCCCTCGAAACCGCATGTACCGGGCAGTATCAGACATCCACCCCGAATACTCGGGGTTAGTAAAACTCCTTTGTTTTACTAGTGCAAGTATCAAACCATACGAAATGTAACAAGCAAATAGCAACAACGAATTTAATACGGAAATCCATTATCAAAATGTTCCCAGAAGTTTTAGAATTTCGAACTCAAGTAAGAGATATTTGAAAAGGAACACATCATCTCGGGATTTTAAAACAAATTCTTTTGGACCTCGAGTCCCAATTTACAAAACCTTTTCGAAAACATTAGGGCCTTAGCCAGATTCTCGTTTAATAGCATACAAAATAATCTATATCATTTTGAGTCCGAGATCCATATATAAAATGTTACCCGAACTAACAAAGATACACGATCATTTTTAGTACACATCATGTACCGAACTCCGGAGACCTCGACGGACCTTACCCGGAACACACACCTTTGTTCGTACACATCATGTACCGAACTCCGGAGGCCTCAACGGACCTTACCCGGCCACACACACTGTTCGTACACATCATGTACCGAACTCCGGAGGCCTCGACGGACCCTACCCGGCCACAACATCGTTCGTACACATCATGTACCGAACTCCAGAGGCCTCGTCAGACCCTACCTGGATCACACATCCTGTCCGTACACGTCATGTACCGGACTCCAGAGGCCTCGTCAGACCCTACCTGGATCACACACTTTGTTCGTACACATCATGTACCGAACTCCAGAGGCCTCGTCAGACCCTACCTGGATCACACACACATCGACTCGACACAATTCATAATCATTAAATGTCAAGTCATTCCACATTACAATGAAATGTACAATCAAGTATGTAAACCAAAACAACGCAAATATCATGATCATCACAACGACTCTTAACCAACATAACACACATTCGGTACACAATACATTGCACAACCACGTGTACAACCATCTCATATATACATCGCAATCCTGCACAAATGGCACAACGCCGAACACGTATACCAATATATCACTATTATCACAAAGCCTTCAAATTTCGGAAAACACAACCAACTCAAACGGAACATATTTACGGAGGCAAGCAAAATCGTTATACATATCATACGTAATTACTATTCACAAGATACAAGTCGTATAATAAGATACTTGCCTTAATAACCGCTACCAAACGCTCCGAAGAATACGGTTCGACCGGGAAGCTCGGACCCCGAAGAAGACAATGAACGGAAGAGTTTCGAGTCGAGTTCTTCACAATAATTCGACCCTAACAACATAAATTCAAAAAATCATCGATCATACGAGGAAGAATAATCGTAGAACGCCCGAAAACCCCTCTATGACATTTCTAGGACACCTTCAAGGCGTCGGTCAAGAACTCGACCAAAACAACGAATCGATACGATCCAACCATGGGATAACAAGGGAAATGATACAATACATCTAAATAATCATCAATCCATCACAATCCTAAGTTAAATCGGATTAAACGGACGAAATCGAACAAAATACCCAAAATCCCCAAAATTAGAGTTCTAGAAAATCTGACCTGATTCGCTCGATCAAAGGATGTTATAGGATGTATGATTGATGATATGAACTCCAAGACTTCATGGACTTATTGAAAAACAACATCTCTCCATGATAGAAACAATCCCAGCCGCGGAAGAGAAGTAGAAGAAGTAGAAAAAATGGCGAAAAAAGCATTCTTTGGGCCTTAAATAGGCTGACAGACTCGACCGTGTCCGCCTGACACGGTCGTGGCGCGCAGTTGGCCGGCAGGGACTCGACCGTGTCCTGCATGACACGGTCGCGGCGCGAAGGGGCCTACCGATAGTGACCTATCCTCGGCGCTCGGCATTGACTCGACCGTGTCCTGGAACACGGTCGGGCCTCTTCCGGCTTATCCGGAAGAGTTCGGCTCGGCCGTGCCAGACGACACGGTCGGGTCCTGAGGCAGAGACTTCTGGCTTATCCGGACGAGTACGGCACGGGCCGTGTCGGACGACACGGCCGAGTTCGGCCGTGATGATCGCCAATAACGAGCGGGTGAGCTAAACGACCATAACTCTCTCGTCCGACTCGATTGACTCACCGCTTGAACCATTGGAAAGCTAACTCGATGCTCTATAATATTGCAAGATTCAGAATTTTTGGAGTTACCAAAAATTAATGGTGATCTAACAAAGTCGAACTCATACTTAGAAAAGTCGTTTAGTAATCCCGAATTCAACAAAACGACACCGAAACCCGAACCTGAATACGAACCGAAGATACGGTTACGAAGTACTCACAAAGACGAATCTAAGAGCTAGTAGAACACACGATTCCGACCACCCGAAGGCTCGAAATTCGACAACGGAAGGTAATTACCCCAAACTTTGTGAAATTACGAAAATGGTCCAAATGCCCGAAATCACCATACGACAACGAATAATCAAACCGAAGCTCACAACACGTATAACAACGTTAAATGAACTTACGAAAAACCCCAAACGACAGTTTCGAACGAGATTCGCAAGAACCGAACTCAAGCGCGGAAAAGTCGTTAAAAGCACGGAACTCAACAAAGCAGCACCGAAACGAACTCGGATGACAAAAAGTGCAGAATTAAATATTCTCCGAATGACGAAACGGTCAAAAGCGAGTCGTCAAAACGGACTTCGGCCGAAAAAAGAAATTTACCGAAAATCGAAAATTTGCGGATATTACAGATCTACCAGGCTGGTAACAACATTTAACATCTCGACAATGCCTTCAAGGCTACAATGACTCAGTAGACCGATTTGGTCTTTCCACAAATACATACAACTCAAATACAACTCATGCCCACGCAGGGGACAAAATACAACTACACCCGTCTGGCAAGAACAATACAAAGAACGGAAAATAAAGTACAATCGAACCAACACACGATGTACGGTTCCTCATGTGATTAGTATCGATCATCTTTCATCATCCTTCGTGCCGACCCCGTGTTATGCTCCAAAACCCGAATGCAAAAACAGACATCCACCCCCGAATACTGGGGTTAGCAAACTCCACTGTTTTGCTAGTGCAAGAACAAAGTGCAAATACGAGCCATACAATTCACATTCCACGAATAACAATAACCAGGAATCCTCAAAGATCCAAACAAAACGAAGAGTACTTCCCGAGGCAAGAGTTTGAGAAAAACCTTTCAAAATCGAAATATCATAAATCAATGGAAATAATTTATAAAACGGTTTAGAATGCCATCGAGAGTTTTAATAGAAAACAATTTAGGATTATCAAATCCTACTTTTCACAATCCACAAGACAAAAGGGGTCATCGCCCAAAGTTTACTTTCCGTAAAATAACCTTTACCAAACCGTTGGGATTTTTGCCCCAAACCCGTCAAATGTCCTTTACAAAACCTTTGTTATTTTAGCCCCAAAACTCATCAACTCACAGTACACAAGAACGACCACAAGGTTCGTATCCCAACATCAAAATCCACAAATAAAGGATTTAAAACAAACAACAAAATACTCTAGAGCCATCCTAGCCAAGTAGGCCAAACGAACAACTTACCTCTTACACACTTAGTCAATGCATGCAATCATGAAAACCGTTCAAAAGCACTCATTTAAAATGCCAATGATCAAACCACATTTGTAAAATGCACCACAATTAACCGCGGACCACGGCCGTGGATCCCTGCCGAGACCCCGTCGGATCTAACCCACAGTGGTTAAAAGCAAGCTCGCGGTCCCACAGCTTCGTGGAACCCTACCGAGACCCCGTCGGATCTAACCCGCAGTGAGCATACACACACACGTTACTCATGCAATACTAACATGCTAAGAATGTAAGTTCATTAAGAATACTCACTAGAGATGGCCATTAACTCGACACCATTACCAAACTCTTCAAAAATACAATAACATGATTAAATACGGAATACACGATTCCATAACTTAAACAATAGGAGTATCATCATAAAATCCTTCAACGTTCAAAACAACCAAATCATAATCAATTCTCAAAACACCGTTCACAAATCACACTCGTTTTGAAAGAAAGCCTTTAACGAGGCCAAACCGAAATCCTTTGAAACTTCATTTCAAATAACCAAACAAACACATTAAGACGACCACCGATCATCATATCCCTAAAACGAGAAAAGTATGGGCAAGGTACTTGCCTCGAATAAGAACAACGCGGAGAATCGACCGGAGTAGGTTGGCCCGAACCGACTACGAACCTGCCGACTCCACCGAACGCCAACTCACGTTCATAAACTACGAAGGACAAATAATAACAATGAAATGAATTCCATAACACGACTCAAAGCCGTTGAATTCAAAGAACGAATGACGAAAGTTCACGGATTTCCCCCAAAACGGCCAAGAACACGATTCGTTCCGTCAAAACCCGAAAACGAAATTCCAAGTTGAAATATGGATATACAATCCATAGAATATGTTTAACAACATCATTTAACCATAATCGATCCATCGAAAACGGATGAAAAACGAGATCGGGGACAAATCCCCCAAAAAGTCAACTCGAAGGAAATCAAGAAATATACTTCGATTCGACGAAGAACAATGGATTAAATGATGTTAAACACAAGAATACTATCAAGATTAATCATACCCATCATGAATTAATCAACAACACGGAACGAATCGGACGAAATTGCAAAAATCCCCAAATTCACGAAATTAGGGTTCTAAGGAAGATTACCTTGATTCGCTGGATCAAAGGTTGATAACGGACGATCGATTGATGTTATGAACTCAAGGACTTCATGGATTTGTTGATAAACAACATGGCTTCATCACCCATGAATCGCCATTCGCGGACGGGGAAGGAAGGAAGTGAAAAACGAAATGAAATGTGACTGCTCAGTCACATTTATACTGGGCCAGCCTAGCGTGCGCTAGCCTTCCCGGACTAGCGTGCGCTATCGGCCGGTATCGGCCGAGTACCCTCGGCCAGGGCCCACACGACCCGGCATCACCGACCAACCCTGCCGACCAAACCTGTCGACCCGACTCCCGCTAGCGTGCGCTACGGCCGGAAGCCTGCGCGCGCTCAAGCTATCCCGATGGATCGGTCGCCGACGGCAGTAACGTCGCTAGCCGGCCGGCGTGCGCTACGCTGCCGACTAGCGCGCGCTACGCTCGGCGTAGCGTGCGCTACCCCGATCTGGCCGAGTCGAACCTCGAAACCCCACTGTCCGGGCCCGATGGCGTCGCTAGGCCACCGGCGGCGTCGCTTACACCGGCCGGTTAGCGCGTGCAGCCTTCCGGCCCGTGGCGTGCGCTCGCCGGTTCTACCGCACCCGTCCGGCCGGTGCCCGCAATCGTCCGGCGATCCATACCGTCCGGCGATCCACCGTCGAGCTCGGCGACCCGATTTCCGAAACGCCGCAGGCGAACACGACGAAAAGTTCGCGGACGACATCAACGACCGAAATGAAAACATAATACCATAATTAATCATACGCGACCATGAAACGGGTCGAGACAACTGCTGAATACGGATACCCGTAACTTTCAAGAAATTACAAAATGGCCCCAAAACGCCCGGAAATCACGATACGTGATCGAATAACCAAACCGAAGTTCACAACACGTCTAACAAAGTTAAACGGACTTGCTGGAAACTCGAAACAAGAAGCACGGACGAGATTCGCAAGAATCGAACTCAAGTGCGGAAAAGTCGCTAAAAAGCATGGAACTCAACAAAACGACACCGAAACGAACTCGGATGTCAAAAAGTGTAGAATTAATCATTCTCGAAATGACAAAACGGTCATGAGCGAGTCGTCAAAATGGACTTCGGCCGAAAAAAAGAAATTTACCGAAAATCGAAAATTGCGGATATTACATTCTACCCTCCTTAAAAGATGTTTCGTCCCGAAACTTAAAACAAGTAGGGAGAAGAAATATTCCGCCAGGAAAACTCAACGAGACACACAAGAATGCGTAACTAACGCCCAACGGCGAAATGTCACAAACAACGCAAAGGAATATACGGCGTGAAAACACGCTCCACGGCGACCAACACAACGTCGCCGTTAGGGATATAATAAAACCAACAAGTGACAAGCGTCATCAAACGGATAATATAGCCAAGTCAATTATCCGACAATCACAAAACACAACGAACAAAAATCAATATGATTGACCAACCCAACGGTACATCAATCAAAACGCGAGTCAACCGCTGAACAAACACGGAATCCCACCGCCTAAGGTTGAAAGATCGAAAACGAGACTAATTTTCCGAACTTAAGGGAATTAGGAAGGAGCCTGAATGCTCAACAATCAAGAAACTAGAACAAAAACCGAACAAACAAACGATCGAGACAACAAAAATCGAACAATCATGTCCGAAACACGAAGGATAATAAAATTCAAACAACAACTCCAAGGTTCACATCTCGACTCGAGACAATATATGATCCGGTGAAAACAACAGGATGTGCATTCACATAAGATCCACAGGAAAGGGAATAGCAATTAAAAAGTCACAACGACAAACGAGTTATTCCGAAACAATACCACACTCGTTCGATAAACAAAAGCAAGGGGCAGGACAAGCTCAGAAATGTCAACGAACATAAATGAGTCGACCAAGTAGAATATACATAAGTTCAAAATCCGATCCCTTCGAATAAAAGAACTAGTAGAACCAGATGATGTCACTCCCAAACAGGGTTCACAAGAATCGAACTGAACCCGAAAAAAGTAACATCGATAACCAGATCGACCCACAACAAGATCACAGCTCGTTCGGACGATGAAACCAAAATACAGAACAAGTTCATAAAGTATCAACGAACATGAGCGAATCGATAGACTGGAGAAAGAGAAAATACAGAAGTCAAAATAGTACGGGCATTACCTCCGACCTCGTCCACGAAATTCACAAAAACGGGAGCAAGGTAACAAGACATTAAACAACCGACACATAACGGAACCATCACCGATACACACGGTCATACCAAACCAAGCTCTAACAGCTCGCACATATGCGACAACGCAGAAATCATCACGAGGCGACAACATTCAACACCAACATCCCGCCTCTCACAGGGGGCTAGCACAACCCATGTGTGGAAAGCGACTCAACGCTCACACCGCCAATTCGATCATACTCGGGAGAAAATATCAAAATGACAACGCGAATATCACACGTACATACCCAGCCCTCAAACGGGAATGGATAGGTTTTTAAAAAATGAAAACCTCATTTTGAAAATAATTTGAAGAATACTGGTTGATCTTGAGTATCACCTTTCAAAAAGTATAAACGTGAAACATCGTTATCGAGACATTGGAGAACCATTTCGCATTTGATAAAAAATGAAGACACTTTCTCTTAGTGAAAACTTTCAGAATATTCGACCCTCGGGTCTAAATAAAAATGTTTCTATAACATTGAAAATATCTCAAAGCATTTTGGTCCTCGAAGTAGAAAATTTTTGAAATATATTGTGGCACCTAGGATGTACCACAAGAAAATAAGTCATTTGAAAAGTATGTCTCGAAATTTATTTTTCTAAGATACTCAAGGTTTTCAAAAACTTCAATAGGCCAGAATGCCCAAAACTCACACATATCGACGTTCACTAAAACAACTCCTAGCACACGCATCAAAACGTTTAAAATCAAGACAATATATGTCTTTAAACGGGAATAAACGATAAAATACCACGTTCAGAACAAAACCACTGATAAAATACTCTCCCGCACTGGCTAGTGAACAAGTCGAACGCGTATAAGCACAAAGCTTCCACAAGAGACTTGTAAAACGTGCAAATCGATTCGAAAATCATCAAAAACGAACAAAAACAACAATAAAAAGACATCACAAGCGACGACACTCCTCGTATAAATCAAATACGAGAGTCGACTAAATACATATCGTGAAATCAAAATTCACATAAGGATTCCACCACTTAACAAATAATCATAAAAATAGCTCGTGTCACACGAGGCACAACACAAAGAAGGGAGAATTACTTCCACAGGTCGCACGAAGATGATGATCGCCCCACGATACTAATCACGACCAACAAACTCAAACGACGCGTCGCGACACGACTCAGTCAGATAAAATCCGACGAAACAAGACTCAAACAACACGACTTGACCCGACAGTCTAGGTTTCCTCAACCTAAGCTCCGATACCATTTATGTAACACCCCCAATCCACTCAGGGATATTACACGCCGTAGACCCTCTCCTCGAGGATCTACCAGGCTGGTAACAACATTTAACATCTCGACAATGCCTTCAAGGCTACAATGACTCAGTAGACCGATTTGGTCTTTCCACAAATACATACAACTCAAATACAACTCATGCCCACGCAGGGGACAAAATACAACTACACCCATTACAACGGAACAATACAAAGAATGGAAAATAAAGTACAACCGAACCAACACACGATGTACGGTTCATCTTGTGATTAGTATCGATCATCTTTCATCATCCTTCTTGCCGACCACGTGTTATGCTCCAAAACCCGAATGCAAAACAGACATCCACCCCCGAATACTGGGGTTAGCAAAACTCCACTATTTTGCTAGTGCAAGAACAAAGTGCAAATACGAGCCATACAATTCACATTCCACGAATAACAATAACCAGGAATCCTCAAAGATCCAAACAAAACGAAGAGTACTTCCCGAGGCAAGAGTTTGAGAAAAACCTTTCAAAATCGAAATATCATAAATCAATGGAAATAATTTATAAAACGGTTTAGAATGCCATCGAGAGTTTTAATAGAAAACAATTTAGGATTATCAAATCCTACTTTTCACAATCCACAAGACAAAAGGGGTCATCGCCCCAAAGTTTACTTTCCGTAAAATAACCTTTACCAAACCGTTGGGATTTTAGCCCCAAACCCGTCAAATGACCTTTACAAAACCATTGGGATTTTAGCCCCAAAACTCATCAACTCACAGTACACAAGAACGACCACAAGGTTCGTATCCCAACATCAAAATCCACAAATAAAGGATTTAAAACAAACAACAAAATACTCTAGAGCCATCCTAGCCAAGTAGGCCAAACGAACAACTTACCTCTTACACACTTAGTCAATGCATGCAATCATGAAAACCGTTCAAAAGCACTCATTTCCGGAAATGCCAATGATCAAACCACATTTGTAAAAATGCACCACAATTAACCGCGGACCCACAGCTTCGTGGATCCCTGCCGAGACCCCGTCGGATCTAACCCACAGTGGTTAAAAGCAAGCTCGCGGTCCCACAGCTTCATGGAACCCTACCGAGACCCCGTCGGATCTAACCCGCAGTGAGCATACACACACACACGTTACTCATGCAATACTAACATGCTAAGAATGTAAGTTCATTAAGAATACTCACTAGAGATGGCCATTAACTCGACACCATTACCAAACTCTTCAAAAATACAATAACAGGATTAAATACGGAATACACGATTCCATAACTTAAACAATAGGAGTATCATCATAAAATCCTTCAACGTTCAAAACAACCAAATCATAATCAATTCTCAAAACACCGTTCACAAATCACACTCATTTTGAAAGAAAGCCTTTAACGAGGCCAAACCGAAATCCTTTGAAACTTCATTTCAAATAACCAAACAAACACATTAAGACGACCACCGATCATCATATCCCTAAAACGAGAAAAGTATGGGCAAGGTACTTGCCTCGAATAAGAACAACGCGGAGAATCGACCGCAGTAGGTTGGCCCGAACCGACTACGAACCCGCCGACTCCACCGAACGCCAACTCACGTTCATAAACTACGAAGGACAAATAATAACAATGAAATGAATTCCATAACACGACTCAAAGCCGTTGAATTCAAAGAACGAATGACGAAAGTTCACGGATTTCCCCCAAAACGGCCAAGAACACGATTCGTTCCGTCAAAACCCGAAAACGGAATTCCAAGTTGAAATATGGATATACAATCCATAGAATATGTTTAACAACATCATTTAACCATAATCGATCCATCGAAAACGGATGAAAAACGAGATCGGGACAAATCCCCCAAAAAGTCAACTCGAAGGAAATCAAGAAATATACTTCGATTCGACGAAGAACAATGGATTAAATGATGTTAAACACAAGAATACTATCAAGATTAATCATACCCATCATGAATTAATCAACAACACGGAACGAATCGGACGAAATTGCAAAAATCCCCAAATTCACGAAATTAGGGTTCTAATGAAGATTACCTTGATTCGCTGGATCAAAGGTTGATAACGGACGATCGATTGATGTTATGAACTCAAGGACTTCATGGATTTGTTGTTAAACAACATGGCTTCGTCACCCATGAATCGCCATTCGCGGACGGGGAAGGAAGGAAGTGAAAAACGAAATGAAATGTGACTGCTCAGTCACATTTATACTGGGCCAGCCTAGCGTGCGCTAGCCTTCCCGGACTAGCGTGCGCTATCGGCCGGTATCGGCCGAGTACCCTCGGCCAGGGCCCACACGACCCGGCATCACCGACCAACCCTGCCGACCAAACCTGTCGACCCGACTCCCGCTAGCGTGCGCTACGGCCGAAGCTGCGCGCTAGCCGACTTTGCCTAGTAGCCACCGGATCCGCCGGCCAGTAACGTCGCTAGCCGGCCGGCAGCGCTTCGCTGCCGACTAGCGCGCGCTACCCTCGGCGTAGCGTGCGCTACTGCCGATCTGGCCGAGTCGAGAACCTCGAAACCCCACTGCTCGGGCCCGATAGCGTACGCTAGGCCACCCGGCAGCGTGCGCTACACCAGCCGGTTAGCGCGCGCAGCCTTCCGGCCGTAGCGTGCGCTACGCCGGTTCCTGCCGCACCCGTCCGGCCGGTGCCCGCAATCGTCCGGCCAGTCCCGCCACCGTCCGGCCAGTCCCGCCACCGTCAGGGCTCGACGACCCGATTTCCGAAAACGCACGGAACGAACACGACGAAAAGTTCGCGGACGACATCAACGACCCGAAATGAAAACATAATACCATAATTAATCATACGCGACCATGAAACGGGTCGAGACAACCGTTACAGATACGGATACCCGTAACTTTCAAGAAATTACAAAATGGCCCCAAAACGCCCGGAAATCACGATACGTGATCGAATAACCAAACCGAAGTTCACAACACGTCTAACAAAGTTAAACGGACTTGCTGGAAACTCGAAACAGCAGTTACGGACGAGATTCGCAAGAATCGAACTCAAGTGCGGAAAAGTCGCTAAAAAGCACGGAACTCAACAAAACGACACCGAAACGAACTCGGATGTCAAAAAGTGTAGAATTAATCATTCTCAGAATGACGAAACGGTCATGAGCGAGTCGTCAAAACGGACTTCGGCCGAAAAAAAGAAATTTACCGAAAATCGAAAATTGCGGATATTACAGGCAGGACCCCAAACATCAGCATGAACATAATCAAGAACATTGGAACTCTTACCAGATTTTTCAAAAACAGGATCAGGGGGATTGGGAGGTTTCGGAAATTGGGTTTTATGTTGTTTGCCATACATGCAAGAGTCACAGAAAGACAACTTAGAGATTTTATCTTTTCCAAAACACTTTTGTTTATGCAAGATATCTAATCCCTTCATGCTCATGTGTCCTAACCTATTATGCCATAATTCGGTTTTATCCGCACAAACCAGGTTGGAACATGCAGCAATTTCAGTTTGGCAAATATACAAATTAAATTTCCGGATTCCTTTAAACAGCATTAAGGAATCTCTGCAAATTTTCATATAACCATTTCCCCATGAACCCCTAAGACCCTCATCTTCCAAAGTAGTACAAGATATCAAATTGTTAGATAAATCGGGAATATGTCTGACATTTTTTAAAGTAAACTGAGTACCATCAGCAAATTTCAAACAAACATTCCCTATCCCGGCCACAACCCGTTTCACTTTATCAGGCATATAAACATACCGATCACCAAGATTAGTATAACTCGTAAAATGCTGTTTATAAGGTGTCATATGGTGAGTGCATCCAGAATCCAGCAACCATTCATTTTCACTTAGACCCGAAAGCACAGAATTCACAGAGAGACGCAAATTATCAATAACCATAAAGACACCCCCAGCAGTAAAGTTAGCCTGATCATTTTGCAAATTCTTTTTAGGCTTGGTGTATTCTTGTATATAATGACCAGATTCACCACAGTTATAGCATTTGCGATTTTTAGGCCGGAACTTAGATTTATCCTTCCATTGCCCCTTTTTCTTATTAGACTTCTGAGAATCAGTTTTGATAAACGGTTTCTTTTTAAGGTGTGGTTTAGACCTTACAAAATTGACATCAGAAACCGGTTTAGAAACCTTATTAACCTTCAAGTCTAATTCCTTACTCTTCAAGCCACTTATAACAGTATCTAAGGTCACAGAATCCCTACCATACTTTATGGCAGATTTCACATCATTATAAGCATCATGTATAGCATTCAAGAGCACAATAATCATCAATGTTTTTATCACCCGTTTGTTTTATATCTTGTACTAACTTTGTAAAGGTATCAAGATTACCATCAATATCGTTATTCAAATCCAGCTTGTAATGAAAAAACTTTTCGAGGAGAAATACTTTATTTGGCAAAGATTTTTCAGTAAACGTTTCCTCAAGTTTATCCCAAAGATGTTTAGCATTATCAGTTCTGCATATTCGTCTAATCACAGAATCAGACAAGTCCAAGATTATAGAAGAATGAGCAAACTCAATTAATTCCTCTCGTTTTTCAGAAGACACATCGGATGGAAAAGTACCTTCAATGGCTTTAAAACATTTTTGTTGGACAAGTATAGATTTCATTTTCTGTTGCCAAATTCTAAAATCTCCTTTGCCGTCAAAAGGTGCCATTGTAAATGAAGTTAGAGAACCCATTTTAGTATTTGTAAAAATCACACAAGATTTAAAAAATACCAGCACAAGGTACTATTAAACTGAAAAACAGAGATGACAGATAAATATCACGCAGATACCACGAAGAACAAAATCACACGAGATTTTGAAATGAAGTGAGCTGGAATCGAATACCAATATCACACAGATATCACAAAGATTAAAAATCACACCAGATTTTAAAATGATATGAGCTGGAATCGTATCCCGGAGCCCCCAAAAGATCCGAGGAACACTTACGGTCCAGGCAAGGGGGTTTGGTATGCTCGGAGATAGCGATTTCAACAGTCTCAACACAAAGGTAGCAAAAAACCGAAGCAATCACAGTCACCAAGACAGAAGCAGACGAAAGCGAAAAATAAAAAACGAAAGGCATCACACCAACAATACCGAATTTAAGAGAGAGTATGAAATGTGATACCTGAGCAGATCCCTCGGCCGGAATCCGTATGCCTTTCCGAATAGAAATCCCTTTTAGAGGCTCCGATACCACTGTAGGGTAACTATTCGGAATACATAAAAATTACACAACAACGCAGTAAACGAATTACAAATAAATTCCGGAGATTTAAGAATTACACAACGAACTTATAGGCAACGAATTACATGAAATAAAAAAGGGGAAAACGAATTAACCCAAAAAACCGAACACAAAGAACAGGAATTTAAAGTGCTAGAGACCAAACCGAACATATCACAAAGATCTGAAAAATGAAAGGCAATGGAGGTGCGAATCGACCGGAACTCGGCCTCGGCTCAGTCCTCCAATATCCAGTACCCACATCCAAGGCTCCGTGTGTATCCGCGGCCAGCAATCCCAGACGAACAAATCCAAACCCCTGGCAGGTTTCAAAGGTCCCGAATAGAAACACCCAGCAATCGGCCTCAAGCGATTTTTTCACTCAGAAAAATATTTTTTCACTCAAGAAAATTCACAAAGAAACACAGATTATTTTTCTCACTTAGGAAAAATTAGGTTTTGATTTTCGTGTGTATATTTCTCTTAAATCGCCCGAAAATATATAGGCAAAATACCAAACGGAAAAGCCACAGATTTTCAGAGAATCGAATCCATTCATATCATCGATTGATATGGGTTTCGATTCCCTTCCAAATCGGAACCACGAAGCTGAGCAGAAAAGGTAAGAAAATCGGATTTCCATGGCAGTCGGCGGAGAGGCGAGAGAGAAGAGAGAAAAGCCGAAAAGTGAGGCTAGGGTTAACGGGGGGGGGGGGGGGGATAAAATATAAGAGACCAACGGTTGAGATAGGTCAACCTTAAATCAACGGGTGAGATCAAGGAGCCGGGATGGATTAGAAGCCGGGCCAGGGAGTAGAATTAATAAGTCTGGGCCGGGCTGCACAATACCGTCCCATAATAATAAATCATTTGGGCCAACTTTTAACAGTCTGCAAAATAACACGGAAGTATGAAGGCCCAAATTTTCCAAGTGATGAATTGATGAAAGTTGGAGTTGAGGGTGCAACAAAATAAGTGATAGACTCCAAGAGTGGTCTAATATGAGACTGAGGCGGAGAAAGAATTTGATGTTATAGGAGTTGTTGAGATTAAGTCGGTAACAACATGCTTGCTCCACTGATCAAGTATCCTTTAGAATATCATTTTCACGAGTCTTTTATTCTTTATAATAAATTAAATTTCACTAACAACGATATAATTGAAGACGTGCACGTCTTATATTTTGCGCAGGTTATCCATATATATATGAAAAGTGGTGATGAAGCTGAAAGAAGAGACATGCCACGTAGGACAAAATCCTAGGTGGCGAATTCCAGCAAAAAAAAAATTATTTAAAATAATTTCAATTATATTTTGCCATGCACCGTTAGTTTGTTGAGTTTCCCATATTTTTAGGCACAGAAAATAGACTGCCCCGAATTCCAGCAAAAAAAAAATTATTTAAAATAATTTCAATTATATTTTGCCATGCACGGGTTAGTTTGTTGAGTTAACCATATTTTTAGGCAGAATCTAAGCTTACTTGAAAATGATGGACTCTTTTCAAAAGCTTACGTGAAGCAGGACTCTTTTCAAAAGCTTACCTGAAGCAGAAAACAGACTACCCCGAATTTCAGCAAAAAAAAAATTCTTTAAATTATCATTTGTTGACCTGCTTATCTCTCTGGATCTTTAAATATTCGCCCCAACTCTGCATTTATCATCCGTAAGCTTTGAATATATATCTTGGGGCGTAAAATAGCTAAAATATTTTCCATATTCAATTAGGTTTAATCCAATTTTAAGAGCAGAATTTTTATCACAAGAAAAACAGAATGCTATATAAAAGATTCGAAATGTTTGACTATCTCAAAATGTTTGATTCGAAGAGAAAGATGATTATCCGTAGCTACGCAATTACAAATCTGCCACAGGATTTAATCATGCGCATTATGGAAAAGCTTGCAAGTCAATCGGCAAGCAATTTGGGCTAACGCTACCGCCTGTAATTTGCGCTTTCTTAGGCTCTTCATTCACTTCGCGTTATTGTGTATATATATAAAATTATTGTTTTCTAACCACAAACAATACTATGTTCCCAGCTGTCGGCTCTTCTATGAGTTGGGTAACACAACAAGCATTTTGCAGCAGCTTAGTTTTGACTTGCAACATGATATTTCTCCTTCAATGTTAGATAAACTGGTGGCTTCTAAAAATGCTGAAGCACTATTCAGAAAATCATTGGTAAATTAATATCTAATTAGTTACTAATTATTTGTCTCTCATCTACTCACAATTTTATTACCATCTCATTTTTTTGTAGTTGAAGTTCTTCGTCGAAGAAAATGAAGACGAAGCATTTGAATTAATGATTATCGCCCTAAACCTCAATCACCATGAAGCCTCATACTGTTTAAACTTCATGAAGTTGTTTAGTGGTGATGAAAAACACAGAGAAGAAGGAATTTAAGGGTTGTCGATATTGGAGGATAATTCTAAGAGCGCATACTATGTGACATCATGCAGATGGCAGCTGAAAAAAAGACTTTCAAAAATGAAATTTAAGCTTCCTAACTACCTTAGTGTTCCACTGTTCTGTAATACAAGTGACGAAGAATTTCTATCACATCTAGAAGGGCAACTTCCGCACAACCAGTGCCCTAGATGTGTTGCTGATATTGAAGTGGTCTATATGAATGCTATTAGTACATGCGAGCACAACACTAAACCCTAGGAGTATTTCAATATCATTGTAATGTCTCGATTCACATTACTAAAACAACTTATATTTGTGAATCATATTCACTTATCTTGGGTTTCGAATTATCACTTTTCATTTCGTGCATGATTCTATTATTTCATAAACTAAAATTCGGATAATCTTAACAATTCAGCCGTATAATACATTGTTTTATAAGCATAAAACTCTAGAAAGTTGATCCGATTTTATTTTATTTAAATAACTAAAATTCGTTTAATCTTAACAATTCAGCCGTGAAGATACTAAAAACTCTAAAAAATTAAAATACACTGTTTTATGATAATTTAAAAGACCGCATCAAATTGAAAATTAATTAACTAAAATTCGGATAATAACAACACTACTTAAAAACCATATCCTAAAGTCTGCGACCGAATCAACTTTCTAGAGAACTTGCGTTTATGGATTCCAACTGACCAACAAAAGAAACCAGTTTCGGGCTAATCACAACACTACTTAAAAACCATATCCTAAAGTCCGCGACCGAATCAACTTTCTAGAGAACTAAAAATGAAGGGATATCAAGTCATTGAAAACCGTATCCTAATAACCCTACAAGTTTAAACAACTCGATTATAATGACTTGGATAATAAAATATCTATCATCAATCAGACTTAATTTTATTTAAATAACTAAAATTCGGGTAAACTAAATCATTTAAAAGACCACATCAAATTGAAAACCATTTCCTAAAGTCTTCCACCAAATCAACTTTCTAGAGACCTAAAAATTCGGGTAATCTAAATCATTTAAAACAATAATCTTATAAAAACCATTTTAGTTTAAAACACTCGATTATAATGACTTAGATAATAAAATATCTATCATAAATCCGATTTTATTCTATCATCAACCCGATTTTAATTTACTTAAATAACTAAAATTTGGGTAATATAAATCTTTTAATAGACCACATCAAATTGAAAGTCTTCCACCAAATCAACTTCCTAGAGACCTAAAAATTCGGTTAATAATAATCACTTAAAACAATAATCATATAAAAACCCTACAAGTTTAAAACACCCATTATAATAGCTTAGATAATTTAAAGTAGAGATAATCAAGTCTTTTGTATATATGAAAAGACTGTTTTGGTAATTTCGGATAATAACAGAGTTGAATGGGTCGTCGTTTTAAATTAAGATTAGTTCCAAATTAAGACTCCTATAAAATACAGTATCTATCATAAATCCGATTTTATTCTATCATCAATCCAATTTTATTTTGTTTAAATAACTAAAATTCGGGTTATATAAATCTTTTAATAGACCACAACAAATTGAAAGTCTTCCACCAAATCAACTTTCTAGGGACCTAAAAATTCGGATAATTGGAATCATTTATAACAATAATCCTATAAAAACCCTACAAGTTTAAAACACTCGATTAGAATAGCTTAGATAATTTAAAGTAGAGATAATCAAGTCTTTTGAAAAAGATGGACTGTTTTGATAATTTCGGATAATAACATAGTGTTCCATGGGTCGTCATTTTAAATTAAGATTTGTTCCAAATTAAGACTCCTATAAAATACAGTCACTCGAGGCATGGGCCTGTACTACCCTATAAATAACATAGTACATCTAGGTTTTAATAACACACTACAAAGAAAATAATACAGATCTTACAAACATGTCAAATATATTTGTTAGAGGAATTGACAAGGAGACCAGCAACAGGACCATCACAGTGAAGATCTTGCGTTTATGGATTCCAACTGACCAACAAAAGAAACCAGTTTCGATCGAGGCAATTCTTATGGACAGCGAGGTATAAGGACTCCACAATTTTTTTTTAATTTCCATTCAATATTTTCATCATAAACTGAACCACTATATATCATAGGGATCCAAAATACCAGCTTACGTGAAGAGAGGATTACTATCCAATTTCAAAAAGCAATTGACCGAAGGCGATACAGTGAATATTACTACTTTTGGTGTTGAGGACAACCACCAAAGCAAATGGAACAAGGCCAGAGTTGAATGCTCAGTAAAATTGATATTCAACTATATTACAAAAGTGGCCAAGTGTAAGCCAGACATGTGGATTCAGTCAAATGGACTCGAACTGATTCCCTTTGATGACATTCCTTCCTTTAATGGAGAATATTTTATTGGTAGGTTGTATGTTATTGTATTTTTATGATCTCTTGATAAATATTATTATGCTGATATATTATCAATATTTTTCAGACGTAATAGGACGCGTTATACGAATTGGCAACATTACTTATGTCGACAAGGCACATGCTCGAAAGTTAGACATCGAAATTCAAGATGAAAGGTGACTAAATTTCGATGTTTTTTCTAATTTGAATAGTTATTTTTAGTATTGCATTTACCTTAGACTGTATGACATTAATGTAGGAATATTAGCCTAAAGGTAGTGCTATGGGAGTCGTACGCGGACAAGCTGCTAGAAATAGCACCTACCAACGATAATCTTGGAGACGGGCTTACTATAGCACTGCAGTTTGCACACAAGTCCATTTGGCAAGGTCATTAGCATTTCATATTAATTTTAAAGTACATTTCATTATTTTAAACACATACTAATAAAATCACGCACATTTTAACAGAAGAGCTACGTGTGCAAACTACTATGCATGCCACCAAGATGCTCATAAATGAAGATTTACCGGAGTTTGAGGACTTCAATATGAAGTACTATTATACAAGTGTTTTTTAATTATCGTTTTATGTTTTTTATATACAAAATATTATTTTTAACTCAGCTCCCATTTTTTAGGAAGAAGATGTCCGGAAATGATTCAGTTAGTAGATCAATCACATTACGGAGTGAAATTCGTACACTGAAATCAGAGGAATGGTTGAACATGGAAAAACACAGGACAACTTCTCAAATCAAGAAAGAAAGTGAGGTAAATAAATCTACTTTATTTGACTTATAATATCTTTGATTCAATTTAATTAATGTATATTTAACATTTTCCAGCCTGGGTCGTATATTCTCTTTGTCAAGTTCACCGACATTGGAGATACATGGTACTACAATTCGTGTGTGCATTGCAAAACAAAGACCGGAGACAAAAAGGTCAAGACATCTGTCCGAATATAAAGTGTGGACGCAAAATGGACTCGATTGTACCTAGGTAATCAGGTCAATTTAAGTCATTCATACTTTATATTAGATACGTTTCTTATCGATTGATAAAACAGGTTCAGGCTCAAAGTTATTGCAACAGATTCAAAATCAAACGATGAAATTACCGTTGTTTTATTTGAGGATATGGTTGCAAACCTTATAGGCAAATCAGCTGCTGCCGTTCTGGCTTCCCTCATTGAGGTATTTTCTATTTCAAAAAGTTTCATTATATATAAACGTCTAGGAAATTACTATTCTGACAATGGTTTTTTCCTCACTATAGGAAGGAGATGAAGAAGCACTGCCCATGGACTTTCATCCAATACTTGTGTCAAGGGAATATAACATTGTAAAGGGTTATAATGACTACAGTGTGGAACATCTAACAACTGATGAGAAAATCATTGGTGAATATTGTGGTCTAGCAATGAACGTGAGATTACTGTACCTATTATATTTTTACATTTAAAATTAATACCATTATTTATCAAACCATTAACATATTATAACTAACTATTTTAGGAGGTTGCATCGGAGTCCAAGAGGTTGATTGAAGGCGCCAGAGAGAAATATGTTGGAAAGGGAAAAGAAAAAGTTGACAGTGAATTTAACGATCAGGGCTCTAACGATATTTCCGAAACAGCACTTACTCCTGCTAAGCGTGGCAGAGAGATTGAAATTGATGAAGAAGTCAGTATTATAGGACTGCAAAGTTCTTCAACTAAAGTGGTGATAAAGAAGGAGAAAAATATTCCATAATTTGGGGCAGTATAGTTTATTTTTGAGGATATCTTTTATTTTGTTTTATGTTTTGATTACGTTCATCACAGTATTTTGATATTTGGGACCTTTAGTACTAATTTCTTATGATTAATTGCATTTTGTTATCTTCAATTGTCCTCATATAATGATCAATTGCAATTTATTTTCTATGATTGCCTTATATACAAACTTATCCACAACACTAATTTTACTTTGTAATATTCAAATTAAGGAGTCTAATCAAATCTATTTTTGAAAGTGAGAACTATAACTTAAGAAATAATTAGGCAAACTGAACATAAGAAATAATTAGAGTTAGAAAGAGATATACCTCACCCAGACGGATTTGGCGATTTCAGGACCTCATGCATACGGCTTGATCGATTTCCAGACTCGAATTCGTTACGATAAATAAATTACATATAAATATTTATTTACAATCACAGCCTACCAAATTACATTCTATATTTGAATAATACATATTAGAATAAACTTTGTAACGAATTCGAGCCCAGCATATCCAACTTTTCAGCATGATACTAACAACTCCAAGTCATGTATTGTTGGTCGTAATTTAATTGCTGCCATTTTCAGTTAACAATTTAGTGATATATTTTGATCAGATAATAATTTTTATAATTATCGTAACAAATCTAGAATTTAATACGAGTTGGATATCTATTATTCTTAAGATTTTGCAAATCCACATTATTGAGTTTATCCTATCTAGCATAATATATTCAATATAAATAATAAACAGATAATCAATTTGTTAATTTAGATATTGATTTGTTAGCTAAAATTATGGAATAATCTTGATAATCGATTTATTAAATATGAGTGCAAATATGTATTTTCGTCGGATAAGCATAATATATTCAATATAAATAATAAACAGATAATCAATTTGTTAATTTAGATATTGATTTGTTAGCTAAAATTATGGAATAATCTTGATAATCGATTTATTAAATATGAGTGCAAATATGTATTTTCATCGGATAATAATAATCTACATAATTATCTTAACAAACTAAGAATTTTAAACAGATTGGATAACTATTAAACAGATTGGATAACTATTAATCTTCAGATTTTAAAAATCCAGAGATTTGGGTTTATCCTATAAAGCATACCATATTCAGTATAAATAATAACTGAGACAGTCAGTTTAAACGCATTCATTATACATATATCCTATGAATTAATACCCCACTACTGAACTCATATTTCAAGTTCTATTCATCATCTGCCAGTCGTTATAGGGAGATTAATATTATTCACGAAAGAACAGCAAAGGTAATGAATTGTTATAAGCAATTCTATCTTATCTTATGTATTGTTTGATTATTAAATGTTTAACTCTTACTTCTATTTTCTTGTCTATCACATTGTATTAAATTTGAGAACAAAAATCAAGACACCGGTCTCAAAGAGTTAGTTGTTATCAAAGGTACGTAATTTATAATTATTTGTTGTAATTATTTGTTCGAATATTACAATACCTTTGATGCACATTTTATCCTTTGAATCCACCGTGGATTAAACCATTTGTGTATCTCCTGATTAGCCTCGCAATTGATAGTAAAAGAATTTAGTTAGTATCTTAAAAGGATAAACACATAAATTACATTTATTTCTCAAGCAACATAAAAACTTAAAGCGAAAACCACTTAGATGTATGATTTTAAGTGTAACATCGGGGCCATGGTATTTCATCGAGAAAGCAATGATATTCAAAATATGTTTATAATTTAAAAATCTTCGCTTAAATTAAAAATTCAATATTTTCGTTTACAAATTTTTTTATTATATTTCCGTTCAATATTTTCATCATAAATAAATAGAGTACTATTCATCAATATTTTTGGACGATTTTTATTAAAAATCAACAGTACTCTTCCGCTTAAATTAAAAATTCAACTTCCAAAAATACAATTTTCCATCATTATTTATCCCAGATTTGGTCAAGATATGAATAAAAATTTTATAAATAAAAAATATAGTACTGTTCATCAAAATTTTTGGAAGATTTTTATTAAAAATCAACTTTATAATTGGGAAACCTGTTGGAAAATGCCGTGTTCAATTAGAAACTGACATCCTTGAAGTATATTATATGTCTATTGGGAGTCCACTACATATGTATACTAAAAATGTTATAAAAATGTGATTTAATTAAAAAGCCAAAGAAAATAAAAGCCAAACAAAAAAAACGAAAAAAAAAACAGAGAAATGTACCTAGAACATCCTGAAGCTCCAATTCAACGCCGAGAAGCTCCGTCACCATTTCTTCTGTTCCCATTTTTTTCTTAGATTGAACTTTTCGTCACTGAATCGGTGCACGGGGACACCTTGAAAATTCAAAAAAAAATTATGAAAAATTATTGGCGTTCTTTGCGATGCGGACTTATGATATTCAATAATAATAAATAAATAAACTAAACAATTATCTCTGTATTTTCTGCTGGATCGAGTTCGATAATACAACTTCAAAAAATCCTATTTTCATCATTTTTTCTCCCAGATTTGGTCAAGATATGAATAAAAATTTTATAAATAAAAAAATATTCAGCAAATAATATACTAATCCGCTTAAATTAAAAATACAACTTTAAAATGAAATTTCCATCATTATTTACGCCAGATCTGGTCAAGATATAAATAAAAATTTTATAAATAAAAAATTATTAAGCAAATAATATACTAAATTCAGAAGTATTTTGACAGATATTACCGGAATAATTTACTGAATTCCGTCGTCTTCAAATACTCAGATCTGCTGGACAATCATCAGATCTGGATCCAGAAATAAACAATACTTATATAAATCATTTAAATAATAATTTATATAGAAAAATAAAATAGATCGTGAAATAAAAATTAGAAAATGAACGAAACGGAAGATCTTACCGTCGTAGAAGAACAGCACCGTGATAATCAACCGTACACCCTTATTAATCAACTGAAATGAAAAATTAAATAAGTTGAAATAAAAAAAAATTATATAAATCACTGAGTTTGAGTAAGATAATAATATAGATCGTGAAATAAAAGTTAGAAAATAGAAGAAACACAAGATCTTACCGTCGTAGAAGAACGGCGCCGTGAAAATCAACCGTACACCATATTACTGATAAAATATTTGGAATCAGAGAGAAAAATGAGGATAAACTAGAGGAAAAGACGAGATTATGGGTCGTGTTTTTTGGATGTGGATAAACTGAACTGGAAAAATATTTCTAATCAGAGACAAAAATGAGCGGTGGGAAGAGGAAGAGTCGAGATTTTGGGACGTGTTTTTCGGCAGAATGTATGGTGACGGCTGGTGAAGGAATAGTGAGCGGTGGCAAGAGGGATAATGTTTATATAGGTAGGGTTTTTTTCGGACGGGAGTAACATGAAAACGTTTTTTTTAATATGAACATATTAAGTGAGGCGGTGAAAGCGTTTGTAAAAATCAAGATAATGAACAGCGCGAATGAAGATGAAAAATCGAACCACAATTTTTGTCCCAACGGTGAGCGGATAAGAACGCCACCTGCCCACCGCCATTTTCTGTCCCATTTTTTTTTTTGTTTCTTATATTATATTATATGTATATTATAATAAAATATCTCTATATTTCTTTTATTATTCATACAATAAAATAAAAATTATTTAATTCATAATTAATAATTACTGAGTTAGAAAAAAAATACCGACTCACTATTCAATAAATAATTTTACGTGTAATTTTTTCCCCTGATTGTGCGTAGTATCTTCTTCTTGCTGGATATTATTAATTTATTTTACAATATGAAATTTTTATACTAAAAATATAAAATGCGTATAAAATGATTTACTGCAAATTTGTATGGATAGATGATTAATTTATTATATTTTTGTAGTTATTTAATGTATACAGGACGTCGTAAGTCTTTGAAATTAAGGAATCGCGCTCCATTGTATAACGAGGGGCCGAGTTCTGCTAGAAAAAGGAGTAGAGTTTCTAACAATCTGAGTGGCGAATTACCGTTGAATGTTATAACTAACGGTAACATTTTTAGTATTCGATCTCCAGTTATTACAAATTCTATATTCCCGCAGCTTAACATTGAGAATGGTAATAATTTATTATATATATATAAATATATATATATTAATTGTTTTGTTATTGCAACTTCAAATCTTATGATGTTAACAGATAATAATTGTTGTATGTGTTTGTCAATTGTTAGTAATTGTTTAAGATATTACTAATCTTTATTTCTATGATATTTTTTTTTAGTTTTGTCATCGATACATTTTGATCGTGCAGAGACAATTACACCAAATGTCGGTAGTGCGAAACAGGTGTATACGCAAAGCAATATGCTCACCCCAAGTTCATATCCGTTTAGTTGTGTGACTAATGGTAAATACTTCTATATATTTCATATTATAATTTATATGATACCAACTTATGAATGTTCAATTCATTTACTCCAGTCAGATATTTATAAGTGAAGATGTAAGTAGTTAAATATATTGTTTTTCACATTAAAATATTTATATTTGACATTTTATCATCTTGCATATGTAGGGAATATGGATAAAGATTACAAAGTAGTGTCAAGATTCAATGTGCTTAGGAGATTCACACTATCAATGAGAAGACATCTCAAGTCACATCCGTTTGATTACTTTATGTATCATGAAGATCCTAGAGGATACAGTAAGTGTAATGGTGTTATATAAATATTCACTAATTTAGAACATTTGTATTACATTAATCCAGATAAAATTTTAAAAAAATGTATAATTCATCATCAGTTATATATATTTTCATCTTTATATAGGAATAATGGTACCTCCGTATGTTGAAGAGTGCATGCCTCTTGCGGAAGAGCGTATACAACAATTGCTAGATAAATATACTCTTAATGTGATAAGAGTTATGAGTGAAGAGTCATCACGTGTGGACATGCTTAAGGAATCACGAAAGAGATCTATGAAAAAACTACATGAAAAGAAGGATATTATTGCGCGGAGAAATAATGGGATATCGTCAGTAGGTAATGTTCATTACCACTAAATTCAACACACACTAAAATTACTATTCAAATATCTTATAATAATTGACATTTATACACGTTCATGGAGCAGCTTACGAAGATATGGGCGATCCTACATATGCGTGTGGATTTTGCGGTGCGCTTATGTGGTTTGATGAGAGGTTAAAAAAAAGCCCGTTGAGTAGTCCGGAATTTGGTTTGTGTTGTAGTCGTGGTAAAATACAACTTCCTTTTCTGAAAGAACCTCTACGGCTGCTACGTGATCTTTTACAAAATAGGCATATTAAGAGTCGTAATTACATTGAGAACATACGTGCTTATAATATGATGTACGCTTTTACTTCGATGGGTGGGATCCAAGATAAAACAGTCAACAATGACCATGGTCCGTATACGTATAGGCTTGGTGGAAATAACTATCATTTACTCGGTAGTTTGTTACCTAAAGAAGGCGATTCGCCAAAGTTTTCACAGCTATATATGTATTGTGGCGAGGATGAAACTCAAGACAGAATTGATGTTGTCCGGTATTCATTCTCTTGGATCAATATTAATTCTACTACATATGTATAGTTTTTAAAAATATTCTATATAAATATATTGTTGATTCTCATTATATTTTTTATTTGATTTTGTAGATCAAAAAGTCCTGCTGCGATTGATTCATCAATTGTGGATGATCTAAAGAACATGATAGATGTCGAAAATCCAATTGCGCAAAATTTTCGAATGGGTCACGAACGATTCAAGGAGAGCGCCGATATGGATGTAAAGTTATGTCTCATGGGAAGGAGGTCACGTGATGGACGCATGTATAATCTACCTACATGTTCAGAAGTCGCTGCATTAATTGTTGGTATGTTGGGATATCACTATTATTTATCCATGATAAATATATATTCCATAAGTAGTTTAATATATTCTAAATGATTTTATTTCTCAATAATCAGGAGATGATGAGTACGAGATGGATCCCCGCGATATTGTATTGGAACGAAAAAATGGCGATTTTCAAAGAATTTCAGAATTGCATCCAAGTTACCTTCCAATGCAATATCCCCTACTTTTCCCATATGGTGAGGATGGATACCATCCAGAGATTTCGCACTCGGATAAGTCTAAAGGTGTCAGGCACACACTTACAATTAAGGAGTTTTTGGCTTTTAGAATTTTTGACCGTATTTGTGAGGCCCAGGCAATATTACTCAGTAGAAAGTTATTCCAACAGTTTATAGTAGATGGCTATATGATGATGGAAGCAAAGATGCTTGCTTTTATAATGAGGAACCAACCATTATTGAGGTCTGATAAGTATAAGTCACTTGATGATGCTATTCGAACAGGTGATATTGATCCATCTGACCCAATAGGAAACGTTGGTAAACGCTTTGTTTTGCCGTCTTCTTTTGTCGGAGGTCCTCGATATATGGTCCAGAACTTCCAAGACACTATGGCCATATGCAAGAGTATAGGATATCCAGAACTATTCATCACATTCACGTGCAACCCCAAGTGGCCTGAGATAACACGTTTTGTTGAGTCCAAGGGTTTACGACCCGAGGATAGACCTGATGTTATGAGTCGCATTTTCAAGATGAAGTTGGACCAACTTATAAAAGACTTGAAGACGGAAAATATTTTTGGCAATGCAATTGGAGGTACCACATTATTGTAACATCCCCAAAACCATATGGGAATATTACACGCCGTAGACCCTTTCCACAAGGATCTACCAGGCTAAACATCCGTAAACAACCAAATGCTTGCCCGACCAGGGTCAAACAATAAAATGATACAGACCGATGTGGTCACTTACACGTGAATACACAGACCGATGAGGTCACACAACCCAATCGATAAAACTGACTTAAATAACATTACCCACACAGGGGTTGAAATACAATACATCGGAAGACTGAAATCAACTCTGACAACACAACAAAAATCAAAATAACTCTCGACTCATGATTAGTATCGTAGCTCGTCATCCTCTTGTGCCAATCCTGTGACTGCTCCCCTGAATCTGCATGTACCTGGACACAAAACAGACATCCACCCCCGATTACTCAGGGGTTAGTAAAACTCCACTGTTTTACTAGTGCAAGTATCAAACCATACGAAATGTAACAAGCAAATAGCAACTACGAATTTAATACGGAAATCAATTATCAAAATGTTCCCGAGAAGTTTTAGAATTTCGAACTCAAATAAGAGATATTTGAAAAGGAACACATCATCTCGGGGATTTTTAAAGCAGAAATTCTTTTGGACCTTACAAAAACTTTTCGTAAATATTAAGGGCCTTAACCCAAAACTTGTTTCATAATTCAACAAGTTTACAATACCTAAACATTTCCATAAATCTCGTGGGGCTCGGCCCAACATTCTTTCTTAAAACTTTTCCTTTAAAAACTTTGATTTGAAAGTATCATGCTCATGACACCGTGATCCACCTCACGTGTCTTCGTAGGTTCAACAACCCGCACGGACTACATCACGCACAATTAAACAAACATAATCAATTCCGACACCGTGATCCACATCACGTGTCTCCGTAGGTTCAACAACCCACACGGACTATTAACCAAACATAACCAATCCCGACACCGTGATCCATGTCACGTGTCTCCGTAGGCATAACAACCCGCACGGACTATATCAATCACAACAATCACACACACACCCGACACCGTAGTCCACCGCCACGTGTCACCGTAAGCCCGTCGAGCTCACCCGGTTGGGCGACCGTGTCCGAAACTCATGGTCCACCGCCATGCGTTATCGTAGGCCTCGTCGGACCCGACGATTGGACCTCGGTACCTCACTAAGTTCTGATCCCGTAGTCCACTGCCACGAATCCTCGTAGGTCCCGTCGAACCAACACGAGTGAACTTAGCGGTCACACACATATTCACATTCACATTACATACAACAATGAGCACAATTAATCAATCACCTTGATCACCACAAAATCGTACATTGCACGCACATAACACAACCTCGACACTCGCAACAACTATCATCAATCAACGACATTTAACCAACATAACACACATTCGGTACACAATACATTGAACAACCACGTGTACAACCTTCTCATATGTACATCGCAATCCTGCACAAATGGCACAACGCCTAACACGGATACCAATATATCACTATTATCACAAAGCCTTCAAATTTCGGAAAACACAACCTACTCAAACGGAACATATTTACGGAGGCAAGCAAAATCGTCATACATATCATACGTAATTACTAGTCACAAGATACAAGTCGTATAATAAGATACTTGCCTTAATAACCGCTACTAAACGCTCCGAAGAACACGGTTCGATCGGGAAGCTCGGACCCCGAAGAAGACAACGAAGGGAAGGGTTCCGACTCGAGTTCTTCACAAGAATTCGACCCTAACAACATATAATCAATAAATCATCGATCATACAAGGAAGAATAATCGTAGAACGCCCGAAAACCCCTCTATGACATTTTATCGGACACCTTCAAGGCGTCGATCAAGAACTCGACCAAAACAACGAATCGATACGATCCAACCATGGAATAACAAGGGAAATGATATAATACATCTAAATATTCATCAATACATCATAATCCTAAGTTAAATTGGATTAATCGGACGAAAACAACCAAAACACCCAAATTCCCCAAAACTAGATTTCTAGGAAATCTGACTGGTCAGTAGATCGGAGGATGTTATAGGATGGATGATTGATGATATGAAACTCAAAACTTCATGGATTAATTGTATAACAACATCCTTCCATGATTCCAACACCTCCACCGCGGAAGAGAAGGAAAACCGAGTGAAATGGTCAAGAAAATCTTTGCCAGTGCCTTAAATAGGCCATTGCCCGGCCGGGTTACGTAATCGCCATAGCTTACGTCGAATCGCCATGGCCGAACGCGCTGCCTGAAATGCCGGGCGTTACGTTACGCACGGCCAGGCCTTACGTCGTAATCGCCTTACGTCGAATCGCCGATCACTACCGACGTTACTCGGCCGGTATCGCTGGCCCGAGCATGCCCGCCATGACTCGGCGGGACCAACTCCGACGGCCCGAACGACCCAAACCCGAACCCGAGTACGAATCGAAGATACGGTTACGAAGTACTCGCAAAGACGAATCCGAGCACTAAGAGAACACACGATTCGACCACCCGAAGGCTCGAAATTCGACAACGGAAAGTAATTACCCCAAACTTTGGGAAATTACGAAAATGGCCCAAAACGCCCGAAAATCACGATACGTGATCGAAACACCAAGCCAAAGCTCGCAACATGAATATTAACATTAAATGAACTTACGAGAAAGTAGAAACAACAGTTTCGGACGAGATTCGCAAGAATCGAACTCAAGTGCGGAAAAAACGCTAAAAAGCACGGAACTCAACAAAACGACACCGAAACGAACTCGGATGACAAAAAGTGCAGAATTAATCATTCTCAGAATGACGAAACGGTCATGAGAGAGTCGTCAAAATGGACTCCGGCCGAAAAAAGAAATTTACCAAAAATCGAAAATTGCGGATATTACATTCTACCCTCCTTAAAAGAAGTTTCGTCCCGAAACTTAAAACAAGTAGGGAGAAGGAATATCCCGCCGGAAAAACTCAACTAGATACACAAGAAGCACGTAACTCATGCCCAATGGAGAAACGTTACAAGCAACGCAACGGAATATACGGCGTGAAAACACGCTCCACGACGACCAACACGACGCCACCGGTAGAGACATAATAAAATCAACAAGTGACAAGCGTCATCAAACAGATATTACAATCGAGTCGATTATCTGAACAATCACAAAACACAACGAACAAAAATCAATACGATTGACCAACCCAACGGTTCATCAATCAAAACGCGAGCCAAACGCTGAACAAATACGGAATTCCACCGCCCAAGGGTTGGAAGATCGAAATGAGACTAATCTCGAACTTAAGGGAATTACGAAGGAGTCTGAACGTTCAACAATCACGAAACGAGATCAACAAAAACCGATCAATCAAACGATCGAACCACAACGATCGAGACAACAAAAATCGAACAATCACGTTCGAATCACGAAGAACAATAAAATTCAAACAACAACTCCAAGGTTCACATCTCGACTCGAGACAATATATGATCCGGTGAAAACAACATGTGCCTTCACATAAGATCCACAGGAAAGGGAATAGAAATTGAAAAATTACAACAACAAACGAGTTATTCCGAAACAATACCACGCTCGTTTGATCAACAAAAGCAAGAGGCAGGACAAGCTCAGAAAATGTCAACGAACATAAACTAGTTGACAGAGTCAAAAATACAGAAGTTCAAAATCCGATCCACTTCGAATAAAAGAACTAATAGAACCGAAAGATGTTACTTCCGAACAAGGTTCACAAGAATCGAACCGGACTCGGAAATGTCACAGCGATAACCAGATCGACCCAAAACAAGATCACAGCTCGAACGATTTAAACCGAAATACGTAACAAGTCCAGAAAGTATCAACAAACACGAGCGAGTCGATAGACCTGAGAAAGAGGAAATACAGAAGTCAAAACGATACGGGCATTACATTCGACCTCTTATAAAAGAAATGTCGTTCCCGCAACTCACAACAACTCGAGTAAGGTGACAACACAAAAAGCAAACGACAGAAACATCTCCCATGGGCCTCTCAGAGCCGAGCCTCATATCTGTACTGAAGTTCGCGCCCCGAAAGACTCGGAACCCAACTCACAAAACTGGATCCTGTGACGAGAAAAATAATTGGTACGTGCATGCCCCCAGCACACCACGGTTGAAACACCTCGGCTCGGCATACCGAAAATACAACTGCTAGGTACAATGGAATATAACGTCGCAAAACAACAAACCGGAGATGCCAACTTGGCACAACAAAGAATCATAACATATATCATATACAACGATTACCATCGTAAAATAATACACACAAACACTACAGCAACGACGTTATCGTTCGGCGACCTTAACGGCCTGAACAATAACTAGCACACAATTACAAACATCATGAAACAATCACACATGTACACAAACGTACAAACCCAAGCTTTAACAGCTCACACAGGTGCGATAACACGCAAGCCGCCACGAAATGACAACATTAAAAATCGTCATCACACCTCCCACAAAGGGCTAACAAACATATGCGTGGCGAACGACTCAACGTTCACCACCAATTCAATCACAATTCGGAGGGCTAACACCCTAACAACAATACCAACATCATACACACCTTCTCCGACCACAAGCAGGAAATGATGGGTTTTTTTTTTAAAAAAAATGAAAACCACCTTTTGAAAATAATTTAGGAAAAACACCGGTTGATCTTGAGTATCACGTTTCAAAAAAAAATACAAACGGGAAACATCGTTATCGAGACTTTGGAGAACCATTTCGCATTTGATAAAAATGAGGACACTTTCTTTTCGTGAAAAACTTTCGGAAATATTCGACCCTCGGGTCTAAGTAAAAGTGTTTCTAAAACATTGGAAATATCTCAAAACATTTTGGTCCTCGAGGTAGAAGAATTTTGAAACATATTGTGGCACCTTGGATGTACCACGAGAAAATAATTCATTTTAAACGTACGTCTCGAAATTTATTTCTAGGATACTCAAGGTTTTCAAAGATAATTCAATGGGCTAGAATGCCCAAAAATCTCAGGTAATTACCCAGAACATTATAGCGATGTGGGTCCCGCGCCGGAACCCACCAGGATAAAAACCATTTACAAAATACTAAATACCGTCATGAGAATTTCGCCAAAACGATCAAGGCCATAACGCCAAAACCTCGGTTAAGGGAATCGATTTTCAAAATAAAACTCAGTCGGTAAAATACCGAAAGCCATTACAAAAGAACTCACGCAGCGGAAAAAAAAATACAGTCCCACATGCACAATCCAATTGAATACGTCTCACACCATCTAGTTTAAACATATAACAAAACCATTCCTCGGATTTTCTCACGAACTCAATCGTCGATACCTTATTCGAAACCCAACAAGGTTCTCAATTTTCACACCATACCACCCCTCACAGTGGTTCAAAGGTAAAACAACAATAGGCCCAGTTTTATACATATACTATATGTCACACGTATTAAATACAACTATATTCACAACACCGTGCAAATAAAATTATGCACCGCAATTAACTCATTTAGATACAATCATGATACACAGGTACTTCGCATAAAAGAGGAGACTTACGTCCACAGGCCGCACGGAGATGACGGTCGCCCACGATACTAATCTCATCCGACAACATATCCGACACGTTGTGACTACGCACAACTCAACTTGTCACCTGACGACTCGAACGACAAGACAACACATTACTCGACAAACCACGACTCGACTCGACCCGACAGCCTAGGTTTCCGCAACCTAGGCTCCGATACCATAATTGTAACATCTCCAAAACCATATGGGAATATTACACGCCGTAGACCCTTTCCACAAGGATCTACCAGGCTAAACATCCGTAAACAACCAAATGCTTGCCCGACCAGGGTCAAACAATAAAATGATACAGACCGATGTGGTCACTTACACGTGAATACACAGACCAATGAGGTCACACAACCCAATCGATAAAACTGACTTAAATAACATTACCCACACATGGGTTGAAATACAATACAGCGGAAGACTGAAATCAACTCTGACAACACAACAAAAATCAAAATAACTCTCGACTCATGATTAGTATCGTAGCTCGTCATCCTCTTGTGCCAATCCTGTGACTGCTCCCCTGAATCTGCATGTACCTGGACGCAAAACAGACATCCACCCCCCGATTAGTCGGGGGTGTAATACCCAGTTGTAACTCAGTAATTATCATTCAGTATTTATCATTCAGTAATTGATACTCAGTAATTTCATTCATTATTGATCATTTATCACTCAGATTCAGTCATGGTATTCATCATTCAGAGTAATTGTATCGTGTATCAATCGTCATTCATCATTAATCTGATTGGAGTTTCGTGCCGTGTTTATCATCATTGTCATTTTCGTTGCGAACTGTGCGTGAGGAGTAGCGCACGCTACGTACTCATTTTAGCGTACGCTAATTGAGTATAGGTAGCGCACGCTACTACTCAGCCTTAGCGCACGCTAAGGTTACCTTGCCGCATCCGTAAGGTACCGACCGCAGTGAGTTATAAGTAGCGCACGCTACGATTGGTAAGTAGCGCGCTAGCGATTGTAGTAGCGCACGCTATATGTGTGGAGTAGCGCCGCTAAGGACGGATCGGGTTGAGTCCAGTGGCCACCGGAGTGCACCGATTAATTCATAGCGCACGCTACGTATTGTTGTTAGCGTCTGCGCAACCGATATATTAGCGCACGCTAAACAATGGTTGTAGCACACGCTATCGAGTTCGAATCGGAGGCGACGGTTTTACGGACTCCGATCGGGCATCAATATTTCGCTAGCGCACGCTAACAATGGATATTAGCGCACGCTAGTAGTATGGCCGTAGCGCACGCTACAAATAGGTACGTAGCGCGCTACCGTGTTCGGACAGTGGGTACCGACTACCCAAATTACTCGTTAGCGCACGCTATGCACAAGGAGCTAGCGCACGCTAACCTCGATGAGTATAAATTGGGACAGTTTAGTCGAGTTCGTCATTTTTCATCTCATTTCACTCCTTCGGTATTTTTGGGCGATTTCGAGCGATTCGGAGAGGATTCTTGAAGTGTAATCATCAATCATCATCTTCAAGCTCATCTTTCGGATTGATCATCATTTCATCATCTTCATCACATCGAATCAAAGGTATTAATCTCTTGGATCTAGAATTTCGGATTTTTGGGGTTTTCCTTCCGATTTCTTCGTGTAAGCTTGGATTATCATTGGAATATGTTAGTTATGGACTATCTAACTTGTATAAACATATTCCTACGGATTTAATGGTTATTTTCGGAATTATTTCAAGAACCCTTGGGGTTGACTTCGGTTAATTGGGGATTTTCCGATTGATGTTGTTGTAATCATGAGTTATGGATTCCTAATGGATTATTGATATCCTTGAAAGTGTTTTGATGGTTTGAAATACTCATCTTGGAGTTGGTTTCGATTCATTCGAGCTCGGATATCGTTGTGTTGACGTTTGAGTCGATTATGATCGTTTTTGATTTGCGTAATGATCGGTTGTTGGTAATTGTTGTTATTCAAGGTTGTTCGAGCGACCGGTATACGATTAGGACGTTGTTCGTGGAAGGACTTTGTCATCGGTATTGTGTAAGTTAACTCTTACTCGGTTAAAAGAATACTCATTCCTTTTGTTGTTGATTGCTCATAATCATAATTCATTCATCATAATATTAATCAATTTGAGACTTGTGGTTGTCGAATAATCATTTCATTCACGAGGAACGACGGTTCCAAATCATTTCATTGGGTTATCAATCACGTCACTATTACTTTCATATCGGTGAGTCATCTTGGTTTTGTTTAATTATTATTCATTGGTATTCATCATGGTCATTCTCGTTCATGTGACCTTCCGGGTTCATATTGCGTGGCGGGTGTGGTGTGTGGAATTTTTTGTCGGGCTCACGATGGTCTTGTATTGGGTTCACCGATACATTGGACCGTGCACACGGTAACGCTTAACTCCGTGAGACTAATTAGGTACAAGGACGGATGTGTCCTGACATTCGTCTTGTACACTTGCACAGAACATTTCTGGCGTTCTATTGTACTCCTATTCAGCGTAATTCATAATCAATAATTTTTCATATCTTCATTAATTCATGATTGTGTAATTTCAACTCTTGAGGATTGTTGTTACGTATGGCGGCCGTTGGGGATTTTGTTTTCGTGTCACGGCAAGGCAAAGGCACGGGAAGAGCATGTTGACGGCGAGTCCCAGTGATACTAGTAGGGGCCCCAGTCATCCCGTTTGCTTGATCATTTCATCATTTCGATTATTCTGTCATTTGTATTTTCCACGCAAATTCCGTTTGAGATATTTTATTTATTCGGTGGTGTATTTTATCTTCATATAAAATATACTAGTATTCGCTATTGTCCTGGTGTGTTGTATTAAACTCCTCATCGGAGTACTTGGTAATATAATGTGGTTCGGTACTACAATTATATTATTTAATTCATCATTTTCATTGCCTGGTGGGTCCCAGTTGGGGATTCACGGCACTGTAATATCCGCCTAGTTTGGGGTGTTACAGAGTTGGTATCGGAGCGTGGTTTTGAATACTACCCTCCAAGTCATGTCTCGTTTGAAATCATCGTCATCGGACTAGTATCATTGGACTTTCGCGTCACGTGTGACCTGTGCAAATGCCGAGCCAATCAGACCAAGAATCGTAAGATTTCTAATGCCATGGTATAATTTCTCGCATTAATCATTCATTCATAATTCATCGATTAACAATCCTCAATCATCATTGTCACTTTGACCAGACGGCGGTCGAGTTAACTCATTAATCACCAATTCATTTCATTGTTCGATTGTTGATCGTGAAGATCGAATCATTAATCTTGTTAACTCATGCAAGATAATCATTTGAGAACTTCATCGTATAATCATGTCACGTCAATTGATCATTCATGTAATCGCTGTATTTGAGCGCGTATGCTCATTTTCATCATTTCATAATATAATCATAATGTGATACTCATGCGAGACATATAATCATCATATGACTTTCCACTTCGCATGGAAAGGGTGGCAGAGGACGTGGAGGACGAGGCCGTGGAGCGGGCCGAATCCCGAGAGCTCGTGTGAATACACGTGCAAACGCGAGGAATAATGCTAATTCATCGAGCGGCGCCACTCATTCACACAGGACGCGATCATTCATTATCGGGGACTCGTACCGAGACACGGCTCGGTCGAGGGTGTCCGGGTTGATCCACTCGCATTTATGCAGGCATGATGGCCCAAATGACTCGGATGGCTCGGTTGATGGAGACGATGCATAACTCGTCAATCGGAATCGGCAGCTCCTCCGCCGCCACCTCGAGGCAAGAGAGGAATGTGAGTAACATCATTGGCGATATCTCTCGCCGAGGCCACCTACTTTTGAGGGCTCGTCAGCCGCAGATATCATTCATTGGCTCGAGCATTTCGAGAAGTCATTTGTTATGGTAGAGTGTCCCGAGGGACACAAAGTTTGTTGCGGCTTACTACCTTGGTAAGAGCGCACATTATTGGTGGTTGTCGTTGAAGCCCACCGAAGGATCTTGCACTTGGGATCGATTCAAGACTCTCATGATGGAGAGGTATTATCCGGCCCCACTCGGAGAGGCCAAGTCATCAATTGCTCACCCCGACCCTCAACAGACGAGGATGTTCTCGCCATTGCCGAGAAATTTCAGAACTTCTTCCTTTCGCCTCGTCCATCATTCATTCGAGGCGGATAAAATCAAGTATTTCAGAAGAGGTCAAACCCCGTATGAGACTTGATTTTAATCATAATTGCACCATGTTGGCGAATTCATTGAGAAAGCTCTCACCTACGAGCTTATCGCTAAAGAAATTGCTAAGCGGCAACCTTCGTCGCTAGCAAGAAGTCCAAGAATCGTAATCGATCGACGGAAGTCGTGCCACTTTCAAGAAACCCCGTGCGGGCTCGCTTTTCGAGCGACCTTCTGTCGTCTAAACCGCGGAATCTCAATCTCGAGCGGCCGGATTCGGCCATCACTGTTTGCTTTAATCGTGGGGAACTTGGTCACCTCGGTACCAAGTGTCCGAGACAAACTATCACATGTCATAATTGTGGGATTGCCGGGCATAAGGCCCGTTTTTGCCGTAGGGACTCCAAACCTACTCGGGACGTCATCCCGTGCACCTAAACAACACTGCCGTTAATCAGGCCACTCAATCGGCGTCGTTTAAAACGACAGGAGCGACTAAAGGTGGAGCTTTTAGCGGCCAGACAGGCGTCGGTCAGGACTAGCAAGCCCGGATTTATGAGATAAAGAAGACCGATGATCCGAGGCCGAATGATCTCGGTACACTCGATATTCTATCTCAACTTTGTGTACTCTTTTCGATCTTGGTGCATCGCATTCATTCATTTCCGAGTCATGTTTGAGTAGACTACGTGCAGGTAGTGCTACTAGTTGTGAGCCTTATGTCATTGGCCTACCACGATGGTAGACGAATTATCGGTAATCATGAGATTCGTAATTGTCCGATTCGCCATGGTCGTGTATGGCGGCGGACTTAATCGTGGTAGATTTACCGAGGGACGACGTCATCTTGGGTATTGATTGGATGGATCGTCATGATGCCATCATTAATGTCCGTAAGCGTATGGTCACTATCATTTCGCACGATGGAGTTGAATGTGTGTTTCAGGAGGTAATCCCATTGCTCGTAAGGTCATTAATTCAATGAAAGCGGTAAGGTTACTCAATCGGGGATGTGTCGGTTATTGGTGCTATATGGCCAACACCGAGAAGTCATCAAGATGTTAACGGATATTCCGGTGGTGAGGGAATATGCCGATGTTTTTCCAGACGAGCTACGGTTTGCCTCCACAGAGGGATGTGGAATTCACGATTGAGTTGGAGCCTGGTACGTCCGATATCGAAGGCGCCGTGCGGATGGCCCCGACCGAAATGCAGAATTAAAGAACCAACTCGAGGAGTTGTTCGAGAAAGGTTATATCCGACCGAGTGCGTCCCGTGGGAGCACCGTGTTGTTTGTCAAGAAGAAGGATGGTTCATTCCGCTTATGTATTGATTATCGGGAATTGAACAGGTGACGATCAAGAATAAGTATCCCTTACCCCGTATTGATGATCTCTTAGATCAACTTCGTGGAGCTTCAAGTGTTTTCAAAGATCGACTTAAGGTCCGGATATCATCGATTGCGGATCCGAGAGTCGGACATCGCGAGGACGGCGTTTGAACACGCTATGGTCACTATGAGTTTGTGGTTATGCCGTTTGGATTGACTAATGCACTGCGGTATTCATGGAGTTAATGAATCGGGTGTTCATCGACTTTTGGATCAGTTTGTTGTTGTCTTCATCGACGACATTTTGATTTATTCTCGTGGCCGGAGGAACACGAGTTTCACCTTCATCAAGTGCTAGACGTGTTGAGACGAGAACAACTTTATGGGAAGTTTTCCAAATGTGAGTTCTGGATGTCCGAAGTGATTTTTCTCGGTCATGTAATATCATCAGATGGAGTTCGTGTCGACCCTCAGAAGACGGAGGCTATTCGAGATTGGCCACCTCCGAAGAACGTTAAGGAAATCCGAAGTTTCCTCGGATTAGCGGGTTATTATCGGCGATTTGTAGAGGGATTTTCTAGAATCGCTCAACCCTTAACGAACCTTTTGCGGAAGGATAAGAAATACACGTGGTCCGACGCGTGTCAACGGAGTTTTGAGGAACTCAAGAGCCGATTAATGTCAGCACCTGTACTTTCCTTGCCGCAGGGGACGGAAGGATTTGTGGTCTACAGTGATGCGTCCGGACAGGGTCTCGGATGTGTACTCATGCGAGCAGGAAGGTTATTGCCTATGCTTCACGTCAATTGATACCTTACGAGTTTAATAATCCGACCCACGACACGGAGCTAGCGTGGTGGTGTTCGCTTTGAAAATTTGGCGTCACTATCTTTATGGCGTTACCTGTCAGATATTCACCGATCATAAGAGCTTAAAGTATATATTTACTCAGAAGGAGTTAAATATGCGTCAGAGACGGTGGTTGGAATTAATCAAAGATTATGATATTGAGATCCTCTACCACCCGGGCAAGGCGAACGTTGTCGCCGATGCCTTGAGTCGTAAGTCCGTTCAGGAGCAGATGCTTGCCTGTCTAGCGATTCGAAGGAGCTTGAGGAATTCCTTAGACCCGAGATCGAGGTCTGGCTTCAGCGAGTTCAGGGGCAGCTTTGTATGTTAGAGATTTCATCGTCTCTCGAGGAGGAAATCCGAGAGAATCAGGGTTCGGACCCATCATTGTTGCGCATCCGAGAGGATGTGGCTCAGGGGAAAGCCCCTGGATTTGTGGTCCACGAGGATGGACTTTTGAGGTTTAAGAATCGGTTGTGCGTACCGCGAATGACGAGTTGAAAAACTCGATTTTGTCAGAAGCTCATGCTACTCCTTATTCTGTTCATCCGGGGTCTAGCAAGATGTACAAGGACTTGAAACAAAATTACTGGTGGAGTAATATGAAGCGAGAAGTCGCAGAATTTGTTTCGAGATGCTTAACCTGTCAACAAGTAAAGATTGAACATCAGCGACCGGCGGGTATGCTGAAACCCCTTCCTATTCCCGAGTGGAAGTGGGAAGACATTTCTATGGATTTCATCACGAGTTTGCCGACGAGTCGTCGTGGCATGAACACGATCTGGGTGATCGTGGACCGCTTAACCAAATCAGCTCATTTCCTTGAGATCAAGGAGACGTGGGGTCCCGAGAGACTTGCGCAACTGTTCATCAAAGAGATAGTCAGACTGCACGGTACTCCTAAAAGTATCGTTTCCGATCGTGACGGACGGTTTGTGTCGCATTTTTGGAAATCAGTTCATCGTGCTATGGGAACTCAGCTTAATCTCAGTACCGCTTTTCATCCTCAGTCCGACGGACAATCAGAGAGGACCATTCAGACATTAGAGGACATGTTGAGGGCATGCGTCCTCGATTGGAAAGACGATTGGGAAGCCCAACTACCATTGATCGAGTTCACGTATAATAATAGTTGGCATGCTTCGATCAAGATGGCACCTTACGAGGCCTTGTATGGTCGTCGTTGTCGATCTCCGTTGTGTTGGGACGACTTAATCGGCACCGAGCCCGATATGCTTATAGCTGCCCGTGAGAAGGTAGCTTTGATCAGGAGTCGTTTGTTGACCGCTCGAGTCGGCGAAATCATATGCGATAACCGTAAATCGACCATTAGAGTTCGAAATTTGGTGACCATGTGTTGGTCAAGGTATCCCAGTCGTGGTATCTTCCGTTTTGGGAAGAGGGAAAGTTAGTCCGAGATTCATTGGACCATTTGAGATTTTGGATCGAGTGGGCGAGTTAGCTTATCGATTGGCTTTACCTCCGGCGTTGAGCCGAATTCATAATGTGTTTCATGTCTCTCAGCTGCGGAAGTATGTTGCCGACCCGAGTCACATACTTCAGTTCGACGAAATCGAGATCGCCGACGATCATTCATATGAGGAGCGTCCTATACGAGTTTTAGAGCGGCGAATCAAACAGTTGAGGAATAAGACGATTCCTTTGGTTAAAATTCAGTGGTCTAGACACGGAGTCGAAGAGGCTACTTGGAAAACCGAGGATAGTATGCGGGAGAGTTATCCCGAGTTGTTTGACCCTTAGTTTCGGGGACGAAACTCTTTTAAGGGGGGGTGTATGTAATACCCAGTTGTAACTCAGTAATTATCATTCAGTATTTATCATTCAGTAATTGATACTCAGTAATTTCATTCATTATTGATCATTTATCACTCAGATTCAGTCATGGTATTCATCATTCAGAGTAATTGTATCGTGTATCAATCGTCATTCATCATTAATCTGATTGGAGTTTCGTGCCGTGTTTATCATCATTGTCATTTTCGTTGCGAACTGTGCGTGAGGAGTAGCGCACGCTACGTACTCATTTTAGCGTACGCTAATTGAGTATAGGTAGCGCACGCTACTACTCAGCCTTAGCGCACGCTAAGGTTACCTTGGCCGCGATCCGTAAGGTACCGGACTGCAGTGAGTTATAAGTAGCGCACGCTACGATTGGTAAGTAGCGCGCTAGCGGATTGTAGTAGCGCACGCTATATGTGTGAGTAGCGCGCTAAGGACGGATCGTGTTGAGTCCGGTGGCCACCGGAGTGCACGATTAATTCATAGCGCACGCTACGTATTGTTGTTAGCGTACGCAACCGATATATTAGCGCACGCTAAACAATGGTTGTAGCGCACGCTATCGAGTTCGAATCGAGGCGACGGTTTTACGGACTCCGATCGGGCATCAATATTTCGCTAGCGCACGCTAACAATGGATATTAGCGCACGCTAGTAGTATGGCCGTAGCGCACGCTACAAATAGGTACGTAGCGCGCGCTACCGTGTTCGGACAAGGTACCGACTACCCAAATTACTCGTTAGCGCACGCTATGCACAAGGAGCTAGCGCACGCTAACTGGGTAGTATAAATTGGACAGTTTAGTCGAGTTCGTCATTTTTCATCTCATTTCACTCCTTCGGTATTTTTGGGCGATTTCGAGCGATTCGGAGAGGATTCTTGAAGTGTAATCATCAATCATCATCTTCAAGCTCATCTTTCGGATTGATCATCATTTCATCATCTTCATCACATCGAATCAAAGGTATTAATCTCTTGGATCTAGAATTTGGATTTTGGGGTTTTCCTTCCGATTTCTTCGTGTAAGCTTGGATTATCATTGGAATATGTTAGTTATGGACTATCTAACTTGTATAAACATATTCCTACGGATTTAATGGTTATTTTCGAATTATTTCAAGAACCCTTGGGGTTGACTTGATTAATTGGGGATTTTCCGATTGAGGTTGTTGTAATCATGAGTTATGGATTCCTAATGGATTATTGATATCCTTGAAAGTGTTTTGATGGTTTGAAATACTCATCTTGGAGTTGGTTTCGATTCATTCGAGCTCGGATATCGTTGTGTCGACGTTTGAGTTGATTATGATCGCTTTGATTTGCGTAATGATCGGTTGTTGGTAATTGTTGTTATTCAAGGTTGTTCGAGCGACCGTATACGATTAGGGCGTTGTTCGTGGAAGGACTATGTCATCGGTATTGTGTAAGTTAACTCTTACTCGGTTAAAAGAATACTCATTCCTTTTGTTGTTGATTGCTCATAATCATAATTCATTCATCATAATATTAATCAATTTGAGACTTGTGGTTGTCGAATAATCATTTCATTCACGAGGAACGACGGTTCCAAATCATTTCATTGGGTTATCAATCACGCCACTATTACTTTCATATCGGTGAGTCATCTTGGTTTTGTTTAATTATTATTCATTGGTATTCATCATGGTCATTCTCGTTCATGTGACCTTCCGGTTCATATTGCGTGGCGGGTGTGGTCATGTGGAATTTTTAGTCGGGCACACGATGGTCATGTATTGGGTTCACCGATACATTGGACCGCACACGTAACGCTTACCTCCGTGAGACTAATTAGGTACAAGGACGGATGTGTCCGACATTCGTCTTGTACACTTGCACGAGAACATTACGGGCGTACTATGGTACTCCTCTTCGGCGTAATTCATAATTAAGAATATTTCATAACTTCGATTAATTCATGATTGTGTAATTTCAACTCTTGAGGATTGTTGTTACGTATGGCCCGGCCGTTGGGGATTTTGTTTTCGTGTCACGGCAAGGCAAAGGCACGGAAGAGCATGTTGACGCGACGAGTCCCATGATACTAGTAGGGCCCCAGTCATCCCGTTTGCTTGATCATTTGATCATTTGATTATTCTCATTTGTATTTTCCGCCGCAAATTCCGTTTGAGATATTTTATTTATTCAGGGTGGTGTATTTTATCTTCATATAAAATATACTAGTATTCGCTATTGTCCTGGTGTGTTGTATTAAACTCCTCATCGGAGTACTTGGTAATATAATGTGGTTCGGTACTACAATTATATTATTTAATTCATCATTTTCATTGCCTGGTGGGTCCCAGTCGGGGATTCACGGCACTGTAATATCCGCCTAGTTTGGGGTGTTACAGGGGGTTAGTAAAACTCCACTGTTTTACTAGTGCAAGTATCAAACCATACGAAATGTAACAAGCAAATAGCAACTACGAATTTAATACGGAAATCAATTATCAAAATGTTCCCGAGAAGTTTTAGAATTTCGAACTCAAATAAGAGATATTTGAAAAGGAACACATCATCTCGGGGATTTTTAAAGCAGAAATTCTTTTGGACCTTACAAAAACTTTTCGTAAATATTAAGGGCCTTAACCCAAAACTTGTTTCATAATTCAACAGTTTACAATACCGGAAACATTTCCATAAATCTCGTGGGGCTCGGGCCAACATTCTTTCTTAAAACTTTTCCTTTAAAAACTTTGATTTGAAAGTATCATGCTCATGACACCGTGATCCACTGTCACGTGTCTCCGTAGGTTCAACAACCCGCACGGACTACATCACGCACAATTAAACAAACATAATCAATTCCGACACCGTGATCCACTGTCACGTGTCTCCGTAGGTTCAACAACCCACACGGACTATTAACCAAACATAACCAATCCCGACACCGTGATCCACTGTCACGTGTCTCCGTAGGCATAACAACCCGCACGGACTATATCAATCACAACAATCACACACACAGTCCTGACACCGTAGTCCACTGCCACGTGTCACCGTAAGCCCCGTCGAGCTCACCCGGTTGGACGCACTGTGTCCGAAACTCATGGTCCACTGCCATGCGTTATCGTAGGCCTCGTCAGACCAGCACGATTGGACCTCAGTACCTCACTAAGTTCTGATTCCGTAGTCCACTGCCACGAATCCTCGTAGGTCCCGTCGAACCAACACGAGTGAACTTAGCGGTCACACACATATTCACATTCACATTACATACAACAATGAGCACAATTAATCAATCACCTTGATCACCACAAAATCGTACATTGCACGCACATAACACAACCTCGACACTCGCAACAACTATCATCAATCAACGACATTTAACCAACATAACACACATTCGGTACACAATACATTGAACAACCACGTGTACAACCATCTCATATGTACATCGCAATCCTGCACAAATGGCACAACGCCTAACACGGATACCAATATATCACTATTATCACAAAGCCTTCAAATTTCGGAAAACACAACCTACTCAAACGGAACATATTTACGGATGCAAGCAAAATCGTCATACATATCATACGTAATTACTAGTCACAAGATACAAGTCGTATAATAAGATACTTGCCTTAATAACCGCTACTAAACGCTCCGAAGAACACGGTTCGATCGGGAAGCTCGGACCCCGAAGAAGACAACGAAGGGAAGGGTTCCGACTCGAGTTCTTCACAAGAATTCGAACCTAACAACATATAATCAATAAATCATCGATCATACAAGGAAGAATAATCGTAGAACGCCCGAAAACCCCTCTATGACATTTTATCGGACACCTTCAAGGCGTCGATCAAGAACTCGACCAAAACAACGAATCGATACGATCCAACCATGGAATAACAAGGGAAATGATATAATACATCTAAATATTCATCAATACATCATAATCCTAAGTTAAATTAGATTAATCGGACGAAAACAACCAAAACACCCAAATTCCCCAAAACTAGATTTCTAGGAAATCTGACCTGATTCGGTAGATCGGAGGATGTTATAGGATGGATGATTGATGATATGAAACTCAAAACTTCATGGATTCATTGTATAACAACATCCTTCCATGATTCCAACACCTCCAGCCGCGGAAGAGAAGGAAAACCGAGTGAAATGGCTGAAGAAAAACGCTGCCAGGCCTTAAATAGGCCGATCACGGCCGGTTACGTACGTAATCGGCCAGCTTACGACGTAATCGCCATGGCCGAACGCATCCGCCTGAAATGCCGGAAGCGTTACGTGCGTTACCGGCCAGGGCCTTACGTGCGTAATCGGCCTTACGTGAATCGCCGATCACTACCGCCGCACGTTACTCGGCCAGTGCTCGCCCGAGCATGCGCGCCATGACTCGGGGACCAACTCCGACGGCCCGAACGACCGAAACCCGAACCTGAGTACGAATCGAAGATACGGTTACGAAGTACTCGCAAAGACGAATCCGAGCACTAAGAGAACACACGATTCCGACCACCCGAAGGCTCGAAATTCGACAACGGAAAGTAATTACCCAAACTTTGGGAAATTACGAAAATGGCCCAAAACGCCCGAAAATCACGATACGTGATCGAAACACCAAGCCAAAGCTCGCAACATGAATATTAACATTAAATGAACTTACGAGAAAGTCGAAACAACAGTTTCGGACGAGATTCGCAAGAATCGAACTCAAGTGCGGAAAAACCGCTAAAAAGCACGGAACTCAACAAAACGACACCGAAACGAACTCGGATGACAAAAAGTGCAGAATTAATCATTCTCAGAATGACGAAACGGTCATGAGAGAGTCGTCAAAATGGACTCCGGCCGAAAAAAAGAAATTTACCAAAAATCGAAAATTGCGGATATTACATTCTACCCTCCTTAAAAGAAGTTTCGTCCCGAAACTTAAAACAAGTAGGGAGAAGGAATATCCCGCCGGAAAAACTCAACTAGATACACAAGAAGCACGTAACTCATGCCCAATGGAGAAACGTTACAAGCAACGCAACGGAGTATACGGCGTGAAAACACGCTCCACGACGACCAACACGACGCCACCGGTAGAGACATAATAAAATCAACAAGTGACAAGCGTCATCAAACAGATATTACAATCGAGTCGATTATCTGAACAATCACAAAACACAACGAACAAAAATCAATACGATTGACCAACCCAACAGTTCATCAATCAAAACGCGAGCCAAACGCTGAACAAATACGGAATTCCACCGCCCAAGGGTTGGAAGATCGAAACGAGACTAATCTCGAACTTAAGGGAATTACGAAGGAGTCTGAACGTTCAACAATCACGAAACGAGATCAACAAAAACCGATCAATCAAACGATCGAACCACAACGATCGAGACAACAAAAATCGAACAATCACGTTCGAATCACGAAGAACAATAAAATTCAAACAACAACTCCAAGGTTCACATCTCGACTCGAGACAATATATGATCCGGTGAAAACAACATGTGCCTTCACATAAGATCCACAGGAAAGGGAATAGAAATTGAAAAATTACAACAACAAACGAGTTATTCCGAAACAATACCACGCTCGTTTGATCAACAAAAGCAAGAGGCAGGACAAGCTCAGAAAATGTCAACGAACATAAACTAGTTGACAGAGTCGAAAATACAGAAGTTCAAAATCCGATCCACTTCGAATAAAAGAACTAATAGAACCGAAAGATGTTACTTCCGAACAAGGTTCACAAGAATCGAACCGGACTCGTAAATGTCACAGCAATAACCAGATCGACCCAAAACAAGATCACAGCTCGTTCGAACGACGAAACCGAAATACAGAACAAGTCCAGAAAGTATCAACAAACACGAGCGAGTCGATAGACCTGAGAAAGAGGAAATACAGAAGTCAAAACGATACGGGCATTACATTCGACCTCTTATAAAAGAAATGTCGTTCCCGCAACTCACAACAACTGGAGTAAGGTGACAACACAAAAAGCAAACGACAGAAACATCTCCCATGGGCCTCTCAGAGCCGAGCCTCATATCTGTACTGAAGTTCGCGCCCCGAAAGACTCGGAACCCAACTCGCAAAACTGGATCCTGTGACGAGAAAAATAATTGGTACGTGCATGCCCCCAGCACACCACGGTTGAAACACCTCGGCTCGGCATACCGAAAATACAACTGCTAGGTACAATGGAATATAACGTCGCAAAACAACAAACCGGAGATGCCAACTTGGCACAACAAAGAATCATAACATATATCATATACAACGATTACCATCGTAAAATAATACACACAAACACTACAGCAACGACGTTATCGTTCGGCGACCTTAACGGCCTGAACAATAACTAGCACACAATTACAAACATCATGAAACAATCACACATGTACACAAACGTACAAACCCAAGCTTTAACAGCTCACACAGGTGCGATAACACGCAAGCCGCCACGAAATGACAACATTAAAAATCGTCATCACACCTCCCACAAAGGGCTAACAAACATATGCATGGCGAACGACTCAACGTTCACCACCAATTCAATCACAATTCGGAGGGCTAACACCCTAACAACAATACCAACATCATACATACCTTCTCCGACCACAAGCAGGAAATGATGGGTTTTTTTTTAAAAAAAATGAAAACCACCTTTTGAAAATAATTTAGGAGAAACACCGGTTGATCTTGAGTATCACGTTTCAAAAAAAAATACAAACGGGAAACATCGTTATCGAGACTTTGGAGAACCATTTCGCATTTGATAAAAATGAGGACACTTTCTTTTCGTGAAAAACTTTCGGAAATATTCGACCCTCGGGTCTAAGTAAAAGTGTTTTTAAAAAATTGGAAATATCTCAAAACATTTTGGTCCACGAGGTAGAAGAATTTTGAAACATATTGTGGCACCTTGGATGTACCACGAGAAAATAATTCATTTTAAACGTACGTCTCGAAATTTATTTCTAGGATACTCAAGGTTTTCAAAGATAATTCAATGGGCTAGAATGCCCAAAAATCTCAGGTAATTACCTAGAACATTATAGCGATGTGGGTCCCGCGCCGGAACCCACCAGGATAAAAACCATTTACAAAATACTAAATACCGTCATGAGAATTTCGCCAAAACGATCAAGGCCATAACACCAAAACCTCGGTTAAGGGAATCGATTTTCAAAATAAAACTCAGTCGGTAAAATACCGAAAGCCATTACAAAAGAACTCACGCAGCGGAAAAAAAATACAGTCCCACATGCACAATCCAATTGAATACGTCTCACAGCATCTAGTTTAAACATATAACAAAACCATTCCTCGGATTTTCTCACGAACTCAATCGTCGATACCTTATTCGAAACCCAACAAGGTTCTCAATTTTCACACCATACCACCCCTCACAGTGGTTCAAAGGTAAAACAACAATAGGCCCAGTTTTATACATATACTATATGTCACACGTATTAAATACAACTATATTCACAACACCGTGCAAATAAAATTATGCACCGCAATTAACTCATTTAGATACAATCATGATACACAGGTACTTCGCATAAAAGAGGAGACTTACGTCCACAGGCCGCACGGAGATGACGGTCGCCCACGATACTAATCTCATCCGACAACATATCCGACACGTTGTGACTACGCACAAATCAACTTGTCACCTGACGACTCGAACGACAAGACAACACATTACTCGACAAACCACGACTCGACTCGACCCGACAGCCTAGGTTTCCGCAACCTAGGCTCCGATACCATAATTGTAACATCCCCAAAACCATATGGGAATATTACACGCCGTAGACCCTTTCCACAAGGATCTACCAGGCTAAACATCCGTAAACAACCAAATGCTTGCACTGTGGTCAAACAATAAAATGATACAGACCGATGTGGTCACTTACACGTGAATACACGACCGATGAGGTCACACAACCCAATCGATAAAAGCGACTTAAATAACATTACCCACACAGGGTTGAAATACAATCTGACGGAAGACTGAAATCAACTCTGACAACACAACAAAAATCAAAATAACTCTCGACTCATGATTAGTACCGTAGCTCGTCATCCTCTTGTGCCAATCCTGTGACTGCTCCCCTGAATCTGCATGTACCTGGACGCAAAACAGACATCCACCCCCCGATTAGTCGGGGGTTAGTAAAACTCCACTGTTTTACTAGTGCAAGTATCAAACCATACGAAATGTAACAAGCAAATAGCAACTACGAATTTAATACGGAAATCAATTATCAAAATGTTCCCGAGAAGTTTTAGAATTTCGAACTCAAATAAGAGATATTTGAAAAGGAACACATCATCTCGGGGATTTTTAAAGCAGAAATTCTTTTGGACCTTACAAAAACTTTTCGTAAATATTAAGGGCCTTAACCCAAAACTTGTTTCATAATTCAACAGTTTACAATTCCGGAAACATTTCCATAAATCTCGTGGGGCTCGGCCCAACATTCTTTCTTAAAACTTTTCCTTTAAAAACTTTGATTTGAAAGTATCATGCTCATGACACCGTGATCCACTGTCACGTGTCTCCGTAGGTTCAACAACCCGCACGGACTACATCACGCACAATTAAACAAACATAATCAATTCCGACACCGTGATCCACTGTCACGTGTCTCCGTAGGTTCAACAACCCACACGGACTATTAACCAAACATAACCAATCCCGACACCGTGATTCACTGTCACGTGTCTCCGTAGGCATAACAACCCGCACGGACTATATCAATCACAACAATCACACACACAGTCCTGACACCGTAGTCCACTGCCACGTGTCACCGTAAGCCCCGTCGAGCTCACCCGGTTGGATGCACTGTGTCCGAAACTCATGGTCCACTGCCATGCGTTATCGTAGGCCTCGTCAGACCAGCACGATTGGACCTCAGTACCTCACTAAGTTCTGATCCCGTAGTCCACTGCCACGAATCCTCGTAGGTCCCGTCGAACCAACACGAGTGAACTTAGCGGTCACACACATATTCACATTCACATTACATACAACAATGAGCACAATTAATCAATCACCTTGATCACCACAAAATCGTACATTGCACGCACATAACACAACCTCGACACTCGCAACAACTATCATCAATCAACGACATTTAACCAACATAACACACATTCGGTACACAATACATTGAACAACCACGTGTACAACCATCTCATATGTACATCGCAATCCTGCACAAATGGCACAACGCCTAACACGGATACCAATATATCACTATTATCACAAAGCCTTCAAATTTCGGAAAACACAACCTACTCAAACGGAACATATTTACGGATGCAAGCAAAATCGTCATACATATCATACGTAATTACTAGTCACAAGATACAAGTCGTATAATAAGATACTTGCCTTAATAACCGCTACTAAACGCTCCGAAGAACACGGTTCGATCGGGAAGCTCGGACCCCGAAGAAGACAACGAAGGGAAGGGTTCCGACTCGAGTTCTTCACAAGAATTCGAACCTAACAACATATAATCAATAAATCATCGATCATACAAGGAAGAATAATCGTAGAACGCCCGAAAACCCCTCTATGACATTTTATCGGACACCTTCAAGGCGTCGATCAAGAACTCGACCAAAACAACGAATCGATACGATCCAACCATGGAATAACAAGGGAAATGATATAATACATCTAAATATTCATCAATACATCATAATCCTAAGTTAAATTAGATTAATCGGACGAAAACAACCAAAACACCCAAATTCCCCAAAACTAGATTTCTAGGAAATCTGACCTGATTCGGTAGATCGGAGGATGTTATAGGATGGATGATTGATGATATGAAACTCAAAACTTCATGGATTAATTGTATAACAACATCCTTCCATGATTCCAACACCTCCAGCCGCGGAAGAGAAGGAAAACCGAGTGAAATGGTCAAGAAAGACAACATCGGGCCTTAAATAGGCATTGCACGGCCGTTACGTGCGAATCGCCATGGCTTACGTAATCGCCATGGCCGAGCATCGCTGGAAATGCGGGCGTTACGTGCGTTACGGTCGTGGCCTTACATACGAATCGCCTTACGTACGTAACTGCCGATCACTACCGCACGTTACTCGGCCAGGGCTGGCCTGGCCCGAGCATGCCCGGCCATGACTCGGCCGGGACCAACTCCGACGGCCCGAACGACCCCGAAACCCGAACCTGAGTACGAATCGAAGATACGGTTACGAAGTACTCGCAAAGACGAATCCGATCACTAAGAGAACACACGATTCCGACCACCCGAAGGCTCGAAATTCGACAACGGAAAGTAATTACCCCAAACTTTGGGAAATTACGAAAATGGCCCAAAACGCCCGAAAATCACGATACGTGATCGAAACACCAAGCCAAAGCTCGCAACATGAATATTAACATTAAATGAACTTACGAGAAAGTCGAAACAACAGTTTCGGACGAGATTCGCAAGAATCGAACTCAAGTGCGGAAAAACCGTTAAAAAGCACGGAACTCAACAAAACGACACCGAAACGAACTCGGATGATAAAAAGTGCAGAATTAATCATTCTCAGAATGACGAAACAGTCATGAGAGAGTCGTCAAAATGGACTCCGGCCGAAAAAAAGAAATTTACCAAAAATCGAAAATTGCGGATATTACAATTATAAGTCTCAGTTCCTTTGTTATTTCAGCTGATCGCTTCATTATTAACTTCACTTCGAGTTGATTGATTTTTATTCTATTTGCTTTGTAGTTGTGTACACTATTGAATTTCAAAAACGCGGACTTTCTCATGCACATATATTGCTGTGGATTGATCGAGCAGATAGAAATATGTCTGCAAATTCTATAGATGATTTCATCAGTGCTGAGATACCAAATAAGGAACTCAATCCGGAGTTGTACAAGACTGTCTCTGAGTATATGGTGCATGGTCCATGCGGACCATTGAATCCGACTTCACCTTGCATGCACGATGGCAAGAAATGTTCTAAGAAATTTCCAAAGTCCTTTAATGAGCGTACTATTTTCGATGGAAATGGCTACCCGGTGTATAAAAGGCGTGACACTGGTGATACTGTCGACAAGAATGGCAATCTCATTGATAACAGGTACAATTTAAAATCATTATTTTAATGTTCATTGTCGCATTATATTTCACTCACTATGATATAAATTAATTGTCATTTATATTCAAAATAATATGAAGTTTTACTTTTTATTTATAGGTTTATTGTTCCGTACAATCCTTTCCTATTGATGAAGTATCAGGCACATATAAACATTGAATGGTGCAATAAGACAAATTCTATAAAATATCTGTTCAAGTACGTCAACAAGGGGGTTGATAGGATAGGCGCAAAAATAACTGTGGAGAACGAGGTGAAGGATTATGTTGACTGTCGGTACATATCAGCATGTGAGGCTGTGTGGCGTATTATGGGATATGATATACACTACAGAGATCCACCCGTAGAGCGTTTATCATTTCACATGGAGGGTGAACAGTCCGTTACATTCAAAGATGGTGACTTGATTACGGATTTATTGGAGAAGCATACTGTTGCAGAGACAAAGTTCCTTAAATGGATGGAATTCAACAAGCATCATCCCGAAGCACGTAAGTATCTATACGCTGAGTTCCCTAGATATTACGTGTGGGATCCTAGAGGTAAAGTGTGGAGAGACAGGAAGAACTTCAACAACAAAGTTGGAAGAATTTACCATGTTCCAATTAAGGCTGGTCCATTATACTTCATGCGGATTATGCTGAATCACATTAGGGGCGCCACTTGCTTTGAAGATTTGCGGACAGTGAATGGTGTTGTTCATCCTACATACCGTGATTCATGTTACTCTTTGGGATTGCTCGATGACGACAAAGAGTATATTCATGCTATAAAGGAAGCCAGTTTTTGGGGTTCCGGTCGTTTCCTTCGACATTTGTTCTCCATGCTTATACAGTCTGACAGTATGTACAGACCCGTTCATGTTTGGGAAAGTACATGGGAGTATCTATCGGACGACATCCAATACTTTATGCGGCGGAAGTTGAATAATCCTGGTATAAATTTAAGGAACTTTCTTATGTCGGAAATGTTATGTGAACATTTATTTGTTATTTACTATGCTAACTTTATATCTAAATATTTTAATATAGAATTTAGGCCCGAATGAAGAAACAGTTGAAGAATTTTACTCTTCTTTGAGATAGAAGAGTTTCTTTCTAGGAATGGATTTAGCTTGACTCAGTTGAAGGTATGCCCGTTCGACAATGTCGTCATAGATAATGGTATGAATAATTTGATTGCGAAGAAATGTAAATGCGATATTGATGAGATGAATGAGTTGCATAGCCGTTTATATCCATGTCTCACGGACGAGCAAAGAAGTGTGTACGATACCATTATGGATGCAGTCGATTCCGGTAATGGTGGAGTTTTCTTTCTATATGGTTACGGTGGCACAAGAAAGACATTTTTATGGAAGACACTGTGTTCTGCATTACGTGGTATACGTGATATTGTTCTCCCAGTTGCATCGAGTGGTATAGCTTCTCTACTTCTTCCTGGAGGCCGCACTCCTCACTCTAGGTTTAATATTCCTTTGCAGGTCGATGAAACAACCATGTGTAGTAGGATAACTCCCAATAGCGATCTGACAGGACTTTTGAAGAGTACAAAGCTAATTATATGGGATGAGGCACCCATGACTAATAAGTTTTGCTTTGAGGAATTGGATCGCAGTCTAAGGGATATGATGAAAGATCATCATGGTGTGGTATCTAACAAGCCGTTTGGTGGATTGGTCGTTGTCTTTGGTGGTGATTACAGACAGATATTGCCCGTCATACTAAAGGGTAGTAGGCAGGATATAGTCCACGCATCCCTTTGCTCATCTAAGACAATTTGGAGTTCCTGTCATGTCCTGAAGCTTACGAAGAACATGCGTCTGCAGGTACTTTTCTAAAATTTTATGCTAGATAATTACTTTTTATATAAATAACTTATTTTAAATGTATATAAATTGTTGACTTTGTCTTTATTAAACTACGGCTGCGGCTCATATGATGAGACCGAGAGCATCGGGAGTTTCTTTGAGTGGTCTTGAAGGTTGGAGATGGTGAAATTGGTGTTGATAATGATGGTGAGGTAGAATTCAAACTGCCTGATGATATTCTGATTCGGTCTATTGATGAACCAATTGTTGCAATAGTTAAGAGCACATATCCGAGCATATTAGACCATGTCGGTGATGGTCGGTACTTTCAGGATAGGGCTATTCTTGCTCCCACTAATGAGATCGTCCAGGAAGTAAATGATTATATAATGTCTCTTTTACCTGGAGATGCCACGAAATTCATGAGTTCAGATAGCATATGCCCTGACGAAGATGATACCGTCAATAGAGAAGATGTCTATTCTGTCGAGTTCCTGAACACTATAAGGACTTCTGGGATACCAAATCATATAATTCGACTTAAGGTCGGTTGTCCTATAATGCTTCTTAGAAATATTGACCAGTCTGCCGAGCTTTGTAATGGAACTAGATTGATTGTTACTGCGATTGGCAAGCACGTTATTGAGGCTAAGACGATACATGGAAAGAACGCCGGAGTGAAGGTTTTCATACCAAGGATGGTACTTTCACCTTCTGATATTACCAAGTTTCCTATTAGATTTCAACGAAGGCAATTTCCTATATTAGTTTGTTATGCAATGACTATCAATAAGAGTCAGGGACAGTCTTTATCTCATGTTGGGCTATACCTCCCAAAGTCTGTTTTTAGCCATGACCAGCTCTATGTTGCATTTTCCAGAGTAACAAGCAGAAAGGGGCTCAAGGTTTTAGCATTGGATGAGGAAGGCAATCCCACCGACACGATCAGTAACATTGTATACAAGGAGGTGTTTTCAAAACTTTGAGGTATGTTTTTATCATATTAATACACTTTATGTCTAAAGTAGCAATATACATTTATTTGATTTTGTTATTGCTTCGATTTGTCTGAATATCGTTTTGCGGTTGGCGATTATTCGGATGTCTCTTGTGATTGTGCGTTGACTTTGCATTCTCTTTCATATTTTTCGATGTACTGAACCTTTGATTCTATTTAATATTATTTATTGTTTGGATGATATTTTATTTCACGTATTACTGATTTAAAGAAAATTATGCCGTGGCAACGCCACGGGTTAGTACTAGTTGATATGGAAAGAGTGAAATCCAATAAGTTGGTAAAACAGAAAATATTGTTGCGGAAATTGAATAAGATGCAACTAGAGCTTTGTATACATCGCCGTGACGCATTTGGATGGTCGCATGTATATTCATTTTATCCGTGTGAATTTGTCCAAGATAAATTACTTTTCCCATTTTCAAATGTATTCTACTTGGTTTGAACTAAGTTTGGTGGGGGTGGGGTGGGGGAGTATGGTTTAATTTGGATAATTTGCCTTTACTTGCTTTCTTTATCTATATATATATAAAGAATGAGTTTCATGTTTTAATGTGAGTATTAATGACATTAGCTAAGAAACTCTATTATCATGTATGTCAATACATAATAATCATGTGTAAGTTTTTTTTATCATGTTTATTTATTAAATAGGCTCATTCAATTACCGTAATGCACAAATTTCCTTATTTATTTGTTTGTTATCTTTGGTAAAGCTGGAAATGTAAATACACATTTTATTATTGGAAAAAATTGTCATTCTAATTCAGCTTGAAAAGGACAATTAAACTAAAATATATTTAAATATTTGATACAAAAGGATGTTTGGTTTATTGAACGGTGAAATATTGTATATGTTTAACGTCAATTATCTTACACAAACAAACATAGTAACAAACAAATACAATAAGACTCTCCGAACCACAACAGAAAAGTCATTGCAGACGATGGAACTTTCCATCTTATACTAAAACTATAAGATATGAAAAATAAAGTGGAAGAGTAGTAAAGTCGATTTAGGAATTTTTAAGACCATGGTTATATTTTGCCATTGAGTTTTGGTACAAATATCATCAATTCATAAGGTCACTAATCTGTGTTATAATCCTTTCAACTATTTAAATTCGAGAGTTGTGTTTCGACAAAAGTTGTGTAAGTAATCTCAATAAATAAAGGTCTTAATGTTATGATATTACCTTTTTTTTCTTAAAAAGGTCTAAATAATGACGTATTTTCAATAGAGAACTGTTGCGTATTTTACATTCACGATTTGTCATCTACTGCTTTGAACCCAAAAAGTGGAAATAGCTCAATCCATGAAAAAAGAAAGTATCTTGGTGTGTGAGTGTTAAAAGTGAAATGCTAATGTGGCTATTTAGTTTAAGTCACTATACTGTGTCCTTTAATCTTATATATATAAAGCTTAAGAAACCTTATAAATGTAAGTGGTCATGCTTAATGCTTGATGAATTGATTGTATCATATTTGTTATTCCACATTGATTTCCAGGCATGTCAAGCAACTTTCGTTAAGTGTACAATGAATATTCACATAATGGCCATTTATATGTTAAGTATATGAAGCATTTGTCAGTTATAAATGTAAAGTGATTATAATAAATAACTCACGAATTGAAAGTGAAATGTGGAGATGAAGTGTTTGGTGCCATGAATGCATAAATTAAACACACCAATTAGTATTAGTCTTTTTACCTTCCCGTCCATGAGTTACAAATATTTTATCAACTATATAATGTGTCAAAAATCACACACAACAAAACACAACTTCCTCCACACAAATGCACATTGGGCTACAACTTATTATGGTGGTAAAGTAAGCATCATATCGTCTAGCTTAATTAGCATATTGATTTATATTGTTTTATGTAAATTTCACGTGTGTTTTGTGTGTGTAACAATGTAGGACATAAAGATGATGCTTATGAGGTTTGGTAGTAACGTCATCTTCTCTAATGGTTTAAGAGATCCTACACATCGTTGTCTTATCAATTATGTGGTACATGCACGAACATTTTTACTTTGATCGAAAATGCAATATACTGATTAACTGTATTTAAGTTACTAACGATCAACTATATCTAATTGTTTTTTGTAGCGCGTCAAGAAGCATTAAAGAAAGTTATCGAGAAGTCACAAAAATTGTATCAAGAACAAAACATGAAAAAGGCCAATGAACAACAACGACAAAAACAACAACAACAAGAACAACAACAAAAACAAGAACGACGCCATGGCCATCGGTGAGATGAATACTTAGCATTCATATTAATATATGTTACAAATTAAACATGCAATATTTTGCTTCATGTAATACCGATAAATGGGCTAATACTATTGATTCGTTAGCAAGTAAGTTTATTGAAAATAATGTGACGAGTTCAATTTTTAGTCAATAATTATTACTACACTTTGTTGGTGCATTTTAATATTTTTGCTCTTAATTCAGTTTTTTGTCTTGCGGTGTGTTAATGTCACTTTCTTAATTAAACGTCTTGAAATATTGCGTGACTTTGATACTTGATATGATTGTGTAAGTTATATCGATGTTACATATTGAAAATGGTAGTATATAATAAAAATATCTTCACACTATCATCTTTATCCATAAATGGTGCAAAGCAATAGACTATAGATAAAACAAATACGTATTAATGATTCGGGGAATCATATCCACAATTAGTATCGGCAATTAAGTGATTATGTTATTTTGAGAATTTATCATTTATATAATTTTACTGTAGTTTAAATCTTACATAATAAATAATATCATTTTGACGATTTATGTAGTTTAAACAATATAGATATACCATTTATATAATCTATTATAAATTAAATTTAAATCTTACTCAATAAGTAATATCACTATGGAGATTAATTGATTATCTTAATATAATTTTAGTTTCATTTGTAGAATGACAAACAAATTTGGCAAAATAAAATTGTTATATTAGTTATTAAGAGTAGAAAAATTATATGTTGAGATTGATGTCTTCAAATATATTTATATATGCAACCTGGTACAAATTAAATATACTAACAATATTGGACCGATTTTCACAATAATAAAAAATATTGAAACTTAAATGGTTTTTGTGCATAAAATAAAGTTCGATTAATTAAGCGTAGTAATGTGGAACTACCGTATTGGATATGATAAACCAAAAGGATAATTAATTGTCACAAGTTAGATCTCAAAATATAGCGAATATCCACTTTGTTACGATTTTATATAAGGGTTACATTTATTTTGAAGAACCGTATGCGTTTAACCTCCATTTGACATTTAGTATGTAACTTATACATATTAAAAAGTTACATGTGAAGAGACTCCTTTAAATGTAGCATTTTGAAAAAAGTCTCTTCACATATACTCTTTTAATGTCAATAAACTATTTTAAATGTGTGTCATGCTTAGAAAAGGTGTGATACCATCACAACTTTGATATATAATGACGAAAATAAGTGCCAAAGATTACGCTATGAACACTTATATACAGCCCATGTAATGACGAAAATTAGTGTTGAACAATACACTATGAACATTTAGATTAAGCCCGTGTGCATCGCACGGGTCTGAATGACTCGGTCTAAATATAAAAGTCACCAAACAACTAATTAAACTCATTCATCTTAAACTCATGCGATGCTTACAAAAGTTGTGATACCATCACAACTTACAAACCTAATGACGAAAATAAATACCACACATTACACTATGACCAATTAGATAGAGCCCGTGTGCAACGCACGGGTCTGAATGACTAGTTAATATATAAATGTTGAGTTTCATCATTAAACGTAAGTATTTATAATCACAAATTATATTTTTTTTTAAAGTGTTTAATATTTATGATAACCTCTACTATATTATAAATCATTTGTGACTTTTAGGGAGGTCTTAAAATATTAAGATACATACTTAGAGCATCTACAATGCATCAAGTTTAAAGACTTGATGCATTTAATACATATTAACCACAAGGTTTGTGCAATGGAACTCACCTCATTATCACGCATCTTGGTGAATTTGTTATTCAAGCAAAACTCACTTGGAGACGTAACGACGCAATCGTTACAAATGAAAGACAAAACTCGGTTCTGTACATCAATTTTGGTGTAAGAGACAAAAGAAAAAAACCTAAGTTGTGTGTAGTATAAATTTTATTTTTGAAATAGCATGTATTGCGTTATGGTGATGAAAGTCACTCATGTATTTGATGCATTTTTATTGAAATAATTCTATTTACAAAAACTTACTTAAACAAATTTCCTTTATTCAATGAAAGACTTCGATCGAAACTAAGCATAATAACTAAATACGCATAACCCTTTCAAAATCGATGATTCTTTACGGTGAACAAAGCCCGTGCATCGCACGGGCCATGATGTCTCGTTCATATAGAATTTGCACTAGTTATTCTTTTTGGTTAGTCAAACACATTTACTTTCTTCTTAGATTAGTTATTTTTTTTTGTCGGTTAAAAAATTGAGAAGTTGGTTATTGAGGTTGGATTTTGTTAGTCAAGGATGACTTGATGGTTGTCCATGATGAAGCTTGATCTTCTTTAGAAGTGCTGAAAAAAAGAGAGGAAAACATGAAAATGCTGAAAAAAAGAGAGCAAAGCATGAATTCAGATACCTGAGGAATTGCTTATTGGATTTGAATATGTTTTGACAGGAAATGGATCATATAAAAATTAATTATCTTGTGAAATCTAGAAATTTTTATAGGCCATTGATATTAGTGATCTAACGGTTGTAGATAAGTAGAATTATATGCATTCATGTATTTTTTTTATTGCATTATTTGTTGTATATAATAATGGCCAAATGACGAACAACAAATAATAACAAATATGCAATGAAATTACTTAATAATGCAATTGGTTTCTAGATTTCACCATTAAGGGTGTTTCCACCATAGTCAATCCCTGTTTTGACATATTAAATTGGCTTCTTTATTTTTATTGTCAATTTCGGAGAAAATTTTTTTAGTGTCTAGAACTTATTTTGAGTTTTTTTTTGGAATATATATGATAGCAAGTGAACTTAGAAGAGGATGTTAGGCGGTTTTTCTATCGTAACCAATTTATCTCGTATTAGCCTTTTGACCAAAAATCTCTTATCACTTATTAGCCCCTTGAACTTTTCACTTTCTTTTGATATCACGATATGAAACTGTTGAGTAGAATGATCATTTTAATTTATTGATGGATTATGGAACTAATTAATCGAGTGGCTTAATATTGTGGATTCATGAAAAATATGTGAAATAAGATCACAAGCCTCTCAACTGTGGGGCCGAAGTTAATATCTTATATATTTTTAAAAATACAAAAGATACATCATCCAAAATTATAAATAACAAAACATTAAAGCTAGATGTTAAATATAAAAATACCAAACATCGCTCATCAAAGTGGGCTAACTCGCGATCCTTCGCTACTGAAATCTTCTATAATTTCATCCAAAGTAATCTTTTCAGCAAGTTCTCTTTCGATATACAAAACCAACTAGTCATTTAGAAAGACGGAAAGTGTTGGTTGAAGAGGACCAAGATTCATATAAGCTCGTCGAATTGTATTTTGTTGATTGACGGGATAATCATAAACTTGATGACGCAAGCGAGGGTCTCGTTCTAATGCACTAAGATCAATATTATTACTATTCATTTGAGGTTTTTTGCAAGGGTTTTCGGTAACCGGACACTAGGTGAAGCCGGGGTATTATCATCTATATTTGTTGTCTCTTCGACATCTTGAGAAGAAGAACTAACATGTTTTCTTTTAAAAAACTCATGAATGATAGATTGAGTTTTCTTCATCTACATGTCAAACAAAATTAACAATTTTATCACATTTTAAATCAATTGAACTATCAAAGTATTAATAATTTCATAAAAAAAATACTAGGGCAGGCTACAAAAGAATCCCAAAATAAAAGGACAAAGAGTGAAAGAGTAGAGGGCAAAACCTAATCGATATCGACGTCTTCTTTCTACTGGACTGCTGGAGGCCGCTGCAGTTCTGGATGAAGACGATGGTCGTTGTGCTTCCTTCCTGGTCACGAACTGAAGGCGCTTGAGTGGGAAAGAAGTCCATCTTCTTTTTCCAAAAAGAGGTTATAGCGTGGGCTGGGCTTTACTTAATTATACCTGGCTCATATGGAACAGATTCAAGCTGCAAGTTTAATGCTTTCGCAAGAGCAGGAGAACACACTAAAGTTCACAATCAGGAAAAAATAATATAATAGACCTCCGGCGATAATAATATAATAAGGGAAAAAATATAGGGTCATATTGGAAAATGGGTACTGTGTAACAGAGGTCAGACGGGTGGGTTTCACACAGAACAACTGACGGCCAACTGAGTTTCTGAGATAGAGTCGTGTGAAATGTAAAAATTGCCAAAGAGAGGCAGCTGCGACCTCCGGCGAATGACGGCGACAATCTCCGACGAGTAGTGCCGGTCCGTGTCCTTTGTCCTTGTCTTCTTCTTTTGCTCCCTTCTGAATTCTTTTTCTTTCTTCTTTTTTTTCCTTCTTTTTCCTATGATCTGATCTCTTCCGATTCTCCCTTTTTACGGACTCATCTGAGGAGAAGAAGAAGGAACCGAAAAGAAAAAAGAAACCAAAGTATGATCTCTACTATTTTTTTTTTAAAAAACCCGGAGGCCTGGTGAAATTGTAAGCTTTTGTGCCTTATTTGCTATCACTATTATGAAAGTCTTGCATTGGTATATGTGCAATTAGTGGAAGATGGTTTTAGGTAGTTTTTTTACCCTGTCTAGCCTTTTTGCTTACTGAATAATGTTGAAAGTTTCTATCTAACGGACCTCGTTGAGCCTCTTGCTTATTTTTCTTGTTAGTCAGCATAATAATCGTTTAGTCGCTTTAATCGCTTTTCCTATATTTGAGTTTTTAGAATTAGTTTTTGAAGATGGATTTTGGTAAAAAAAAAAAAAAAAAAGGGTGTACCGAGTTTAAAGGTGAGGGGAATGATTTTTTTTGAACAAAATGTTGTAGCACTATTGATCGGTATCGCCGTTTGGAGATAGAGTTTTCGTTGCGGAAGCAATATAGATAAAGTGCAGAAAATAAATCGACACAAGGATTTATAGAGGTTCGGCCAAACGTGCCTACGTCCTCTCTCGTTATCTTTTTCAATAAGATGAAGATCAACCTCTGCACCTCTCTTCTATTGGTCGATGGATAACCGTTACAAGCTCGTCTTTTATCGGTCCGAGTAAACCGTTCTCTTACTTGTCTTTATGTCGGCCCAAGTTAAACCGTTTTCCTTTTCTATTGGATAAGGAATCAACCACTCTAGCTTTCTATCGGTACTAGATAAACCTCACTTAGATATCGATTGCGATTCTAACAATGCCGGATCCTTGATCCTAATAACACCGAATCCAATCGTATATATTCTTTTTCCTCTCGTGTATGTGTTGAAAGTATAAACACCCAAATTATCAATATAAGCTCAATATTACAACAATAATAGAATGTAAATGAATATCAGATCAATGTCTTGATTGCTTGAAGTTGTTGTATCTTCAATACCATAAGAAGTGGTATTTATAGGCATTGGAGCCTCAACTATCCGTTACTAGCCGTTAGCTTCTTTTGACTTGCTAGCGTGCGCTAGCTCTTCCTCATAGCGTACGTTAAGCCTCATTACGTACGTTATGCACTCCATGTAGCGTACGTTATCGTTATCCAGTTTCAGTTCAGTGGCTTCGTTTCTTCCCTTACGTACGTTAGACATGTCCACGGGTCGAACCCGTCGGGTCACCGGGTCCGACCCGTCGGTTCGTCGGGTCCAATAAGGGGGACCCGAACCCTAACCCGGAAATAAAGACAACCCACCGGGTCAGCGGATCAACCCACCGGGTCAGCCGGTCAACCCGCCGGGTCAGCGGATCAACCCGCCGGGTCAGCGGATCTCGGTCAGATTATTTTTATTTTTATTTTTTATTCGTAATATAAAAATTATTTTTTGAAATACAATTATTAATTTGTTATATAATTTTTAATGAGGATAATAGAGTTATTTTGTTGTGTGGTGGGTGGGGCCAGAAGGGATTTTTTCTTAAAAAATGGTCGACCCGGCGGGTCAGTGGCGGGTCGTGACCCGCTGGGTCAGCGGGTAGGAATTAGGTCGACCCTAACCCTAACCCGCAACCCGTACGACCCTTGACCCGTATGACCCGTGACCCGGCGGGTCCGGGTCGGGACAGGTTCCAGCCGGGTCGTAACCCGCCAGGTCCGGGTCGACCCTTGACCTTGGACATGCTTAACGTACGTTATTCCTTCGTGTTACGTACGTTAACAGTCTCACGTAGCGTACGTTAACCATGCTTCGTAGCGTGCGTTAACTCAATATATTCGTTGCCTTCACTTGTCAAACTATCCGTTTGATATGCTGACTTTGACCAGATTCTTTCCAACGTTCATCTGATTTGAAATCTCATTACGTACGTTAACCTCCTTGTGTTACGTACGTTAAACTGCTTCGATAGCGTGCGCTATATAATATATATAGCGTGCGCTAACTTTGTATTTGATCAGCTTTTTGCGTCTTCATCACCTTCGATGTTTTGCTTCGCCTCTTTGTTGTTTTGCTTTGTTTACCAACTTAATCATCAAAACTCTATTAATTAATGTATGAAATAAAATATTCCAACAATCTCCCTCTTTTTGATGGTTACAAAACAGCCCTTGAATTGGATAAATCCTGCAAAAATAAATATATATATTTGTACGAATCAAAGTTTTCGGATTTGATCGTTTCGTTAGATTCACCCATTTTTTCTTTTTTCTGTCATTTTCGACTTCTCCTTTTCATTTTTCAACTCCTTCGTTTCTCCCCTTTTTTGTATACTTTATTTTTCTCCTTTTCGACTTCTTTGATTTTATTATTTTCTCCTACTTTTTTCTTTTTATTTTTTGCGTCATTCTTCCATGACGCTTTTTATCCGATTCTACTCCTTTCTCACCTTTTTTGTATTCAGCAAAAAGTGTAATATAAATGAATAATAAATACCAATTGATGTATAAAATATGCATGATAGGGTTTAACTCCCCCTGAGTAAAATATCCATTTTTAAAAAAAATACTCCCACTGAGTATAATATCAATTGTTTAAAAATTAATTCTTGGGGACCCAACCGATAGTTGGTTTTTCTTTCGAAACATAGACGATATTCGGAATAATAGTTCCTTTGGTAATCCAAATTTTCTTAGTTTTTATCGTCCGTCGAGGGCTTTTGCAATTCGAAATGTGGTGCCCAATTTTTAAATATTTTTCGCACCGGGGTACATTAAAGTTTAAGGATTCGTGTTTAGAATTTTGTTTGTATCCTAACCCCTGTTTATTCAACGTAAACTTTTGCACCGAAAGCATTTGTTCAAATTTCTCGTTTCCACACGAGAATTTCTTCGTTAAATTTTTCATCTCGGTTTGAATTTTCAAGAGATCATCCTTTAAAATATTTTCGTTTTCAATGTATTTTGAATGATCGGTCTCGATAAAATTTCTCTTTTCAAGAATTTTGGAATTTTCAATTTCCAATGTTTTATATTTAGATTTAAGGGATTTAATCTCGGATAAAGCATTTTGATAGTCCGTATGCAATAGTTCAAATGCTTCAAAAAGTTCATCGTAAGAATTACTTACTTAGCTTTCGACGTCGCTATCGTTGAATGAACTCCGGGCGAGCGAGATTATTTTGATTTAGAAAATCTTCATCTTCGTCATCATCGCTCCATGTTGCTATTAAAACCTCCTTCTTGGGTTTTGCTCGGCAATTCTTCGCAAAGTGGCCTGGTTTACCATATAATCGACAATTGTTGTCGAATTTCTTAGATTCGCTTATTTGGATGTCCTGCTTTCTCCGGTTTAATAAGTATTGGAACTTATTAATATTTTTGGTATAATATGCCGATTCTTCGTCGCTTTCATCAATCGGGATTTCTTCCTTTCTTGACATCTTAGCCTTCATGGCTATTGATCTTTCCTTCAGCTTTGGTTTGACATTCTGAGATTTTTATACAATCTCGTAGTTTATAAGTGAACCAACGAGAGCACTAAAATCAAGATTGTTTAAATCTTTAGATTTCATTATAGCCGTAACCGTGCCGCCCCATTCAACAGGTAGTGATCTTAAGAATTTCTTGACTTTCTCACTACTTGATAATAATTTACCAAACGAAGCTTGTCTATTGGTTATGACCGCAAATCGGTCGAGCATGTTGGTGATGGACTCGTCACCCTTCATCATGAATAACTCGTAGTCATGGAGAAGCATATTGATTTTTATCTCCTTGACTTGAGTTACCCCTTCGTGTGTGATTTCAAGAATTTTCCATATTTTTTTAGCACTTTCACACGATGAGATACGATTGATCTCTTCTGAATTTAAGGCACAATATAGAAGTTGAGTAGCCTTACAATTTAGATGGTCGTTCTTCCAATCCTCGTCATTATATTTTTCGAAACTCTTAAGTGATCCGTCGGATTTGATTGGAACTTTCGGGCCAAGACAAATGATCTTCCAAATCTCTATATCATAGGCACGAATAAAGATCGACATCTTTTTCTTCCATGTCATATAATTTGATCCATCAAAGAATGGAGGTCGGTTCAAAGCAAGACCTTCGACCGGAGCAAATTGAAACGCCATTTGGATCTTCTCCTCGGATGTTAAACTGCTTATTGGAGATACCGCTCCGATACCAATTGTTGTAGCATTAATGGTCAGTATCGCCGTTTGGAGATCGAGTTTTAAAACTCTTTCGCGTTGCGAAAGCAATTTAGATAAAGTGGAGAAAATAAATCGACACAAGGATTTATAGAGGTTTGGCCAAACGTGCCTACGTCCTCTCTCGTTATCTTTTTTAATAAGATGAAGATCAACCTCTGCACCTCTCTTCTATCGGTCGAGGGATAACCATTATAAGTTCATCTTCTATCGGTCCGAGTAAACCGTTCTCTTACTTGTCTTTATGTCGGTCAATGTTAAACTGTTTTTTTTCTATTGGATAAGGAATCAACCACTCTAACTTTCTATCGGTACTAGATAAACCTCACTTAGATATCGATTGCGATTCTAACAATGCCGGATCATTGATCCTAATAATACCGAATCCAATCATATCTATTCTTTTTCTTCTCGTGTATGTGTTGAATGTATAAACACCCAAACTATCAATATAAGCTCAATATTACAACAACAATATAATGTAAATGAATATCAGATCAATGTCTTGATTGCTTGAAGTTGTTGTATCTTCAATACCATATGAAGTGGTATTTATAGGCATTGGAGCCTCAACTATCCGTTACTAGCCGTTAGCTTCTTTTGACTTGCTAGCATGCGCTAGCTCTTCCTCATAGCGTACGTTAAGCCTCATTACGTACATTATGCACTCCATGTAGCGTACGTTATCGTTATCCAGTTTCAGTCCAGTGGCTTCGTTTCTTCCCTTACGTATGTTATGCCTTCGTGTATACGTACGTTAACAGTCTCACGTAGCATACATTAACCATGCTTCGTAGCGTGCATTAACTCAATATATCTATTGCCTTCACTTGTCAAACTATCCGTTTGATATGCTGACTTTGACCAGATTCTTTCCAATTCATCTGATTTGAAATCTCATTACGTACGTTAATCTCCTTGTGTTACGTACGTTAAACTGCTTCGATAGCGTGCGCTATACAATATATATAGCGTGCGCTAGCTTTGTGTTTGATCAGCTTTTTGCGTCTTCATCACCTTCGATGTTTTGCTTCGCCTCTTTGTTGTTTTGCTTTGTTTACCAACTTAATTATCAAATCTTTATTAATTAATGTGTGGAATAAAATATTCCAACACAAACGTGTTATTATCCATTATGTGATGGGTCTTATTGATCAATACCCTAATAATTAGATGGTGACACCAAAATAAATGATTATGTGATTCAAGTATGACGAAATTGTTGTTGTGATTTGTTTAGAAGAAGAAGGATTGTACACTACTACAAAAATAGGCAAAGAGACCCGTCCAATTAAGGCTAAGAGACCACCTCTGGACGGGTCTCTATCTCAGGGGTCTCTTTGATAAAGAGACCACCTCATTGGAGTGGGTCTCTTTTTGAGACATAAGAGACCCTTTATTAGAGAATGAGGTCTCTTATGTAATTATTTCGACAAATATTTTAAAAGGATAAGAGACCCGTTATTAGAGATATGAGGTCTCTTTGAATTTTTTAATATTTTTATTGTAAAACTAGAGAGAGCCGTTGTCACACCCAACAGGTCTCTTTGAATTTTTTAATATTTTTATTGTAAAACTTGAGAGAGCTACTGTCACACCTAACGGGTCTCTTTTATTTTTTTAGTATTTTTTATTATAAAACCTAAGAGAGCCGTTTGCATTAGGGCTGGGGGCGGGGCGGGTTGGGGCGAGGCGAAGGTAAAACCGCATCCGCCCCGCAATTTTTGTGCGGTGCGGGTTTTTGCGGGGCGGGGCATTTTTGATATTGAAAACCGCACAAAATCATAGTTTTGCGGGGCGGGGCGGGGCAAATACAATATTTATATAAATATCTAAGTGTTTTCCCTTGTTATATGCGGGGCGGGGCGGTTTTTTGCGGGGCGGTTGGGAAAAAAATAAAACCGCATTCGTCCCGCAATTTTGGTGCGGTGCGGGTTTTGTGCGGGACGGGGCGAAATCAACATTTGAAACCGCCCCGCCTCGCTATTTTGCGGTGCGGTGCGGTGCGGGGCGGGCGGGGCGGTTTGTTTTGCCCAGCCCTAGTTTGCATACTTAACAGGTCTCTTATCACTTTTGTGTTTTTAAAATAATACTTACCCCAAACCCCGACGCGCACAAAAAAAAATGTTGTTAATATTGGTAGACATAGTCATGAAAGCCCGTTCAACATTAGTGGCATCTTTTGCACTTGTCTCCATGAAGGGAATGCCAATTTCATCCGCAAAAAAAAAAACACTACGGAATAACATTCTGCTTCCAAACCAATGTTCCGATATTTTACTTAGGACGGCAAATGCTTACAAAAGATGAGTCTTATTAAAGCCCTACCTTAACTAGATCACTGAAAACAAACAACTTCTTAAACTTGTTAAATTCACTTCTACCATACACAATAGCATCCTGCAGCTTTCCATTATGCAGTAAAAAAAAGAATATCAGACCATAAGGATATTCCAACCTTTCATTCAGAATACCACATCAGTTACACAAGGAAAACAAATGATTACCCGAACAAGTTTAATAAATTTAGGACAATGTAGCGAAAAGCAAATAGTTGATGTACCATCCTGCAAAATCCAGTAACATCATATTGTTGTAAAGACAGTCAATATTTACGAGAGAAAAAAATGACCATGGAATGGTAAGGGAGCGGAAGAATAAATTAGAAACCCTTTCCACAAATGCACTACGCCATATATGGGCTTTAACAACGCTTTTTTCAATGTTACAAGCAAAAGTGTAACTATATATGCCTTGAAAGTGATCTAGGCCTACACTTTTTTCGGTGTTAGCATTGCTATAAATCACTATTACGGTAGACGTTATTCAGTATCTATGGTAACGTTGAAGTCGGTGTAGCCGTTGGTCTTTAAAAAATGTGTAGCCGTTGATCTTTAAAAATCAATAAAAAATAGGAGAGCTCAATAATTGTCCGAATATTAGTCAATTAAATAGGCGGGCTCAATCTTTGTCCAAATATTTCAATTGCGGGTCAAATTTCAATTATTCACTCCCAAGTCTTTCTCTCAACTCTCTCACAGCTCAACTGTTGACGAGCCAACCGACAATACATTTCGTATCATATATCTTATATATATATATATATATAAAAGTAGGAAAAGTAAATATAAGATAAATAAATATAAGTTATATATATAACTTATATTTATTTTACTTTTATATATATATATATATATATCCTATTCTATATCCTATCATATCCTACATCCTACAACTATCTTAAAAGAGTGATGGCTCTTTGGTCGAAAATGTTTCCTCTCAATTTAGCGCTTCCTTTTTTTGTGGAGATATTTTCACACTTTCGTCTCTCTTCCACAAATAGGCGTCAAACTCTCCTCCTGCCACCAAAACCTTTTTCCTTTCCTTGTTTTATTCAACGCACGTCTACTCTTATCGCTCTCTTCCCACTTCGTTCTTCTTCATCACAAATATTTTCATTCTTAGGCCGATGCTGTAACACCCCCAATCCGCTCAGGGATATTACACGCCGTAAAACCTTTCCTCAAGGATCTACCAGGCTGGTAATGACATATAACAACTCAACCACGCCTTTAAGTCTAAAATGACTCAGTAGACCGATTTGGCCTTTCAACAAATACATACAACTCAAATACAACTCATGCCCAGGCAGGGGTCAAAATACAACCACACCCGTACAACGGGAAAATATAGCAGCGGAAAAATAGAGTACAACTGAACCAATAAACAATGTACGGTTCCTCATGTGATTAGTGTCGATCATCTTTCATCATCCTTCGTGCCGACCCTATGTTATGCTCCAAAACCTGAATGCAAAAACAGACATCCACCCCCCGAATACTCGGGGGTTAGCAAAACTCCACTATTTTGCTAGTGCAAGAACAAAGTGCAAATACGAGCCATATCATTCACATTCCACGAATAACAATAACCAAGGATCCTCAAAGATCCAAACGAAACGAAAAGTACTTCCCGAGGCAAGAGTTTGAGAAAACATTTCAAAATCGAAATATCATAAATCAATGGAAGTAATTTATAAAACGGTTTAGAATGCCATCGAGAGTTTTAATAGAAAACAATTTAGGATTATCAAATCCTACTTTTCAAAATCCAAAAGACAAAATGGGTCACCGCCCCAAAGGTTTACTTTCCGAAAAATGACATTTACCAAACCGTTGGGATTTTAGCCCCAAATCCGTAAAATGACTTTTACAAAACCATTGGGATTTTAGCCCCAAATCTCATCAACTCACAGTACACAAGAATGACCACAAGGTTCGTCTCCCAACATCAAAATCCACAAATAAAGGATTTAAAACAAACAACAAAATACTCTAGCGCCATCCTAGCCAAGTAAGCCAAACGAACAACTTACCTCTTACACACTTAGTCGATGCATGCAATCATGAAAACCATTCAAAAGCACTCATTTCCGGAAATGCCATAGTCAAATCACATTTGTAAAATGCACCACAATTAACCGTGGATCCACCCCTCCGTGGACCCCTACCGAGACCCGTCGGATCTAACCCGTAGTGGTTAAAAGCAAGCTCGCGGATCCACCCCTCCGTGGACCCCTACCGAGACCCCGTCGGATCTAACCCATAGTGAGCATACACACACACACGTTACTCATGCAATACTAATATGCTAAGAATGTAAGTTCATCAAGAATACTTACTAGAGATGGCCACTAATCCGACACCATTATCAAACTCTTCAAAACACAATAAAAAGATTAAACACGGAATACACGATTCCATAACTTTTAAACAACAAGGATATTATCAAAGCCTCCAACATTCAAAATAATCAAATCGTAATCAATTCCCAAAACACAACGTTCACAAAACACACATGCGTTTTGAAAGAGAGCCTTTAACGAGGCCAAACCGAAATCTTTTGAAACTTCATTTCAAATAACCAAACAAACACATCAAGACGACCACCGATCATCATATCCATAAAACGAGAAAAGTATGGGCAAGGTACTTGCCTCGAATAACCACAACGCGGAGAATCGGCCGAAGTAGGTTGGCACGAACCGACTACGAACTCGCCGACTCCACCGAACGACAATCCACAACAATGAACTACGAACGAAAACAATAACAACAAAAATGAATTCCAAAGTACGACCCAAAGCCGCTGAATTCAAAGAACAAATGACGAAGGTTCAAGGATTTCCCCCAAAACGGCCAAGAACACGATTCGTCCCGTCAAATCACGAAAACGGAATTCCAAGTTGAAATATGGATATACAATCCATAGAATATGTTTAACAACATCATTTAACCATAATCGATCCATCGAAAATGGATGAAAAACGAGATCGAGGACAAATCCCCCAAAAAGTCGATTCGAAGGAAATCAAGAAATATACTTCGATTCGACGAAGAACAATGGATTAAATGATGTTAAACACAAGAATACTACCAAGATTAATCATACCCATCATGTCTTAATCAACAACACGGAACGAATCTGACAAAAATGCAAAACCCCCCAAATTCACGAAATTAGGGTTCTAAGGAAGATTACCTTGATTCGCTGTATCAAAGGATGATAACGGATGATTGATTGATGTTATGAACTCAAGAACTTCGTGGATTTGTTGCCAAACATCATGGCTCCAAGATCTCCAAGTCTCCAGCCGCGGAAGAGAAAGGGAGGAAATGAAAAACGAGAGGAAATGTGACTGCTCTGTCACATTTATACTGGGCCGGAACTAGCGTGCGCTAGCCTTCCCGGACTAGCGTGCGCTATAGGCCGGTATCGGCCGAGTACCCTCGGCCAGGACCCGCACGACCCGGCACCACCGACCAAACTTGCCGAACAAACCTGCCGACCCAACTCCCGCTAGCGTGCGCTACGGCCGGAAGCCTGCGCGCACTAGCCGACCTGTCCAGTAACCTCTGGACTAAAAAGCTAGCCCAGGTAACGTACGCTAGTCGGCCGACAGCGTGCGCTACCCCTGCCGGTTAGCGTGTGCTACGACCGATAGTAGCGTGTGCTACCTTCCGATCCTGACCGAGTCCAGAACCCCTGGACTCCACTGTCCAGACCCGATAGTGTGCGTTAGGCCAGCTGATAGCGTGCGCTACACCTGCCGGTTAGCGCGCGCAGCCTTCCGGCCGTAGCGTGCGCTACGCCGGTTCCTACCGCACCCGTCCGTCCAGTCCCGCAACCGTCCGACCAGTCCCTCAACCGTCCGGCCAGTGCTCGAACACCAGGGCTCGACGACTCGATTTCCGTAAACGCACGGAACGAACACGACGAAAAGTTCGCGGACGACATCAACGACCCGAAATGAAAACATAATGCAATAATTAATCATACGCGGCCAAGAAACGGGTCGAGACAACAATTACAGATACGGATACCCGTAACTTTTAAGAAATTACAAAATGGCCCAAAACGCCCGGAAATCACGATACGTGATCGAATAACCAAACCGAAGTTCACATCACGTCTAACAAAGTTAAACGGACTTACGGGAAACTTGAAACAGCAGTTTCGAACGAGATTCGCAAGAACCGAACTCAAGTGCGGAAAAGTCGCTAAAAAGCACGGAACTCAACAAAACAACACCGAAACGAACTCGGATGTCAAAAAGTGTAGAATTAATCATTCTCAGAATGACGAAACGGTCATGAGCGAGTCATCAAAATGGACTTCCGCCGAAAAAAAGAAATTACCGGAAATCGAAAATTGCGGATATTACAGATGCTTCATGGGCTGTGAGGTGGCCTTCAACAATCAAAATGTTTTGAACGGAGTTCGTGAGGGTCCATACCCGTTGCAACGGCTGAGGTGATGTCTTCTCGTATGGGACGTGGCTCGCCTTCAATTGAGGACTCCGGTGAAAGCTTCGTCAAAGCTGCTGGGGTATTTTTCCTTTTTTTTCCTTTCTGTTTATTTCTCTCACTCTTTTCTTCCGTCTTTTATTTAAATACCCTAATTTAGGAGTGTGTAAATTTTTTTAATCGTTAATGAATTTTTTTGATAAATCGTTGAAGGTTTTTGGAATTTGTTGCATCTTCTCCTTTTGCTTCTCTACAGAAAGAATTGCTGAAAGCATAAAGTTATGCTAAAAGGAAAATAAATATTCGAGGAATATTATTTCCTCAAAATTGTTAAATTAACGATGAATCAAACGATTAATGGAACAAATAATATTTGTTGTTTTCTCGAAGTGCTCTTTTTGAAGTTAGGCAAATATTCGAAAATAGTTTATCAGTTGATTTAGAAAAAAACCAACTAACCTTCCCAATTACCAAAAAAAATACCTATCAGGTTTGAATTAGTGTTATAATTAGGGGTTTAACTGCATTATTTTTATAAACATGAAAGGGGTTATGAAATTCCTCTGCCTATGAAGGGGACAATATATGAGCCAGAATAAAATCTCAAGACTATGTTTAGTAGCTTTGAAAGTTAGATAGTTTTTTTTTGGGTACTTAGGTCGAATCTCAGGGGTACTTTTTGTAACTAGCCATTGATTTATCTCCAATATTCTTCTATATTAGTTTATGTTCAATTACTTTTCCACATCTTATAAAAATGTGGTTGTCTTAGGATTGGACAAGGTACTTATATGTGTGTGTGTGGTATGAGATTCTCTATTTCACTCGGTCACTTTCAGATTCATAAGCTTCAGTCACAAATGTTGATGCCCAAAATATTATCCGGAGATAGATATTACTGGAATGGACGGGCAACAAACAAATTTGTGAGAGCACGTCCGTGGGGGTGTGATTGACACAAGATTTGCCGGGTTTGTTAGGCCCGGGCTTGAATGCTCTCGCGAGATGTTATTAATACGAATACGTTTGAGTACAAATATTAATGTAAGAATGCAATTACAATGAGTGTAAAAGATCCTAGTAATCTAGCTCTTGAGCGAAGCTCTATGTGTTCTTATTCTCGTTTTTACCGACCGTCTTATGAGTTAAGAGGTCTCGAGAGTGAGAGAGAGAGATGTCCGAAGTGTATAGCGTTGCCAAGAGAATGAAATAGCTAAGAGCCAGCTAAGTCCGGAAAAAGGCAGAGAGAGTTCCAAGTGCAGGAGGCCTTCTATTTATATGAGCTGGGATGCCTTTAATTCTGACGGGCGATCGCCCTTCTTGTAATATAATAAGGGGCGATCGTCTTCTATCACATGGGCCTGTTGCCTTAAAGTCCGCGGCTGCTGATGGCAGCCAGCTGTGCGGTCCAATGAGGAGTCTGCACGTATCTTGAGTCGTTGTCACGGGAGGTCCCACTTTGCACCTTTCGGCGGGTCTGTCGGTAGGTGAGCAGATGGTGACAGGCTGTGGTCAATGATCCATGTTCTGCGGCGATTTTTCCGGATCTGCATGTAGGTCTCTGTCCTGAGCTTCGGCCTTCGCCGACTAGACGGACGCTGGCTTGCGTAGCATGAGGCGGTCTTCCTTGGCCGGGCTCCAGAGCCGATCGCCAGGTGCCAAGGGACGATCGCTCGGCACTTGGGTTCGATCTGGGATCTCCGATCGGCAAGCCTGCCTTGGTTATTTGACTCTGGCTCGGTCGCCCGGTCTCTATGCCGATCGCCTGTTGAGATGTATAATTCTCGACACAATAATTTCCCCCCAGCCTGCTCCGATGTTGAAGACATGGGGTGAGGTGGCTTCACTGGCGATCGTTCAGGATAAAGATGGGCGAATCGATCGATTGGCGTGCTATCTTCGGTCTTGTACCTGCAATTTTCAAATTTGTCGATCCCTCGTAGAAAGGTGATTGTTTCGTCGCTGAGGAACCGTGCACAGTCGCGGAGTTCGATGGACCGACCTCCATGACCGTGTCTTATGCGCGAGCGACATTCCAACTGTAGGTTTGTCTCGTGACTCATTTTATTGTGAGGGTCCTCCGCTAGGCTGCGCCTCGCCTCGTATTTAAACGAAGGACGTGCGGTCTCGGTCTGGAGGAGTCCTTGCGCGGGGCGTCGTCGGATTAATCGACTCCACATCCGCGGCTTGTTAGCACTTTTCTACCTCGGATCGTCATGTTAGATGGCAATCCTCGACGGTATACGTTGTGACGGGGTAGGGACGCATCGCATTGTCCGGGTCCACCAAGTTAGCTGATGAACCTTTGAGGGCGGGCGAGCGTGTCCACTGATTTATTTGGAGGGTCCTTCGGCTACGCCCGCCTCGTATTTAAACGAAGGGCGAGCGGTGGCAGCCCAAAGGAACCTTGCATGGCCGAAGCGGTCGGTTGCATCAACCACCAGGACCATGGCTGCACTCTTCTACCTCGGATCGTCAAGTTAGATGTCGACCCTCAACGGTATACATTGTGCGGGGGAGGCGATCTCGTGACTTAGTCCAACATGTTAGATGATGAACTGTAGATGGCGAGCGAGTCCTCCATTTTTGGAGATGTTGCTTGATTCTGGCGATCGGGCTGGAAGACTGATGATCGTCATTCGGTCGCCTATCGCGCTGCTCATAGGTGAAAAAGTAACCTTTACCTGGCCAAAAAGTCTGCGGCCTTAGCGCGGAAGATCGCGTAGGTCGGGGGGATATCCTTCGTAAGATGCCTGAACATAGGCAAAAGACCGTCGAATCCCCCTAGGACCGAGTAGAGGGCGATCTCGTCGCTTATGGGCTCGCCATTGAGGATTATCTCATCCACCCGGTCGATGTAGTCTGCATCAGACTCGTCTTCCCCCTGCCTGATTTTCATCATGCGGTGGGGGCCTTCTGGTCAAGCGACCTTGGTGGCGAAGTACGACGTGAAGTCATTCGCCAGTTGTTCAAAGGAACTGATCGATCGCGGTGGCAATGAGATGTACCACCTATGGGCCAGGTCGCCCAGTGTTAACGGGAACAATCGGCACCTGGTCGCGTCTGATGCCCCACACCCGGTCATGTAGGTCCGGAACTTGCTCAGGTGAGTCTTGGGGTCCGACCTCCTCTCGTACAAAGGTGTTTGAGGAGGAGTGATCCTTGGCTGCCCGGGGGCGAGTTTGATGTGGACCGCGAGTGGCTCGCTCGGTCCGGCGATCTTTCTCTTGGCGCCTGCCCCAGATTCAAGGAGCGCCTTCATGTCATCGAGCTGGCGTTGCATTGCGGCCATCGCCGTAGCTTGGTCGCTTGTGGTTTGGCCCTCGAAGCGGGAGCCGAGGCGATCATGTACCGATCTCCTGGCTCTATGGTAGGCGATGAGGTCGTCTCCGCCGACCTTGGTTCTTCGGCGAGGAGGAGCCAGATGACTGGTCTGCCTTCTGGGAGTTGGGTAAGCTAAACTCCTGGTGATGGATTAGGGCTCCGTCGACTCGTGGCTGGGGCCAGAATGCCCCGGTCGCCATGATGGGTCGCTGCCTAGGCGGCTGAAAATGGAACCGCTCCGCCTCGCGAGTGCTTCTGCTCGTGAATCAGGGCTTCCTGACGATCGCTCGTCAAGTGACCCCTTGAGATTCCGTTTGCCCGCGCGGCGGATGGCCGATGGAGTAATTGCGGGCACGTCGAATGCTCTCCGTCGCTCCCTCAGGATGCCATAGCCTTCTCGATCTGTTCCGCGGTTTGGAATCGGTCGAGCGAAAGTCTGGGGCCGCCCCTCAGGTGCGGGATCGAGAGTCTTGCGTCGCCGCGGCTACCCTCTGCCGTAGGTTGAGGCTCGGACTGAGTCGGAATAAGGCGTCCGGAGGATCGGAGAGTGGCTTTCTTCGATGTGGAGGCAGACGTCATTATTATGAAGGTTTTTCTCTGAAGAACAGTGAGTGTTTCTTCAGGTATATGCTCCGGAGAACAGTGAGTGTTCTTCGAAATGGTCGGAATAAAAATGAAGGTAGATCCCCTTTCTCTAGCGCCAATTGTTGGTGCCCAAAATATTATCCGGAGATAGATATTGCTGGAATAGATGGGCAGCAAATAAATTTGCCAGAGCACGTCCGTGGGGGTGTGATTGACACAGGATTTGCCGGGTTTGTTAGGCCCGGGCTTGAATACTCTCGCGAGATGTTATTAATACGAATACGTTTGAGTACAAATATTAATGTAAGAATGCAATTACAATGAGTGTAAAAGATCCTAGTAATCTAGCTCTTGAGCGAAGCTCTGTGTGTTCTTGTTCTCGTTTCTGCCGACCGTCTTATGAGTTAAGAGGTCTCGAGAGTGAGAGAGAGATGTCCGAAGTGTACAGCGTTGCCAAGAGAATGCTAAGAGCCAGCTAAGTTCGGAAAAAGGCCGAGAGGGTTCCAAGTGCAGGAGGCCTTCTATTTATATGAGCTGGGATGCCTTTAATTCTGACGGGCGATCGCCCTTCTTGTAATATAATAAGGGGCGATCGTCTTCTATCACATGGGCCTGTTGCCTTAAAGTCCGCTGCTGTTGCTGGCAGCCAGCTGTGCGGTCCAATGAGGAGTCCACACGTATCTTGAGTCGCTGTCATGGGAGGTCCCACTTTGCACCTTTCGGTGGGTCTGTCGGTAGGTGAGCAGATGGTGACAGGACGTGGTCAACGATCCATGTTCTGCGACGCCTTTTTCGAATCTACATGTGTGTCTCTGTCCTGAGCTTCGGCCTTCGCCGACTAGATGGACGCTGGCTTGCGTAGCATGAGGCGGTCTTCCTTGGATGGGCTCCAGAGCCGATCGCCAGGTGCCAAGGGACGATCGCCTTGGATGTCGATCGCTCGGCACTTGGGTTCGATCTGGGATTCCGATCGGCAAGCCTGCCTTGGTTATTTGACTCTGGCTCGATCGCCCGGTCTCTGTGCCGATCGCCTGTTTAGATGTATAATTCTCGACACAACAACAAAGGTTTTATTTTTACAGAAGGCGACATGGCGGAGCTTAGTCAAAGGACTCAAAACATGTCAAAATTCAAAGGTCATCCGCGCCTCCCAAAATTCGCTATCCCTAAGCGTTACGATCTCAAAATGGAGCCTGATCTCGCCGCCTGTAAGTTCTCCGGGGCTGTTCAAATTTCCGTCGATATCGTTTCGGAAACTGAGTTCCTTGTCCTTAACGCCGCCGAGCTATCCGTCAATCCTAAATCCGTTACCTTCACTTCTGGTAATAAAGTACCGGTTTAGTATTTTGTAGGGCTGGGACTTTTGAAACTGGGAACCGCGGAACCGATCCGAACCGCATCGGAACCGACGGTTCGGTTCAGTTCCTAGCAACAATTTTTGTTTTCCGGTTCAGTTCGTACTGTTAGTATTCGGTTCGGTTCGGTTCGCGGTTCCTGTCCGTTTTAAAGAGGAACATATCCGAACCGCAAGGAACCGTCCGAACCGCACCGAACCGAGAAACCGACACTCTGAATATAATATAATATAATATATTTTTATTAAATATAATTAATATAATATAATATAATTTATTCTTAATAAAATAAAATATAATATAATATATTCCGTATGAACCATACAAAATCGGTTCCGGTTCGGTTCCGATGCGGTTCGTACAAAAAAAATTGGCAAAACCGAACCGCGAAAAAACTATGCGGTTCGGTTCCGGTTCTTATATTTTTCTCCTTGGAAACGAAAAGTCCCAGACCTAGTATTTTGCATTGTTGACGTCCTCTGAGTTCTTGTATTCTTGACAGGCTTGCTCTCGGGCTCATCGAAGGTATTGAGGTACTTCGCAGATCCAACTAATCTTTATGATTTTTATTATTGTGTTTTTATTCTCTCTCTGCGTGTGTCTATGTCTATGTGTGCCTCTTATCATATCTCAGTAGCATGGCCTGGGTTTATTTAGAAGATCAAGGGTTGTGGGACTTGCAATGGCTGGATTTCAGCTTGGAAGTGCTATTGGACTTGCACTTTCTTCAATCCTCATGTCACAGGCAGGCATATATGGTCCATTTGATTCAGAAGTTCATTATGATTCGTAGCTGTATTTGTTAAATAAGTTTAGCTTGGGTATCTGGAGTCTAGACCTCTATTTATGGCAAAAAGTAGAAAGAAAAATCTAAAATCTATATTCATATTGTTCCTGGTTTTTATGTTTTTTTGCTGATAGCTGAAATAACCTTCTGTCAATGCCATTACTTTACTGCAGAGTCGAGGATAGCAAACTCTTCTCCGGCAGAATCTTTGAGACAAATGCGCAAATCCTTTTACACGAATGTTCCACCTCCATATGTGGAATAGTTTGAGAAAAAGGAGTTATATCAAGTCAAGGTACTTACTCAGGAACTTGTCGTGCGTCTTTTGATTATCATCACTTCACTTTTTCACGGCAATGTTTATGCCATGTAGTTGTCTGACAAGACGCGACCTGATTCAACCATCTGATGCAAGTGTACTGTTGCAAAAGACACAAACCAACTCGAACTTTTTAAGGCAAGTATTTTGTTTTTCTAGACACATGTACTGTATGATCGTAAAAAACCTCGTTCATTTGTAAACAAAAGTAACTAAATAAATAAAATTTGTCTCTGTCATTTTTGTACTTTTTTGTTGGTGGTAAAATTATCGCTTTTTCCATGTTGCGTGACCTAATATTTATTGCTTAATTTCATGAGTAGGGATTTAATATTCTTCCAAGGAATGATATTCAGTCCGAATCAGACCGCCATGTCGAGGTATGTTTAATGATTGTTTGATCATATATCTTGTATATTCCATGTTCATCTTTCGTTTAATTACGCTTTGGTGGCTAACCTGATCGTTTTCACTTGTCTGTGTTTATGTCTTTAATCATATTCGACATTTCCAAATATACCCCTATTTTTTTATGATACCGCGATGGGGAAGCATGCCAAATTGAGAAATATTGTTTGGAGGTATTTCATTCTTGGCATATACCGAATGTTGGTTTGGCATGCTTTCTTCTCACTTGCACATATATAAATTTGATTGGAACTTTTAGAACTCGTGAACAAATATAAATAGCAGGCTACATTTTGGCAGTTAAACCATAAATTCTCATACTCGGCTATAAAATTTCGGGTGACAATGCAATAAACAAATTACTTTGTGTTACTCCAGATGAATATATAATTCAATCATTCGTAGTTTGTTGTTTTTTTCAACCGGCAGTGATGGAGGCAGCCTTAATTTAAAGTATGTAAACGATGTCAAATTAATGATTATGATGTTACTCATATTGATGTTTTCTAAATTGTTGTTTTTTGTATGTTTAAGAAATGCGTTCTCTGATGAGGCACATCTAAACCAAGTGAAGGTGCTTCACCTTTTTTCCAGGCAGGTTGTCATGCAATTGGTTAGGTTGGTGGTGGTCAAAATTATATTTTATGCTTGTGTAGTCAGATTTAGTAATTGCAATATCAAACTGAGGTAGTACGAAAAACATCATACTAAGAAATCATATGATTTTGTTCTGTTATATTTTATTTAGGAATTGCTCTTTATGATTTTGCTATTTATTATGTTATATTTCACCAGGTACCTGTTTGATTCCTCGAGATTTATCTTTCTGCTGCGTACCATATTTCATAAGGTAAGTCTCCCAATACTAACTTTTATGTCCTGTCTTACAAGTTTAAATATGTTGTTTATATTCATGTCAATCTGTGCAGGATTACTCAGTTGAACAAACCCCGCAATTGTTCCGACATCAAATTTTTGTTCGGTTGCCCGAAGCCTACAATTGTTGTGTAGTTAGGCAAAACCTCAGGGTTAATTTTATAATTAGTCCATAAGCTTATAAATTAATATTTGCTCATGCTAAAAATATCTGTATTTATCATTTTAGTTTTCAAAATTCAAGATTTCGGAATTTGGAATTCAGATTCCGTTTGATAAATAGACCCTAAGCGGCAATTTTTTTCTACTGCATGTTTTGAATGTGTTGTGAGATTAGCATGGACACCATTTTTTATAACGGGTGGATATACTCGGCCCTTTGGTGATTCAAATTATTGCGATAGGATCCTTAACATCCTTATATTCATTTTGGATTTATGTAGTTATTTCGGATGGTTTATGTATTTGGATGGTTGTTTGATAACTTTTAATGTATTGGGATGTTTGATTTTTTTTTTTAATGGGTAACCCTATTATTAAATACCGTATGTTGATTTTTATTTAGAAATGTAGCCATTGACCCCAAAAATATACACTTTACGTGTTGGTAAAAGAATAACATAGTGTAGCCAAAGATATTAAATTGTTTAAGAAACAAGTGTAGCCATAATGATAAAGGGTATTGCCAACAATATCGAAGTGTTTCACAATTTTATGTTACAGTAGTACTAAACAGGTGTAGCCATAGGTCTACAGCTATACTTTTAATGGTGTCACCACATAGATAATGGTGTTAGCATAGGTCTACAACAACACCTCTTAGAGCATGAGGTACCGTAGGCTGGTAACCTCGCGCCATAGCTCCAGCCCAAAAAACCGGTCGGCGCACGACACCGTGGTTGGCGCCGTAGGCTGTTGCGCCGTGGTGGCCAGCCAGCGCGGTGGTTTTTTTTTTTTTTCTTTTTTTTTTTTTCTTTTTTGGTGGGTTTTTTGTTGTGTTCGTGTGTTGTGTTTGTATGTTGTGTTGTGTTTGTATTTGTGTTTTTTTCTTTCTTTTTTGGCTTTGTTTTGCAGGTACAGGAAGAAGAAGCAGGAAGAAGACCCACCTTTTTTTTTTATTCATTTTTGGACTTGGGCTTTGTACATTTATACGTGTGTTTGGCCTTTGTATAAGTTATACCTCTTCTTTTTTTTTCATGCACTTTTTTTTTCTTTTTTCTTTTTAAATTGTAGTGTGTGTGTGTTTTTTTAATTAATGAAGTTTATTTTAGTTAATATTGTGTATGTTTTATTTTATGTAAAAAAAAAAAGGCCGACAACACCAGAATTGCTTGTGCCAACGGATACGGCCAGAATGTGGTGACGTGGGATTTCTGGTGCCATGGAGATTTTTGCTGATGTGGCACCAACTTTTTCCCACGGCACGAGCTCTACGGCTCAAGGGTTGCCAATGCTGTTAAGGTGTAGGAACAGAACCAAAAAGTGTTGGCATAATGGTCTACAACTACACCTTTCCGCAGTGTTACGAGAAACTATAAAAGTGTTAGCGTAGACCCCTATGGTAGCGGCCATTTTTGTAACACCCTCAAATTTGGTCAAAGTGTAGCCGTAGCCTGTTTTTTTTCTTTTACCAATACTTTTTGGGCTATGAACACACTTTTTTAGGTGTGACTGAAGCCCATATATGGCGTAGTGAATGGCATTTCGAAAGCAGACTGCATATACAAATCTAAGTAACCAATTCTAAAGAAAAGACCTGAAATCATCTACCTGAACAATCTGAGGATACAAATTGCGAAGTTCAACAAACGTCTCGTCGATTTTACCAAACTTTATTAGCTACACGGTCAAAGAAGAGAGAATCATCACTAACAATAATCAAGTGCAAAAATTAATTTCTAGAGGTACTAATAAATTTATTTATATAAAAAATAGATGGGAAGAAAATACGAGGAAATATTAATGAATTTGAGCTTGCTAGTAGTTGCTACTTGTTTTTCTAATATGTGCCTTTGTTCAGCAACTATGCACTTAGAACAGAACATCAAAAAAATCGAAGGTGAAATTAGAATACCTGATGGTAAGTTTAGGAAATCGAGAAAAATGACTGCCCATGTAGAAGGATTACAAAATTAACATGCTCCAGATCATACCTCACGAAGAGTCTTTCTGTGGTTCAATGCGTACATGCTCTTTTCCTCATTAGAATCATTTTCTGGAACTAAAGAAATAGGAGGCACAGTACTTTTAGCAGCAATGCAACAATTCAGGAGTCTCTTCATATCCGTAATGCTGAAAATACAACCTCACAATTCTAAAGGGATAAAAAACCCCAGTCATGGATACAAAATTTATACGTTGCAGATTAATAGGAAATCTAAAGTAAACAAATATGAACGTAAAAAAATCAGGTATTGATGTTATGATTTGCTCAATAAGCTATCGGCGCCCAAAAAAAATGGTCATACTGCCAACGGGAAGTTTTAGCTTTGAAAGAGGCATCACTACGCTTTAAGAATATTATAATCAGCACAATAAGCTTAGGCATGTGAATTACAAAAGCAATTTCGTGCATTTTTAAAGATGAAAGAAATATTATCTACAGTTTCTCAGAACTTATATTTACATGTTGAGTTTTCTAGTTAGTAATCGGAAAGATGAGAGCACTAATGCCAAAAGATTCTAATAAATGTGCCAAACAACTCATTCTTGCTTGGTGTGGATTCAATGTGATAATTAGCTCTATATATTGTAATATCCGCATTTTTTCTTTCTCGGTATTTTCATTTTTCGGTGTATTTCTCATTTTTAGCAACCCTCGTGTATCTTTCAGTGTATTTCTTCCATCATCTATTGATCTGATTTCTCGTAATTGTTATATGGAACCGCCGTTTCGGGGTTGCCGCTGATCCATTCTATGTTATTATGCATTTTGAGATGTTCCGTTTGATGTTTCGTTCATATTCTGGTGTTTTGGACCGTTTATATCCCATACCTAGCGCGCGCTAATTTTTCTGCATAGCGCACGCTAGAGGTCCCTTAGTAGCGCACTCTACGTCTGCTTCGTAGCGTGCGTTAGCGAGCTAGCCCTGGGAGTGGCAGTTCTGTTTCCAGCCGGGCCATAGGAACCGACAGTGTCCTCGTCCGAAGTTGACTTGTCATACTTGTGGTCAGTCGGGCCACAAGTAGAGATGTTAAACGGGCTCGGGCCCGCCGGGCTGGCCCGTTTAACCCGCCAAAAAACCAGGTTAGGGCCGATATTTCCTAGCCCGTTTAAATCCGGGCTTTTTTTTCCCGGACTGTTTAGCCCGAAGCCCATTAGGGCTAGCCCGAAACCCGCTGGGGCTAGCCCGAAGCCCGATATATATATATATATATATATATATATATTGTTAATTTCAACTTACAGTAATACTATATTTATATAACATATATTAATATTATATATGTAATATATATTAATATTATATATAATGTATATTATTACTGTATTTGTTAATATAATGTGTTTATATATATATTTATACATATATATATATATATAAAAGTGTATTTTTTGTTATATTTATTATAGTATATTTGTTACTATATATAAAAAATATATTGTTACTGTTTTTTTTTTTGTTTATGACTTATAAAAAAATAAAAAATAGATTTTTTAAATATTTAGCCCGTTTAGCCCGTTTAGCCCGAAACCCGTTAGGGTTAGGGTTAGGGCCGATATTTCCTAGCCCGTTTAAATCCGGACTTTTTTTGGCCCAGACCGTTTAGCCCGAAGCCCGCTAGGGCTAGCCCGAAATCGCTAGGACTAGCCCGTTTAACATCTCTAGCCACAAAGCCCTCTTTTGTGAACAGGTCAGACAGATTCGCGAGTCCCGTGATTCTTTACAAGCACTTAGAGAGCCGAATGTGAACGAGGGCTCGTTTGCTCCGCAACCTCCGTCGAGTGCCAGCCGAGGTAGAGGTCGGGGTCAGCCCGCTAGAGGAGGAGCTTCCAGTGTCGGCTCTGCCCAGCCGCATATCTATGAGATGAGGAGGTCCGATGATCCAGCAGCCACTGTGGCGACAGGTACCGTTCATATCCATTCTCATCCTGTCAGAGTGCTTTTCGATTCTGGTGCTACACATTCGTTCATATCGCTGGAGTGTGTGCACCGTGTGAGTCTCGACTATTTGTCGCCTTGCGAGTCTTTCATCATTAAACTTCCTAGCAGTGATAGGATCGTTGGCGATCGAGAGGTCCGAGACTGCTCTGTGTTTATTTGTGAGAGAGCTTGGCTCTCTAATCTTTTTGTCGTTAATATTGAGGGTGAGGATTTGATTCTCGGGGATGATTTGCTCGAGCGGCATGGCGCAATCATGAACTACCGCACGAGAATCATCACTATGTTAGCCAAGGACGGCACCGAGCACTCTTTCACGGGGCGAAAGAGGGGAAACCAGAAGTTCGTTATTAACGCCTTGAGGGCGATGAGGCTCCTGCGAAAGGGGTGTACTGGTTATTGGTGTTATGCCTTGAAGGCGGAGGATGGTGGAGTCGAGTTTTTGTCGATTCCAGTCGTTAGTGAGTTTCCTGATGTATTTCCTGACGAGTTACCGGGATTGCCACCGGATCATGAGGTCGAGTTTGCTATAGAGTTAGAGCCGGGCGCGGCTCCGATTTCGAAGGCGCTGTATCGCATGGCACCTTCAAAGATGGCCGAGTTGAAGAAGTAGTTGAGTGAGCTTCTTGAGTCGGGGTATGTTCGACCGAGCGCCTCGCCTTGGGGTGCACCAGTCCTGTTTGTGCGGAAGAAGGATGGTTCACTGCATTTGTGTATCGACTATCACGAACTAAACAAGGTGACCATCAAGAACAAGTACCCTTTGCCGAGGATTGATGACTTGTTCGATCAGTTGCAGGGAGCTGCGGTGTTCTCAAAGATTGATTTGAGATCGGGGTACTATCAGCTCTGGGTGAGGGAGTCCGATGTGCCGAAAACAGCTTTTCAGACGAGATACGGACATTATGAGTTTGTAGTTATGCCTTTTGGGTTAACTAATGCGCCGACGGTATTCACGCAGTTGATGAACAAAGTCTTTATCGAGTATTTGGATAAGTGTGTCGTCGTATTCATTGACGATATTCTTATTTATTCGAGGAACGAGGAAGAGCATGCCCATCATTTGCGGATAGTGTCAGACATTTTGAGGACCGAGCAACTCTATGTGAAGTTCTCGAAATGTGAGGTCTGGCTGAAGGAAGTGATGTTTTTAGGTCACGTGATTTCAGCCGAGGGGGTTCGTGTGGATCTGCAGAAGATTGAGGCAGTGTTGGATTGGGCACCGCCCAAGAATGTGAAGGAGATCCGTAGTTTCTTGGGTTTGGCCGGCTACTACTGTAGGTTCGTCGAGGGTTTCTCGAAACTGGCTCGGCCGCTTACACAGTTACTCCAGAAATCCGAGAAGTTCGTCTAGAATGACGAGAGACAGTCGTGTTTTGAAAAGCTGAAGAGGTGTTTGACTTCAGCCCCGATTTTAGCGTTGCCGTGTGGCAACGGGGGTTTTGCTGTTTACAGTGATGCTTCGGGTTAGGGTCTTGGGTGCGTATTGATGCAGCACGGCAAGACCATTGCATATGCTTCGAGACAGTTGAGGTCGTATGAGCTTAACTACCCTACTCACGATTTGGAGTTAGTGGCAGTTGTTTTTACGCTCAAGATTTGGCGTCACTATCTTTTCGGCTCTGCATGTCAGATTTTTACCGATCATATAAGTCTGAAATACATATTCACTCAGCGGGAGTTGAATATGAGGCAGAGAAGGTGGTTAGAGTTGATTAAGGATTATGACCTTGAAATCTTTTATCATCCGGGCAAGGCGAACGTCGTGGCCGACGCCTTGAGTCGAAAACCGGTTGCGTTGCGAACGCTTGAGATCCTTACATCTCAGTCTGAGCTTCGACGAGTTTTGATCGAATTAGATGTTGAGGTTTTGTTGCCTGGAGCTGTCGGGCAACTTTGTGCTTTAGAGATTTCGTCATCTTTGATCGACGAAATTAAGCTGAAGCAGTTGGAGGATCCAATGATTACTCAGATCCGAGAGAACGTTCTTAAGGGAAAGTCTCCTGGGTTTGTGATTCACGAGGATGGTGTTTTGAGATTTCAGAGTCGACTTTGTGTACCGAACGACTCAGAGTTGAGACGGAGTATTTTGTGTGAGGCCCATGCTACACCTTACTCCGTCCATCTTGGTTCGAGTAAGATGTACAAGGACCTGAGAAGGAATTTCTGATGGAATGATATGAAGGAGGAGGTCGCGCAGTTTGTAGCGAGATGTTTGACTTGTCAGCAGGTCAAAATCGAGCATCAGTGACCGGCCGGGTTATTGCAGTCACTTCCCGTTCTGGAATAGAAATGGGAAGATATATCGATGGATTTCATTACGAGTTTGCCGAGATCGAGGTCGGGCATGAATATGGTCTGGGTGATTGTTGATCGTCTGACCAAGTCGGCACATTTTCTGGGCATCAAGGATACTTGGGGCCCGGAGAATTTGGCTCGTGTGTTTATCGTGCAGATCGTGAGGCTTCACGGTACTCCGAAGTCTATTGTTTCGGATCGTGATGGCCGTTTTGTATCGCACTTTTGGCAGGCGGTGCATAAGGCGTTGGGTACTCGTTTGCGTTTGGGTACCTCTTTTCATCCTCAGTCAGATAGATAGTCGGAACGCACTATCCAGACGTTCGAGGATATGTTGCGTGCTTGTGCTCTCGATTGGAGCAGTGACTGGGAGGAGCATTTGCCATTGATCGAATTCACGTACAACAATAGTTGGCACGCGTCGATTCGGATGGCACAGTATGAGGCGCTTTATGGGCGGCATTGTCGATCGCCGATTTGTTGGAACGAAGCGTCTGATTTGGTCGGGACCGAACCGGATATTATTTTAGAGACGAGGCGGAAGGTGGATTTGATTCGAGAACGGATGTTGACCGCCCAAAGTCTACGGAAGTCGTATGCCGACGTCCGTCGTCGACCTTTGGAATTCGAGGTGGGAGACCACATTTTGCTAAAGGTGTCGCCGACGAGAGGAGTTTTTCATTTCGGGAAGAAGGGGAAGTTGAGTCCGAGATTTATTGGACCCTTTGAGATTCTCGAGCGAGTCGGTGAGTTGGCATACTGTTTGGCACTACCTCCGGCCTTGAGTCACGTTCATAGCATTTTCCATGTTTCCCAGCTGAGGAAATATGTTCCGGATCCTAGTCACATCATCGATTATGGTGAGATCGATATTGTCGAGGACATTACTTTTGAGGAGCGTCCTTTGAAGATTTTGGAGCATCGTGAGAAGCGACTGAGGCATAAGACCATCTCCTTGGTCAAGGTGCAGTGGTCGAGACATGGTGTCGAGGAGGCAACTTGGGAAACCGAGGATAGCATGCGTGCTAGGTACCCCGAGTTGTTTGTTTCTTAAGTTTCGGGATGAAACTTATTTTTAGAGGGGTAGAATGTAATATCTGCATTTTTCTTTTCCCGGTATTTTCATTTCTCGGTGTACTTCTCATTTGTAGCGACCCTCGTGTATCTTTCACTGTATTTCTTCCGTCATCTATTGATCTGATTTCTCGTAATTGTTATGCGGAACCGCCGTTTCGGGGTTGCCGTAAATCCATTCTATGTTATTATGCGTTTTGAGATGTTCCATTTGATGTTTCATTCATATTCCGATGTTTTGGACCGTTTATATCCCATACCTAGCGCGCGCTAATTTTTCTGCATAGCGCACGCTAGAGGTCCCTTAGTAGCGCACGCTACGTCTGCTTCGTAGCGCGCGCTAGCGAGCTAGCCCTGGGAGTGGCAGTTCTGTTTCCAGCCCTCTGGACTAGCGGATTAGCGTACGCTACGTTGTCTAGCGCACGCTAATGTCGGGGGACTAGCGCACGCTAAGGGTGTCCGGTAGCGTACGCTAGCGTGACTGTCCAGTACTGGACAGTTTGCTAGTGGACTCGGTCAGGTGCCCAGGTAGCGCACGCTACGTTTGGCTGATAGCGCGTGCTAACGGGATCAGGTGTGTTCTGGCAGTTTGCTTCTGGACTCGGCTGTTGTGCAGGTAACGCACGCTATGACCGATAGCGTGCGCTACCGAGAGGCTATTAGCGCACGCTACGTTTCGAGTAGCGCATGCTAACGGCCCAGAATCTGGTTACTGGGCTGGGATGTTAACTTCTGGACTAGAATTTTGCCCCATTAGCGCATGCTAACTTGTGAGGATTAGCGCGCGCTAACACTCCCTGGCTATATAAACCAGGGAGTTGACCCAGATGAACGTATTTCCTCATTTCTTCCCCCTCTCCGCGGCTTTGGCGATTTGGGCGATATTCTTGGCGATTTCTTCCTCCAATCATCTCAACCATCATCTTCTTTAAGTTCTTGGTGTATAATAACAACATCAACGCGAATCTTTCATCCTAATCCAAAGTAAATCTCTTAGAACCCTACTTTTGGATAATTTGGGGGTTTTGGGATTTTTGTCCGATTCGTCCCGTTTTGTTGGTTAATCCATGATGGGTATGATTAATCTTGTTGATATCATGAGTTTTCCTACGGATTCATTGTATATTTTCATGGTTTTGCGAAATTGGGAGGGTTTGGTTGTGGTCCGCCCTCGTTGTTATTTTTATACGAATATACATGAATCGTAGGTGGGTTTTCGGGTGTGTTCCATTTCCGTATTCGTCTAGAGTTGGTTGTGATTATGTTCTTTGAATCGTTAGGTTCAGTTCCGTTGGTTCCTAGCGTTCGTCGGTGATTTTCCTTTCCGTTCGTTGCATCGTCAATTATTCAAGGCAAGTATTTTTGGAAACCTTTATGCTTAACGTGAAATGGTAATGTATATTGTGTGTGAATTTCTCACCTCGGGAGGGTCCGACGGGATCACGGAGGGAGTCCAATGGTTTGTGCCCTGGATTCATGAGTTTGTTTAGCTAGCCAGCTCGGGAGGGTCCTTAGAGGCCTCGAGTGGGATTTGTGACTTCGTCCCGGTCCTAGGCGATGCATGTGCGTGATTTGTTTTATGATATGGCCAGCTCGGGAGGGTCCTTAGAGGCCTCGAGTGGGATTTGTGGCTTCGTCCCAGTCCTAGGCAAATGTGATTGACTGTTTGTTTCCGGAAAAGACATGTCTGGTTTTGGTTTTGAAATGATTTGGTGCATTGTACTATGAAACGTGTAAGCGAATGGTTTGCCTTGATTACTTGTACTAGCGTAATTGCTAACCCCTTTGGGGACCCGTTTTGGAGAAATTCTTGTTATGGATTTCAGGTTATGTTTTGCCGGACGAGCGGGCGCTGGTACAGTACGAGGATGTTGGTCAGGGTCGTTGACATGTGCATTTTGGGTCTTCTTATTTCTTTTGTCTACTTCGATGTGGTTGTTGTCTACTTTTGAAACTTATAGATTGTACTCGCGAGTACTTAGGCTTTTCACTTCGAATTTTATTTTGTATTAATCAAATTGCTATATTTTCTGGTTGATGTTTATTATGCCGGTTGCTCCGGGTGTATCTTTATATGATGTATCATTTGAATGGGTGTCCTCGCTAACTGAGATAGTTAGTCGAGTGGTGTTTTTCTTGTGGTAGCCTGGTGGGTCCCATGTAGGGGTCCACGGCGCTGTAATATACTCCGAATATCTCGAGGGTGTTACATATATAACCCAACAGCATACTCCTTGAGTCCTCCACACTGTATCTATCTTCTATCACAATCCACATGATTCCTATAGTGTTTTAGACATTCAGGAATGTTGTTTTGCTAATTCTGAACATTATAAACACTGTTAAGCATGATACTTTACAACACCGAAGAACTCGAACTACGCATGAACTTATTGTTATATATGTATACTCCATCACTTTGTATTTTAACTATGTCCGTCTATATTTTTGGCAATAAACTCCGAGTATATTGATAATATCAGATACAGATATCTGGTGTTGTGTCGGACCATCAAGGGGACCGTTAGTGACAACTTTTTATTGAACTTGGTCATACAAGACTCCATCTGTCCCACTACCACTACTTAAGAAAGACTTCATCTGCCCCCAGTTTCTTTTTTCACATTCAGGGCTGCTTTGTATTCATATGTTAAGTTGGACTAATGATACATAAAAGTTAAAACATATTTTGTTTTGTATTGTTCTGCTTTATCCTTTGACATCCAAGGTGCAATTTTGAAAAAAAAATACGTTTCCTTGCCTGGGCACATTTTAGTTTCACTAGCACATCTCCTCCACAGCAAGGGATCTGCAATCCCTCTATCTACAGGATTTGTCGTTTCAAAAGATGTACATTAAATGCGGAAAGATGCAACAATTATTAGATATCAATAGATTATATACCACAATATACTAAGACATTCCTCACCCCACTTCTGTCAAGAAATCCTTTATTTTTTGCAAAAATAAATCAATCTAGAAGAAAACCCACAAAGACATACAGGCATTTAACAATTCGACGGTAAAAAAAAACCATTCAGTTATAGGTATGAAGAGGGTACAAGCTATATTATTTTTATCTTCAGTTCAAGAGACACATAGCAGCATCGAACACGTCAGTATCTCTACCATAACTAAAAAGATTCATTTAGTGCAGGTCAAGGAAAAAATCAGTAAAAAATTCACATAACTGATTACGTGATAGAACAAAAAAGTGGTATTTCTTGCACAATAATATGAATTAGGCAGACAGTGATAGACACCAGGTGAGAAAACAATTTTGGAGGTAATCCAAGTTTCTCATTGAAGAAAAAGTGAGATCAAGACAAGACAGTAAAACTTACTTTAATATCAAAGACAAATGGATTCTGTCCAAAGTTTACAGTCAACCTGTCACAATGAGATCAACATTCAACCATAACATGTGAATTACAGTTCCATTATTAAGGAAATCATATGGTAAATTGACCCCCATTGGCCCATGGGCTGCGAGAAGCAGTTAGATGCATCATGTACAGTCACAGACATGACATGAAATATGTAACTACATAACAGGAAAATGTTTCAAGTGTGATACATATTCCTCATTTTGGCTATGGACAGAAACTGCAGGAAACACTCGACCCTTGACATCCTTATACACAAAGCCTACTACAACCCCAATTTTCCTTATAAGAAGGTAAAAATTAAAAGAATTACCAGATATTAATAATGGGAAAATAGCCAATACATATCAAATAGAACATAATAAAGGCTAAAATACCACTACAAATAAGTTCTAGATGGTATGGAAATGCATGTTCAAAGTTTATTTCCTACTCTCAGGACCCATATTAATTGGGTATGAAAATATACATATCAACATAATCATCCATCAAACCCTCTCTCATAAAAGAATCAGTAAACATAACAAAGAGGAAGTCCTAGAAAAAGCAGAGAAGGATTTAGCTTCTGTGATGGATCAACATATATCTCGTATAGTAAAAGAACTTCGAGCAAGAACAACTATACTCGTAGAATACCTAAACCAATCAATAACATAAAACCAAACCAGAAAATTGCGCAATTATTTCTAAGAGGAGTGATGCAAAATAGGAGAATAAAATAGAAAAACACACCTTGTACACATGCCGGCGCTGGTGGTAGGTAAATCGCCGATGATTGGGGTGGGACTTCATCGACCGGCCTGTGGACGCGAGGTCGCCGATTTTTCTACACTTGTCCTAGCTGTAGTCGCCTGCGATAGATCGAGGAAGAAAGAAAAGAAAGAAACACAATATGTACGGCCCAGTTGATTTGCTAAAGAAGGAAAAAAGGAAACCGCATTAAACAACACATCTTTATTTCTCACACATTAGAGACACGTTCGAATTAAACAACGGCTCTCTTATTTCTTACACATTAGAGAACTGTTATCTTAAATAAGTGGTCTTTAATTTATCTTATAAAAAAATAGTGGACCCCTTTAACACATTAGAGACCTGTTATTTTTAATATTGGGTCTCTTATATTAAAGAGACCCGTTGTCTTAATTAACGGGTCTGTTATTAAGGGTCTCTTTGCTTGTTTTTGTAGTAATGGTAAATGAGGGCTAATGAACTTTTTGCTTCTATGATACTTGATGGGTGGTCGAGTAATTTTTATATATTGTAGTTCTAAATTATTCAAGTCGAGTCACTTTACCTATATTCTTATATCCCAATCAAAAAACTTATATTAAAACTACATAAAAGTTCTTTTTAATTCACAATATTTCATACACATCGAGTGGTAGAGATACCACATAATTTAAAAGTCTATGATAGTTTTCAGTTTATTGAATAAATTTACTTGAGATGGGGGATACAGTTATCCAGTGAGCTCTGTGAACTCATGATATTGGACAGGATTTTGAAGAAGTTTTTTTAAGAATTATGAATGTGAATGTCATTTGGTAATACCATATTCAATTAGCCTATATTCTCCACTTTATCTAAATCACCCATTGTCTGGCCCTACAAGTCATAGTTGATTATTTGGCTCATATATTTTAATTATATAGGAATGAAACGATTTGCATGCTTATATTAAAACTTGAATTTGATATATGTTGGAGATTTGCGAATTTTTTTCTTGTGAAAATATCATCGATAATTAGTGATTATCAAGTTATTACTCACACTTTATAATTTTAGTTGGATCTCAAGTAGCCAATACTGAGATTTAGTCATTATCATTACAGTATTGTCGCACCATGTTGTCACAAAACGGTGATTTTATGTACATTTATTCTTCCTATTTATAAGGAGTTCGACCAATCAGATGACACTTTTGGGAACGTTTGGAGCTTGGTGAGACACATGACAACTGCTGAGGTGGTCATGCTGACACATGTCGCTCGTCTGGAGAAGCATTAAATAAATGAATATGATGCGTTGTCCACTCTTTGGGTATCCACAGTATTTCCGACCTGAAGCCTATCCAAATTCGGCCACCGTTACATATTTCCCTGGTCGGATGTGAGGATTCCTTAGTTGGGGTGTTGTTCTGGAGATTGATCTGATCGATAGTCCTTCTTGTCGATATATGTATAGTGTCTCGGTCGGCCGTTATGATACGTCATCATGTGAATATCGCATCTTGATAGGCGCCAATCGAACCAAACTGTTGATGTTATCGGTGCCAGATCAGATCGACAATACATCAACTTATATACAGATAAAAAAAGTCGGTCTTACTATTAGACAAATCTAATAAAATCTCACATGAGACCTGTGTTGATAGTTCATCCGTCTTGGCATCCACGTAAGCGCTCCCCGCCAGCTCAACCGCCCCGATTGAGAGGACCAGAAGGCAAAAGAACCGATTTTCAGATAGATCGTCCAAGCAGAGCAATGAGGAGGACCGACCGAGCACCCATCAGATTTACCCCCAGGTCCGTTAAAGACCGGACCGGACAAAAACGTCGGGGCCGACCCGATGACCAGACCGGAAGGGCCGACCAGATACATGATAAATATTCTCCAAATCACCATCATGACACGACCGATCAGAGCAGCGGGAAACCAGAGGACCGACCCCAGAGTTGGCCACAACAGATAAGTATCGCCAAACGCATGAGGAACATGCATAGAGGACATGCGAAACAGGCACATAGGACAGTTAATGCATTATGTCATCCCTCTTTCCAAAGCAGTCCCCAAAGGCCGCCATGTGTCTAGGGGACACTCTCCCTCTGACAAGTATCTGGGCCCATTTCCAGACATCCTCCAGCTGTCGCCCGCTGATTGGCCCAAATTCTCTATATATAGAAGGAATGTACAAAAAGATCAGACTTTTGGAATTTGCCAGAATATATATATATATATATATATATATATATATATATATATATAGAGAGAGAGAGAGAGAGAGAGAGAGAGAGAGAGAGAGTGAGGAATCAAAGAGGACTTGTAATAAAACAAGCAATTAATATAGACCAGCTAAAAAGTTCAGCTCGAGTCAATATCAGAATAATTAAATTATTTAAATCCAGTTGTCTTATTTATTCATATTTTTCTATTTTCTATGTGGCTTTGAACCATCTAGTCCAGTTCAACATACGTCATGTTGATCAAATCGGTCATCAAAAAATTGGCATTAGAAGGAGGACCCCCTCGCTGCCCACAGCTACATACGTTCTTACCAGAACTATGGCAAGATTGTCCAAATAGAGATGTCTCACGAAAGTTCCAAACACCATCAACCCGCCGCGGAGGAAGAAAACCTCCTCAAGGTGGCAGAATGCTTTAAACACCCCGCGCTTATCCAGGGAATGACCGCCCTCATAGCACGAGTCACTCATGGTGGAATCCTTCAGAAGCCCGAAGACCAGACGAAGGCCTCTCGGACAACCCGTCCAGCCGCCCCTAGGCGGGATCAAAAGAGAACCTCTCCTGAGTTGTCGAGGAAGAGGCAGAAAGCCATGGTTAAACCCCTCACCCTTCCCGGAAAAGTAAGTTTTCTCATCCCATATCGATTTTTGATTGACTCGGGACAGGGGGGAGAATTGAAAAAATGGCAGCCCGGACCATTCAGAGTCGGGGCCGCAAAGAAGCAGAGGCTCTCCATCAATCCCGAGTCCCGAAGCAAACACTACCGCAAACCCCAGGCGACAACTCAAGTGAAATCGAGTTCCTCAAAAAAACGTCTCACGGAGCTTGAGAATAAACAACTCCAGCCATCTCAACATTCTGAATGGCTCAACAGCCAGGAGAGCCCCCTTGCCCCCTGTGTTTTGGCGGAGCCTCTCCCCGAGAAGTTTAAGGTCCCCCAAATTGCCCCATATAACGGAGAGACCGACCCCGATGCCCATCTTGGACACTACAATTCATGGATGGACCTACACGCGTCCCAAGATGCGTTCCATTGCTGGATGTTTTCCCTGACTTTGGGGGAAAGGGCTCAAATGTGGTATCACTCGCTACCCCACCACTCTATCCAGACATGGGCTCAGCTCACTGCGGCATTCCGATCTCATTTTATGGGACCCCTAGTGCGCGCCGCTCCGTGGTCCTCCATCGCCTCTGTCTTGCAGGGGCCAGACGAATCCCTTAAGGATGATATATCTCGTCTCAATAAGCGGATATTGTAAATGGAACCTATGTCTGATGACGCACTGACCATAATTGCTTAGGCCGGCCTCCTGAAAAATTCATTTTTTCACTGGACGGTGTGCCAGAACACCCTCCGCACGTACCAGGAATTCCTGGAGCGCGCCAGCTCCCACATCGCTGCCGCGGAAGCTATGCCGCCTCCAGTCTTAGTCATGCCCGCAGACCGTCAGGATCGAACGAAAAGAAAGGATACATGCACGACTCGAGGAAAGCCCGCCAAGAACCCCGACGGGAGAATAAGGCGGCTGGCTCCTCTATGTCCACCACAACCGGAAATTCCAGGGGGCAAAGGACCGAGCTCGTGGCCAACTATGCCGAAATATATTCGGTAGGATCCGCGGCCATATTCGACCAAATTAAAGACAAGGATTTGCTCATTCCCGATCTACAAGGATCCGAAGTGTATGTCACAAGTCGTCCAGAAACAAGTCTAGAGGGGGGGTGAATAGACTTGTAGAAACTCTTGAACTCTTTTTCTCGAAGAGTGAGTTTCTTCAGCTGATGATCAAAAAAATGACTAGGAGTCGTTTGTTCTTGGATATGTGCGGAAGTCAGCTGATGACGAGTATAAATTAACTTAATGAAACACTTAACAATGGATGCAGCAGTTAGAGTATGATGCAGTAAAATAGTAAATAACACAGGCAGTTATAGTGGTCTCAGAGGTGGGGTAATCCTCTACTAATCCACTTTTCTCCAAACCACTGAGATGAATTCACTATAATTGTCAACCGGTGATAAAGATTACATGATTCACAACACACTACAATGACTTCCAACCGGTGGACTTCCGTGCCGTTGTACACACTGATCGCTTGCACCTCTTGATCCTCGATCCTCGGATGCCTTTACAGTCTGCTACGTCAACCAGGGAAGTACCCCGGACTCAAGATTTAAAGACAAGAGTGTTTGTCTTCTCCAACTAAAGAGCTTCCTTGAATATGAACTTTTTGGATCTGCTCTTTATCACGATGCTATTTGTTTGCTTGAGATTGCTTTGTTTGCTTTGATCGCTAGAGTATATGTTCGCACCGGTAGTTTGCTCAGTTTCAAATCTTCGGATATATATAGATCACGATCTCTGAGCTTCTTCCTTGTAGCCGTTGCAAATCTTTGAACAAATCCGTCCGTTGGAGAGAGACTTCATTGTTTAATCTTTTCTGAACGTTGCAAGGCTGGATTCCCATTATTTAATTTTATCTTCCGACCGTTGTGATGACTTCTGCATGTGAGCGCCGAATCTTTTGAATATAAAAGGTTTAAAGTCTTCACGGTGGGTCAGGATGATTTAATTAAATCATATCTCTTGTGGGAATCACTCCAATTTGTCTCTTCACGTTGCATGTGAGCTTTCCGTAATATTTGACTTTTCAAAGCATGCCGACGTGGACTTGGAGTACTAGGCAGTAGTTGAGTAGACCGATGTGCGGCTTACTTCTCTGCAGTAGGTCGTCTCGGTATATCTTGTTTGAGACTTGTCTCGATCGTGTGACTTCCACGAGGTTCCTCACCGATCACGATCAAACTTCTCGACAATTTTTAGTTGACGGGGCTACTCGATTGGAGTCACTGTACTTCTCTGATGGACTAGGCTGTACTTTAGTACTTAGCCGATTTTCATTTAACTAACTTTGGCCTATAGAAGACACTCATTTGGTTCTTCTTTACATTTTGCCAATTTTATACTTAACACATTTTGGCCTATGGAAGATACTCATTTGGTTCTTCCTTACATTTTGCCAATTAATAAACATTTGATTTTAAATTAATGACATCATCAAAATCTAACAAGTATTCCTAACAAATTCCCCCTATTTTGATGATGGCAAAACTAAGTAAGAAATCAAATGGCCAAGTCTGCACTTAAGTGCAAGACAAAACTGAAATCAGTCTAATATTGAGACAACTGGAAAATTGTCATTCAACAGACTGTTCATAAAATTTTCTGACTTATCATTGAAATTATACAAGATTGTTTTAAGTACAGAAAAATAAAATTACAAGTAAGAAAATAATTTAAGGTCATCTGCCTCTTCCTCTGCCTCTTCGAATAGCCGCTTGGCGAGTCTGAATGGTTTGGCTCGATAGGTCTTACCTTGGCGGAGCAAGGCCATACTTTCTCTTCACAACCCAGTCTTTGCGAAGTCTGCTCTGTGAGATCCGAATTTGTTCTCAAGCGGACTAGCTTGATTTCCTCCGAAGTTGTAGCTCATCAAGTTCACCATCCATGCGGATTGGTGCTTCTTGACTCGAATTTAGGGATCATGGGAAATGCATTTTGCTCTTTTGCGTACTTCTTTAGAAACGACCCAAAGCTTAGGATGAACCTCTTCCATCCAGTTTATGAAAATCTCTGTGGGGAGAGTTTGTCATCTTGAAGTAGTTCCTAGACATAAAAGTCTCGATGAACTTCTTCCTAGCGACTCCCACATTTCAAGAGCTTCAAGTGGGCGAAATCTTCATCATACCATAGCTCCAGACCTTCCCATTCAAGAGTAGGTTCAAAGTGCCTCTGGTCATCTGCGCTTCCCTTGGTGAGTCGGCCTTGTCTTCTTGATCTCTGACATCCTTCCTTTTTAGGCTAGAGGGTCCTTCAACTGGGAACATCCTGCTTTTTCTTACTTGATTTCTCTCTCTTCCCCTGAATCCTCTCTTCCCCCTTTTTGCCGGCATCAATGAGTGTTGTCAATCGTTGCTCCATGTGGCTCATCAATCGGACATGCCAAAAGGCATTCTCGTTGTTTGTAGGAGGAGGAGGTGAGGATCTCTCTGACGGGGTGTCAATCTTGGCATTAATGGTCTCAAGATCGGGGTGACTGAGTTGATAGCGGCTCCCCAATGGTGTCTCGACAATTTGCTTGATCGGCTCGGTCATGGTAGGGATAACCGAGGCGATGGGGAGTGTTCTCCGATCCTTGAGAATGGAGCCACTAGGCTGCAGGCTCTGGCCGCAGCTAGGTAGGTCGATTGAGTCTTCTCAGGGTCCACGACACTGAGTCTCTGCCCGCCTCTGCGTCTAGGTGCAGTGTCTGGGAGGTACAACAATCCTATCTGCAGCTTCGTTGGTAGGCTCTGGCTCCTTCTCTGGCTCCTTTTCTCTTTCTTCCTCTTTCCCTTCTTCTTCAGATTTCTCTTTTTCTTCCTCCTCATCTTCTTCTTTCTCTTCTTCAGATTTCTCTTTTTCTTTCTCCTCATCTTCTTCTTTTTCTTCTCCAGCCGCCACACCAGCTCCTCCTTCACCTCCATCATCATTATTATCATCATCATCATCATTTTTCTCAGCATCATCCTTCTCCTTTTCTCTTTCATCATCTTCATCCTTCTCCTTTTCTCTTCCATCATCTTCATCCTTCTCCTTATCTTCTTCTTCTTTTTCCTGCTCCACTTCTTCTCCTTCTTCTTCATCTTCTTCATCATCTACTTCTTCTGTTTTCTCAATCTCCTCTGTCTCCTTTTCAACTGGTATGTTTTCTTCAGGTTCTTTTGCTCCTTCATCCTCCTCAACCAAATTGATAATTTCATTCTCTTCATCAACTTCTTCTATCCTAATCTCCTTTTCTACTTTCTCCTCTTCCTCCTCCTCTCCAAAACTACCATCAAAAATACTGAGCATTATAGTGTGGATAAAATGGTCCATGTTTGTCTCAAAATGTGACATGAACCAGTTATCCTGGAGGAGTAAGGCTAAATCTGACTCTTTGCAAAAATCAGTCAGAACATCCTCCGTGGCTTGGGGGTATTCCCAACCACTAGTATCAACAAAAATTTGAAAATTTGTAAAGGACATGGTTTTAAGAGTTTTCCACTCTTTAAAAATATTTACGAAAGAGTGTTTTTCTGCTTGTGGCTTGACAAGCTGAAGTTGTTCTATGGAGAGATTAAAAGTATTATTTTCTAAAAGATTGAATGTGTAATCTGCTTGAGGATAGATATAACAAGACTGCTTCCTCTTCTTCGGTCATGTACACTGGAGGAGTAATGGAGTACAATTCGGGTTTCGGTATGCAGTGCGGTGAGTCGGATGAACTGGTGGCCCGATGATGGTGGTATAGTGCTCAGTTTGCTCTCCTTCGCCGAACTGCAGATTCCTTGGCCTCTTTGGAGAGGGTTCGGGTGATGACCGCAGTTGGAAGGTCCTTCAGGGGCTGGTCCCCTTCTCTTGAATCGGATGGCGATAGGTGTATCGTCAGACTCATTCTCGGACTCGACTGTAGTTCCGATCTCAGCTGCAGGTTGGTCCGAGTCTGATAGATCGTATCTTGGGCAAAAGCTTGAGTCTGGCAAATCCTTCAATAACTGGGATGCCCTCCCAGTGACTCCAACCTTCTTCTTATCATGGTCCATGTGACCTAGCCTCTTGTTTGGGTGGAAAGGGTCAATGTTTCCCTTGGCCACTCCACCGCTTCCAAGAACCAACTAAGATGCGTTCCGAACGCCAACTTAGTCTTGAACTTCTTCTCTCCCTCGAGCCATTCGACCTTGTTCACCTCGCGAACAAGTTGCCTGAAAATGTAATCGGCCCAATCAACTTCCTCTCGTTGAATTAACGCACCCAACACCATGAATTTTGAAGATGATAGTTGGTCATAGCTTCCTGCCATTCCCATGACTATTTTGTTTGTGATGTCCAGAGCAACTCGATAGACCCTCTTCAACTCATTTCTCTTCGCTGTGAACTTCAATTTCTCAGGGACATTTTCGAGCTTAATCGTCTTCCACGTTTCGGCGGGTGATTGTTTGAGCGCTTCGACCGCCAAACCGCGATGTTTCATCCCGAATACAGAGCGAATCTTCTCTGTATCTATGGTGACTGGTACTCCACCGACCGTGCTCTGAATCTCGTGCTGAATCAGGTAAGCGTTGCGATAAAATTCAACCACATCTTCTTTGAACAAGTGTTGAGGGTTGATTTCGAGGAACGGGTAGATTCCGTTCAGTTTCATCGCCCGGATTAAGTCGAGCATATCAAAGTCCTCTAGATTCGCTTCTAATAATCCTTCGAAATCGACGACCATGGAGAAGATGACCTGGTCCTTCATCGCCTTCAAGTTTGCTCCGTCAAAAGATGCCATTTCTGCAAAAAGATTTTAGGATTTAGTGTGTATTTTGCTCTGTAAATTTTAGGGTTTCTGAAAGCGTAAAGAGGAAAGTGAAAAGCTTTCTTCCTTATAAAGAAGATGAAAGGACGTTTGGATTAGTTTATTATAAGTCTAAGCGGTGGTACGCCTTTTCATATTCTTTTGAATTTCAAATTTGAATCGGTGGCCCCATTTAAAATTTGACGGTTGATTCTGATTGGCCACCGTAGAGGTTAATTAAATGGGCGTGTGACGCGTGTATTTAAAAATTGCCACTAGGCTTATAAAATGTATTTTTAAATGCTATTTCTTAAGCCAAAATAATATTTTAAATATGACAGATAATAATTAAAAATTTAGAGATTAGTTTAGAGAACTTAGCTGGTCTGATTCGTTGACTGTTGACCGCTCTGCTACAGGTGAGTTTGACCTCTCGCCTGGTATTCTGTACAGCTAAGTTGCTTCGACTTGCCTTCGTCTTCTCGCCTGCATCAGCTTAGGCTGATTCTGGGGGGGGGGTTCGTCCTTCCTTCAACTTGCTTCAGAACTAGATTCCCAATCTAGTAATCCAAGGTCTCTGCTAAGCTCTAGGAATCTTTCTTCTGGAAGGGGTTTGGTGAAGATGTCAGCTATTTGGTAGTCTGTGCTGACTCTTTCAACTCTAACCCTTTTGTTAAGCACATGGTCTCGAATGAAATGGTGCTTAACGTCAATGTGCTTTGTCCTTGAGTGCAAAACCGGATTGTTGGTTATTGCAATAGCACTATTGTTGTCACACCATATAGGAACTTCGTTGGCAATAATATTGTAGTCCCTTAATTGTTGTCTGATCCATAGGATCTCAGGCACAATAACTACTGACTAGGTATTCTAACTCGTAGTGGAGATAGAGTTAGAAACACGCTTCTTGCTAAACCAGATATCACTGGTTCCTAGGAATTGACACGTTCCACTAGTGCTCTTCCTATTGATTTTGCATCGTGAAATCCGCATCCGAGTATCCCGATAGCTCGAAGTTGTCATCTTTGGGGTACCACACCAACATTAATTGTAGACTTTAAGTACTTAATTATTCTCTTGGCCGCATCTAGGTGTGATTGCTTGGCTTGACTGGAATCTTGCACAAACTCCAACCGCATATGATATGTCCGCTGCTTGCGGTGAGGCGTAAGAGATCCGATGAGTCCTCTCGTAGTGGGTTGAGTCCACCGATATTCCCGCCTGCTCGCATCTAGGTGAGTACTTGTGCTCATTGGAATTCTTGCGGGTTTGGTGATTCCATTCCATATCTCTTGATGAGATCTCGGGTATATTTTGCTGGTTGATGAAAATTCCTTTTTCCATCTCGCTTAACTTGTAATCCAAGAAAGAAGTTAAGCTTTCCCATCATACTCATCTCGAATTCTCCTTGCATGAGGTTGGAGAATTTCTCACATAGTTCGATTGGTTGACCCGAATATGATGTCATCCACATAAATCAACTATTAGTATGTGGCCTTCGTGCTCCACTCTAAATAGGGTCTTGTCCACTTTTCCTTTGCAAAATCCATTTTTCTCAAGAAACACAGCAGGTGTTTCATACCATGCTCTCGGTGCTTGCTTGAGTCCATACTGAGCTTTCAACAGCTTATAGACTTTGTCTCCTTTGACAAAACACAGGGTTGCTCTACATAGACTTCTTCTTCTAGGATTCCATTCGAAACGCACTTTTCACATCCATCTGGTAGACTTCAAAATCCTTGAATGCGGCATATGCGAGGAATAGTCGATGGCTTCTAATCTTGCAACAGGTGCATAAGTTTCATCAAAATCTATTCCCTCACATTGTGCATATCCTTTTGCTACGAGTCTGGCTTTATTCCTAACAACAGCTCCGTCTTCATCACTTTTGTTTTTATACACCCATTTGGTGCCAATAACTTTCTTGTGATTAGGTCTGTCTGTTAGTTCCCAAACTTTGTTTCTCTCCATTTTCTCCAATTCCTCTTGCATGGCATTAATCCATGAATAATCTTCCAAGGCTTGTTCTGTCGTCTTGGGTTCAATTTGCGACATGAAACATGAGAACATCGCCATTCCTGCTGGTAGAGTTGACTGTCTTGTCTTGACTCCATCACCAACTTTCCGATAATTTGCTGAATTGGATGATCCTTGAGCCATTTGGGGATCTCGTCCTCTTCTCGGGTTTGTTCCCTGTTGGATTGCTCGTGGTTGTCTCGCATCTGCTGGATTTCGCCCTGCAATCGATCGGCTACGCCTTGTCATCTGCAGCTTGGTTACGAATCGCAGATGAGTCTTTATCGCCTCATTGGTCTTTCAAGCAAAGAATCGATCGAGATAGGTTTGGTGATCCTGTCGATCTGCAGATTGGGTCTTCATCACCGCATTGGGTCATCAGCCGATCTGCAGTGAGTCCACCATTCCAGTGTCATGTACAATGACTTCTTCAAGGGTTGCCGACTTGAGCTTGTTCTCAATTTGCTCAAGTTGTTTCGTACTCAACAAGAGATTCATCAAAAACAACATGGGGTGTTTCCTCCACAACTAAGGTTCTTTTGTTGAAAACTCTATATGCCTTGCTTCTTTGGGAATATCCCATAAATAGACCATCATCGCTTTAGCATCAAAGGCATTTAGTGTGTTTTACCGTTGTTGTGGATGAAACACTTACAACCAAAAACATGAAAGTAAGCAATGAGGAGTTCTATTATTCCAAACCTCATAGGGAGTTTTGCCATGTCTCCCTACTATCATACTCTGTGCAGGTGTGGCAGTGTTGATGGCTTCAGCCTGTAACCTTTGGGTAGGTCTGCTTCGCAATCATGGACCTTGCCGCTTCCTTCGTGGTTCTGTTCCTTCTTTCAAGAACACCATTCTCACAAGGCGTCTGGCCGCATAGAGCTCATCTTTGGATCCCATTCTCGCCGAAATCGCTTATCGCCTTGTTGAGAAACTCTCCTCCTCTATCCGATCTGATCTTGATTATGGAGAGGGATTTCATTCTGGATCCTTCTCAGCCTCGTAACTTGGTCAAGGTTTCACTTTTCTTGTATAGAAAAATGATCCAAGTGTACCTTGAATAATCATCTACAATCACAAGAGCATGCTTTCGCGCTTAAAGTCCTTGGCTTGATAGGACCAAATAGATCCATGTGGAGTAGATCTAAGATCCTTGTTGTGAGCGTTGTAGGTGACCGGCTTGAACGATGCCTTGGTCCGCTTCCTTCGACATGCATCACAGAGTGCTTCCTTCTTGAATGCTTCATTTGGAAGTCCTCCGACCCTTCCGAGAGCTAATCTTGTTGATGGCTTTGAAGTTCAGTGACATAGTCTTTTGTGCCACGGCCATCCATTCTCGCCAGATCTTGGATAGAAAACAGGAGTTAGGTGTTCCTGTGTTCCAATCAATCATGTATACATCTCTTCTTCGGAAACCTTGTAGCTTTATTTCTCCAGATAAGATGTCTATCACCATACACTTCAAGATGGTGAAGACTACTAGATTCTTCTCGTCGCAGAACTGGCTTATGCTCAGGAGGTTGTATTTGAGACCTTTGACATAATGAACTTTGGATATTACAATGTTTCCTCGGTGCAGCTCTCCAAAGCCTTTTGTTTGTCCTCTAGAGCTATCTCCAAAGGTTACATCGGGACCTCTTTCCTTGATATATTTGGTCAGCATCCTCTTGTTCCCGGTCATGTGCCTTGAGCATCCAGAGTCTACAAACCACTCTTCACCTCCAAAATTTGAGCTTGAGGAGATGTGGTTGTAGTCCTTCCATCTCTTCTGCAATTAAACAAGCAGAGATTTAGGTACCCAAATTTGTGTGGGTCCTTTGGGGTTAGTTGATTTCCTGGAGAATTGATTTCTCCTTGGATTATAGGAATTGTTATTATTATTATAACCCTTATAAGGTGCCTGTGGTCGAGGTCTAAATCTCCTGGTTGGATTGTATACCGGATATTCCTCAAAATAGTATGGGCCATTTCTAAATCTAGGCTGAGACCATTTATTAAACCTTTGTGGTCTCCACACTTGTTCATTTTGGTAATTTGGATAACCTTGAGGTTTCCATCTGCCCCTCCCATTATGAAATCTATTTTTGGGGAGTTGTTGGTAATAGTGGGCATGTTGTCTGGGCTGCTGCTTTTGCCTGGGCCACTGCCTAGTCGCCTGTCTAGGTGGTTGTCTGGTGAAACCTGACTGCAGCCTAGACGTTTGACTTGGCTGTTGCCTGTTTTTGAATGTCGGTTTATACACAGGCTCAGCAGTCGAGACCATTGTTTCTCCCTTGATAAACTTGGTTTCAGAACTAGAGGGAGTGTGAGAATCATATCCAAGGCCTGATTTGGTATATAATGACCTTTTATAAGTACACAATTCGCCTAGAGTTGAAGACGCCTTCAGGGAGGTTATTTCCTGCGCCTGAGTTTTATTTAAGCGTGCCGACTTAGTAAACTCGGCTTTGGCATGAGCAAGTGCAGCTGACTTTTCTTTAAGTAAAATATTTAGCCGGTCTATCTCAGCTGTATTGGCACTTGCCTGGTTTTCAAAATCAGCTGTAGTTGTCTCAACCTTATTTAAATCTAGGCTGAGTTTTTCGAAATCATTTTTCAGCTGCCTATTCTCATCTTGCAGCTTAGTCTTCTCTCATTGATACACTTGGTGTGCGATTTAAGTGTTTCAAAATCTTTGAATAATTGAATTACCGATTCATGTAAATCCATATCTTGTGACATGGTGAGCTATTATTTGAACCGGTAGGTTTAGAGGTTACCTCTTCATCACCAAGTTTGCCATCGTGCAATCATATTCCTCGTCACATCGTAAAAGAAACCGCCGCTTGATTCGACATGCTCCTGGTCTTCTCCGATTAGAGCTTTTCTTCTGTCTTCCTTTCTGGCCACCTCCTTCTTGGTTTCATCCTTCTTGAGCTCGGGACAATCCATTTGGATATGTCCTATTTTATGACAGTTGTAGCATTCAACTTTCCAGCTTCCAGCCTTCTGGTTCCTTCTTGGGTTCTCTTTGATCAGCTCCGTTCCTTCACACATTAGAGCTAATGTGTCCCATATCTCTTTGGCATTCTTACAATTTTTGATCTTGACCATTGTGGATTTGTCAAGAGTTTGGTATAGCACATCTCTGGCCCTGTTGTCAAGATTGGCCAGCTTTCTCTCTTCGGGGTCGGCTCGTTCTCTTCTTAGGAATCTTTTCGGGCCTCCCAGCTGCGATTTCCTCGGGCGTGTTGTCCTTCTCGAAAATGAATGGACCGTCTTCAATGATGCACCACATGTCGTCATGGATTGAAGATAAATGTGCCTGCATTCTTATCTTCCAGAGATCATACTCGTCAACTGAAAAGACAGGTAGTCTAGAGTGCATGTGTTCCATTATAACGTGAGAGATAAGATATATATCTTAATATGGATCTGTTCGTGAAAAAATGAACCAACCTCTCTCGATACCACTTGTAGGTCACAAGTCGTCCGTAAACAAGTCTAGAGGGGGGGTGAATAGACTTGTAGAAACTCTTGAACTCTTTTTCTCGAAGAGTGAGTTTCTTCAGCTGATGATCAAACAAATGACTAGGAGTCGTTTGTTCTTGGATATGTGCGGAAGTCAGCTGATGACGAGTATAAATTAACTTAATGAAACACTTAACACTGGATGCAAAGTAGCTAGAGTATGATGCAAGAAACAAGAAATAACACGAGCGATTATAGTGGTCTCAGAGGTGGGGTAATCCTCTACTAATCCACTTTTCTCCAAACCAGTTGGAGATGAATTCACTATAATTGTCAACCAGTGATAAAGATTACAGTGATTCACAACACACTACAACAGCTTCCAACCAGTGGACTTCCGTGCCGTTGTACACACTTGACTGCCTTGCACCTCTTGATCCTCGATCCTCGGATGCCTTTACAGTCTGCTACTTCAACCAGTGAAGTACCCCTTACTCAAGATTTAAAGACAAGAGTGTTTGTCTTCTCCAACTAAAGAGCTTCCTTGAATATGAACTTTTTGGATCTGCTCTTTTTCACGATGCTATTTGTTTGCTTGAGATTGCTTTGTTTGCTTTGATCGCTAGAGTATATGTTCGCACCGGTAGTTTGCTCAGTTTCAAATCTTCGGATATATATAGATCACGATCTCTGAGCTTCTTCCTTGTAGCCGTTGCAAATCTTTGAACAAATCCGTTGGAGAGAGACTTCATTGTTTAATCTTTTCTGACCGTTTGCAAGGCTGGATTCCCATTATTTAATTTTATCTTCCGACCGTTGTGATGACTTCTGCATGTGAGCGCCGAATCTTTTGAATATAAAAGGTTTAAAGTCTTCACGGTGGGTCAGGATGATTTAATTAAATCATATCTCTTGTGGGAATCACTCCAATTTGTCTCTTCACGTTGCATGTGAGCTTTCCGTAATATTTGACTTTTCAAAGCATGCTGACGTGGACTTGGAGTACTAGGTCAGAGTTGAGTAGACGATGTGCGCCTTACTTCTCTGCAGTAGGTCGTCTCGGCCGTATCTTGTTTGAGACTTGTCTCGATCAGTGACTTCCCGAGGTTCCTCATACCGCATCGATCAAACTTCTCGACAATTTTTAGTTGACTGGGCTACTCGATTGAGTCGGTGTACTTCTCTGATGGACTAGACTGTACTTTAGTACTTAGCCGATTTTCAGCCTAACTAACTTTGGCCTATAGAAGACACTCATTTGGTTCTTCTTTACATTTTGCCAATTTTATACTTAACACATTTTGGCCTATGGAAGATACTCATTTGGTTCTTCCTTACATTTTGCCAATTAATAAACATTTGATTTTAAATTAATGACATCATCAAAATCTAACAAGTATTCCTAACACGAAGGAAATGGATCAGACCCGCTTCTGTAAATAACATCAATCAACAGGTCACAAAATAGAGACCTCGTCGCAGCCTTAATTATGGTGTGCGACGATACCGAGCTAAGACAACTTATCCGGAACCCGCTCCGGACTCGTTAGGACCGATCTACCCAGGAAATACTAACGGGAATGGGGACAGCGACACCATGAATGACCGGCTCCTTCGGCATTATAAGATCGAGCTTGCCTCAGCGCTATGAATGACCGACTCCTCCGGCACTATAAGACCGAGCTCGCCTCGGCGCTATGAATGACCGGCTCCTTTGGCACAATAAGGCCGAGCTCGCCTCGGCGCTATGAATGACTGGCTCCTACGGCACTATAAGGTCGAGCTCGCCTCAGCGCTATGAATGACCGGCTCCTCTGGAACTACAAGGCCAAGCTCGTCTCGGTGCTATAAATGACCAGCTCCTTTGGCTCTATAAGGCCGAGCTCGCCTCGGCGCTATGAATGACCGAGTCCCCCAGCACTATAAGACCGAGCTCGCCTCAGCACAATGAATGACCGGCTCCTCCGGCATTATAAGACCGAGCTCGACTCGGCACAATGAATGACCGGCTTCTCCGGCACTATAAGACCGAGCTCGACTCGGCACAATGAATGACCGGCTTCTCCGGTACTATAAGACCGAGCTCGACTGGCACTATGAATGACCGGCTCCTCCGACACTATAAGACCGAGCTCAATTCGGCACAATGAATGACCGGATTCTCCGGCACTATAAGACCGAGCTCGACTCGGCACAATGAATGGCCGGCTCCTCCGGCACTATAAGATCGAGCGAGACTCGACACTATGAATGACCGGCTCCTCCGGCACTAAATGACCGAGCTCGCCTCGGCACCATCAATTGAAGATATCAAAGAAAATACAATGGCCGAACCAACCCGGCCGGAATATCCAAAAGAAAACGACTAAACAGGTACTGAAAATAAAAATTTATTTATTCGAAGAATATTTTTACAAAGAACATCCGGAAAAGACTAAGGAAAAGAAAAGACGGAGGCACGCAGGCCATACATAACACAAAGCCTAAAGCTACTTGGCTCCACCACTCCGGCCAGCCGCCTGGAAGGACTGCCCTTCGCCTTCACCAGGAGGGTCTGATCCCGGACCTCCAGCAGCCTCATCGACCTCCGGCTCGTCAGCTTCCAGTGGCTCAACCTGCAGGTCGGATGCCCGAGACTCTATGTAGGCGCGGACCTCCTCGACTGTCTTCCCTTCCTTCATGAGATCCAATATCTCGTAGCAGGTGGAGACATAGTTCAAGTTAATCAGCTCCTCAAACTCAGGCGTCTTCTTGAAGGCAGCCGCCCATTCGGCAAGACCCTTAGCGTAGCCCGACGCCTCACAGGTGTCAACCTGCTCGGTCAGATGCCCCGAGCCGGGCCTTTGTCTCCTTTAAATAAGCATCATGCTCGGCCCGGATCGCCTCGCACTGCTTGTGCACCACCTCGGCCGCCTCAGTCATTTCACGAGCCTTGACCCTCCAGATATTGGCCTCGCAAGCCCGGCTCTCGAGAATCTCCATCTCTCCCTTTATGTTGGCTATCTCCTCCTCGAGAGACTTAATCATTGACGGGCAGAGATGGTGCTCCTCCCTTGAAGTTTCAAGCTCGGTCGACATCTTTTTGTGCTTTTCCACGAGGGCCTGGAACTCCCCAACAGCCTTCACGTAAGTTCCCAATGCACGACCAAGCTGAGCATTTCTGAATTGGATTCGTTCGGCCGGATCCATATCATTGGTCACCATCTCCAATTTCGGCGTCCAGTCCCGGATAAGGACATGGTTGGATTCGGCCACGGCCGGAGGGATACGGTCGAGCATCTTGGTGGTCGGAGGAGCCGCCCGGACATAGTTAAGGAACCAGCACGGTCTCTGCCCCCTCATCTCGGTGCAGGGATCCTCTCGGTCCTTGTTAACCGGAAGGTAGTGCCCCTATAAATCAATCACGGCCTCCTTCTCAGCCGCGCGGACTACACGGACAGGACTCGGCATAGACGGAAGGACTTCGGGAGTGGGATGAGCCTCCGCCTTATTAACACTGCCCTCAGGCTCGGTCTCTTCCCTTTTTGCTTGGCCCCCGCGCGCTTCCTCCGCTCGGCGGCCTCGGCAGCTAACCTTTCCACACGCTGCGCGGGCGTTTCTCTCATCCCAGGTATAGTCCTGACCCTGGGAACTGGAAAAGGAAGAGAAAATTAAAAAAAAGAATTACTTGAATCAGACATAGTATTCGAGTCGGTGGATCGAAGACCGACAGCCCAAAGATTCTCCTCGGTGACAAGAAGGTGCGACTTCCTCTGCTCGGGGGAAAGCTCCAAAAGCTTCTCAATCTGGTCGTCGAACCTAGAAGATGTCTCTTGCGTCGGGATACGACCTGCACAGGAAGCAAATGATGAGCGTTAGACAAAAAGGAACAAAATTGAAAACACAACACTTATGCATTTTTGCAATAAAATGCACAGGGATCCGAAGCTCCGCGTCCACGACGTCGGGCTCGAACTCATCCACCGGGCTCCTTCGATATCCCCCGATGTAAAACCATTGCTCCTTCCAGCTGTCTTTGGTCTCCGGCAAAATCACCACCTCCTTGTGCATGACATGCCGAGCTGTTAAATAAAACCAGCCCGAGCCGGATCTTCCGACCGATCTCCACAGGAAGAGGCTATTGAACTCCTCAAAACTGGGCTCGGGCCAGCCGTGCTGGCTGAAGAGAATGAAGAGACCCACCACCCGAGCCCAGGAGTTGGGATGAATTTGGGCAATGGGAAGGACCCACTACCTCAGCCATCGAGTCAAAGCTAAGGGAAGCGGGAACCTCAGCCCCGCTAACAGGGAGCAGTAATATAACGCCGTGCAACCGACAGGCGGAAGGTGAGGCCTCTCCTTGGGATACGGGACGAACATCCGTACCGCCGCCGGGATCTTAAACCGCCACCACCAGGCCACCAGTTGCTCCTCCGTAACAGCGTTGCGGATCGAGGCTGAGTCCCACTCCGCCTCCACGTAAAGGGCCGGTCGAGGCCGAACCCAGGCCGTCTCAGGCTCATCTGAAGCCTCTCCGACTGCCGTTAACGGCTCCACCACCTCCGCTTCCTCAGATCCCGGCGACCTCGCAACCTCGTCGCCTCCCTTCTCACCACTCCAATTGACGGGAGCCCCCTAGGGACAAATCTGCTACCCTCGTGCGGTCCGGCGATAAGGTCAACTCCGTCGCCCTCTCATCCCCCAGATTCGACATCTCGATTTGAAAGAAAAGAAAAGAAAGGGAAACAAGAAGAAACTCACCAAATTTTTCTCTGCAAGAAAACTCACGAAAATGGCGAAGGGAGAAGAAGAAGGGAGAAACCCTTTTATTTATAGGGGAACCAGGCATTAAATGCTCGGCGCGTGGCACGTTGATTCGCACTGAACCGTCGCGAGAACCAAGGGCGCGTGGACGCATCGCCGAATCGAATCCAGCCACATGTCCCTTATCATGACACGAAGATGCGTAAATCGAACCAACACGTCTCTCGAAGAGACGTCCCTTCGAGAATCTTATCCTCTTTAACAAGCCGACTCAGTCTAACTACGAAGCAACTCCAGCCCCGACCACCCGGCACGGTCCTGGACTCGGGGACCCTTGTTGATAGTCCATCCATCTTGGCATCCACGTAAGCGCTCCCCGCCAGCTCCACCGCCCCGATTGAGAGGACCAGAAGGCAAAAGAACTGATTTTCATATAGACCGGCCGAGCAGAGCAATGAGGAGGATCGACCGAGCACCCATCATATTTACCCCCAGGTTCGTTAAAGACCGGACCGGACAAAAATGTCAGGGCCGACCCGTTGACCAGACCGGAAGGGCCGACCAGATACATGATAAATATTCGCCAAATCACCATTATGACACGACCGATCAGAGCAGCGGGAAACCAGAGGGCCTACCCCAGAGTCGGCCACAACGGATAAGTATCGCCAAATGCATGAGGAACATGCAGACAGGACATGCGAAACAGGCCCACATGACAGTTAATGCATTATGTCCTCCCTCTTCCCAAAGTAGTGCCCAAAGGCCGCCACGTGTCTAAGGGACACTCTCCCTCTGATAAGTGTCTGGACCCATTTCCAGACATCCTCTAGTTGTCGCCCGCTGATTGGCCCAAATTCTCTATATATAGAAGGAATGTACAAAAAGAACAGACTTTTGTAATTTGCCAGAAAATAGATAAAGAGAGAGAGAGAAACCAAAGAGGACTTGTAATAAAACAAGCAATTAATATAGACCAGCTAAAAAGTTCAGTTCGCCTCTATATCAGAATAATAAAATCATTTAAATCCAGTTATCTTATTAATTCATATTTTTCTGTTTTGTACGTGGCTTTGAACCACCTAATCCAGATCAGCACACGTCACGTTGATCAAATCGATTATCAACAACCTGCTCGTTTTAGCTGCATATAACTGCTAACTTAACATACTCAAAATAAAACAAAAACATTAATATATTTTTCATTTTAAAAAGTTCTCAGCTCCTCCTTTTTTTTCTCTTTGAACAGTGAATTTGATATATGCATGTCATGTGTATTACTGTTGCGTGACATTTTGCAGCATACTGTAAAACAGAAAAGGGTAAGATACGAGACCAGTCAAAGATAGGGTTGTCATGTAATAATGATATGATGATACGGTTTTGTTATGTATGTAGAAGCATCTTTTTTAGCCTTTACGAAAATGATATTTTAAAGAAAGGGAATAAAAAGAAGTTAAAAACGGAATGGACAGAGAAAAAAAAAGGGAAAAAAAAAAGAAAAAAGAAAAAGAAAAAGTGGGGTGATGGGGTGCCAGGTAGTTTTGTTCAACTCCTAACTGTTGATGTGATGATCAAAGTGTTTTTTTTTTTTTTTTTGTTTTTCCTCCTCCGAGTTCGGGATTTTGTACAGTTTTGAAAGGAATCGCCCTCATTTGTGGACCCCATCTTACAACAACTAAATAACTTCCATTAAAGATAGATGGGAAACCCCTACATGCTCTAGCTATAGAAGAACTGATTTTAGTGCTCGAAAAAGAGTTTATATATAAAAAAAAGGCTAAATGACCAAAATAGGACCTCAACTTTACCAATTTTAGCACTTGAGGACCTAAATTTTCGAAGGTATCAAACTGGGACCTAATCTTTGATCCGTTAGACCACGTTAGGACCTCCGTTAATTTTTGTCCGTTAACTACTAACGGAGTGCTTAGTTGGCAGTTAAATGACACGTGGCAGATGTTTATTGGCTGGTCAATATATGATGTAATAATAAATTTAAAAAATAATATAAAAGTTTAAAAATAATAAAAAATCTGAAAAACTTAACAAAAAAATCAGAACTTCATTTTTTTATTTAAAAAATCTAGAAAATTAAAAAAATTGTAACTTCCATTTTTTTATATTCTGTAATATAATTAATATTAAAAATTGAAATTTTTATTGAAAATTCGGAAATAAAAAATTCAAAAATTCTGGTTCTTATTTATAAATTGTTTTAATAAAAATAAAAACTAGAATATTAGTTTCCACAAAATAAATAAAAAATCTGAATTATTTTATTTTATTTATAAAAAACTGCTAGTAATTTATTTTTTATTTATTTTTTTTACTTTTCATAGAAATACTGTTTTAGTTTCTATAAAAAATCTAAAAATCTAAAAAAACAGATAAAAGATTAATTACTTGAAAAACTTCACCGGAGAAGATAACTGATCAGATTTTTTATTTATTTATGGAAAATAATATTTTACTTTTTATTTTTATTAAAACAGTTTATAAATAAGATCCATATTTTTTATTATTTTTTTTTCGAATTTTGAATAAAAACTCGATTTTTTAATATTAATATTCCAAAATTTTAAAAAAATACCTCAAGTTCCGATTTTTTTATTTTCCAGATTTTTCCATTTTTTTAGATTTTTTATATTTTTTATTTTTATTTTTATTTTATGTCATATATTGGATAAACAATAAACATTAGCCTAACATAATAATAAGGCTAAATGACATAAAATAATTAAAAATAAATAAAAACTTGATCGATTATCTTCTCCTATGAAGTTGTTCAAGTAATTAATCTTTAACTGCTTTTTTTTTAGATTTTTAGACTTTTTTTAGAAACTAAAACAGTTTTTTTATGAAAAGTAAAAAAATAAATAAAAAATAAATTTCCACAGTTTTTTATAAATAAAATAAAATAATTCAAATTTTTATTTATTTTTTGGAAAAATAATATTCGAGTTTTTGTTTTTATTAAAATAATAAACAGAATTTTTGAATTTTTATTTCCGAATTTTAAATAAAAATTTTGATTTTTAATATTAACTATATTCCAGAATTTAAAAAAACTGAAGTTACGATTTTTTTAATTTTCCGATTTTTTAAATAAAAAAATGAAGTTCGATTTTTTTGTTAAGTTTTTCGATTTTTTATTATTTTTAAACTTTCGTATTATTTTTTATTTTTTATTATTACATCATATATTGACCAGCCAATAAACAACTGCCACGTGTCATTTAACTGCCAGCAAACCACTCCGTTAATACTTAACGGACAAAAATTAACGGAGGTCCTAACGTGGTCTAACGGATCAAAAATTAGGTCCCAGTTTGATACCTTCGAAAATTTAGGTCCTCAAGTGCTAAAATTGGTAAAGTTGAGGTCCTGTTTTGGTCATTTAGCCTAAAAAAAACAAGTATTAGATTGCCTAAGATTGTCTAAGATGTGCAATTATATTCTACATTTATATTTTGGGAGCACCCATCAAAGTGCTCATATTGCTCATATTGCTACATATGAATATGAGTTATAAACACTCGCACTATTAATAGTCTATACAAATATACATCACTTCTAATGGAGCAATTTGATAGGTGCTCCTTAAATGAGGGATACAATTTGACAAGATGTTGGAGATTGCCTAAGATTGTAGTATAGTGTTAGATCAAACCACCACAATATTGTATGATGTGTGTTACAATGTGTTTGTGTGTGTGTGTGATCGAGAAAAGAAGACATCCCACATGATTAGAGGAAATGATCAAAGTAAGCAAGATGAAGGTTGGGCAGAAGCAGTCAAGGCAGTCAAGTTTCGGCATTAAACTGCTTTTTCTCGAAAATAATTGCGCTGATTGGCATATACCGGATCGAATCCCTACGAGTCTAGTTTCCAAGAGGTTCAAATGGAGCAGCATTTGGAATTTTCTAGAGGGAGTTATGGTCTTTTTTCTAGAAGGTGGCAGATTCATCCGAAAATGTGAAGAGTTGATGAATGTTGTAGTTGAAAAGTCTATCTTTTATGGAAATGAAGTTGTAGAGTCATGAGATATTATTGTAACCTAGAATCATGTATTGACTCCTATAAATATCTATAATCTTGTAATGTTTGGCAAGTGATTAAGATATATAATAAAACATATTCTAAGTCTTTGGACTTGCAAGTATCTTGCCTCTAATCTCTTTGGTGGATTCCTTAGAGTGAGAGAGTGTTTTTGGGTGTGTGCTTGTATTTCCTTCTCAACTATTCTCTTCCCGGTATCAAAGTGGTACCAGAGCCAAGGTTCGAGATGCCACCACGTCGGAGGAATAATCCTATTGAAATCCAAGGCGTGAGCTTGGACTACGTGATATCGAATTGGATGAATTGAGGAGACACGTGCAGCAACTCCAGCAACGCCTTGAGCGTTACGAACCTTTGGAACATGACGATTCACGTCATTATTCAGAGGTGGAGCAAACTGATGTTGGTGACTATATTCCATTTCATGGCAGCCGTGATTCGAGCAACGAGTCCCATCTGAGATTTCGTGTAAACCGAAATCATGCACCTCAACCAAAATTTAGTGCTAAAATTTATCTCCCTGTATTTGAAGAAAGAATGCAACCAGAGGAGTTAGTTGATTGGCTGCACACGATAGAGAGGATCTTTGAATATCATGAAGTTCCCGAGAATCGTAAAGTGAGGTTGGTTGCCATCAAGTTGACAAAACATGCTTTAATTTGGTGGGAACATCTCAAGAAGCAACATGAGTGGGAGGGGAAAGGTCGAATTGAGACTTGGGAAAAGATGAAAAAGATGCTCAAACGAAAGTTCTTGCCCGATAACTATCGTCAAGATGCTTTTTTTAAATTTCACAATCTAAAGCAAAAGAAGAAGAGTGTAGAGGAGTATATGACTGGCTTTGAGCATCTTATGATGAGGTTTGAAGTTGTGGAACCTGAGGAACAAATGATAGCTCGATATCTCGGAGGATTGCGATCTGAAATTGCTAATGTGGTCCAATTGCAGCCATCTTGGACATATAATGATGTTTTCAAGATTGCACTCAAAGTTGAAAAGCAAATCAACGAAGCACCTAGAAGCAACTTTCGTTCCTGGACTAGGGAGGGATTTTATAATAGGGGAGGTGCAACTAATTCGAAGTTTATTTCAAACAAATCAGCCCCATCAAAAGCCACTTGCTAAGAAGAATGATGTACCAAAATCAAGTGTTCCTAACACTCATTCTTCCTCTCGACAGTGCTACAAGTGTCATGGATTTGAGCATATTGCTGTTGATTGTCCGAATAGAAAAATTGTCTCTCTTGTCGAAGAGGATGACACAGCAAATGAACAAACATCGAAATTTGATGAAGATGTTGAATTTGAAGAAGTTACTTATGCAGATCAAGGAGAAAGTCTTGTTGCAAGAAAATGCTTAAGTGTTATCCAAGAAGAAGAAGATTGGTTGCGGCACAATATTTTCCATACTAAATGCACTTCTGGAGGGAGAGTATGCAATGTTATTATCGACGGAGGGAGTTGTGAAAACATGATGGCAATGGAGATGGTGGAGAAATTAAAGCTCAAAACGGAGGTACACCCACATCCTTATAAGCTTTATTGGCTTAGTAAAGGGAACAAAATAGAAGTTGATAGAAGATGTTTGGTGTAATTTTCAGTTGGTAAAAAATATCATGACTCTCTTTGGTGTGATGTCATTCCGATGGATGCTTGCCATTTGCTTTTTGGACGACCTTGGCAATATGATTGGAAAGTTATTCATGATGGTCAAAAGAATACTTATTCTTTTGAGATGGGTGGAGTTAAAATTATTTTGGGGCCGTCTAGATTTGATAATGTTCCTAAACCTTCAAAAGGGGAAGGGATCTTTTTTGCTCTCTAAATCTCAATTTGATGCAGCTCTTGAAGAATCCTGTGAAGCTTATACTCTTGTGATGATGGACGGAATAAAGAAACTATGAAAATTCCTCAAATAATGCAACATGTTCTTGATAAATTTCGAGATGTTGTTCCCGATGAAATTCCCCCAGGTCTGCCACCAATGAGGGACATTCAACATTACGTTGATTTCATTTCGGGGGCCTCCATTCCAAACAAGGCAGCTTATCTGATGAATCCAAAAGAATATGAGGAGAGTACTTGGTGGTTTTGTTCGGCTTGACTAATGCCCCAGCCGTTTTTATGGAGTTAATGAACAAGGTTCTGATAGAATTTCTTAATATATGGATAAAGGTTTGATGCGAGAATGTATGAGCCCATGTGATGTTCCGGCTATAGTAGTCCCAAAAAAGAATGGTGTTGTTGCCCGAAATATTATCCGAAGATAGATATTGCTGGAATGGTCGAGCAACAGCAAATTGCGAGAGCACGTCCGAGGGGGTGCGAATAACACAAGATTTGCCGGGTTTGTTAGGCCCGAGCTTGAATGCTCTCGCAAGATTTTATTAATACAAATATTCGTGGATACAAGTATTAATGTGAGAATCTAAATAAAATGAGTGTAAAAGACTCTATTTATCCAGCTCTTGAGCGAAGCTTTGGTGTTCTTGCTCTCCGTCGATCACCTTTCGTGTAGGAGATTCTGAGAGAGAAGAAGGAACCGAGAGATAGCTGTTGCCAAGAGTAGGAAAGCCAAGTTATGGACTTAATCTCTGAACTGGACGTAAGGCATCCGAGAGTTAGAGAGGTTTTCCAAGTGCAGGCAGCCTTCTATTTATAGGGGCTGAGATGCCTTGTTTTCTGGCGGGCGATCGCCTTTCGTCCAATATAATAATGGGGCGATCATCTTCAAGTCACATGGGCTGTCTGTCTAAAGTCCAAGGCTGCTGCTGGCAGCCAGCTATGCGGTCCAATGAGGAACCGGCACACGTCCTGAGTTGTTGTCACGGGCGGTCCTACTGACACCTTTCGGCGGGCCTGTCGGCTAGTGGAAAGATGCTGACAGGCTGTGGTCAATGATCCGTGAAATGCGGATCTTGTCTCGGCACTGCACGTGGGTTCTGTCCTGAGCTTCGGCCTTTTCCGACTAGATGATCATCGGCCGAGCGTAATGAGGCTGCCATTGGTCGGTCACCAGAGGTCGGCATCGGCAAGTGCCGAGAGATGATCGTCTGCTAGTCGGCCACCAGGAGTCGATCGCCAAGTACAGAGAGACGATCGTCTTAGTTGTCGATCGCTCGGCATCGGGACTTGTCCTGGGACCTTCGGTCGGCAGATCTGCCTTGGCTGCTGGGCTCCGGCACGGTCGCTCAGTTTCTGAGGCGATCGTCGGTCGAGGAGTATAATTCTCGACACAACAATTGCCCCCCAGCTTGCTCCGATATTGAAGACATGGGGCGAGGTGGTTCTTGCTGGCGATCGTGTAGGATGAGGACGGGCGATCCGTTGAGCGGACTTTGGTTTCGGACTTGGGCGATCTGGTCGATTGGCTAGCTATCTTTCGGTCTTGTACCTGCAAAAAACAACATTGGCCGATCCCTCGTAGAAACTTGATTGCTTTGTTGTTGAGGAATCGTGCACAGTCGCGGAGTTCGATGGACCGACTCCATGACCGTGTCTTATGCGCGAACGACATTGTCTATATCGTGACTCATTTTATTGTGAGGGTCCTCTGTTAGGCTGCGCCTCGCCTCGTATTTAAACGAAGGGCGTGCGGTCTTGGTCTAGAGGAGTCCTTGCGCGGGGCATCGTCGGATTAATCAACTCCACCTCCGCGGCTTGTTGGCTCTGCTTCCACCTCGGCCCGCCATGAAGATGGCGAACCTCGACGGTGTACGTTGAGACGGGGGTAGTGGCACGTCGCATTGTCTGGGTTCACCATGTTAGATGATGAACCTTTGAGGGCGGGCGAACGTGTCCACTGATTAGTTTTGGAGGGCCCTCAGATTACGCCGGCCTCGTATTTAAACGAAGGGCGGGCGATCTTGGCCCAAAGGGACCTTGCATGTCCGAAGCAGCCAGTTCCATCGACTACCAGGACCATGGCTGCACTATTCCACCTCGGATCGTCATGTAGATGCCGACCTTCGACGGTGTACGTTGTGCGGTGGAGGCGATTTCGTGCCTTAGTCCATCATGTTAGATGGTGAACTGTTGATGACGAACGAGTCCTCTGGTTTTGATGATGTTGCTTGATGCTGGCGATCGGGATGAAAGACTGGAGATCGTCGTTTGGGCGCCGATCGCGCTGCTCATAGGCTCAGAAGAAACCTCTGCTTGGCCAGAAAGTCTGCGGCTTTAGCGCGGAAGATCGCGTAGGTCGAGGGTTGGTCCTTCGTAAGATGCCTGAACATAGGCGAAAGACTATGGAATCCTCCCAGGACCGAGTATAGGGCGATCTCATCACTTACGGGCTCGCCGTTGAGGATGATCTCGTCTACCCGGTCGATGTAGTCCGAGTTGGACTCTTCTTCCCCTTGGCTGATTTGCATCATGCGATGGGGACCTTCTGGCCGAGCGACCCTGGTGGCGAAATGCGCTGTGAAGTCGCTCGCCAGCTAATTAAAGGAGCTGATGGACCGAGGCGGCAATGAGGCGTACCACATGTGGGCAAGGTCGTCCAGCGTCAGAGGGAACATTCGGCACCTGGTCACGTCAGATGCCCCACACCCGGTCATGTAGATGTTGAACTTGCTCAGGTGTGTTTCGGGGTCTGATCTCCCCTCGTACAAAGGTGTTTTCGGAGGAGCGATCTTATGCTGCACGGGGGCGAGCTCGATGTGGACCGTGAGTGGCTCGCTCGGCCCGGCGATCTTGCTCTTGGCTCCTGCCCCAGATTCTAGGAGCGCCTTCATGTCGTCGAGCTGGCATTGCATCGCGGCCATTGCTGTAGCATGGTCGCTCGTGGATCGGCTTTTGGAGCGGGAGCCGAGGCGATCGTGTACCGATCTCCTGACTCCGCTGTTGCCGACATCGGCTATTTGGTGAGGGGGAGCCAGATGGCTGGTCGGCCTTTTGGGAGTCGGATACGCCGAACTACTGGTGACGGACTCGAGCTCCGTCGTATCGTGGCTGGGGCCGGACTGCCCCGGTCGACAAGATGGGTCGCTGCCTAGGCGATCGAAAACAGAGGTGCCCCGGCTGGCGAGCGCCTCTCCCTGCGAACGAGAGCCTCCTGGCGATCGCTCGGTCAGCAACGCCTTGTACTTCCATTTGGTCATCCGGCGGATGGCCGAGGGGGTGATAGCGGGAGGCACGTCGAGAGCACTCCATCGCTCCTGTAGGATGGCCATGGCCTCCTCGATCTGTCCCGTGGTTTGGAACTGATCGAGCGAGAGACTTGGGCCGTCCCTCAGGGGCGGGATCGAGCGTCTCGAACTCCGGCGGCTACCCTCCGCCATCGGCTGTGGCTCGGACTGCGACGGAACGAGGCGTCTGGCGGACCGGCCAGCGGCTTTCTTCGACGAGGAGGCAGAAGTCATGATTCTGAAATCTTTCTCTGAAGAACAGTGAGTGTTCTTCGAGACGGTAGGAATAAAAAATTGAGGGTTAGATTTGCCCTTCCTCTAGCGCCAATTGTTGTTGCCCGAAATATTATCCGAAGATAGATATTGCTGGAATGGTCGAGCAATAGCAAATTGCGAGAGCACGTCCGAGGGGGTGCGAATAACACAAGATTTGCTGGGTTTGTTAGGCCCGGGCTTGAATGCTCTCGCGAGATGTTATTAATACAAATATTCGTGGATACAAGTATTAATGTGAGAATCTAAATACAATGAGTGTAAAAGACCCTATTTATCCAGCTCTTGAGCGAAGCTTTGGTGTTCTTGATCTCTGCCGATCGCCTTTCGTGTAGGAAATTCTGAGAGAGAATAAGGAACCGAGAGATAGCTGTTGCCAAGAGTAGGAAAGCCAAGTTATGGACTTAATCTCTGAACTGGACGTAAGGCAGCCGAGAGTTAGAGAGGTTTTCCAAGTGCAGGCAGCCTTCTATTTATAGGGGCTGAGATGCCTTGTTTTCTGGCGGGCGATCGCCTTTCGTCCAATATAATAATGGGGAGATCGTCTTTAAGTCACATGGGCTGTCTGTCTAAAGTCCAAGGCTGCTGCTGGCAGCCAGCTATGCGGTCCAATGAGGAACCGGCACGCGTCCTGAGTTGCTGTCACGGGCGGTCCTACTGACACCTTTCGGCGGGCTCGCTTACCGGGTGGAAAGATGCCTTGTGTTGTGGTCAATGATCCGTGAAATGCGGATCTTGTCTCGGCACTGCACGTGGGTTCTGTCCTGAGCTTCGGCCTTTTCCGACTAGATGATCATCGGCTTCGAGCAGCATGAGGCGGTCGTCATTGGTCGGTCACCAGAGGTCGGCATCGGCAAGTGCCGAGAGATGATCGTCTGCTAGTCGGCCACCAGGAGTCAATCGCCAAGTACAGAGAGACGATCGTCTTAGTTGTCGATCGCTCGGCATCGGGACTTGTCACTGACCTTCGGCCGGCAGATTCTGCCTTCAGCTTGGCTCCGCACGGCCGCCGATTCTGAGGCGATCGTCGGTCGAGGAGTATAATTCTCGACACAACAATTGCCCCCCAGCTTGCTCCGATATTGAAGACATGGGGCGAGGTGGTTCTTGCTGGCGATCGTGTAGGATGAGGACGGGCGATCCGTTGAGCGGACTTTGGTTTCGGACTTGGGCGATCTGGTCGATTGGCTAGCTATCTTTCGGTCTTGTACCTGCAAAAAACAACATTGGCCGATCCCTCGTAGAAACTTGATTGCTTCGTTGTTGAGGAATCGTGCACAGTCGCGGAGTTCGATGGACCGACTCCATGACCGTGTCTTATGCGCGAACGACATTGTCTATATCGTGACTCATTTTATTGTGAGGGTCCTCTGTTAGGCTGCGCCTCGCCTCGTATTTAAACGAAGGGCGTGCGGTCTTGGTCTAGAGGAGTCCTTGCGCGGGGCATCGTCGGATTAATCAACTCCACCTCCGCGGCTTGTTGGCTCTGCTTCCACCTCGGCCCGCCATGAAGATGGCGAACCTCGACGGTGTACGTTGAGACGGGGGTAGTGGCACGTCGCATTGTCTGGGTTCACCATGTTAGATGATGAACCTTTGAGGGCGGGCGAACGTGTCCACTGATTAGTTTTGGAGGGCCTCGGTTACGCCGGCCTCGTATTTAAACGAAGGGCGGGCGTTCTTGGCCCAAAGGGACCTTGCATGTCCGGCCGGCCCATCGACTACCAGGACCATGGCTGCACTATTCCACCTCGGATCGTCATGTAGATGCCGACCTTCGACGGTGTACGTTGTGCGGTGGAGGCGATTTCGTGCCTTAGTCCATCATGTTAGATGGTGAACTGTTGATGACGAACGAGTCCTCTGGTTTTGATGATGTTGCTTGATGCTGGCGATCGGCCGAAAGATCGAGATCGTTTGGGCGCCGATCGCGCTGCTCATAGGCTCAGAAGAAACCTCTGCTTGGCCAGAAAGTCTGCGGCTTTAGCGCGGAAGATCGCGTAGGTCGAGGTTTGGTCCTTCGTAAGATGCCTGAACATAGGCGAAAGACTATGGAATCCTCCCAGGACCGAGTATAGGGCGATCTCATCACTTACGGGCTCGCCGTTGAGGATGATCTCGTCTACCCGGTCGATGTAGTCCGAGTTGGACTCTTCTTCCCCTTGGCTGATTTGCATCATGCGATGGGGACCTTCTGGCCGAGCGACCCTGGTGGCGAAATGCGCTGTGAAGTCGCTCGCCAGCTGATTAAAGGAGCTGATGGACCGAGGCGGCAATGAGGCGTACCACCTGTGGGCAAGGTCGTCCAGCGTCAGAGGGAACATTCGGCACCTGGTCACGTCAGATGCCCCACACCCGGTCATGTAGATGTTGAACTTGCTCAGGTGTGTTTCGGGGTCTGATCTCCCCTCGTACAAAGGTGTTTGCGGAGGAGCGATCTTATGCTGCACGGGGGCGAGCTCGATATGGACCGTGAGTGGCTCGCTCGGCCCGGCGATCTTGCTCTTGGCTCCTGCCCCAGATTCTAGGAGCGCCTTCATGTCGTCGAGCTGGCATTGCATCGCGGCCATTGCTGTAGCATGGTCGCTCGTGGATCGGCTTTTGGAGCGGGAGCCGAGGCGATCGTGTACCGATCTCCTGACTCCGCTGTTGCCGACATCGGCTATTTGGTGAGGGGGAGCCAGATGGCTGGTCGGCCTTTTGGGAGTCGGATACGCCGAACTACTGGTGACGGACTCGAGATCCGTCGTATCGTGGCTGGGGCCGGACTGCCCCGGTCGACAAGATGGGTCGCTGCCTAGGCGATCGAAAACAGAGGTGCCCCGGCTGGCGAGCGCCTCTCCCTGCGAACGGGAGCCTCCTGGCGATCGCTCGGTCAGCAACGCCTTGTACTTCCATTTGGTCATCCGGCGGATGGCCGAGGGGGTGATAGCGGGAGGCACGTCGAGAGCACTCCATCGCTCCTGTAGGATGGCCATGGCCTCCTCGATCTGTCCCGTGGTTTGGAACTGATCGAGCGAGAGACTTGGGCCGTCCCTCAGGGGCGGGATCGAGCGTCTCGAACTCCGGCGGCTACCCTCCGCCATCGGCTGTGGCTCGGACTGCGACGGAACGAAGCGTCTGGCGGACCGGCCAGCGGCTTTCTTCGACGAGGAGGCAGAAGTCATGATTCTGAAATCTTTCTCTGAAGAACAGTGAGTGTTCTTCGAGACGGTAGGAATAAAAAATTGAGGGTTAGATTTGCCCTTCCTCTAGCGCCAATTGTTGTTGCCCGAAATATTATCCGAAGATAGATATTGCTGGAATGGTCGAGCAATAGCAAATTGCGAGAGCACGTCCGAGGGAGTGCGAATAACACAAGATTTGCTGGGTTTGTTAGGCCCGGGCTTGAATGCTCTCGCGAGATGTTATTAATACAAATATTCATGGATACAAGTATTAATGTGAGAATCTAAATACAATGAGTGTAAAAGACCCTATTTATCCAGCTCTTGAGCGAAGCTTTGGTGTTCTTGATCTCTGCCGATCGCCTTTCGTGTAGGAAATTCTGAGAGAGAAGAAGAAACCGAGAGATAGCTGTTGCCAAGAGTAGGAAAGCCAAGTTATGGACTTAATCTCTGAACTGGACGTAAGGCAGCCGAGAGTTAGAGAGGTTTTCCAAGTGCAGGCAGCCTTCTATTTATAGGGGCTGAGATGCCTTGTTTTCTGGCGGGCGATCGCCTTTCGTCCAATATAATAACGGGGAGATCGTCTTTAAGTCACATGGGCTGTCTGTCTAAAGTCCAAGGCTGCTGCTGGCAGCCAGCTATGCGGTCCAATGAGGAACCGGCACGCGTCCTGAGTTGCTGTCACGGGCGGTCCTACTGACACCTTTCGGCGGGCCTGTCGGCTGGTGGAAAGATGCTGACAGGTTGTGGTCAATGATCCGTGAAATGCGGATCTTATCTCGGCACTGCACGTGGGTTCTGTCCTGAGCTTCGGCCTTTGCCGACTGGATGATCATCGGCTTCGAGCGGCATGAGGCGGTCGTCATTGGTCGGTCACCAGAGGTCGGCATCGGCAAGTGCCGAGAGATGATCGTCTGCTAGTCGGCCACCAGGATTCGATCGCCAAGTACCGAGAGACGATCGTCTTAGTTGTCGATCGCTCGGCACCGGGACTTGTCCTGGGACCTTCGGTCGGCAGATCTGCCTTGGCTGCTGGGCTCCGGCACGGTCGCCCGGTTTCTGAGGCGATCGCCGGTCGAGGAGTATAATTCTCGACACAACAAATGGTACTTGGCGAATGTGTATTGATAGTAGAGCGGTGCACAAAATAACAATTAAGTATCATTTTCCAATTCCTCATCTTGACGATTTATTGGACCAACTAGATGGAGCATCAATTTTTTTCAAGGATTGACCTTCGGAGTGGTTATAATCAAATTTGAATGAGGCTTGGTAATGAATGGAAGACTGCATTTAAAACGAGGGATGGTCTTTATGAATGGATTGTTATGCCGTTCGGTCTTTCCAATGCTCCAAGCACTTTTATAAGGTTGATGAATCAAGTCTTCAAGCCTTACATTGGTAAATTCGTTGTTGTTTATTTTGATGATATCTTGATATTTAACAAAAGCTATGAGCAGCATGTGGAGTATCTTTATCAAGTTTTTAACATTTTAAGGAATGAAAAGCTTTATGCTAACTTGAAGAAGTGCGAGTTTTTTTCCGAAAGCCTTCCTTTTCTGGGCTTTGTCCTTTCAAGAGATGGAATTAAGGTGGATCCTAGCAAAGTGGAGGCAATCACTAACTGGACAACTCCAACAACAATTTATGCCATACAAAGTTTTCATGGTCTCATTCTATCGGCGGTTTATCAAGGGATTTAGTACCATTGTTGCTCTGATTCTCGAGTGCTTGACTAAAGAAATGGGGAAAAGCTTTGATATTATCAAGAAGAAGCTAACTGAGCTCCCATCCTTGCACTTCCAGATTTTGATAAGGTTTTTAAAGTTGATTGTGATGCTTCAAATGTGGGCATCGGTGGATTTCTTAGCCAAGAAGGACGACCGATTGCCTTTTGTAGTGAAAAGTTAAATGGCAGCCGCTAAAATTATTCCACTTATGATAAGGAATTTTATGCTATTGTTCGAGCTTTGGATCATTGGAGCCATTATCTCTTGCCTAAGAAATTTATTCTTTTCTCTGATCATGAATCTCTCAAGTATATAAATGGGCAGCATAAGCTAAATTCTCATCATGAAAAGTGGGTTTAATTTCTTCAATCCTTTACTTTTCATATTAGATATAAGTCGGGGAAGCAGAATGAAGTCGCCGATGCTTTATGTTGAAGAGATTCCCTAATCTCAGCAATGTAAGTGGAAGTCATAGGCTTTGATGTCCTTAAGGAGTGTTACAAGGATGATCCTGATTTTGGGAAAATATGAAAGAAGTGCTTAAGTGGCCCAACTAATCACTTTTTACTGCAAGATGGATTTTTGTTCAAGGATAATTAACTTTGTGTTCCTCAAGGATCTCTTCGAGAATCTATTATTAGAGAAGCCCATGGTGGAGCACTTGATAGGCATTTTGGAAGAGACAAGACTTTAGCTCTTGTCAAAGAGAATTTTTATTGGCCACGGATGGATCGAGATATTGCAAGGCATGTAGAGCATTGTCGAACATGCCATTAAGCCAAAGCTCAAGCTCAAAACACGGGTTTATACACTCCGTTACCAATTCCAGCAGCCTCGTGGGAGATGTGGGCTTGGACTTTGTTGTTGGGTTACCAAGAACTCAAAGAAATAAAGATTCAATTATGTTGGTTGTAGATCGATTCTCGAAAATAGTTCATTTTGTGTCATGCAATAAAACTATGGATGCTTCCAATATTGCTAAAATTTATTTTCGTGAAATTTTGAAGCTACATGGTGTTCCACAAACCATGACATCAGATCGGGATCCTAAATTCATGAGTCACTTTTGGTGGACTCTTTGGCGAAAGTTGGGAACTACTCTCCAGTTCAGTTCGTCACATCACCCCCAAACCGATGAACAAACGGAAGTTGATAATAGGAGTTTGGGAAATATTTTGCGAAGTTTGGTGCGAGCTAATGTTCGGAAATGGGATATCGTTCTTGCTCAAGCTGAGTTTGCTTATAATAAGTCGAAAATCCAAACCACGGGAACTATCCCATTCGAGGTTGTGTATGGGTGCAATCCAGATAGCCCATTGGATTTGGTTCCTATTACAATTACTCATGCATATAGTGGCGAGGCTGAAGACATAACAAAGAATATAAAGAAGATACATTACATGGCCGTATTGTAAAGCAAAATCAGAAGTATAAGAAAAAGGCTGACAAGCATCGCAAACCTGCTGCTTTCAAGGAAGGAGATGTGGTTTGTATTCATCTTCGTAAGGAGAGATGTCCAAGGGGTCGTCATGGTAAGCTTAAACCATGAACTGGTGGTCCTTTTCGAGTACTTCAACATATTGGAGAAAATGCGTACAAGATTGAACTTTCTGGAGATTGTAGTGTTTCTACAACATTTAATGTGGCTGATTTATCTCCATATCATGGTGACAATGTTGAGGAAGTTGACTCGAGGATGAGTTGTCGTGCAACGGAAGCAAATGATCCAGAAAAGAAGACATCCCACATGAGTAGAGGAAATGATCAAAGTAAGCAAAATGAAGGTTGGGCAGAAGTAGTCAAAGCAACCAGGTTTCGACATTAAAGTGCTTTTTCTCAGAAATAATTGGGCTGATTGGCATATATTGGATCGAAGCCCTACGAGTCTAATTTCCAAGGGTTCAAACGGAGCAGCATTTGGAATTTTCTAGAGGGAGTTATGGTCTTTTTTCTATAAGGGGGTAGATTTATCCGAAAATGTGAAGAGTTGATGAATGTTGTAGCTGAAGAGTCTATCTTTAATGCAATGAAGTTGTAGAGTCATGAGATATTATTGTAGCCTAGAATCATCTATTGGCTTCTATAAATATCTATAATCTTGTAATGTTTGGCAAGTGATTTAAGATATATTCTAAGTCTTTGGACTTGCAAGTATTTTGCCTCTAATCTCTTTGGTGGATTCCTTAGAGTGAGTGAGTGTTTTTGAGTGTGTGCTTGTGTTTACTTCTCAACTATTCTCTTCCGAGTACTAGTGTGTTAGATCAACCACCACAGTATTGCACGACGTATGCATATATATATATATATATATATATATATATGAGACATCCATACTTAATATTAAAAGAGAGTCGCAAGAAGATTTAAAGGACATGTGTCATCACCAAATTATTTCTCTTTTTAAAATTTTTTAAAAAAAATGAATATTTAGTTTGGGAGGGAAATTAGAGGGTTATTCCATATATAATATCTATCAATTAAAAATTTCCTCATTTTATTTCTTTTATTTTTAACTTAATACTTTAAATAATTATCAAATTAATTCTTATTTCATACTCTTTAATTTGACATCCATATAGTATACATATAAAGTAATTTAAATATAATAATAATATATTAGATGATTAAAATATTACCATAATAAAATATAAGAATATTGAAATATATATATATATATATATTTAGTTTATTTTCATATTTTTGTACTTCAACAGTTATTTTATTTTTCAGAATTATTTTGTTCTGATTGTAAAATAATAAAATAATTATAATAATATCAAATCATATAAAAGAAATTTATATTAGTAAGAATATGTGCTGGATACTTTTAATGAAAGTTAATAATAATAAATATAATTTAATTTATTATTTTTAAAATTAGATATAAGACTCATATTGCCCTACATGAAAAATAAATGCCCATGCTTAATTAAATTATGGTTTTCATATCATGTGCACTTGGATTTATAAATTAAAGCAAATCAAATAATAATTTATGTGTATGTGTATGTATATTGGCTCATGTATATTTTTTAATAAATTTACAATATTATTGAAATTTAATCACATATTACTAATATAATAAAATATTTAACATTTTATGCCGTGCATGACACGGGAGGACATCTAGTTAAGTTATAAAAAGAAGTGGGAATCTTTTTTTTTAATACCAAATCATAAAATTGATAAGTTTTATATTCTCATTCATAAAACTATAAGTTTTTAGTACCATTTTGATTAAAAAGACTAAAATGTCCTCTCTTTTGTTGTAATATTGGCTTCTCACTTTTTTTATTTTATTTAATTTAAACTACTTTTCTTCTCTTTTTTCTTTTTTACTTCCCTCATTTGCTCCGATCGATATTAATGTCCAACAACCAAAATTTAATTACAAACATATACATCAAAACAACACAACTATTTTTGACAAAGGGACTCTCAAAAATCTTATAGAAATCACAAGATTAGTCGAAAAGAAAAGTTGATGTTGAAATATGACTTCATTTGTCGTGCTTCTGGGTTCATAAAGAAGGTATGCATCAGTATTTGACCGCTTGGAGAAAAAATTTCCCGATCTGTTCTTACGGACACGATCGCTGCACACGATGGGAAGCCACCGTGTGCGACGATCGTGTGCAACGGTCGTGTCCAACGACCTTGACATCGTGCGCACCACTAACGTGTTCACGATCATTTAACACGATCGTCTACAATCGTGTGCAGCGATCGTGTTCATGGCCAGAAACTTGCACACGATCACTGCACACGGTAGTATACGACCATGTGCATCGGTCGTGTCCAAGGCAGACCGTTTTATAATATTGTTCGCTCAGTTTTCTGAATAGTTATTCATATTTTTGTAATCAGATGTCGTGGCAGCGTATTTTGATACATCACGGTGGTCATTAGGAGCGATCGACATATGTAGACGGGGACTCCTTTTTTGTCTATATCGACATGATCAAAGTTAGTCGTGCAAACCTCGTGGGGGTTATCAGAGAGGGTTTGGGTGGTCCAAATGAGTCCGATTACAAATTATAGTACTTGACACACATGGTCAAGGGAAACAAAGTAAAAGTCCTATTACGGGGCGATACCGAGATACTTCGATTACTAGTAGAATACAAGGAGGATCCTGAGGTCTATGTTGAGAATAGTAGCTCCTCCACTCCTGAGGTTAATATGGGATATAGCATCTCGAGAGTAGATCCCGGCAACATAAATTATGACATGCCTTCCAAAAAGTATCAATACGAGGAAGACGAGGAAGACGAGGAAGATGAGGAGGTGCATACATCCGAAGATGAAGATTGTTGTAAAGACTTGCTTGAGTCACTATCTGCGGAATTTCTTGCTTGGGTTCGCCAACCGGCCCAAATGGATAAGATTATGAGTCGTCGGAACTTCTCATCCGACCATCAATCTGCGAGCGAGCATGAGCATCTACAATCAATGCTTAACTGGATCATTCCATTTCCGGACCCCGGTAGTGTCGGGACTTTGGGTTGGGTCGAGCAGCCTCCACCGGTTACCGGTCAGCTAGAGGTGGGGTCCACCTTTCGTTCCAAGACAGAGTTGAGGATAACTGTAGGAATGTATTATTTGGAAAACATGCTACAGTGTATCACTGATCGTTCCGCCGATAAACGTATAGTGTTTGTCTGTAAGAGTGGGCGAAAAAATTGTCAGTTTAGGTTGTGTGCTATTGAGGGTGCAACTATTTGGAGAATTACTAAGTTGTCATTGGAGCACAGCTGTCACCCTGATTTGAACCGTGCTGCCGCACGATCGGTCACTTCTGAGGTTGCCGCCCATTATTTTGCTAAAAGATTGACCGGTGAGGGGGTCACTTTGAGGCCAAAGGAGATGATTGCAGAGATGTGTAGGGAGTACGGCATTGACATGCTATACAGTTTTGCTCTTAGGACGAGGAATATAGCGATAGAGAATACATATGTCGACTTTGATGAGTCGTATCAGAGGCTCCCATCTTATCTGTATTTGTTAAAACAGCGTAATCCAGGGACAATTTATGATTTGCAGACGACTCGTGAGGGAGTGTTTTGCCACATATTCGTTGCACTCGGACAGAGTATTAGGGCATTTGATACGTGCCTTCGACCGGTGATTATAGTTGATGGGACCCACCTGAAGGGAAGGAATAAAGGAACTCTATTTGTGGCCGTCACATTTGACGGGAACGAGCAAGTATTTACTCTTGCAGTTGGTCTTGGTCCGATAAAGAACTACGAGTCATGGACTTATTTTCTATATAACCTGCGCAGATGCTACAATCCGATGGAAGATTTACTGAATGTGAGTGACCAACATAAGAGCATTCAGAATGCTGTTCGAGTCGTCTATCCGAATGCATTCCACGGGTTGTGCTATCACCATCTTGCAAAAAATCTGACCTCCTATGGTGCGCATGCCATAGGACTCTTTAGAACTGCTGCCTACATGCATCGTGAAGAAGTTTTTGAAAACTACTTTTCGAAACTACATATCGAAAGCCCTAATGGGGCTCACATGCGCCTTTCTGAAATTGGGCCAAAGAGGTGGGCTAGGTCGAAATGTCCGGTACGACGCTATAACTTCTTGACATTCAGTGCTGTTGAATGCTTTAATAATCGTATGTTGTGGGCGAGGCGTTTACCTATTTGCTCGTTACTTGAGATATTTCGCCTAATTTTAGAGAATTGGTTTGATGAGAAGCGGGGAGAAGCTACATCAAGAGACCATGAGTTGACAATAAAGCTTTCTAACTCTGTGCAAGCCAGTCTGACTCTTACCGTTCGAGCTACCACCCCACTTGTTTATAAAGTCGAAGAAAACAAAGTTTCTTATGAGGTCGACCTTCGAACATGGACTTGTTGTTGTCGTGAGTGTGACTTGGATCAGACTCCATGTCGTCATGCCATTTCCGCTATAAGGTAATTGTCTATGCTGTCGTGTGCACATGGTCATGGTCATTCAATGTTTTTGTCTATGCTTTCATGTGCACACAGTTATGGCCGTGGGCATGCGGGTGCTGTCGGACGCTCACAGTCGTGCCCACGGTCATGGCAGAATGCACACGATCATAACCCATGATCGGCACGATCGTCGTGTGCACACGGTCATGGCCGTGGGCATGCGGGTGCTGTCGGACGCCCACGGTCATGGCAGAATGCACACGATCGTAACCCACGATCGGCACGATCGTCGTGTGCACACGGTCATGGCCGTGGGCATGCGGGTGCTGTCGGACGCTCACGGGCGTGCCCACGGTCATGGCAAAATGCACACGATTGTAACCCACGATCGGCATGATCGTCGTGTGCACAAGGCCATGGCCGTGGGCATGCGGGTGCTGTCGGACGCCACGGTCGTGCCCACGGTCATGGCAGAATGCACACGATCGTAACCCACGATCGCCACGATCGTAACCCACGATCGGCACGATCGTGTTCTGCCATCGTGTGCAAAACAGGGCTGGTCTGGATTTATCCTACACCTCATCAATATCAAAAATACATTATCCTATACAACATCCTTGACATAATTGCTTATTGTAACAGGCGCGCCGGCAATGGTTTGTCCGTGTATGATTTTGTTAGTCGTTATTTCAAGCAACAAGGACTTAGAGAGACTTATAAGGAGCATATTAGTCCCATCCCACATCCTGATGAGTGGAATATCCCATCGGAGATCTCATCCATCATTTGCGTACCTCCAGAGGGGGTACGACAAGCCGGCCGACCAAGGATGAGTCGCGCACGGTCCGCTGTTGAAAGTTTGCCCGCAGGTGGACGGCCTCAGGTGTGCGGTAGGTGTAAAGGAACCGGCCACAATAGAAAATCTTGCAAAACATTCATTCCCATAGGTGGTGTAGATTTGAATATCCCTGAAGAAACTCAAGGAATGGATGAACAAACGAGGCAAAGGCGCCGGCAGAAGAAGAGGTGTAGCATTTGCCGTAATGATGACCATGACATAAGGGGATGTCCATACCATGAAACTTAAATTGCTTATGTATTTTTATATTTTGTGACTTACTAGCAACAATCATGTACTGATATTTTGATCCTCGATGGACCATGTATTGATTCAGTATTCTGATTATTAGTTGAAATGCATAATTTTGTGTCTATTTTCTTTATCTTTGAATTGAAATTTAAGTGTTCAGTGATGTAAAGCAAATAAAGGTGATTATGGAGCCAAACATTAACCATAACAAAGTAGCTCACTTTAAAGAGCAATAGTTTACAGCAAAAGCATATCCAAAGCATATATATAACTTTACAAAACAAAAGTTCATCACCATCACACCAAAAAATCTAATAATAACTTAAAAACCACAATCATTTGGATCCCTTTTCCCCCATCTGCTGCTGTATCTTTAGTCTTGTATCACCATCTTTATGAACTTCCTCTTCTAAAATAACTTCTTTACTTGTCTTCTCAGAAATCTCCAAATTATTATCATCATCACCATCTAGTATGACTGGAGTGCTCGCAGTATTTTTAAATAGGCCCTGTTTCATGAAACACATTAATTCGCAGTACACACTACACATACAACAAAATCAAAAAACTTACTCTGAGCATTGAGTATCTTTTTCTCGGCCTAGTTCTGTATGGTGGGTTGGGAGGATTTATCCTCCTCCTTCTTTTTGGTGGTGGTGCTTCGATTCCTCCTAAATCGCTTTCTCATAATCGGCCGCTCATTTCGCGTATTTGATTTTAATGGATTTTAACTGATGTTAATTGATTAGGGTTTGTAGTGAAAAGGGGGGATACGGTTCATTTATTTCACTCTCAGTCAACGAAGATGGGCTTATATTGAAAAGGGGGACCCACGATGGGATTTTATAATAAAATAATTTGATGTTGCCATTTGCAGTACACACGATGGTGCACACGATAGGCACAATCGTGTGCTCCGATCGTGTGACACGTTGGCAACCAGATGTCACGGTGTCTATGGTGTCAAATTGGCTCTGTACCCACTTATGCACACGATCGTGTACACGGTCGTGCCCAGGATGGGACACACGATCGTGTGCACAAGAACATCAAAAATATTCACCAATTTCTCAAATTACTCATCAATTTAGGTGTTGTTACTTATATATTAACAATTATTTGTTAACGATACACTTATTTAAAAAGTTATTGATTAAATTAACATAATATATTGCATATCATGTGTAGTCTATCTGTTCTCAGTGTATTAGTTCGTACGGATAAGTTCATCATCTGGATGAAATATCTCATATACTAATGAATTACAACGAAATGACAAATACGAGTTTGTATAAGAAGCTATATAGTAATTAATGTTTGAACAAGCAATTTTTGAATCACAAAACATCCTTCTAGATAACACAATAAATCAAATTGGCAAAAATACCAAAAGTTTATATGCACACGATCGTGTACACAGTCGTGACCACGATGGGACACACGATCGTGTGCACGGCCGTGCCCACGATGGGACCCACGGTCGTGTGCACACGGTCATGGCAGCCAACGTGCGCACACGACAGCATCAACCCATGACCGTGGGCAGATCGTGACCCACGATGGCCACGATCGTGTGCATCCATCGTGTGTAACACAGAGCCAAAAGATAAAGATTTAACAACACAACACGATCGTGACCCACGATGGCCACGATCGTGTTCATCCATCGTGTGTAACACAGAGCCAAAACATAAAGATTTAACAACACAACACGATCGTGACCCACGATGGACACGATCGTGTTCATCCATCGTGTGTAACACAGAGCCAAAACATAAAGACTTAACAACACGACACATTCATATTGCCAAAACTGTCTAAATACAACATAAATATTTAACAACATGACACATTAATCTTGCCACAACATAACACGCCATAAACCATTTTACATGTCTAAAGACAACATAAAGATTTTAGCAGCTAAACTATATCGATATTTCTTAATATATTTCTCATTAAGTTCCTTGATTTGGTGCCTTGCTCCTGGGTTTGCAGAGATGAGTCGATCCAAGTACATGCACACGAAGGGGCCACAACTGTGATTGTCATTTTGTATGAACTGTAGCCCTCGTGGCATAATTTTGAAACTCATCTCCGTGTCATATTTCTTCTTCGATTGGATGTTCAGCCAATACCCGGATTGAGCTAGCACACGAGGCATCAGACGCATAATCGGTCGCAGTTGGTTGAATCGGTATCGACCATCTTCGTGGTGGTGTGACAAGGAATCGTACAACTCCACGGTCCATGTTATGATGTCAATCTTGATAGTCACCCAGTGGCTCTGGTCGAGGCAACAAATGGCAATGATCCGTTGAAACAAAATATGTAATCATATAAGATCATCACATCAAACATAGCGAATCATTTATAAATATAAATTTTAAACTTTCTTCGTTGCACTTTAACCATGGAACCGCATGTGGTGTATCAAGACCTGTCATGTAGTCCTCGATACATTTAGGAATTTTCCAATCCTTGTAAATCGACTTCCCTGTCACCTTGATACCAAGTGGATCATCCGGATGGAGTATTGCAAACTCGTTGGCCAAAACTAACTACAAAGCCAAACCACAAAATTAGCAAAAAATCCACATCACACCAATGATATACAAGCGAGTAGGTTATAGAACTTACGTAAAATTGGGAGCCGGCAAGTACAGTGCCAACTCTACCGACACCAACACTACGGACTCCCCTCCGAAGCCTCGCTCGAGTCGAAAGCACATAACAGTCTATCACCTCGGCATCAAAGTCTTCACGGCTAGACTCTATCCGGTCAAATAACGCCTGGGTGAGAGCATGCCCAGTCTCCAAACACCGGACAATAGCATCACGTGGCTGCTCCCTCCTAAAGTGTAGGTACAACTTCTTCAGAGCCTCGCTATCTCTTGGAGGCGCAACCACAAAAGGCTCCCGAAGAGCAGCGGATGGTCGACTCACTCGCGGTGGAAGACTACGCTCACCCAAATGCTGCGTTCTGGCAGTCTCACCATCTTCATCACCCTCAGCATCCCTCTCACAACTATAACGATCAGAGAGCTGTACAGCCGGCTGCTCGATCTCAAAAACTGGCTGCTAGATCTGAAATGGAGGCTGATGCTTAGGACCACCACCTTCACAATGAAACATCGCACTATAATGATGCTCATCCTGAAACCAGTTGAACATCGTCCCATACTACTGAAACGGCGCATCAAATGGCTCATACTGATGCTCGTAATCAAGGGGTTGCTGACTCCGCTCAAAAGAATGATGAATATGAGAACGATAACTGTGCTGGATCTCAGAATGCTGACTGTGCTGGACCTCAGAATGATGGGTAGGCGGACGCTGAGAATGGTGGGTAGGCGGACGCTGAGAATGGTGATTGTGGGCTGCACCAGAGACTGAGTGACATGGAGGGTCAGGAATCCTCCGCTGGGCACTGCTGTAACGCCCCGACTTTCTAGGGTAAATAATGGGGAAAAATAAAATAAATAAAAGGTAAATTTTGAAAAAAATAATTTTCTTGAGAATATAAAAATTCTCGCCTACAAAGTCGAGTCGCTACAATGTCGTGAAAATTAAATACCTTTAAATAAGGTAACATTTCATCATAAATACGAAATTTGCGGCGGAAGAAAATAAATCGTAATTTAATATTTCTCGTCAAAGTTTCCCCAAAAGTTTCAAACAGTTGACATAAAGAAAACAACATTTAATAAATTCTTTTTCATATGCTCCCTCGGCTCGCTCCTTCATCCATCCGGCTCGGTTCAACCTGCGGGATCAATAAAGGTGGGGGTGAGCTTCCTTCAGCTCGTGGAAATCACACTGATCACAGTAATATACAATCTCATGGAAAACATAACATGAATAAATTATCACATTTTTCCTCAACATGAATGCATACTCACAATATTACGTACAGCATGAATCGAGCACGCATAACATGAATATTGAGGTTGCGCAGGTGCCCCCGCAACAACATGAAACATACACGCAATACCACATATAACGTGAATACTGGGTTGAGCAGGTGTCCCCACACAACATGAAACATACACGCAATACCACATATAACATGAAACGAGTTCATATGTGAATACTGGGTTGTGCAGGTGTCCCCACACAACATGATAATCTCTTACACGAATACAGGTGAGCCTGATTTACAACGTGTATCATAATTTATAAACATGAAATGAATATCACATATGCAGTCCAATCAAAGCAATTAAAGTGATAGTGAAGATTCCCACCTGAATAAATGATGATGATGTCTGACTGAAATGAATGTGCCCGACTCACGATCTAAGCGTAAATCCTTAACAAAGTCTACATATAATAATAATAATAATAATTAAGATCCTTACAATTTATTATTTATACAATAGTAAATGAAAAGATACAAATATCACTATATAATAACTAAAAATAAATTATAATTGTTCATTAATATTAACCGAAGAGTTAACGTTATTAATGACCAAATTAAAATACTTATGCATAATTTGATTAATTATTAATATTAATTAAAAGTCAACATTTTAATGTTTCGGTCAAAATAGGACTTAATTGAAGTTTGAAGTTGGTAGGTCAAATTGTAAGACTTGAGAAGTTAGTGGATTAAAATCGAATTAATTATCTTGGTTGAAATTTGAAATGAAAACTTCTGAAAATTGGGAGGACTAAATTGAAAAGTCCTAAAAATTCGCGGGTATATAAACCCTGAAATCTAACCCTAGACGACTCACTTCATTCCTCACCTCCCGTCTCCCTCACTCTCACTCTCTCTCTCTCTCTTCAAACTCTCTCTGAAAATCGCAATCGGCATCCACCTTCTGTAACTCCTCGCGGTCGATAGCAAAATTACTTCTCCTTATGAAATCTCACAGTACTCACTCTAAATTCACACTCACAAAAAAAAAATCAGAAAACTCCCACTGGAAAATTGCACTGAAAACGTCGGAAGAACACACACACTAGTCAGGCACACCGCAGGAATTGAAAAGAGGAAACGACCGGCAAAGTGGTCGCGTTGCGGCGGCAAGGCGGCTTCCGATTCGAAAATCACACACACAAAAACACAGAAAAATGACCACCGCCAAGAAAATGTTTCTGTGGTCGCGGCGGCGAACAGTCGACTTGCAGCGGCGCCGGTCCCTAGCGAAACTAAGGTGAGGGCACCGGTTTCTGTTTCTGGTTTCTAATCCGGGTAAGTATGGATATTCCGATTTTTGGGTCAGATCGAATGAAGTAGGTTTAGGATTTGAGTAAGATGTAGCGGCGGCTCGATTGGGTTGGTCGCTGGTTGAAGGATTTCTACCTGGAGATCAGTTCCTGATGCAGGCCATATTCACGGGTTCGGGCTGAGGGTTCAGAAAATCTGAGAGTTAAGTTCATGGTGAGGGTTGATGGGTGTGGATTGTTTGTGTATTGTTGAAATCTAGTTATTCCTTTTCGATTAGTCGGCTGTAATGGGTTCGGCCATGGCCAGGTTGTTGTCGGGAATGAATTCGTTAAACTTAAATTCTGGTTTTACGGATTTTTGAATTAAATACACGAAGATGAATATCAGAGATTGGGTATCGAGTCTTACCTCGACGGAGAAAAGTCTGATGCTTGAGGCTGGATTTGGATGATACGTACGAGCAGAAAAGAAGATCGTTCTTCGAGGCCTGGATGAAAATCTGAAGCAGATTCCGTCCTTGTTCTGCTTCCACTTCCACTTGTATGCTTAAAAATTCCTTTCCCGTTATTCTGTGAATGATCTAAGATGGGGTTGGATGTATGGTGTATTTGTCTGCCGATGAACTTATGTTCTGTGTTGTATTTTTTTTTTTTTTTTTGTATTCTGGATGTTGAACGACGGCTGGGAAGAAAAAGAAAAGTGTGTACTGTGTATAGTATTTTGTACTGCAGAGACAGTATATTTATACTGTATTGGATTAGGGTTAGGGTTAAACTTTGGGCTTGTATTATTCTGGGTCAGCACAACATGTTTGGGCCATTGATAATAACAATAATAATAATGATAATAATAATAATAATAATTATAAAATTAATAATAACAATGGTAATAATTAATAATATCGATACTAATAATAATATCGAAAGTAATATAAATGATGATATATAAATATAATGAAGATAAAAATATTAATACTACTAATATTAATATCGTTCCTATTATAAATATTATAATAATAATAATACCTTTAATTATCATAAAAATGACTAATATTAAATGTTTTGAAATTAACTTGAGAAATTGACTCGGGCTAGGACTTGTGATACGTCGAACTAAATGTTCATGATTCCTTAAATGAAATTAAATAACATGAAATGCATTATAATATTATTATAATTAATAATATTACATTATAAAAATGACGGGTATTACAACTGCTAACAGATGCAGAATGACGAGGCCTATCATGGCTCCCAGCTGAGTAGTGCACCGGGATCCTAGAACGTCTATGCGTAGGTCCGAAGAAATCCACGATCCCAGAAATCACCCGGCGAGAAACTCGAGCAATAAATCCCGTCTCGGACTCGTCGTACAAGACCGTCTTCAAACGACGATCGAAGTACTCATCCCTGCTCGTGCCCTGGGTGTGGTCCGGACAAGGAAGTCCGTGGACACAACACACCCTCTCTGGATGCCTCTCCCGGTCCGATGTCTCCGCACCATCTACTGGTGGGGTACTCTGCCGGCGTCGCTTCGACATTTTATGTGCCGACTCATATGTAATCAATTTCCCAGCAGCCTTCTTCAACCTATCCATAACTTTCTTTCTCGGGATCGGCGCAGGCTCATCCTCCTTGTTCTTCACAGCAACTCTTACAGGCTTAATGAACTTAACGTCATATGGTGAGCCATTCTCAAAGCTCAGGTAGTAGTACTCAGCCTCATCCTCCTCCAGATACGGTAAAGAGGGAAGTACTCTGTGCTGCAAAATTAGTCATTAAAGCATACCATTAGATGGGCAATCACATAACGTTGAAGAGATGAAGTCAGGAGAAAATACGTTTACAAATTTATGTACCTTATCGTCGAAGAAATGAGTGAAATCACAAAACATCTTCCTCGTAGTCCACATCAAACACCGGGGGACTTGGACAGATTTATCTCGAATACCACACAATGCTCCCAATGAAGGAATCATCTCATACAACCATATTTGTAAAGCCCAAACAGGACCATAGAAGTGATAGTGCTTGTGCTCTTGTCCCTCCTTCATGGCAACGTTGCCTATGTAGTAAGATAAAACCCCAAAGACATAAGAACCTCAAGGAAACATATCCCACTGCTCGAAATCCTCAACTAATGCCCATGCCCATGTCTCGACCATCATGTCGTCACGGCATAGGATAAAGTAGTAGTATATAAGCAAATTGGCAACCTTCACATAATCTCTTATGTCTCTACCAAAATCTCGAGCATTGAACCTCTTCCGCAGAACACTAACCTTAATATTTTTGCCATGGAGTATTCTGTGGAAAATACAGTCAGACGGAAGGAGATGGTCGTCCTGTGGATGGAAGGTAGAGTTTCCAAAATGGAGTCCAGTGATCATGGCAAAATCACGGGCCGTAAAACGAATGGTCCTCCCGCATACCTGGAACCACGATTCATCCGGGGGGATTTGATCACCCTCCAATTGATGGGCAATCAAGTGATGTAGGGCAGTATTTGAACTCCCATTTCTCCTAACTTTAATCAAGCGCCCCAGGACCCCCTCAGTCAAGCTCTCGATAGCTCGATCAGCAACTGCGGAATTGCGGCCCATACTTCTTAGTGTCTCAATGATCTCTTTAAATACCGTCTCCCGTATGTAAAGATTCACTTGACGTGTAACAAAACGCAATGTAGGTCTCTTCCATACGCAACCAGTCTGGAATATAGACATACAACTCATAAGAATATGATAGAATGCTTAAGAGAACGAAAAGAAAAATTCTGCCTTGCACACGATGGCAGGCACACGATCGACGCCCGTCTTGTGAAGGCCATCGTGTGCCACACGACGGCTCACACGACGGGCGTCGATCGTGTGCATGCCATCGTGTGCAGGGCAGGAGCCTTTGGTCTTCTAGCACACGACGGCACACACGATCGATGACCATCGTGTGTAAACCATCGTGCCCACAAAAGACCATCGTGTACACGATGGTGTCATCTTCTTCAGCACCATCGTGGGACGATGAACAACCGTCGTGGCACGATCCTGTGTGAATAAAAATACACTAATCGGCAGCTCATTGATGAATTCCTCTTCAGATGGAGTGTCACTAGCGGAACTTCTGGCGTCTTCAGATTCTTTGTGGTAGTCGGAGTTCGACATTTTTTGGCCGGCGAAGGGTTTCACGACGGGGTTTTTGGTTCTATGAGAGATGCAGCGAGATAGTTTTTTTGCAAGAGAGAGAAATAGTGAGTTGTGGGACCGTTTAGATTATTGTTATTTGCTTTTAATAATTTTCTCTTTTTTATGTTTTTGATCTTTTAGTGGTAGACTTTAAGGGTAATAATGTCTTTTAACATATTTTGGTATAAAAAACTTATAGTTTTATGAATGAGGATATATAACTTATTAGTTTTATGCTTTTGGTACTAAAAAAGAGAGATCCCTAAAAAGAACTATATAATTATTATTCTTACGAATATATATTTCTGTGTATATTCAAGAAAAATTATAATTATATCAAATACATTAAAATATAGTACTAGAATATGATATATATCATCCCCAACCATTTTTTAGTCAATATTAGTATTTAATATATATGGTATGCATATAGATAACAATGTGTAGAATCTATCCATTCATAGATATACACTTTCAAATGTGATTAGAATAATAATACTCTTATTTATTTGATAAATTTTTAGAAATCAACGTTATTATTCGCATGCACAAACTTCGTCACAAATAATCAGATAATATTGTTTTTCTCTCAAACTTAATTTATTTCTCTTATTTATGTATCCATTATTACATATTTATGAATAAATATCTATAATTATCTATTAAAGAAAATAGAGTTTATGATTTTTTTTATTTTAAATATATTTATCAAATTATGTAAATAATTTATTATTTTGTTTCGACATTTGAAATATTTTTATAAAATTTCCAAAACAAAAATATTTAATACTTTTTGAATATTTTTTGAAACACTTTTAATAATGTTTCAATTTGGTATCATTCTAAAAAATATAAAAAAACATATATCTAGTACATTTAACTACAAACTCCTTTATTGCGATGGAACTTATCAAGTTTCATATTTGTAATAACATGTGCAAATTATGTAATGCACACTTTATTAAAAATATTAATGTCATAAAAAATATTTATGCCATATATATATATAGTATTTTATGAAATATTTATTCCATCTTCTATTTGAAATAATTGTGTATATAGTTCAATGTCATAAATAGATTAGTAATTATATATTTTCAATAGCATTAATTAGTAATAATAATATTTCTAAATTTAAATTTTTAGGTAAAATAAAATTACAACGAGTCATAATACTTGAGCATAATCGATTAATAAAATAATGTAGCTCCAAATTTATCTATATATATATATATCTATTATATATAAAGCTTATCCCTTTAATTTAATGTGCAAGGGAGTTGTGCACAAAAATTAATACCCCTTAATTTAATGTGCAAGGGGGGTTGTGCACAAAAATTAGTACTGTACAACTAATGCATTGCACACCAAAAATAATTTCGTTTTTTATAAACTCACGAATTTACATCTACATATTAAACTCCAAGGAATACAAACAATCGTGTAATGATGGAGTGAACACAAAAGGGTTCCTGAAACCATGCTCTCATAATTGATGAATATGAAGTGTTGCTGAAGTATTTATGCTTGAAGCACTATATAAACCATCCAAAGACGAGAAAACAACATAGTAAAAAACCACACCAGTTTTGCAGTTTGCCATATAAGCCTCCTGTTACGTTTTCTATTTATATGTAGATAAGAGGTTGTCACTATTTTTTAATCTTGGCCTACCTTTTCGAATATGGAGTTAAAGACTTGATGTGGTATTCTTTAAAGATGTTTGTGCGTGCTTTTGACATTAAAGGGTTTGATGTTTGTATGGAGTTAAAGACTTGTTGTGGTATTCTTTCGAATATGGAGATCTGTGATTTGATGTTACTTTCTTTTCTTTGTTCGTTGAAAAACACAGAAACTAAATCGAATGATTTTGAGGAGGAACATTAAAGGGTTTGATGTTGTGTTTGATTATTTCGGGTAAGGAGTTACAACGACGGTAGTTTGTGTGTGAAGTTGTGTTCATGTTTGGTGGTCGATCTGCAAAACCAGAGAAAAAGATGGATGAGAGACAGATGTTTTTAGGATAGTGATAAAAAATTAGATGTATATCTTGGAATGGATTGGATCCCATCTTACCCGAATTTTTTTACCCCATTAGTTTTGGGTTTTAATCTGTTGGACTGGATCCAACCGTAGCAAAACAATCTCAAAACACAATGAATTGATGTCAATAATCAATCAGTTGGTGTTTGCTAAAAGAAATGAAACAAAATGGATTGAAATAAAATGATTGTTTTAAGTGTACAACTCATGAAAAGCTAATGAATGAATATATGCATGTAATAATGGGAAGCTTATGTGAATACTGAGTCGGACCTCCAGCAGTTGGTAAATTTGACACATACATACATTCATCAATGCATACATAGACACGTATCACGTATGTATGCAGACACATAGGTACGATATTAGTATACATTGAATAAAGAAGCTGGAAAATATTATAGATACAGCATGGCTGCATGGGTATTTTGCTTTATAGGTGGCATTTTTCATTGGAGTTTTACCTCATATTAATGATTTACATAATCAATATGCACGCTTTCTCTCTATCTCATGATGATGCTACTAATAGTCTCCTACAATATAATGGAGACTCTTCATGTCCATTCCTTTTGTATTATTCACTTTTACTTTTTGTTTGGGGGGATGGTAAGTTGGTAACCGTTGTGAATTAAAAACGAAATCATATCGTAGTTTCAAGATTGCATAAAATTGTAGAATGTTAAAACAAAAGTTGTTAGTATTTAAAGATTACATGTGAAGAGACTCTTTTAAATGTAACGTCTTAGAAAAAGTCTTTTTACATGTACTCTTTTAATGTGAATAAACTATTTTAAGTACTGAAAATCTAATTAGTACCGACCATTACACTATGAATATTTAGATGCAATGGGTGCAACGCACTGGTTGATAAAACATTACACTATGAACATTTAAAATAAATACAATACATTACGTATAGCTAATTACATAGACTAAAAGAATTCTACACGGAAAAAGTGTTACGGATGAGTTCTTATTCATGTTAAAAGACTACATGCGAAAAGACTATTTTAATTATAACTTTTAATGTAAATAAACTAATTTAAATACAAAAGTTATGATAACATCACAATTAAATCCTCTAAAATAAACACAATACAAATTCTCTAATAGGCATCTAAATACCGTCATATGCTCATTCAAGCATATGCAACCAATGCTCATTCAAGCGCCTGCAACCAAAGACCGTGCATCGCACGGGTTGGATCAAGCCTCGTATATATAAAGATTGAGTTCCATCATTGAATGTGAGCATTTATGTCTTTAGCTAAATAACTCCTTTATGCATGATATAGCTAAAAAACTCCTATGCTCGGTAATGTCAAGCTTAATTTGAAAGCTTTTAATAGCTTTCAACTCCATCATTGAATGTGAGCATTTATGTCTTTAGCTAAATAACTCCTTTATGCATGAAATAAAAAAATTATATTCAAAAACTGAAAAAAAAAATTGGCATAATTGCCTCCAGTCCACAAGAAGCCCAACAATTAGGTTCCTGTAGTTCAAAAAGGTTCCTGTAGTTCAAAAACTGAAAAAAAAAAAAATTATATGTAAAACTTCCAGTCCACACCTCCATAAGAAGCCCAACAATTAGGTTCCTGTAGTTCAAAAACTGAAAAAAAAAAATATATATGCAAAACTGCTTCCAGTCCACAAGAAGCCCAACAATTATGTTCCTGTAGTTCAAAAAGGTTCCTGTAGTTCAAAAACTGAAAGAAAAAAAATTATATGCAAAACTTCCAGTCCACACCTCCATAAGAAGCCCAGCAATTAGGTTCCTTTAGTTCAAAAACTGAAAAAAAAAAAAAAAAATTGGCATAACTGCCTCCAGCCCACAAGAAGCCTAACAATTAGGTTCCTGTAGTTCAAAAAGGTTCCTGTATTTCAAAAACTGAAAAAAAAAGTATATGCAAAACTTCCAGTCCACACCTCCATAAGAAGCCCAGCAATTAGGTTCCTGTAGTTCAAAAACTGAAAAAAAAAATTATATCCAAAACTGCTTCCAGTCCACAAGAAGCCCAACAATTAGGTTCCTGTAGTTCAAAAAACGCCTCAAAGAATACCTTTCCATCTCTCCATCGCTTCTTTTGAGCTCCATCATTGAATGTGAGCATTTATGTTTTATTTAAAAAAACTGCCTCAGAGAAATACCTTTCCATCTGTCCATCGCCTTCCTTCCATCTTCTCGGCATTAAATGTTAACAGTTAGCTTTCATATGCCTGGAGCTGTATAAATCAACCTCCTGCTGTCCCAGTACTTCCCATCTATACCTGCAGTCACATTATGTCAAAGTCAACCAAAAAGCAAGTCCAAAATCAGACTCTAGATCAGCTTAAGGAGGGAGATGAGGGTCCCATTGTGGTGATGATTTGCCGAGAAGATTGAGTTCCATGTATTAATGTGAGCATTTATGTCATAAACTAGGGTCATTCATATCAATTGAAATATTGTTAATCTCTAAAGCTTTTTTTAAAAGATTTAAAGAGCTTTTACAAACCACAATTAAAAAAAATGCAAGAATAAAAAACGCATGCATACCTGTTCAATGTCATAAGCTAAATTATTTCAACCAACTAAAATATGTCAAAGTCTCATTATTAAATTTTAAGAATTTCTATAGTCATACCACACCAAGTGTGGTTATTGTTTAACTCTTTCACCTTCTTCTTTGAGATATTTATACTCCCTTATAAACAAACCAAAAAGTCACACAACTCACTCACAAAACAGGTCACACCCTCCACCTCCCGTAAAGCAGATTCTTCTGCCACACCACGTAACACGCTAACATCAAGCTGCTTCGACGACACCACCGAATATTAATTCAATAGGTGGTGTTTCAAGCTTGGGTGATTTCGTTGTTGTTTTAGTGGTTCCGCAACCGATATACCAAACTTGAAATCTCAAACAATTTTCTTATAAATAATTAAACAACTAAAACGTTTCTATTCAAAATAGTCTACAGTGACCTACAAACCATGAGATATCCAAAACATTATATAATTAAATTGTCAATTCCTACCAAATCTTTAAGAAATAAAGACGACATCGAGTTCTTTATAGTCAAAATAATGGATCGATTGCCAAGATGGGTTTTAAATATTGATGAGTATCAAAGGAATTGAGATAAGGGTGTCCACATCGTTGGTTCTACCTTCTCGACCACTGAAACCCACCACCTTCGCCATAACCGCCGTCAGCCACTGAAATATCGAGATCTAAACACAAAATCAAAACCCGAGTTTAACTTACTTATAAGCTCGAAACACATTCTACATGAGACCCGAGATTCCAGCGATGGAGGTTTGTTGGTGGTGGTTTGGCGACAAGGGTGTGGTTACGTGGTGGTTTTGGCCGGTGTTAGGTTGTTGGTGGTAGGGGTGTTCATAACCGGGTATCAATTTTAGCGGCCCGCGGCCCGACCCGATAAATCGGGTACCCGTTTTACCGGGTACCCTATTTGTTCGGGTCGGGTCAATAGGGTACCCGGACCCGAATTGTAATTGTATTTTGCACAATTCTAAATTATAAAAATAAAATAACTTTTGCAAAAACCCAACAACTCTACTTAATAATTAATACATCAAATCAAATAACTCATCAAATCACATATGCATCAATCCAAAATGAATTACAATAATTTAAAACAACATAAGAAATTAAAGTTTCAGTACAAAATCAAATAAAAAGTCCCATTTCAAGACAAAAGAACGGTCGACACGATTTCCAGCTAAAGCCAACGCCGCTAATGCCATCAACAGTCGACACGATTTCCAGCTCAAGAGGTCACATTGAGCCTGTAGTATAATTATGAAACATGTAAGCTATAGTACAAGCCTTTAAGGTGCACATTTCAACTCATAAGAAATATGAACTAATTATATCATTTACAATTCAAAGGTAGAGAAAATAGGGATAAAGTACTAGCCTGCTTCATATGTTATATCTGAACCGTCGTCACTAGTCTCATCAATTATGATTATCGGTTGCTTGGAAATTAAAATTTTCATACCTACAAAAAGATGCAGAAAAATACAGAAAATATTAGCAAACAAAAGATGCAGAAAAAAAATGACAATGGACAAAAAAAACACTGCACAATGATGTCTGGACAAGAATTTAATGTAAAATAGTGTAAGAAAGCTTATCAGTGATCTCTGTATGTGAAATTGATGTCACATAGTTTCCATGTACATCTCATTCATTGATGTATATTGTTATTATCAATATACATCTCATTCATTGATATCATCTTATTAGTTTGCTTATCAGCTTTCTTACAGTAGCTTTCTTACAGTAGTTTCCATGTACATCTCATTCATTGATGTCTGCACAAAAGATGTCTGGTATATACTAGTTACTGGACAAGAAATAAAGAAAGAATACACTGGACAAAAAATGGTATATACTAGTTAGTTACTGGACAAGAAATAAAGAAAGAATACACTAGTATATTAGTTACAAAAAATGGTATATACTAGCATTTTCAATGTGCCTGGACAAGAAAGAAACACTGGACAAAAAAAGAAAGAATACACTGGACAACTGGACCAAAACCAAAAAATGACACTGGACAAGAAATAACACTGGACAAAAGATGCAGAAAATATACACAAAATATTAGCAAACTAAAAGATGCAGATTAAGCAGAATACACTGGACAACCATTTGAAATCTTTTTTTCTGTTTTTATAGTAAGTTACGGATTAAGCACAAAAATGATACTAAAGTAAATAAAAGATGCAGAAAGTTACCTTCTCCTTCTTCCATAGTTTCCAAATCAACCATATTTTTCTCTATATTTATTGGCTCATGAGATGCACGCATCCAATCTTGAGAACATATAATAGCTTCAACCATCCTTGGAGTCAAAGAGGTTCGGAAAGAGTCAAGTACACGCCCTCCCGTGCTAAAGGCGGACTCTGAAGCTACTGTTGAAACAGGAATTGCTAATATGTCACGAGCCATTTTCTTAAGAATGGGATAACTCTTTCTTTGTGCTGACCACCAATCCAATATATCAAATTTCTCGTCAATATCATCATCACATTCTGGTTCATCACCCAAATACTTTTCCAATTCAGTCTTTGAAATAAAAGAATCCATATTCACATTTCCCCTCTTATAATCCTTTCTCAAGCTTTTCCTCTTGACTCCCATTCCACCATCACCCACAAGAGAAGGTGTTAAAGCCAAAGAAGATGACACAATTTGCTTTGGCTGAACTTCAGATGATGCATAGAAATCAAATAAAGTTTCCAACACATGTTTAATCCGGTGACACAAGACAACTGACGAGGCTTCAGCATAAGATCGACGAACAATATACTCAACATAATTCAATTTGGTCAACTGACGAGGCTTCAACATAAGATCGACGAACAATTTGATTCAACATAAGACCGTGACTGTGACATACTCTGTATTAAAAAATTAGACAACATCAATTAAATTACATAAATATTTACCGAATAAAAAGGAAATCAATTTGGTCAAAATATTTACAGAAATCAATTAAATTACGGAAATATTTACAGTGTTATCATTCCTGCAATTCATTCCAGTATGGAATGAGTAAATAATCAAGCTCCAAGATGACAGAAAAAATGACATACTGGAATGAAAAAATTCATTACAATGTAAATTACTGGAAGAGAAAAAATGACAGATAAAATGACCACTTGATGTAATGCTCCATGATGTATGTATGGTACTGCCCCAAAAAACAATAAACAATTTTTGCAGTTCCTTCAATTGAATAGGACCACTTGATGTAATGCTGGTTATCGTCTATGCTTGAGCATTTTCTCTCTTGATACATAATATGTTCTGCTTATTGTCTCGCCGTTTAGACATTCGATATTATCTGTCGAAGGTTCTGCTTATCGTCTCGTCGAAAATATGACAGAAAAATCACGAAGAGAAAGAAATCGAATGGATTGAACAGAAAAATGACATCCAGTAAAGAGAAATTGGGAGGGTGTGGAGGAAAAGAGGGATTACTGGAAGTCTAAAAAAAAAAAAAGCAAATCGATGAACTTACAATGAACCGGTAGATTATTTTCCGTCTGAATTCGTCCGGACGGCGGACGGGGGACAATGAAGTGCTGAGCTGCGGGTTGAAGTGCACAGCTGCGGCTGCGGGTTGAAGTGCTGTGCTACTGCTGAAGCCTGAAGAAGAAGTGCAGCGGTGGAAAAAAACCCAAGAAAGAAACCCTATTTAGTTTACTACTTAACTATTATATTTATATATATATATATATATATAATATATATGTGTCGGGTCGGGTACCCGGTCCAAGAAATATTCTCGGCCCATACCCGGACCCGAATTTAGTTTCTTTTTCCGGGTCGGGTACCCGGCCCGAAATATTTTTAAAATTTATAAAAATACCCGGTAAATTTACCTCGGGTCGGCGGGTAGTCGGGTCGGGTAGTTCGGGTCGGGTTTTTATGAACACCCCTAGTTGGTGGATGATGGTTTAGTGAGAGAAATGAAAGGGTCGTATATATTTTGTGATGAGAAAAAAAGTGTGTTTTTGGGTGGAGGATACAACTTACAAGTAGTTAATTTTGATAGATAAAATAAAATTAAAGAAAGTAATATGAAAGGACAAAAATACCCTCTTATTTAACAGTCAAACTAACGGAGTTAGGAAATTTGGATCAAACCCGAAATGGATGTTTCACTTTCTGGGGCAATTCTATATATACTCAACTTAAACATAATAATTTCATAAAATTCTTTAAAGGCATTGTACTTATGCACCAAAAATTTGTGCTTTGGGGAAATATGGTATTTTGATTTTCAGATTGGGTAAATATGGAATTATCCTTTCACTTTTGGACCAAACCTAAAACTGTTTGAAAATTTGGACTGAAAATAAAATACCCGCAAACCACAAGGACTAAAAATATAGTTGACTCTAATTTTAAAGGATAGTAATTTCAAGTCTGTCAATTCAAAATGGAAGGCAATGCAAAGATAATAGATATTAAAAAAATTTGATTATATCCGAGGAAAATAAAGATGGTTTTAACTAATTTAAAAATTTATAAATTTAAAAATTTGAGGTTATACAGTTTTGAGAATACGCATACCACGAATTACATGCACATGACGCAAAATAATATTATTTACATAAAAAAATACTCTATAAACAACTAAGAGTGCAACTTTTTTACATCTAAAAAATATAAACAACTAAGGAGTAAGAGTGAAATATGTAATAAAAATCATAATATTTGCCATAAGGATTTTAAAGTATAAAAATGTGTGAGAAAAATTATTTCAAATACGTAGCATCGTAGGCGTAATAAGTGTTTGATTAAATGGCAATAAATCATTCATTTTAGATGATCGTGCGTATTGGTAACCTGACTATATAGATATCAATTCGATATCTTAATATGTTATATATGAACCCATTGTTTGAAATCTACCTCATATAGTACCCCACATATTGACGCTAGGATGCACCACCGAATAAGCTATATATGATAGTTCGATGCTACTAATTAAAAAGTCGTTCGTATTGACTTCTGTAAACACGAACAAATATTTTGCTTCAGTGAGATATAATCCATCTTAAGAAATGCACATGTAATTTTTTTATGTTGTTAGTATCATGGATAAATATGTTGCACATTTTGAGTACAAGTCATTTTAACTCATCAATAACTTGACCAGGTCATACCGATATTAAATACGTTATATAAAAATACGATATTTTAACTTAGAATAATTTCACTCGAAAAACAAAAGCGTGAATCTTTCGGACCTTGAAATAATATGTAATATAAATATGATATTCGATATTATCGAAAATAAAGTACCCGTGCTTTAGGGTGAATAAAGCCCGTGCATCGCACGGGCCATGATGTCTCGTATCATGAACAATTCGGTTTCACAATTATTTTACGGGGAGATTAATGAGGCCTTAGTCAATTCCTCTTAGCTTGGTAGATAAATGCATACATCAAAATTTAGATTCGTGTTGTGTCCATTGCAAAGCACAAAACGATTTATATTTTGGCTTAATCGAAAAGAAAGTGATTTATAAATCTGCACCAATTTAAAAAAAAATGTTTTATTTAAAAAAATTATTGAAAATGTTGACGTCTGATTTGGTCAACGTCACGTGTGCTGATCTGGACGAATGGATCGAAGCCACGTAGAAAATAATAAATAAGATGGAAGATATTTGATCACTAAATTTTATTAATGACCTTTTCATAGCGTAAATGTAGCGAGAATAATGTGTCTGGTCTATCCAATTTCTTGTTAATTCTGATCTTACTTTCTTTTCTCTCTTTTCTCGTTTTATCTCTCTTTCTCTCTCTATATCTCACTTTTTTCTCTCCTTCTCCCTCTGTATCTCACTTTTTTCTCTCCTTCTCCAAAAGTCCTTTTATTGTACATTCTCTTGGCATATATATAGGCAATGTCAGCCATTCGTGAGATGACAGCAGGAAGATTGAGGTGGACATGCTGATGACATTTGTCACAATGAAGGTGACTTCTTCGACATGTGTCACCTTCTTAAGTGTGCCTTGGGAAGGGACATGACAGCTCTCTTTCACTGTCCTGTCTGCCTGTTTTTCGGGCTTTTGGCGATACTTATCTGTTACGACCGACAATGGGGTCGGCCCTCGAGCTTCCCGCTATTCTGGCCGGCCTTATTTATGATTATGGTTCGGAGCGTATTCCTATATGGTCAGCTCGGTCCTCTGATCCGATTAAGATCGGCTCTAATGTCTCTGCCCGGTCCGGTTTTATTGTGAGTCCGAGAGACGATCGGGCCTATGACCGGTTCGGCTCCAGGATCTGCTCGGCCGTTCGGCTGTCTGGAGCGCTTAGGTGGATGCCAAGGTGGATGGACTACCAACAAGGGCCCCCGAGTCCAGGGTCGTGCCGGGTTGGCCGGTGATGGAATCGTTTCAGATTGAGGTCGATCCGACTTGGGGGTGGATAAGATCTCTTGAAGGGACATATCTTTGAGAGTTGCGTCGATTTGACTTCGGGATTTTCAAGAGTCATAGTGAGGGGGATGCGTGGCGGGACGTAATTCGTCGTGGTGTCTCACGCGTCTTTGATCTTCGTGATGATTATGAATCGCCGCTTCGTATTTAATGCCCCTGTTTCATCTTATAAATATAGAGAGTCTTCTTCCCCATTGCTTCCTTCGCCATTTTCAAGTGTTGTTGCAGAGAAAGATCTTTTCCGGCAATTTTTCTTCTTCTCCGATTTCACAGACTTTCCCGGTAAGCTTGCTTTTCCTCTTCTTTTTTCTTATTTCATGATGTCGGAGCGGAGGGATACGGTGGAGGAGTTGGTTGTGTCTCCGGACCGCACGGAAGTGGCGGATCTGTCGATAGGTGATGCTCCGTTGGTGGAGCGATGAGGATGGAGGCGAGTCGCAAGATCGCCGGATTACGGAGATGCGGTCACAGACGTGGAGGTGGCGACGCCGTTGACGGCGGTTGGCGAGACTAGGGCCTGGGTTCGGCCTCGGCCGTCTCCTTTTGTTGAGGCGGAATGGGATTCGGCCTCGATACACAGCACGGTCACCGATGGGCAGTTGGAGGCTTGGCGGGGGCGATTTAAGATACCCGCGGTGGTGCGGATGTTTGTTCCGGACTCAGAGGAGAGACCCCACACCCCTCCTGTTGGCTGCACGGCGGTGTATTACCGCTCCTTGTTGTCCGGGCTGAGGTTTCCTCTTCCGTTGGTACTCTCCCGGTGGTTGAGGCAGTGGGGCCTTTGTATTGCTCAAATTCATCCGAATTCTTGGGCTCGGATGGTGGGTCTTTTGATTCTTTTTAGTCAGCATGGATGGACCAAGCCCAGTTTTGAAGAGATTAACAGTCTCTTCCTATGGAGGTCGGTCGGCCGATCTGGTTCTGGCTGGTTTTACTTGACAGCCCGGCACGCGATGTATAAAGAATTGGTGGATGTGCCGGAGACCATACATAGTTGGAAAGAACAGTGGTTCTATGTAGGGGGGCCGTGGATGAGCTCGGTTGATGAGTGGGAACCTGGCGTAATAGACGCCGAGCTTCGGGTCCCCGAACACTTCATTGCTAAAATGAGTAAGTGTCGTGTTCTTTACTGCTGTTCCTTTTTTGTCTAACGCTCATAATTTATTGTTCGTGCAGAACGTATCCCGGCTTCAGAGACCTCCTCTTTGTTTGACGACCGGGTTGAACAGCTCTTGGATCTTCCTGTTGATCGGAGGAAGTCATACCTTTTGGTTAATGAGGATAATCTTTGGGTTGCGGGACTTCGATCAACTAACCCGAGCAGAATGTCTTCGTCAGGTAGCTCCTTTTTTTTTTTAACACATCTTCCTCATCCAGTTCCTAGGGGTAGGAGTTCGTCGGGACGGAAAGAGACGCCTGCGCAGCGGGTGGCGAGGCTGGCTACGGAGGCCGCCGAGCGTAGGGAGCGCGCGGGCAAGCGGAAGAGAGTAGAGGCCGGGCCTGAGGGTAACGTGACCAGGGCCGAGGGTTTCCCCATTCCTGAGATTGTTGTGCCCGCCCTGAGCCCTGTACGGACGGGCCGGGCGAAGGGTAAGGAGCCCGTGATTGATTTGGAGGGCCACTATCTCCCGGTGAATAAGGATCGGGAAGAATCTTGTGCCCGGATGAAAGGGCGGCGACCGCGCTGGTTCCTCGACTACGTCCGGGCAGCCACCCCAACCGCCGAGATGCTCGACCGGATCCCCCATCGGTGGTTGAGTCCAGCTATGTCCCCATTTTGGGTTGGACGCCGAAAATGGAGATGGTGACCAACGACATGGATCCGGATGAGCAGATCCATTTTGGAAATGCTATTTTGGGCCGGGCGTTGTGCACCTATGTGAAGGCCATTGGCCGACCGCCTACTGGGAAACACAAAGGCGAGGCCGATCTCAAGGCCTTACAGAGGAGCACCATCTCGCCCTTCGCTTATCAAGTCTTTGGAGGAGGAGATGGCTTCTCCAAGGGTGAGATGGAGCTTCGAGAGCCGGCCTTTGAGGCCAATATGTGGAAAGGATAGCCGACGAGATGGCCACGGCGGCCGAGAAGGCGCAAAACGGTGCACGGATATCGTAGGGCACGAGGCCCATTTGCAAAGTGCTAAGGCCTAGCTTGAGCAATTGACCGAGCGGGTCCAGACTTGTGAATCTGCGGGTTATGCCAGGGGCCTTGCCGACGGGGCGGCTGCTTTTCAGAAGACACCCGAGTACGAGGAATTGATCAACCTTAACTATGTCTCCACTTGTTATGAGATATTGGATCTCATGAAGGAAGGGAAGACCGTTGAGGAGGTCCAGGCCTACGTAAAGTCTCAGGCAGCCGACCTGAAGGTTGAAACTCTCGGAGATGATGAGCCGAAGGCCGCCAAAGCTGTCGAAGATCCGGTTGTGATCCCGTCTGGCGAAGGTGAAGGACAGTTTTCTCAGGCGACCGATCAGGAGGACAAGGCCGAGTAGATTTTATGTTTTATTCCATGTATGGCCTGCGTGCCGTTTTTCCTTGATTTCTTTTGTATTCTGACATGGAGCGGCTTATTTTGAATGAATAAAATCTTTTTATGGCCTTTGTTGCTTTTTTGTGTTTGGGCCCGGTTGGTCTGACCGCCGTCTTTTCTGTTCACCCTTTGTTGATCGTGCCGGACGAGCTGATCTATCAAGGTGCCGAGGCGAACTCGGACTTTCAGTGCCGGGTGGACCGGTCTTTTGAGGTGCCGAGGCGAACTCGGACTTTCAGTGCCGGGTGGACTGGTCTTTTGAGGTGCCGAGGCGAACTCGGACTTTCAGTGCCGGGTGGACTGGTCTTTTGAGGTGCCGAGGCGAACTCGGACTTTCAGTGCCGGGTGGACCGGTCTTTTGAGGTGCCGAGGCGAGCTCGGACTTTCAGTGCCGGGTGGACCGGTCTTTTGAGGTGCCGAGGCGAACTCGGACTTTCAGTGCCGGATGGACCGGTCTTTTGAGGTGCCGAGGCTAGCTCGGACTTTTAGTGCCGGGTGGACCGGTCTTTTGAGATGCCGAGGCGAGCTCGGACTTTCAGTGCCGGGTGGACCGGTCTTTTGAGATGCCGAGGCGAGCTCGGACTTTCATGCCAGGTGGACCGGTCTTTTGAGATGCCGAGGCGAGCTCGGACTTTCAAAGCGGGTGGACCGGTCTTTTGAGATGTCGAGGCGAGCTCGGACTTTCAAAGGTGCGGATGTGTCTTTGAGGTGCCGAGGCGAACTCGGACTTTCAAGGTGGACCGGTCTTTTGAGATGCCGAGGCGAACTCGGACTTTCGATCTGGGTGGACCGGTCTTTTGAGATGCCGAGGCGAGCACGGACTTTCAGTGCGGGTGGACCGGTCTTTTGAGGTGCCGAGGCGAACTCGGACTTTCGGTGCAGGTGGACCGGTCTTTTGAGATGCCGAGGCGAACTCGGACTTTCAGTCTGGGTGGACCGGTCTTTTGAGATGCCGAGGCGAGCTCGGACTTTCGATCTTGGGTGGACCGGTCTTTTGAGGTGCCGAGGCGAGCTCGGACTTTCAGTGCAGGTGGACCGGTCTTTTGAGATGCCGAGGCTCGGACTTTGATCTGCAGGTGGACCGGTCTTTTGAGATGCCGAGGCGAACTCGGACTTTCGATCTTGAGTGGACCGGTCTTTTGAGATGCCGAGGCGAGCTCGGACTTTCAGTGCTGGGTGGACCGGTCTTTTGAGATGCCGAGGCGAGCTCGGACTTTCAGTGCCGGGTGGACCGGTCTTTTGAGATGCCGAGGCGAGCTCGGACTTTCAGTGCCGGGTGGACCGGTCTTTTGAGATGCCGAGGCGAGCTCGGTCTTATAGTGCCGGGGGAGCCGGTCATTCGAGGTGCCGAGACGAACTCGGTCTTGTAGTGCCGGAGGAGACGGTCATTCGAGGTGCCGAGACGAACTCGGTCTTATAGTGCCGGGGGAGCCGGTCATTCGAGGTGCCGAGACGAACTCGGTATTTATAGTGCCGGGGGAGCCGGTCATTCGAGGTGCCGAGACGAACTCGGTCTTATAGTGCTGGAGGAGCCGGTCATTCGAGGTGCCGAGACGAACTCGGTCTTATAGTGCCGGGGGAGCCGGTCATTCGAGGTGCCGAGATGAACTCGGTCTTTATAGTGCCGGGGGAGCCGGTCATTCGAGGTGCCGAGACGAACTCGGTCTTATAGTGCATTTGATTGAGAGATGAAATAGAGTCGAATTTTATTGATTATACCTTCATGGCACTCAACGAATGAATTAATCCTTGGTCATTTATATATTCTAGCTAGCAACCTCCGTTCTGACGGGCTTTGTTACTTGGATTCAGGGGGTCCCGGGTCGGGCCCCAACGCTCGTTTAATAATGAGGTCATCGACCTGGAAGCTCTGATGATGATCCTCGGATGTTTTGTAGAAGACGTTCCGCCTTTTTGCTTGGTTTTCTTTTTTGGGCGACGAGGTCCAGGTCCTTAGGGTCACATTGACCTTGTTTTTTGAAACGAATTCTCCGGTAGGCGTGTTCCAATCTCGACCGGGGTCATTGCCTCAATGCCGGAGGCTACGAAGATATTTCTCAAGTGGCGGGCCGATGCATTGCCAAGTCTTCAGAGAGTTCTTCAGGCAGTGACCCTTTGCGCTTTTCGAGGCGGGCCTTGAGGTACTGTTTCATAATTGCATTAACCGCCTCGACTTGTCCGTTGGATTGTGAATCGTGCGACATGGATAAACTGCTTCGTATATGGAGGTCGTCGCAGAACGCCTGAGATTCTTCTTGGGTCGGCCGTTGCAGGATTGTTGGTGACTCGGTCGGCCGGGCCCCTCTTTTCTTATAGAGGTTATTCCTTTGCTCATTTAAGTTTTACTAATATTTTCCACTTTCTGCGGCTTTTTCATCACTTTGAGTTTTGAGTTTCGTCGTTGGCATCCTAACGGCCGCTGCTCGGGTGATTATGCGGAAAACTCCTTAACAGATTACTTTTACTTCGACTTCCAATTCACTTGTAAGTGCCGCCGCTGCTTCTCTAACACATGGCTCAATACTTGGAGATGTTTTCGGTAGCTGGTCCAGTGCCGTCCGGATTACCAGGATCTTCGCGGGTGTGGATGGGAATTCCGAAGGAGTTTTCAGATGTTGCCGTGTATGTTGACTGCAACTTTAATTTGAAGGATACGAGGACTCTTCGAGACCTTTTCTAGAATTTTGAGCTACGCTCGATATCCTTTGAGTTATGACCTTTAAAAGGTCGGTAGAGTCGGCAGAACCCGTGGTCACAATGGCTCCTGTGCTTTCAACTTCAAATTACGATGATTCCTATGCTTTCGACTCGTAGTTACGATGATTCCTATGCTTTCATCTCACCATCCCTTGGTGGGGGTGGTTATTCCCGGATGAACGCAAGGTGTGTCAAAGTGCCCCGCCAACTGGAACGGATTTCCCTTCTTTGTGGCGGGCTGATTATAATTGGAATTGGTCATAACTTGAGCGACTCGCTCAAGCTCCCGGAGGTTCAGCCCTCCTTCTAGCGCCATTCTGTTGACGTCTGATTTGGTCAACGTCACGTGTGCTGATCTGGACGAATGGATCGAAGCCACGTAGAAAATAATAAATAAGATGGAAGATATTTGATCACTAAATTTTATTAGTGACCTTTTCATAGCATAGAGCCGAGCAGAATAATGTGTGCCGGTCTATCCAATTTGCTTGTTAATTACAAGTCTTACTTTCTTTTCTCTCTTTTCTCGTTTTATCTCTCTTTCTCTCTCTATATCTCACTTTTTTCTCTCCTTCTCCCTCTATATCTCACTTTTTTCTCTCCTTCTCCAAAAGTCCTTTTATTGTACATTCTCTTGGCATATATATAGGCAATGTCAGTCATTCGTGAGATGACAGCAGGAAGATTGAGGTGGACATGCTGATGACATTTGTCACAATGAAGGTGACTTCTTCGACATGTGTCACCTTCTTAAGTGTGCCTTGGGAAGGGACATGACAGCTCTCTTTCACTGTCCCGTCTGCCTGTTTTTCGGGCTTTTGGCGATACTTATCTGTTACGACCGACAATGGGGTCGGCCCTCGAGCTTCCCGCTATTATGGCCGGCCTTATTTATGATTATGGTTCGGAGCGTATTCCTATATATGGTCTCGGTCCTCTGATCCGATTAAGTCGGCTCTAATGTCTCTGCCCGGTCCGGTTTTATTGTGAGTCCGAGAGACGATCGGGCCTATGACCGGTTCGGCTCCAGGATCTGCTCGGCCGTTCGGCTGTCTGGAGCGCTTAGGTGGATGCCAAGGTGGATCGACTACCAACAGAAAATATTATGATTTCTTTTGGAAAATTCCGAAACGTTCCGATTTTCTCGATATTCAAAATATAATATCAAAACAAAATTTCTCGATTTTCTCGATTATGTTTTTATTATGTTTTTTTTTTTTTAATATATACTAGATGGTGTAAATTAACTTAAATTGACCATAGATTTAAGGCCTGGACTGATGGAATCAGATAGATTTCCTATAACTGAAAGCCGAGATTAAATGGAACTTCTATAATTTTAAGGAAGATGGACCCTTTTACTTGAAATGAAGAAAATAAAAGGTGACTGGATTATAACTATAATTATTAATTTACCATATACATTATTATTGATAACTTGAATAATAATAAAAAATAAAATAATAATAACACTTATATGTAATATTATTTATAACAAATAATAACAATAATAATTAATAATATTGATTTTAAAGCTGAACTGAACTGAACCTAATTAAATCGAATTGAGATGAACTAAACTGAACTGAACTGAACTGAATTTAACTGAATTTTATTAAATTGAACTGAAATAAAATATTCTGACATGACTTAACCGACGAAACAAACTCATCTTATATAGGAATGCCAAAAAAGTAACCGTGTATCAAGGTACCATGGGTATTTACTTGAATGTGTCTATTTCAAGTAGTCGTTTTGAGGTCCGGGTTCTTATATAGGGCAAAACATTTGTGGGTGGGTACTAATGGAGTTCATTTTGTTTGCTTAATAATAATATTGTAGGGATTAATGATTCATTTAATTAAAGTAGATACAAGACTAACAATACCCACAAATGAGTAAAGGGAAAAATCCAATTTTGGTCACTAAAGTTTCTCATTTTTCAATTTTGGTCACTGATGTTTAGTCACTTTTAAAATTAGTCACCCAAGTTCATTTCCCCTCTTAATCTTAGTCCTGCCGTCAGTTGACCCGTCAATGACTGACGGAATCAACAAAAAAACGCGAATAAGGTTAGGGTTACATAGAATGTCCCCAAATTCGGCGGCTCATTTCCCCTCTCTCCCTGAAACTAATTTTTTTTTTCGATTTCTCCCCAATCAAGCTCTCTATCTGCAATCAAAGGTATGTTTTATTCTTTATAAGTGTCTTGTATGGTGTAATTGTTTCAGATTCTCAGAAATTTAAGTTGGGGGAAGAAACTATTGTGGCCTAACACTCCATATTTTCAAACCTGAAAAATCTGAAAAAACTTGAATGTATTCAAGTTCAAGCCATTCAAAGCTGTTATTTCTTATATTCAGGGTCTGTTGTACCAAACTGGAGATGCATTCAAGTTCATGTTCAAGCAATTCGGTAGACTCCACAAACTCTATTTTCCAGTTTGAACGTGTATTGTGTAAATGTGATATTGAGCTACAACTGAAGAATTCTTGGACTCCTCAAAATCCAGGAAGACAATTTTGGTCATGCCCAAACTATAATGTAATCCAAATGCTCTGTTTTTTTTTTCAAAGTACACTGTTTTCTTAATTTGAATTTCTAATTCTCCACTAATTAATATTTTATTTGTATTATTCATAATCAGGTGCTAATTGTGGATTTTTTTAGGTGGTTTGATCCTGAAATGTGTGCAAGATCGAAAGTGTTAATCCCTCGATTCCTGAAAAAACTTGATAGGCTTGAAGATGAAATAAAAGATCTCAAAATTAAAGAAAAACAGCTTGAAGAGGAGTTGAGAAGAGCTAAGGCCGTGGAGTTATCTTTGAGTCTGGAAATGGTGGAATTGAAAGGCTGGGATCAACCCCTTTTGTTTGTCACTCATGAAAGTCCAAGCATATTGATCAAAACTGCAACCAATATCATTATCAAGTAATGTTAAAAACCACTCCCAAGCATTTTTGGTTTCACTCTCAACAACTGCATAGGCAATTGGGAACATGTTGTTGTTGGGATCAATCCCAACTGCAGTTAATAGTTGACCACCATGAGGGTCCTTCAAAAAGCAACCATCCACCCCAACAACCTTCCTACAAGCTTTGAAACCTTCTTTGCAGGCTCCAAAACATATATACAGCCTAAGAAACTAAGGTAAACTTCCCTCAAAGCTCATGACAATAATATCTGATTTTGCTAAGTTGCTCATTCACTGTACCATTTATCAGCTCAATTGCCTTCTTTCTTGCTCTGTATGCTTGTTGCTTAGAGATATTGGCTTTCAGTTTGTTGCATACATCAGTTCTGAAAGCTTCTACTTTTAAGTTGGGATTAGTTTTGAATTTCTTCATGTAATGCTTCCCAACCCAATTTTACTTTATACTAGAATTCTTCCAATTCCAGAAACACTTTGTATGCTCTGGATTGTAAGCTTTAATCTGCCAACACCTATCATTCTGCATTGGTGATACCCACACATACCACTCACAACCCTCATTTTTGCACAACACATGTAGCCTTTTTTTGTCATTATGCACAATCTTGAAATTCACTCCCCTATTTATGCTGTAATATCCGCAACCGCAATTTCTATTTTTAGTAATTTCTATTTTTGGTGTATATTCATTTCGGACGACTCGCTTGTTACCGTTTTAAAATTCTGAATCTATTTTGTTCTTGGAGTTTTTTCATTTGGACGAGTTTCGGAGATGTTTTTACGTATTTTCGTCTTGGGTTATGTTTTGTCGCATGTGCATTCGATTCTCATAAAACTCGTTCGATTTGATTATTTCTCTGTTCCCATGAGTTTCGTATGGTCGAGTTATTCATGTATGAGTTTCGGATTGTAAATCCGACGTTGTATTGTGAATTTCGCACGTTTGGGTCATTTTTGTAAATTCTTATTAGTGTCGCTGTTAATATTCGTTCTAAACCGACCTTCGGGTGGACGGAGGTATGTGATGATTGTGATCTTTGACTCGTCAGCAGAGAGTTTTTGGGTATCCAGTGATCCTACCCTGGTATTTTCTTCCGGTGGTTTTCGAGCCATTTTTTTTCTTTCTCAGATTGCAGGCTGGCCAACTTTCAGGCCTGAGTTATGGCAGTAAGTGCATTACGACCATAAACATCTACACATTACGGTCTTAATGTCCCCTTAGTAACGGCCGTAACAATGTTGTGAAATCAGTCCAGTGGGATCTGAAATGCCATTACGGCCGTAATGGGTCACATATTACGGCCGTAACGCTGCCCAGTATAATAAACTGGGCAGCGGCTTTCTTTCTCATTCTTTCATTCCTTTCACCTCCTTCGTAACGAGAGCAACTTTTCTAGCCTAGGGTTCGTCCAATTTCGTCCAACCTCAGTTGAGAAGCAATTTTGGGACTTCATATCATCACTCTAGCATCAAATCATCCGTTATTCATCTTCAAATCGAGGTATATTTCTTTAGAACCCTAGTTTTTGGGGATTTCGGGATTTTGGTATGATTTTACCTTTTGAAACCGATTTAACTTCGATGAGTTGTTATATTTCAATTGTGTAGTCATAATTCCTTGCTTCCTATATAGTTTAATGGATTAAACTTCAAGGGTTGCACATTTCATAGACTAAAATCTATTATGACCGCGTAGTGTTCGACGAATTGTTCCATCGGGTAGAACTAGGATGAATTCCTACGTTTTCACTATATTGAGATTGGTTGTATATTGTTATTGTGTTAGGAACGGATTTGTAAAGGTTATTTGGGCCGGAACCTTTCCTTCAACCGTTTTCCTTCACGTCGTGTTATCCGAGACAAGTACATATATTACATCCCGTTATGTGTGTTACAGTTTCGATATGAATGATGAATCATGATCTTTTGGGTGTGTGAGTTATTTGTTCCTTCCACCCAGAGCATTCGACGGGACGTCTGGGGGTCGATACTAAGGGGTACGGCTACGAAAGTGGACTAGGGTGCGTGTGTGGTTGAACTTCCACCCGGAGCGTTCGACGGGGCGTCTAGGGGCCGATACTAAGGGGTACATCCGTGGAAGTGGTTTCCCACCCGGAGCGTTCGACGGAGCGTCTGGGGGTCGATACCAAGGGGTACGGCCACGGGTTACCAGTTGTGAATGTTCGTGATATTGTGTTGAATTCTTAAACTGTTTTGAATGCCAATGTGATATTCCAGAATATGGCTTTTCAAATGTTTTCTGAATGAGATGACTGTGTAAATCGTATCCGTCTATAGTGTAGTGTAATTGTGTACTTACACTAACTATTCGAATGCTAATCCCCTTAAATGGGGGAAATACGTCTTATGCATTTCAGTTACTGGTCGAGCCGAGGAGCTGGCACGGGATATGTATGGAAAGGATGGTCCAGCATGATGATGAGGCTCGAGTCGTGATTTTATGCTTTACTATTGTATTTACTTGAATGTTGAAGTTTATTTGGTTGCTTTATAATTTGGTTTAAGTCGTCTGGGTGGGCAATGGATTCGGGTGAACTTATACTTTGTGATGTCTAATTAAAAATGTTTTGGCCGAGGCCACGACCCAATCTTATTATTATTATTGCATCCTATGGGTAATCATTGGTAATTTTGGGTCATGTGTTAGCATGATAGACCTTATGAAGATTTTACGGCGTGTAACGTCCCATAAGTGAATTTGGGGTGTTACATTTATGGTATCGGAACCTTAGGTTATGAATGCCTAGGCTGTCGGTTAATTTTGGGTCTGTCAGTAGTGTTGTTAGAGTCAGTCGTTGAGTCTAATATCATCGTGCTACCATCTCTTCGTGCGACCCGTGGCTGTATGTCTCCTTGAACTCTTTTATTCTTGTAATTCACTTCCTTGTGTTGTTTGGGATTATGAATTGTGGTACAGACCTTGCAAACTGTGAATTTTTATGATCTTGTTCCTTTCCTATCTTTTCTTCAGTATGTTGAGAGGTCGCGGTAGACCAGCTAGGGGGCGCGGACGAGGCCGTGGTCGTGGTACAGATAATAAGGAAGCTCCGTTCTCTCAGTCCTCTGCAGGTTCGGCCTCTCATTCAGTGCCGGACACTCTACCTCTGAGTTCTGACTGGCAGCAAAATTTATCAGTCAGCCTAGATCAGCTGTCGGGGAGTAATGCCGACATGGGAGCTACTACTGTGCTTCAGCAGTTGATAGCTCAGCTTGCCCCGATAGCTCAGGATGGACGCCAGAATCCGCCCCCGACTCCTGAGGATGAAGCTAGTAAGTGGCTTCAGAAGGTGACTAAGATGCACCCTCCTCGTTTCACTGGATCTTCTGACTCCCTCGGTTAGGAGTATTGGCTTTTTCAGTTGGGCAGAATTTTCGATGTCGTAGCTTGTCCCGATGACAGGAGGGTACATATTGCTCAGTACCTCCTGGATAAGGAAGCTGCAGAATGGTGGGAGGCCGTGGTGCCCAGAGACCGCCCAGCCACTTGGGAGGAATTTAAGACTGCTATGGAAGCAGAATATTGTCCACCACCAGTCAAAGAACGCTGGATTGTGGAATTCTTCACTGCTACACCTCAGGATGTGCCGATTTCTCAGGCCATCATCTGTTATAATCAGCAGTTGGGATTCGTGAAAGATCAAGTGAGGACTGAGGTCGATAAAATTCATTATTTCAATATGCACATGAATCCGCATATCAGGCAGAGTATGGCACCGCTCATGTGTGTCACCTTGAAGGAATACCAGGATCGTGCCCTAGCGATCGAGATGGTTGTCCCGGAATCAGAGTTAGGTTACGAGGCCAAGAAATAGAAGACAACTGGCGATTTTTTAGCCGTCAAGAGTGGTCAATTTCGAAATCTTAGTTTGCTCCTACATCTGGGAAGAGGCCGTTTCATCAGGCCAGTGGATCTCAGGGTAACCATTCAGTCCAGTCTATTGCATCTGGCGGCAGAGTTTGTTTTAACTGCAACCAATATGAGCATTTGATAAAGGATTGTCCAATTCCTTTAGTAACTTGCTTTACTTGCGGACAGACTGGGCACCAGGCAACTCATTGCGAGAGGGCTACCAGTGTAATATCCGTAACTTTTTTTTCATTTTTAGCGGTTTCCATTTTTGGGGTATGTCTATTTTTATCGACTCGCTTGTAACCGTTTCGACATTTTGAATCTATTTTGTTCTTGGAGTTTTTCCATTTGGACGAGTTTTGATGATGTTTTCACGTAATTTCATTTTATGACATGTTTTGCCGTATGAACGTTCGATTCTTGTAAAACTCGTTCGTTTCCATTGTTTCTTGGTTTGTGCAAGTTCGTATGGTTGAGTTGGTCATGTGGAGACTTTCGGTTTGTAAATCCGACGTCGTTTCGTGATTTTCGGGCACTTGGGCCATTTTTCTAATTTCCTAATAGTTTAGGGAATCTCGTTTTCGTTGTCGCATTACGGACCCTTCGGTAGTCGGAATTGTATTTCTCTTTCAGCGCTTAGCTCCGTCGTCTTGTATGCTTCGCGTCTATGTTCCTGGATTCTGGTTTCGAAGTGCGTTTCGTGTTTTGTACCTTCGGCAAAGACATCTGCTGATATGAGCGGCGATCAAGCCTGCGTAGGTAGCGCACGCTACCCTGTTGCCTTGCGTGCGCTACGATGTGCGATTAGCGTCGCTAACTCGTTATTGTTAGCGTGCGCTAGCGATTGGCAGTAGCTCTTGGACGGTCTCGGCCCGTTAGCGTGCGCTATACATGCTAGTTAGCGTGCGCTAACTTCACATTTTTAAAGATTAGGGGCAGTTTAGTTTCAGCATTATTTTTCATTCTTTTCCTTTCCTTCCCTTCCTACGGGCGATTTTGGCGATTCAGAGCAGATTGTGGAGAGTAATCGGCGGAGTTCCCTTCCAGTCTAATTCTTGTGTCTCGAGCATAACACACCACCATCTAAACCCATCTCCATCGTCCGAATTCAAGGTAATTCCTCATGAACCCTAATTTTGACGTTTTTGGGAGATTTCGGGATTTTAGGGTTTAGTTCCGAATTGTTCATCTATATTACGATATTCTTCACCGATTATGATCATTGAATGATTCCAAATCCAGTTTCCTTGATTTTAATCCGCGAATTATCAATACGGGGAGATTTTGCGTAAACCCTCACCCGTATTGATTGAACGTCTTTTGTCGTTAATTGTAATCGGGGTTTTGGGAGTATTCCTTTCGATTATTGATGTCCGTTGGGACTGAGTTATGCTAATTCTTCGTTTAGGAACCGTCGTTTTCCATTCGGATCATCCATAGTCATTTTTCACTTCCGATTCTTCGAAAAATGTCTCAAAGGCAAGTACTTTATATTTGTTTACATGTTCTAGTATTTGAATTATGGCTGTATCGTGGTTGTTGTGGATGGTTATGTGTATGTTCACCTAGGGACGGTCCGACGGGGCCTCTAGGGATACGTATTGCCGTGAGTGTGCGTATCGTGAACTGTGGTTAGCCACCCAGGGATGTCCGACGGGACTCTGCGGGGTACGGTGGCCGTGAGTCTCGTACCAACGGTTAACTTTGAATTGTGATTTGTTGGAGATAATGTGTTTTGTGATTGTAAATATTCCTGTATTTTTAATGTTTTCTAATATGACTTTTTGGCGCATATATTCATCTGATTAGAATGTAGTTCAAATGGATTGTACTTGCACTAGCAGTTGTCGCTAACCCCTTAAATGGGGGAAATACTTTTTGTATTTCAGGTATTGATCGTGGGGATAAGCGAGCACTCGGGACGTATGAGGATGATGGGTAAGCATGATATTGTCCAGTATTTGATTTTCGATGTTATGTCTGTCGGTTACTATTGATGTCTGATTTTGGGATTTATGTATTATGAAATTGGTTTAAGTACTCGAGTACTTCCTGTTTGAAATTGTTAATGTTGTGTTCCCGTTTTGGGAAATGGATTTGATGTCAGAATTTAATTGTCGGTTTGTAGTCTTTTATTTGAATTGTCGTTTTATTAATGATAGCTTTTCGTTGTCGAATGTCTTGTTGGTATGTTAGCCTGGTGGATTCCACAGTGTGGGGTCCACGGCGCTGTAATATGCCCTGAACGTCTTGGGGGTGTTACAGAATATGGTATCGGAGCTTAGGTTTATGGATACCTAGGTAGTCGGTCATTTGGGTCTAGTTAAGTGTCGTTTTTGGGACAGTATCACTACTATGCCATCATCTTAGTACGCCGGTGCTCGTAAGTTTTCCTAACTTGACTCGTTTCACCGTTCTGTTCTATTCCTGTCTTAGTATCTTTTGCGTTTTGCGTTTGAATTGTACTTACCCGTTGCTTCTTCAGAATTCCTGCTGGTAGAGGACGCGGATGCGGTCGCGGACGCGGTAGGGGACGTGGCGCAGCCGGTGGGGCGGCCATGTCCGATCACTCGGGAACTGGTTCGGCGACGCCTTCTTTGTCGAACAGTATTCCCCCCAGTTCCGGAGGTCAGCAGGACCAGTCTGCTAGCTCCGGTAATGCTCATGAGAATGTTGGAGTGGCGACATATTGCGGCAAGTAGCGAACCGGATGACGCTCGGCTCGAGCCGTTACAGTCGGCCATGCTAATCTTAACCGGTTCCGCCCTCTGGATCCGGTAATGATAAGCTACTTCGGGACGTGATTCGTATGCGTCCTCCGTAGTTTGATGGTGCTTGACCCTTCCGGTTGGGAGAATTGGCTATTTGAGATGGAGAAAGTGTTTGAGGTGCTAATTGTTCCGAGGAGAGGAAAGTACCCATTGCTCGTACTTCCTCGCCAAGGAGGCGGCGACATGGTGGCAAGCGGTGAAACCGCGTGGCCGGCGACTACATGGGCGAGTTAGGGATCGATGGAAGACGCAGTGCATCGTGGCCAGTGAAAGAGGGGAGGATCCGAGCCTTCTTTGAGGCTAAGCCCCAAGATGTTCCTATTTCTCAAGCTATCAAGGACTACAATCAACAGCTGTACTATGTGAGAAACCAAGTCCGAGATGAGCTTGATAAGATCCGCCACTTTGATATGCGGATGAAGCCGAGGGTGCGCCACTACATGTCAGTGCAGGGTGCACGACTTTGAAAGATTATCAGAATAAAGCGATGGCTTACGAGATGTCGTTTTCTGCGACAGAGACGGCAGCTGAAGGAAAGAAGCAGAAGACCTCCGGTCAGTTTTCGGGAGGCAATTCAGGAGGGTATCCGAAGGCTCAGTCTGGTTCGCGAGTCTTCGGGAGTCAGTCGCCATCAGTTGGTCGAGGGAACAGTTCTAGGTGTGCTCCTGCTGGTTCCGTTCGTGGTCCTACGTGCTTCAACTGCAGTTGTCCGGGTCACATGATGAGTGAGTGTGATAGGCCTCCGATCCAGTGTCTTGCTTGTGGTCGTATGGGTCATCGTGCTAAGTTTTGTACGGATGCAGCTCGGGCCCCAGTTACTCAGATATCTGCTCCAGCTGCAGGAGAGCCGAGTGTGAATCAGGCACCGACAGTTCCTCGGCCCGCGTGAGTTTTGGTAGAGGTCGAGGTCGTGGTCGGCCTTCTAGAGGAGCTTCTAGTGCGGGTGCATTCCGCCCGTGTGTATGAGATGAGGCGAGCCGAGATCCCGTCGCGACGGTGGCTACAGTGCCGTCCACATCCTTGACCATCCTGTTTCCGTATTGTTCGATTAAGTGCTACGCATTCTTTTATATCTATGGATTGTGTGCGTAAATGCATGTTGATTGCCTTGTTGCTTGTGAGCCTTTTGTTGTTGGACTTCCTAGCGGGGATAGCATCGTAGGGGACCGTGAGATTAGAGATTTTTCTGTGAGTATCGCGGGGAGGGATTGGCCTTCTAATCTGATTGCGGTAGATATTAGAGATGAGGATTTGATTAAGGTGAGGATTGGATGGACCGTCATGGGCGATCATGAATTATAGAACGAGGCTGCTTCGATGTTAGCCTCTAATGGTACCGAGCATTCTTTTGTAGGGCGTAAGCGGGGTAGCGAGATTACCGATCGGCGCTTTGAGGCGGTGAGACTTCTTGAGGAGGTTGCACGGGCTATTGGTGTTACGCTTTGAGATCGGAAGAAGGGAGTCGAGCTCTCATCTATTCCGGTAGTATGTGAGTATCTGACGTTTTCGGATGAGTTGCCGGGTTTGCCGCCGGCCGAGAGGTTGAGTTTACCGTCGATCTAGAGCCGGGTGCAAGACCTATCTCTAAGACGCCATACCGTATGGCGCCTGCCGAGATGCTTGAGTTGAAGAAAGCTTGATTGGGAGAGTTGGTAGACATGGGGTATATTCGACCGAGTGCTTCGCCTTGGGCGCACCGGTCTATTTGTAAAGAAGAAGGATGGGTCACTTCGTTTGTGCATCGACTACCGAGAGTTGAACAAAGTGACCATCAAAAACAAATATCCACTCCGAGGATTGATGACTTGTTTGATCGGTTGCAAGGAGGGACCGTGTTTTCGAAGATTGATTTGAGATCGGGGTATTATCGGCTCAGAGTGAAGGATACCGATATTCGAAGACGGCCTTTCGGACGAGATACGGTCACTACGAGTTTGTGGTTATGCCTTTTGGGCTAACCAACGCACCCGGCCGTGTTCATGCGACTTATGAACAAAGTCTTTATCGAGTACCTCGATAAGTGTGTAGTCGTTTTTATCGATGACATCTGATTTACTCGAGGAGCGAGGAGGAGCACGCCGTCATTTGCATATTGTGTTAGATATTTTGAGAACTCGGCATCTCTTTGCGAAGTTCTCAAAGTGCGAGTTTTGGTTACGGGAAGTTATGTTTCTCGGTCATGTGATCTCGGTAGGGTGTTCGTGTGGACCCACATAAGGTAGAGGCGGTGTTGGATTGGCGCCGCCCAAGAACGTGAAAGAGGTCCGATTTTACGGGATTAGCCGGTATTATCGTAGATTCGTCGAGGGTTCTCTAAACTCGCTCGACCGTGACTCGATTGTTCTGAAGTCAGAGAAGTTTGTGTGGACCGATGAGAGGCAGAATAGTTTTGAGGAGTTGAAGAAGCGGTTGACGACCGCTCCTGTTTTGGCTTTACCGAGTGGTAATGATGGTTTCTCAGTTTATAGTGATGCTTCGGGCCAAGGGCTCGGATGCGTACTTATGCAGCACGGGAGGACGATCGCTTATGCTTCCCGTCAGTTGAAACCATATGAATTGAATTACCCTACGCACGATCTTGAGTTGGCCGCAGTCGTATTTGCGTTGAAAATCTGGCGTCATTACTTGTATGGCTCGTCGTGTCAGATTTTCACCGATCACAAGAGCCTGAAGTACATTTTCACGCAGAAAGAGCTTAATATGAGGCAGAGGAGGTGGTTGGAATTGATTAAGGATTACGATCTCGAGATCCTTTATCATCCGGCAAGGCTAATGTGGTAGCAGACGCCTTGAGCCGGAAATCGATATCGCTTGGCGCTTGAGTTGCTTACGGCCCGGTCGGGACTTCAGCGTGATTTTATGAAGCCGAGCATTGAGATTATCTTGCCCGAGAGTTCCGGCGATTGCGTACTCTTGAGATTTCTTCGTCTCTGGTCGAGGACATTAAATCGGGACAGTTGGAGGACCCGATGTTTATTCAGCTTCGGGAGAGTGTAGAGAAGGGGAAAGCCACGGGATTTGTTATTCATGAGGACGGAGTGTTGAGATTCCGAGGTCGGTTGTGTGTTCCGAACTACTCGGAATTGAGACAGAATATCATGCGAGAGGCTCATGCGTCACCTTACTCAGTCCATCCGGGCTCGAGTAAAATGTATAAAGATCTGAGGAAGAATTTCTGGTGGAACGATATGAAGAAAGAGGTAGTTCAGTTTGTGGCTAAGTGTTTGACTTGTCAGCAAGTCAAGATTGAGCATCAGCGGCCAGCCGGATTATTGAAACCACTTCCCGTTCCGGAATGGAAGTGGGAGGACATCTCTATGGATTTTGTCACGAGTTTACCGAGAACGAAGACTGGTATGAATATGGTGTGGGTGATTGTAGACCGACTGACTAAGTCGGCACATTTTCTGGGCATCAAGGATACTTGGGGTCCAGAAAAGTTGGCTCGTATTTTTATTGCACAGATAGTGAGGCTTCATGGTACGCCGAGGACCATTATTTCAGATAGAGATGGCCGGTTTGTATCGCACTTTTGGCAGGCGGTACATAAGGCATTGGGGACACAGTTACGTTTGAGCACTTCGTTCCATCCCCAGACCGATGGGCAGTCCGAACGTACCATCCAGACGTCCGAGGATTTGTTGCGCGCGTGTGCGTTAGACTGGAGTAGTAACTGGGAGGATCATTTGGCCTTAATTGAGTTTACTTATAATAATAGCTGGTACGCATCGATTAAGATGGCACCGTATGAGGCACTTTATGGCCGACGTTGCCGATCACCGATATGTTGGGATGAGCCGTCCGATTTGGTTGGCACTGAGCCGGACCTTGTGTTGGAGACGAGAGAGAAAGTTGAATTGATTAGAAAGAGGATGTTGGCTGCTCGGAGTCGACAGAAATCTTATGTGGATGTTAGGCGTAGACCCTTGGAGTTTGAGGTGGGAGATCACATTCTGTTGAGAGTATCTCCGACGAAAGGAGTTTTCCGTTTTGGGAAGAAGGGGAAACTCAGCCCGAGATATATTGGACCTTTCGAGGTATTGGAGAGAGTCGGCGAGTTGGCATACCGTTTAGCTTTACCTCCGTCGCTGAGTCATGTACATAGCGTATTTCATGTTTCCCAGTTGAGGAAGTATGCGTTAGGACCGTCCCAGATTATTGATTTTGGGGACGTGGAGATCGAGAAGGATGTTACGTTTGAAGAGAGGCCCGTCAGAATTTTGGAACGTCGTGACAAACAGTTAAGGCACAAAACCATTCCTTTGGTTAAGGTGCAATGGTCGAGGCACGGAGTAGAAGAAGCGACGTGGGAGCTAGAGGAGGATATGCGTTCGAGATACCCCGAGCTTTTTGATTCTTAAGTTTCGGGACGAAACTTTATTTTAGAGGGGGAGAATGTAATATCCGTAACTTTTTTTTCATTTTTAGCGGTTTCCATTTTTGGGGTATGTCTATTTTTATCGACTCGCTTGTAACCGTTTCGACATTTTGAATCTATTTTGTTCTTGGAGTTTTTCCATTTGGACGAGTTTTGATGATGTTTTCACGTAATTTCATTTTATGACATGTTTTGCCGTATGAACGTTCGATTCTTGTAAAACTCGTTCGTTTCCATTGTTTCTTGGTTTGTGCAAGTTCGTATGGTTGAGTTGGTCATGTGGAGACTTTCGGTTTGTAAATCCGACGTCGTTTCGTGATTTTCGGGCACTTGGGCCATTTTTGTAATTTCCTAATAGTTTAGGGAATCTCGTTTTTGTTGTCGCATTACGGACCCTTCGGTAGTCGGAATTGTATTTCTCTTTCAGCGCTTAGCTCCGTCGTCTTGTATGCTTCGCGTCTATGTTCCTGGATTCTGGTTTCGAAGTGCGTTTCGTGTTTTGTACCTTCGGCAATGACGTCTGCGATATGAGCGGCGATCGAAGCTAGCTGCGTAGGTAGCGCACGCTACCCCTGTTGCCTTGCGTGCGCTACCAATGTGCGATTAGCGTCGCTAACTCGTTATTGTTAGCGTGCGCTAGCGATTGGCGGCAGTAGCTCTTGGGCCGGTCTCGGCCGTTAGCGTGCGCTATACATGCTAGTTAGCATGCGCTAACTTCACATTTTTAAAGATTAGGGCGATTTAGTTTCGGATTATTTTTCATTCTTTTCCTTTCCTTCCCTTCCTACGGGCGATTTTGGCGATTCAGAGCAGATTGTGGAGAGTAATCGGCGGAGTTCCCTTCCAGTCCAATTCTTGTGTCTCGAGCATAACACACCACCATCTAAACCCATCTCCATCGTCCGAATTCAAGGTAATTCCTCATGAACCCTAATTTTGACGTTTTTGGGGGATTTCGGGATTTTAGGGTTTAGTTCCGAATTGTTCATCTATATTACGATATTCTTCACCGATTATGATCATTGAATGATTCCAAATCCAGTTTCCTTGATTTTAATCCGCGAATTATCAATACGGGGAGATTTTGCGTAAACCCTCACCCGTATTGATTGAACGTCTTTTGTCGTTAATTGTAATCGGGGTTTTGGGAGTATTCCTTTCGATTATTGATGTCCGTTGGGACTGAGTTATGCTAATTCTTCGTTTAGGAACCGTCGTTTTCCATTCGGATCATCGTAGTCATTTTCACTTCCGATTCTTGAAGAATGTCTCAAAGGCAAGTACTTTACATTTGTTTACATGTTCTAGTATTTGAATTATGGTCAGTATCGTGGTTGTTGTGGATGGTTATGTGTATGTTCACCTAGGGACGGTCCGACGGGGCTCTAGGGATACGTATTGCCGTGAGTGTGCGTATCGTGAACCGTGGTTAGCCACCCGGGGATGTCCGACGGGACTCTGCGGGGTACGGTGGCCGTGAGTCTCGTACCAACGGTTAACTTTGAATTGTGATTTGTTGGAGATAATGTGTTTTGTGATTGTAAATATTAGGAATATAAAATGTTTTCTAAAATGACTTTTTGGCGCATATATTCATCGATTAGAATGTAGTTCAAATGGATTGTACTTGCACTAGCGATTGTCGCTAACCCCTTAAATGGGGAAATACTTTTTGTATTTCAGGTATTGATCGTGGGGATAAACGAGCACTCGGGACGTATGAGGATGATGGGCAAGCATGATATTGTCCAGTATTTGATTTTCGATGTTATGTCTGTCGGTTACTATTGATGTCTGATTTTGGGATTTATGTATTATGAAATTGGTTTAAGTACTCGAGTACTTCCTGTTTGAAATTGTTAATGTTGTGTTCCCGTTTTGGGAAATGGATTTGATGTCAGAATTTAATTGTCGGTTTGTAGTCTTTTATTTGAATTGTCGTTTTATTAATGATAGCTTTTCGTTGTCGAATGTCTTGTTGGTATGTTAGCCTGGTGGATTCCACAGTGTGGGGTCCACGGCGCTGTAATATGCCCTGAACGTCTTGGGGGTGTTACAACCAGAGCCGCCAGAGCTTTGAATACCACTGTCGTTCTGAAGGAGCTTAGCGTCGATCAGAAGACTCCAGTCACTCAGGTTCCTCAGAGTTTGGGCTGTGGTAGGGGTCGGGGTTATCCGGACCATCGAGCTGCATCTAGTTCGGGCTCAGTCCATCCTCGGTTGTATCATATGAGGCGCATGGATGAGGCAGATGTTCCGGTGGCATCAGGTACCACTCAGATCCTTTCTCATCCAGTTTCGGTACTTTTTGATTCGGGTGCTACCCACTCCTTTATTGCTTCTGATTGTGTGTGCCATATTAGTATTGATTGCTTGTTCGAGTGTGAATCGTTCGTAGTGGGTATGCCTAGTGGGGATTGTATGATTGGGAACTGGGAGGTTAGGGATTGCCCAGTGAGGATCAGGAGCCGGGATTGGCCCTCGAATCTCATTATTGTAGACCTTAGGGGCGAGGACTTGATTCTCGGGGATGATTGGTTGGATCGACACGGTGCCATCATAAACTATCGGACTCATACTATCTAGATAGTGGCTGAGGATGGCACAGAGCATACGCTTGTTGGTTGTAAGCCGGGTAGATCGGGTAATGTGATGAGTGCCTTGAAGGCGATAAAACTTCTAAACCAGGGCTATGTAGGCTATTGGTGTTACGCTTTGAAGGCGGAAAATGGTGGAGTTGACATGTCGTCGATTCCAATTGTTAGTGATTATCCCGATGTATTTTCGGATGACTTGCCGGGATTACCACCGCAGTGGGAGGTTCAGTTTTCTATTGATCTAGAGCCGAACGCGGCTCCTATTTCTAGAGCGCCGTACCGTATGGCACCGTCAGAGATGTTAGAATTGAAGAAGCAGTTGGGAGAATTGCTAGATAATGGGTACATTCGACCGAGCGCATCACCTTGGGGTGCACCTGTGTTTTTTGTTAAGAAGAAGGATGGGTCGCTTCGTTTATACATCGATTTCCAAGAATTAAACAAGTTAACCATCACAAATAAGTACCCTTTGCCCCTGATCGATGACTTATTTGACCAGCTTCAGGGAGCGACAGTCTTCTCGAAGATTGATTTGCGATCGGGCTACTACCAGTTGAGGATTCGGGATAACGATATACCAAAAGCTGCTTTTCGGACGAGATATGGCCATTACGAGTTTGTGGTTATACCGTTCGGGCTGACCAATGCCCCAACAGTGTTCATGCAGTTGATGAACAAAGTTTTTATTGAGTATCTGGACAAATTTGTAGTCGTCTTTATCGACGACATTCTTATCTATTCCCGGAGTCGGGAGGAGCACGCCTTACATCTCCAGACAGTGTTAGATATTTTGAGAGCTGAGCAGCTGTACGCTAAATTCTCTAAGTGTGAGTTTTGGCTCAAGGAAGTGATATTCCTTGGGCATGTGATTTCAGCGGAGGGAGTTCGGGTAGATCCGCAGAAGATAGAGGCAGTGATGGCTTGGGAACCGTCGAGAAATGTGAAGGAAGTGAGGAGTTTTCTGGGACTTGCAGGCTATTACCGTAGATTAGTCGAAGGGTTTTCTAAGATCGATAGACCACTCATCCAGCTACTCCAAAAGACTCAGAAGTTTGAGTGGACCGCAGACAGACAGGACAGTTTTGATGAGTTGAAGAGACGGTTGACTACCGCACCCGTTTTAGCATTACCTTAAGGGAACGAGGATTTTGTGCTTTATAGTGATGCTTCGGGTCTCGGACTTGGATGTGTCTTGATGCAGAGAGATAGAGTCATTGTTTATGCGTCGTGTGAGTTGAAACCTTACGAAGTAAACTACCCTACGCATGGTTTAGAATTAGTAGCGGTCGTCTTCGCTTTAAAAATCTGGAGGCATTATCTCTATGGGTCGTCATGTAAGATTTACACGGACCACAAGAGTTTGAAATATATCTTCAGTCAAAAGGAGTTGAATATGAGACAGCGTAGATGGTTGGAGTTAATTTAAGATTATGACCTCGAAATTCTTTACCATCCATGTAAGGCTAATGTGGTGGCAGACGCGTTGAGTCGTAAGCCGATGGCGCTACAGATGTTAGAGGTACTTACACCTCAAATCAAGATCCAACAGGTTTGATTTGTCAGGATATCGAGGTTTGGGTCCAGAGAGTTCAGGGCCAGTTATGTGCATCAGAAATTACTTCGTCCTTGGTTGATGATATCAAGGCGAGGCAATATGATGATCTATTTTTAGTCCAGTTGAGAGAGGACGTGAGGAAGGGTAAAGCCCCTGGGTTTGTGATTCAGGATGATGGAATTTTGAAGTTTCGAGCTAGATTATGTGTATCGAATGATATTGAGTTGAGACAGAAGATCTTGAGAGAAGCTCACGCTACGCCTTATTCCATACATCATGGTACGAGCAAAATGTACAAGGATGTAAGGAGTAACTACTGGTGAAGCAATTTGAAAATGGATGCGAATGAGTTTGTATCGAGGTGTTTAACCTGTCAGTAGGTTAAGACTGAGCATCAGCGACCATGGGATTATTGCGACCACTTCCTATTCTGGAGTGGAAGTGGGAGGACATTTCCATGGATTTCTTACCAGTATGCCTAGGACTTGGACTGGAATGAACATGATTTGGGTTATTGTCGATCGACTAACCAAATCAGCTTATTTTCTGGGTATTAAGGACACTTGGGGGCCGGATAGGCTAGCACGAGTGTTTATAGCAGAGATCGTGAGGTTACATGGGACTCCTAGGAGTATTGTTTCAGATCGAGATGGCCAGTTTGTATTGCATTTTTGGCAGGCTGTTCATCGAGCTTTGGGGACTGAGTTGAGACTCAGTACATTCTACCACCCTCAGACAGATGGGCAGTCAGAGCGGACGATTCAGACGCTGGAGGATATGTTGAGAGCTTGTGCTTTAGACTGGAAGGATGATTGGGAGTCACACTTGCCATTGATCGAGTTCACGTACAATAATAATTGGCATGCCTCGATCAAAATGGCACCATTTGAGGCATTGTATGGGAGGAGGTGCAGATCACCGTTGTGCTGGGATGATGCATCCGAGTTTGTTGGTACCGAACCAGATATGGTAGTTGAGACGAGATAGAAGATTGCTTTGATTCGCGATAGATTGTTGACGGCCCAGAGTCGATAGAAGTCTTATGCCGACACGCGCCGCCAGCGTTGGAGTTCGAGGTGGGAGACCATATATTACTTAAGGTGTCGCCGACACGGGGAGTTTACCGCTTTGGCCAGAAGGGTAAACTTAGTCCGAGATATATTGGACCGTTCGAGATTTTAGAGAGAGTTGGAGAGCTTGCATATCGGTTAGGCTTGCCGCCGTCCTTGAGTCATGTGCATAACATGTTTCATGTTTCCCAGCTTAGGAGGTACGTACCAGACCCTAGCCATATTATTGATTTTGGAGAGATTGAGCTGGGGCCCGACATTACCATCGAAGAGAGTCCGATTCAGATTTTAGAACGTCGGGTGAAGCAACTTAGGCACAAAACCATTTCTTTGATTAAGGTGCAGTGATCGAGACATGGATCCGAGGAAGCCACGTCGGAGATGGAAGAGGATATGAAGTCGAGATACCCCGAGTTATTCGCGCTGTAAGTTTTGGGTCGAAACTTATTTTTAGGGGAGAGAATGTAATATCTGCAATTTTTTATTTTTGGTAATTTCTATTTTTGGTGTATGTTCATTTCGGATGACTCGCTTGTTACCGTTTCAAAATTCTGAATCTATTTTGTTCTTGGAGTTTTTCCATTTGGACGAGTTTCGGAGATGTTTTTACGTGTTTTCGTCTTGGGTTATGTTTTGTCGCATGTGCATTTGATTCTCGTAAAACTCGTTCGATTTTATTATTTCTCTATTTCCATGAGTTTCGTATGGTCGAGTTACTCATGTTGTGAGTTTCGGATTGTAAATCCGACGTTGTATTATGAATTTTGGACGTTTGGGTCATTTTTGTAAATTCTTATTATTTTGGGTGTCGTTGTTAATATTCGTTCTAAACCGACCTTCGGGTGGCCAGAGGTATGTGATGATTGTGATCTTTGACTCGTCAGCAGAGAATTTTTGGGTATCCAGTGATCCTACCCGGGTATTTTCTTCCGGTGGTTGTCGAGCCATAATTTTTTCTATCTCATATTGCAGGCTGACCAGCTTTCAGGCTTGAGTTACGGCCGTAAGTACCCATGCATTACGGCTGTAAACCTCTATACATTACGGTCGTAATGTCCCCTTCGTAATGGCCGTAACAATGTTGTGAAATCAGTCCAGTGGGATCTGGAATGCCATTATGGCCGTAATGGGTCACATATTACTGTCGTAACGGTGCCTAGTATAATAAACTGGACAACGGTTCATTCCTTTCACCTCCTTCGCGATGGGAGCGACTTTACTAGCCTAGGGTTCGTCCGATTTCAGCCAACCTCAATTGAGAAGCAATTTTGGGACTTCATATAATCACTCTAGCATCAAATCATCCGTTGTTCATCTTCAAATCGAGGTATATTTCTTTAGAACCCTAGTTTTTGGGGATTTCAGGATTTTGGTATGATTTTACCTTTTGAAACCAATTTAGCTTCGATGAGTTATTAGATTTCGATTGTGTAGTCGTAATTCCTTGCTTCCTATATAGTTTAACGGATTAAACTTCAAGGGTTGCACCATTCATATATTAGAATCTATTATGACCGCGTAGTGTTCGACGAATCGTCCCATCGGGTAGAACTAGGATGAATTCCTATGTTTTCACTATATTGAGATTGGTTGTATATCGTTACTGTGTTAGGAACAGATTTGTAAAGATTATTCGGGCCGAAACCTTTCCTTTCACCGTTTTCCTTCACGTCCTGTTATCCAAGGCAAGTACATGTATTACATTCCGTTATGTGTGTTACGGTTTCGATATGAATGATGAATCATGATCTTTTGGGTGTGTGAGTTATTTGTTCCTTCCACCCGGAGCGTTCGACGGGACGTCTGGGGGTCGATACTAAGGGGTACGGCCGCGGAAGTGGACTTGGGTGCGTGTGTAGTTGAACTTCCGCCCGGAGCGTTCGACGGAGCGTCTGGGGGCCGATACTAAGAGGTACAGCCGCGGAAGTGGTTTTCCACCCGGAGCGTTCGACAGGGCATCTGGGGGTCGATACTAAGGGGTACGGCCATGGGTTACTAGTTGTAAATGTTCGTGATATTGTGTTGAATTCTTAAACTGTTTTGAATGCCAATGTGATATTCTTGAATATGGCTTTTCAAATGTTTTCTGAATGAGATGACTGTGTAAATCGTATCCGTCTATAATGTAGTGTAATTGTGTACTTGCACTAGCTATTCGAATGCTAACCCCTTAAATGGGGAAATGCATCTTGTGCATTTGAGGTACTGGTTGAGCCGAGGAGCTGGCATGGGATATGCATGGAAAGGATGGTCCAGCATGATGATGAGGCTCAAGTCGTGGTTTTATGCTTTACTATTATATTTACTTGAATGTTGAAGTTTATTTGGTTGATTTATAATTTGGTTTAAGTCCACTGCGCGGGCAATGGATTCGGGTGAAACTTATACTTTGTGATGTCTAATTAAAAATGTTTTGGCCGAGGCCACGACCCTATCTTATTATTATTATTGCGTCCTATGTAGGGGTGCTCAAAAATATCCGATATTCGATATTCAATCCGAAATATCCGAAAATCCAAAATTTCGGATATCCAAAGTTTGGATATTCGGAACTTTGGATTCAGATATCGGATAGTACTTTTCAGAAAAATTGGATATTCAGATATCTGAAATATCCGAAAAATCCTAATAAATTTATTTTTTATATTTTAAAAAATAGAATTTATTCTGATATTTGGATATCCGATATCCATATCCGAAGTTTTTTTCGGATATTCGGATATCCGATATCCAAATCCGAATATTTTTTCGAATATAAGGATATCCGGATATAATTTATATTTTTTTCTGGATATCGGATATCAAAATTTACTATCCGAATTTCCGGATATCCGAAACTCCGGATATCCGGTTTTGAACACCCCTAGTCCTATGGGTAATCATTGGTAATTTTGTGTCATGTGTTAGCCTGGTAGATCTTATGAAGGTTTTACGGCGTGTAACGTCTCCTAAGTGAATTTGGGGTGTTACATATGCAATAAGTAGTAATGGTTTCCTTAGCTTCCTTTTTTGATGTAAAAATAAGCCTTAACTTCAAATCAGGTTTTCTAGCTTTAGCTACAGGATTAAACCTGAGGTAATTAGGCATATCCTCTTCACTAGACCCCTGAATACTCTCAAACTCATCACTACTATTAGCAACTTCCTCAATATCTGCCTCTGGCCTAGCATAAACCTCTTCACTCACAAATTTATTCTTCATTTTTTCACCAGGTTGAAAAGGATTAAACTCAACACCGGGATCAACATATTTCTCATATAATTTATCATCCTCCTCCATATCATACTCACTATCAACTAATGCATCACTATCATCTGAATCCGAATTTTCAGAACTACATTAGGCATCATCACCTAAGATCACATCATCTAAGAAAGACATATCAAGTTCAGGGCGATTATCATCACCTAAAGTAGGCACCTCATTCTCTCTCTCTAAATGTTGAAAATAAATTATGGCATCTCTATCCTTATTTAGATGATTCACAATTGAACACACAATACTATACTATCAAAATAGAGCACTCTACCACCAGTGCGCAAATTCATCCCAAATTGATGCCAAAACACTATCTTTTTTTCATCATATCCTAATTGATTAGCAAAATCATGCATTTCAATTAACCCGAGCATATCACAATCAACAAAGTCGAAATAATCTGGAGTCCCCTCTACATAATTTCTACTACAATTCTCAAAGTTCATTCTACCACCATGAATATTTTTTAACGTAAATTTGCTTGAATCATTTACTGGATCTGTAAAAAAACCGAAATAAACGAAAAAAATCCAGATTTCAATTGAAAATTTGAAACTCAATCAATTTAAAAGGAAGAAACTTGGAAATCTAAGGATCTACGCAGATCGTAAATAACAATGGAAGGTTACCATATTGGGGTGCAGACACATGTTTTTCCCTTCTCGCCATTGACAGTCAGAAGCGCCCTTTGATTGGAGAGAAATCCAAGGGATGTAGAAATTAGGGCTTGTGCATGTTTGTGCAGGTTTGCGCCCTTCGATTTTGCGGGTGTTCTAACCTTATTCGCGCTTTTTCGTTGATTCCGTCAATTATTGATGGGTCAACTGACGGCAGGACCAAGATTGAGAGGGAAAATGAACTTGAATGTCTAATTTTGAAAGTAACTAAATATCGGTGACCAAAATTGAGAAATTGTAAATTTTAATGACCAAAATTGGACTTTTCCCAACGAGTAAATGACTACCCACCCCACCCCACCCCACCCACCCCACCCAGAACACCGTATCTCCGTTATGCTTGACTGGGTATCAAGAAAATAATATATACTCCGTATATCATGTTTATTTTTATTCGTCCTTATACAACTGTAATACTACTAATATTGTATTGCTCCATATGCTCGGAGAATCAGTGTTCTAAAAAACCCCGCCTAGACCGATTAATCCTCCGATTAATCCCTAGAAGATCCTTTGCCGTTCCGATTATGGCCTAGGCGCTTGTACTAGGCGTTTGGGTAATGAGTCGAACGTCTAGGCTGGTTGCGGGGACCTATGAAGGCAATCTAAGATACTATGGACTACTTTATACTTATATCAACCTTTCAAATTTCCTAGCTACGTGCACGACTAGGCGGATGCCTAGGCGGTTATATTTTTTTATTTTTTTATTTGGTTCTAATAGTACTACAAATTCCTAAACTGAGATATTATGAATACTATGGACTCATTGATATCTATATATGAGTATTTTAAATTTAATATATAATTGATTATATATCTGTTTAAATCGTTAAATTTTAATTATTTTTAATTATTTTACATATATATAATTTTTTATATATAAAAATGATTAAAATAATAATAAAAAATAAATCCGCCTAGTCCGATTAATCCCCGATTAATCCCCGAGTGATCCTCTAGGCGCTAGGCGTTAGCAATCCGAACGCCTAGTGCCTGACGTTTTTTAGAACCATGTGGAGAATACGCGGAACTTAATGATTGCATGGCGGAAAAGTAGGCAAGAGGAGTTTGTGATTGGGTGGGCATTTGCGTGTTGTGGGGAAGGGGTCGGTGGGGTGTGGACCCCGGGCAGCCTTTCTGCGGGTCCCACCTTCTCTTTCTTTTTGCCTACTAAACAAAAGCCCCTGAAACTGAAAGCTTCTTCTTCTCCATCGCTTGCTTTCACACACTCATCCAATCATATATGCCAAGAATCTCGTAAAGCCATCTCTCTCTCTCTCTCTCTCTCTCTCTCTCTCTCTCTCTCTCTCTCTCATCCACATCTTGTGACGATCGCTTTAACTGATATGTAAAATCGGATCATCAGATCCTGACCCTTCCTTCAGTATCACTGTTGTCTTAACTGGTCTAGTTGTCATTCCCAGATGTACTGCTAATATGTTTCCAATATACCGAGTAATATTATTTTCTTAAATATGATATTTTCGGTATTAATTTAAAATACATTCGGAATAGAGCAGTGTTATTTGGCTCCCGATGATCCATTTCGAATGATATATTAGGAATGTAAATTATCAATTTTAAATCTTTTTATTATATTACATAAACTCCATTTCTTATGGATACCGAGCTGGATCGGATTGAGCCACGTGAAATTGTTACTCAAAAATAAAATTATTCTAAAATTTATGTTTAACATACTATGAAAGCAGGTACAAGTAAAATACGGTAATATAACAAACGTGCCAATATTATCAATTTCAATGTATATATATATGTAACTTATTTATAAATAATAATTAAAAGTATATAATGTTCCCAGAATTGAATATTTAATTATATTAATATTTTGATCTTTTGCTACTATATTATTACGAGCATTATGCACAGTGAAAATACTAGCTGAAATAAAAGGAAGGTGCAATTAAAAAAAAAAACAAAAAAAAAAATCAGCACTTCAGATTTTCATTATACAATTCATTTATTAGTGTATTAATTATATAGTGCATGTATGAAGCCCGTAGTGATTTATACATTACACTGAGCATAATTAAATTATCTAATGCAATGCCAGAAAATGGTCTTTGTTCATAGGAGCAAAACAGGATTTAGCTACTTACATAAATGTAACATGATGTCTTTGCCATCTATTTCGAGAATGTCTGTTCTCATACCTCAAACGAGTTTTAATCAAGTCGAACACGAATCGAATCTGAGTAGTTTGATTCTTCATATTTATTCTTTATAATTATTATTCAAATCAAGTCGAATTAGAGCCGAACTTAATATACTGTCAAACAAAAAATTACGTTAAAGTTTGATTCGTTATATTAACGAACCGAGCTTGGACGAACTTTTTACCAATCAAGCTCGATTCGAGTATCGAATAACTTGATTTGATTTACGGTCCTACTCGCGAGAGACATTCTATGAGACAGTACTATATGAGTTTTTGACAACTGTTTTTAATTGCCTTAATAAATTAAGTTTTCCGTTATTTAAACTTCTTCAAGTGTGTGAATGAATTATATTTAAAACAAAAAAGAAACAAAAGAAAAAGAAAAAATAATAAATAAAATCCATGCAAAAAAGGACATATATAGGATGACGAGGACCACTTTAATAGATAGCTTTGATCCTTCAACAGTGGGCTATATATATTTTCCAAATCTGATATATCACACTCTTCACTCTCTTCTTCTCATTTTCCTTTCTTTCTATTTTTTTCCCCCTAAAAAATTGTTTCAACAATTAATTACGTATAATTTATGGGGCCAATGACACTTCCTCCAGGATTTAGGTTCCATCCAACGGATGAGGAGCTTGTTGCCTACTACCTCGATCGGAAAATCAACGGTGGAACCATCGAGCTCGAAGTCATCCCGGAGGTCGATATCTACAAATGTGAACCTTGGGATTTACCTGGTAATTATTACATTTTTGTGTTTTAACTAATGCATTTATTTTTTATTTTTTTGGAATTTTGTACATTTATTGTGAAATAACAATATATATGTATATTCAATGTTAATTTGGCAGAGAAGTCATTTTTGCCTAGCAAAGACATGGAATGGTACTTTTACAGTCCCCGGGACAGGAAATACCCGAACGGGTCGAGGACTAACCGAGCCACCCGTTCGGGTTACTGGAAGGCCACCGGCAAAGATCGGACCGTGCATTCCCAAAAGCGGGCCGTCGGCATGAAGAAAACATTGGTTTATTACAGTGGGAGAGCGCCTCATGGGGTTAGAAGTGATTGGGTGATGCATGAGTATCGCCTCGTTCAATCTGCATCCAGCACCAGTACTGGATCATCCCTCAAGGTATTATACAAACATAAATACACACACATATATATATATATAGGTATGTATATATATTATATTATTCAATTATTATGAACTAATATATAATTTTCTAATTAATTACATTTTCATTTTAATTACGTACAGGATTCATATGCGCTATGCCGCGTCTTCAAGAAGAACATAGTCATGACAAAGACTAGTACTGGTAATAAACAATCAATAACTGTTGGGGCCGGCATATATGATCAAGTCTTGTGGGACGACGACATTAACGGCAGGGGGGCCGCCACCACCGACGATCAAAACATCGCCACAAACCAGTACCAAATTCTTTCCAAAAACCCGTCCGAGGCGTCTTCCTCGGATCTCACACAAGGTACGCCGATCGCCGCTGCCGTTGGTTTCAAAGATGCAGATTCAATGGCTCAGATCGCGCCGGATGAAGTCAATAGTTCCATGAATGATCAGTTCTACTGTTACGACACTCCAAGCATATCAAATTTCATTCAGGTATATAACAATACGTTAATTAATTGTTTGATTTGTCTTAGAGGTAGGTCAATAGTTGGTATCACTCTCTCGATCGCCCCACCGACACCACATTATTTTGACATATGTCCACTTAACATATGTTCCAGTCCGGGTCTAACTACTAAATTAATTAATTTTAATAGGTATTATAGAAACAAAAACTATTTTATTTGTAATTTAACAAAGAATTCAAATAAAAAATATGTGTAAATTGTGAATAATAAACTTAATTAGAGAAAGTATTAAAAAATAATGATAAATCCTAATTGGGTGTAACAAACTCTAACTAATAACTTAATAATTAAACTAAATTATAGATTGAAATAAAGAAAAAGTGTACTAATTGATCCTTATTGCTATGTGGGGCCGGCAATGGTCCCATGAATGATCGGTTGTTGTCTTTTTTATTTAGTGTCAGAAAAGATGGAAGCCAATATAATGATAAAAACCCTATATGCATGGCTTTCTTCACCAACTACCATAACTACTTTTGACTGCCTAAAATATCTTTTTTGCACATATTGAAATATATATTTTGCACATATTATTAAACCATATTATAGTTCTTCGCATAAACATGTATTTTATTTATTTCCTTATATTTTTCTAATTATTATATTTTTCGGATAGAACTGATGATAAAAAAAGAGTTTTGACATACGTAGCTTTTATGACTACATATGGACGTTAATTACGTGCATTAATTAAAAACATGCTTATAGTAATATTTCTTTGGTTTATGCAGGAATACACGGGGCTGTTCTACGAAAACGGCTGTCCGCCGCTGGCCGTGGAAGACTTCCCACAAATAGATTTTATAACAGAGGCAAATTCTAGCAAAGAATATAGCATGATGAATCATGGGAAGTTAAGAGAATGTCATGTGAATGGGATAGCAAGTGTAGAAGATCTTTATTCCCTATGTACTTCTTCCCACGAGAACATGATGATATGGCCAAATTATAGAGGATCCAACTGATTGATCACTACCTAAGCTAAGAACCTATATAGTATATACACACAAAAAAACCGATTTATACGCTTTATTGTGCTCACCACGAATGATATAGTGACAAATGTCTTGCAGTAATGACATTTGGGACATGTGTTGGTATATCTTTGGTGGTGGACACCATAAGACAATGCCCACCGCGGCATCGTATAATTTCGATACATATTTTACATTGACTATTTTTAATTTCTTTTTTTTTTCTTCCTATTATACATGCTTGTGATGAGAATGAAGATTATTTGGGCTAATGCTGAGGTAATTTGATTATATGTAATTTTTGGCTAGAAAGATAGGTGATTTTTTTTTTTTGTAATGCTTTGATGGCAAGTCGTTGATATTTTAAAAAAATGGCTTACTTTAATGTCTTGACATATAATATAAGTGATGTTTAACTTTTTGTTTTTTGGGTAAATAGAACAATTTTATTACCAAATAAGCAGCAAAACTTACAAACAAGCAAACTTAAATAACTAAAATGAACCGAATGGTTCAACCCAGTTTCTTCACAAGGAACTCGACCCTAACAACATATAATTAATACATCAACGATCATACGAGGAAGAATAATCATAGAACGTCCGAAAACCCCTCTGTGACATTCTACCGGACACCTTCAAGGCGTCGATCAAGAACTCGACCAAAAAAACGAATCGATACGATCCAACCATGGAATAACAAGGAGAATGATATAATACATCTAAATAATCATCAATCCATCATAATCCTAAGATAAAGCGGACTAAACGGGCGAAATCAACCAAAATACCCAAATTCCCAAAACTATATTTCTAGAAATCTAACCTTGATTCGGTAGATCAGATGAGGTTATAGGATGATTGATTGATGTTAGAAACTCAAGAACTTCGTGGATTGAAAGAACAACATCATGGCTCCATGATATACACACCTACAGTCGCGTAAGGGAAGAAAAAAAAATGAGGAAATGGGTGAAAAACACGCTGCCAGGCCTTATATAGCCGGACACTGCCGGACGCTTACGTACGTAACCGGCCGGGCCCTTACGTACGTAACCGGCCATGGCCGAAATCTCTGCCCAGAAATGCCGGCATCGTTACGTACGTAACCGGCCAAGGCTTACGTACGTAACCGGCCTTACGTACGTAACTGCCGAGCACTACCGGCCGTAACTCGGCCAGTGCCGGCCTGGGCCCAGACTGCCCGGCCATGACTCGGCCAGGGCCAACTCCGACGGCCCGAACGACCCCGAAACCCGAACCTGAATATGAATCGAAGATATGGTTACGAAGTACTCGCAAATACGAATTCGAGCACTAAGAGAACATATGATTCCGACCACCCGAAGGCTCAAAATTCGACAACGGAAAGTAATTACCCCAAACTTTGGGAAATTACAAAAATGGCCCAAAACGCCCGAAAATCACGATACGTGATCGAATAACCAAACCGAAGTTCACAATACGTCTAGCAAAGTTAAACAGACTTACGGGAAACTCGAAACAGCAGTTTTGGATGAGATTCGCAAGAATCAAACTCAAGTGCGAAAAAACCGCTCAAAAACACGGAACTCAATAAAACGATACCGAAACGAATTCGGATGACAAAAAGTGCAGAATTAATCGTTCTCGGAATGATGAAATGGTCATGAATGAGTCGTCAAAACGGACTTCCGCCGAAAATTTTTTTTTACCGAAAATCGAAATTACGGGTATTACATCAACAGTACTTAATCTTCGCAATATAGCCAACCAAGTAATAAAGATAAACTTTGGTGGAGCAATATTCCTTGTCAACATCATATGCCAAGCTACCTTTGGGGTTGCACCCCTCAGTTCTAGATACATTTTTCTTATAGAGAACTGTGATTGAGAGAGTAAACCATTACCATTATTTATTTGTTGAAAGCAGGCCCTAGCTCCCAAAATTTTCTGTAAGATCCAAGAAGCTTGAGCAGGTATGGGACAAGTAAGAAGATTCTGACCTTTGATGTAATATGCATGTACCCATTTAATCCAGAGGCAGTCCTTCTTTTGAGCCAAACTCCATAAATGTTTACTAATAGCTGCCTTGTTCCACCACTTCAATTCTGTAAAATTCCAACCACCACTGGTTTTAGGTAAACATAAGTGCTCCCAAGAAACAAGAACCCTTTTAGTGGTTCCGGATTTTCCAGTCCAGAGAAAATTTCGGCACACTGCTTGCAATAGCTTGAGAACTTTCTGTGGTAATAGGAAAATTTAACTCCAATAAGCCTGTATACTGGTTAAGACAGATTTTATCAATTGCACTCGACCAGCATATGAAAGAAACTTTGCTGACCAGCAGTCAGTTCTATTCATGATCTTCTGTATTAAAGGTAGACATTGAGAAATAGACAGCTTCTTAGAAGATAAGGGAACTCCCACTAGTAGAAAAAGAGTCTTTCTTGACGCGCATTTGGCGTCATAAAGGGCCTTTATGACGCGCAAATGCTGGTCATAGAAGGACCAGTCATAACTCATTATGACTCGCATTTGTTCGTCATTGTACAATGACACGCACTTATGACACCCACTTTATGACGCCCTTTTCTGACAACTATATATGCGTGTCATAAAAGTTATGACCCCTTTTTCTGATTTCAGTTTTTGCGTGTCATAACTTCAAAAAATTTTATTTTTTTTTCTGGCTTTTATGACCCCCCTGCTAAACCTGCAATTACAAAAACTGCTGATCGATTGTACAAAATTAACGCATTTCATATATATCGCAAAACCATGCGTTACCAATTCATTACATGACTCGACTAAACTCGATCATGTCAAAATCGGATCAATATTATATAGTTTACGATTACTACCAATTGTACCCATTTCTACCAACTGTACCTATTCCTACAAACAGTTTTACTCCCTAAAAATAAAATTCGACACATAAGTACACCATTCTTCTCGAATGTCGTCGAAATCCGCATCAGTGTAGTCATTGCTTTCACCTCCAATATAGTCAAATAAAACAACAAGTTAAAACAGTTTAAATATGATCCGCGGACTAACAAAGCTAGACAAATGAAATGAAGTATCACCTTCCCCTCCATGACAGAGACACAAGAGTTTGTAGTACCCAAGTCAATACCGATAACATCACTTCCAGCTGGTTTTGTGCTGCATCAAGAAGAAAATACGTTCAGAATATCTAAGGTAGGGTTCCAGCACTGAATTGAAGAAAGTATGATCAGGAAATACACCTGAATGGCCTTGCAAGACCCGCCCACTTGTTGTTCAATGACCATGACGGCTTGGTGTTTCCAGTTAACTGATATGAGATGCAAATCATATTACAAATTGTTTAAATAATATCTGAATAGACTCACTTAGAAGCTGAATCAAGAAGTGCATCTTGCAAATTTATAAGTTCCTCCATGTCTTCCAGTCTCCTATTCCAGCGCAAATCCGCTCTCTGTATTAAAGAAAAACGAGGGCTCGAGAAAATAAGCAGAAACGAAACTAGGAAAAAAAGAATAAAATAAATAATAAACAGTAGGAAAAGGATTACCTCAAATTAATTTTGATCATAGTTGAATAAAGCAATATGACTCAACTGAGATGAAATAGAATGATTTATAGTTGTTCTACAAGTGCTATTTTGTGTAATTCAAGATCTAGTTTCTTTAATTAAGGATCATTAGGATTTCTGTTTTAGAGTTTAGAGGCGGATTTGGGCAAGTTGAAATGACAAATCTGCAATAGAAAGTCGCATTTCTCTCAAGGTCTATTTCTTCTTCTCCGATTATTTCCCAAAGATTAAAAGAATTCGTCACTGTTCTTTTCTCGAGTGTTTGTTAACCTTAGCTCTATCGGTTTAGGAGCTACGGAAATGAAAAGATTCGATGATCCATTCCTGCAGGAGTGGATCGTAACATAATATACCTTAGATAGTACACCCAATCCGTAACAAGGAGCATCCACAGAACTTTATCACCTTTCAAGCGCTACTATCCCGAAAATTGAGAAAAAATAAAAACAAAAGAGAAATGATATATAATATCTCCTTCAAAATAATACACTATAGTCCCTTACAAGTGTACGAAGATCAGCATGGATGGTAGTGATAACTTGATCGAGTTCGTGCAACTTGGCTGTCTCTTTGAGGATTCTCAATCGGCCCTTGTTCACGTCAACTGCGCTTATGCTTCCTGATAAGAAAGTCACCATAACGTCACCACTCAACGATATAACTTTTACCATGATTGAATTTGTATTATAGTTTGGAATGATAACATGATCTAGTATCTGCAGAAAGATTTGTTTGTTCAGAAATGGTTGTGTAACATTAGTCTTAAGATCTAGTCAAATTGGTATCATTAAAATGATTTTCATAAATTAGAACAAGTTGGTGGTTTCAACCAAATAACAATTACAGGGTTTCCTCCAGGAATAAATGAATAGGCATAGTAACACTTCATTTTTATCTCATCTACAAATTTCTTTTTATGTTTTGAAACCATACTCTTCAACAGATCAGATCCCACATTCTACAGCATTGTACCTTGGCCATTCAGACACGAGGCCATGAAAAGAGTCTTTCCACCTTTAGCAGCACAACAGTCGATAATGCTATCGCCGGGTTTTGGATCCACAATTGTAACCACCAATCCTGCACAAAAAGTTTGCATTCAGCAACCAATAAGAATTACGCATATGGATTAAAGTAATTGAGTAGCACGGACCAGTGCTTGTGCGCGATTCACAAGAATAATGAGATAAATGCACTCAGGTTTCTTAATATTGACAAGAAAATGTGTGCCATGTGGCCAGCACCCAGCAGACAAGATGGGTTTGCAAGGGAACAATGAGAATTTTTGTATAAAGTAGACAATATCCTGCCAAGAAGAAAAGAGAAACTATAACAAGACGGGATAATTCTATGGCGGAGGAAGTTCATCGTTGGTAAATCTGTTGGCTTCCAAATGAAGTTTCGTGGGACATGAAGATTACCCGCACTCTCATCCTGGACCGAACAGAAACCCTTTTTCAGTAATCCAGCTTGTATGATAACTGGAAGAAGTAAATGTGGACTACTCAGACTCGGAATGAAACATTGACCACATGCTATCAGCCAAACAATCAATAAATAGGATATATCGCTTTGGCAATAACAGAAGAAACAAGTTGCGAGTAACAAAGTGGGGACCACATTCACTTAAACGAATGATACCATAAGAATGACATGAAGATTGATTAGATTTCAATGTTCTACTAAGATAAAGAAAGAAAAAAATGAAGTACGTTGTGGAGAATGTAAAAATTTGTACCGCATCCCTGTTCTTATGCGGACGAAATCATCCAAGTGCTGAGAAAGTTCATACGGAACCTAAAGTTGATGAGAAAAGGAAAAAGTAAAAAAAAAATAAAAAAATCACCATTGACAAAAGTTAAGACATAATAACAATGATGGTAATAATAATAACAATAATTATTATTTTCAGCAAGTATTTCAACCCTTCTTCGTGAGCATTCTGTGTCTATGAGAAAAGATTAAGTACCAACCTTTAACTTTTCAAGTTCTCCAACAAGATCTGCCCTCGTGAAGCCTTTACCTGTGTTTGCTCTTAAATCATCATCACAAGACATGGTGAGTGATAGCAGATGTATGCTTTTGAAAATAAAAAAGGTGTCCAAACGGGTAAAAAGGAAACCTGATGCTGAAACCAGGATCAGTGTTATTCCATGTCATAAACTTGATAGCTTCATCAAGACCAAGGTGATTAATCCATCGTCTCACCATCCACTAGAAAACATGTAAATGATAGTAGGGTCCAAGTGAGGTTTCAAGGTATGTGAGAATCCTAGAAGTAAGGCTATCAACGGGGAACCCAAATTCTCTAGAATGTACATACTGAAAGTTCACATGCATTCCTTATACCTCAATATTTGTCAAAGGCATCCAGAAAACCCTTTCTTGAGCATTGAGGCTGAATTTTTTTTGAAAATTTTCAAGAGTAAAGAAAAGGTAATACAAAGAATGTACACGAGTAAAGTTGTGGTCTTTACAGTAGGAGAGAAAGCTCAATCGAGCAAGAATTATGTTTATTAAAACCACCGTAGAACTAAAAGTGAAAGACAAACTCACAACAGATGAGAATGAATTGTGGCCAAAGCACGTGCTCACGCCTTTCATCACCATCCACATAAAATGTATAACGAAGTGCTTAATGTCATTAAGATACAACACAACAAAGACAAGCAAGCATGCGAAAGCGAAACCTCCGGACAAGTCATAATTAGATTGCAAAAATGGAACTAAATTGTCAATTAGATTGCACTCGTCATTAATAGAAGAAACCTATATATCTCAAATGAAACACGAACTAAAAAAACCCAACCAAAATACAAGAACCATATAAATATTGTATACCTTGGAGAGATCAAACCCAAATTCACCGGTTTGCGTCATTCCTTGAAGATGTTGAATCGGAGTCTTAGAATCGATGTCCTTGCTTGGTGAGTTGAATCTCATTAATCGATTTGGAAATATAGAACTCTTTGATTGAAGAATAATATATAATCGATTTAACAACTATATAAAATTTGAATCGATTGCTAGCGAGATGCAGAATAATTGTAACAAGGGCTATATTACCTGAGGTACCATCCTCTTACCAAAAAATACAAAATATATAACAAGCGAAAGACTTTACCTTTTATCTCATCCCTTTCACTGACCAGGCTCGTTTTCTTCTCTAAAACTTAAATTGATCAATTCCTTTTACATCCTCTCCATTCCTTTCTTTAAAGAAACATGATTCGCTCCAAATGCTACAACATATAATCCAGATTTGACCATCTCTCTTGCAAGAACAATTGTTGTGGTAGTACCATTGCCAGCTAAATCGATCATCTTAGTTGCAACCTATAAATAGATGGAGTATTTGGTCAGACAATTTATTAGTTGAGTAGAGCAGGCAAGTATCACTCCTTAATTTTCAATTGCATCCATCATTAAGAACTTTAATAGACAACATTGTGTCCTGTGTAAACACTGTAATAATAATTAAGGTCGCTCAGGTGGTCATGGGATATGGTTGATGTACTTATGATCAATTTCAGGATCTAGTCAATTAATTGACATTCAAGAGTGAAAAAGATGAATGGTACCTCGGGGAAACACTGCTTCTTGTTGGCTCTTGTTGGCAATTTGAGCAACAAGTTTGCTTTACTAAAAACAAAGTAAGACAAAGGACTGAAGATGTGAAATGTATACATTGATTTTGCAACATGCTTTTTAGAAAACTATTAACAAATAACATAATACCTATTTGTTTATTGAGATAGAGGTTGATGCGGATGCACAATTCTCTCTGTCTTTTCCAACGTTTGCTCCTAGCACCAAATTTAAGCAAAATAGGTGAGGCTTAAATCAATGCAAGACTTTGTATTAATAAAAATAATAAATGCTAAATGCTAAATGCTAATGTAATTCTCAAGTTGAGAGTTTGTGTTTTCAACCAAAACCCCAAAAATAAACCAAGCCTTCAAAACAACCATACTCATATAGGTTTCAAAACCCAATCATCAAAACCAATACAGGTACATAGCTTGACACAATTCCTAAAATTGGTTTTGAGAATACCTCAAAGCCGGATCGGGATCGATGTATAAACGCTCATTACGAAAAAGGGTAATCAAAATGTAAGAAAAATTTGCAAACATGCTATTACCTTGATATTTTACGCCTTCTTCATCTGGTTTGTTGTTTTTCTCTGCATTTGACGGTAGAAAAGATGTTTTAGGGTTCGAGACCTTCGAATTTTGAGAAGAAGGAATCCATAGAAAAGAGGTTTTAGGGTTCGAGAAGCACAACGATGAATCGTGTCGATTCCACTACAGGAGCGGTGGAAAATAAAACGTAACTTGAAGAGGTGGGTGTATCGAACTATCGATTCCAGGATAGAAGCACAACGATGAACGATCGATGGATGAGTGGGATAAGAACCCTAACCTTATTGGTGATCTTGAATCATTAATCATAAGGAAGCTTTTGAATCTTCATTGTCATTGTGCGATGAATCGTCTCTTTGTGGGAATGAGAGGGTGAGGGTGGGATTGGGGTGTTGAATAATGAATAGCAAAGCAGGGCGTGAGTATTAGAATACGGTTTTTGAAAAAAACATGATGACTCTGATTATGACTGCCACTTTTTGACACATGTAAACTCGCGTCATCGCTAATGGAAATTTTACGCGTTATGACTCTGATTATGTGACTAAGCTATTTGCGAGTCATCTTCGACTGTTGGTCATAAAAAAAGGGTCAAGGAAGGGGCTGTTTCTACTAGTGTCCCAAATATTTGAAAGGTAAACTACCATTTGTCATTCCAGTGGCAGTGAGTATAGCATTCTGACTGTGATTACTCACCCCTCCAAAGTAGATTGAACTTTTGTCTTCATTAGCTTTGAGACCAGAGGCAATAAAGAACTTATCAAAAGCATGTAGCAGTTTCTTGACAGATTCCGCATCTCCCCTAGTGAATAATAATAAGTCGTCTGCAAAAGATAGATGCACCAACCCCATCCTTTTACATTTGGGGTGAAAATGAAATGATCCATCCTCTTTGAGTTCCATCAGACACCTATTAAGATATTCCATTGTCACTACAAATAGATAAGGTGAAATTAGATCACCTTGTCTTAGACCCTTTTTTGCTTGAAAGGGTTCAGTGATAACTCCATTCATACTAACAGAGTAAGCAACAGTTTGAAGGCGCGCCATTATCCATTGTACAAATTGATATGGAAACCCCAATTCCAACATCAAATATTTAATGAATGGCCACTCCACAGAGTCATAAGCTTTCTGCACATCAATCTTAATCATGCATCTTGGTGAAACTCCTTTTCTATTGTATCCTTTTTATGAGCTCATGACTAAGGATAATATTATCAAAAATCACTCTACCTTTAACAAAGGCTGATTGGTTCTCACTAATAAGCACATCCAAAGCTCCTTGCATTCTATTAGTAAGAACTTTTGAAATGATTTTATAGAGCACATTACAACAAGCTATGGGCCTAAAATCTTTTACTGCAGCTGCTGAGCTTGTCTGAGGTAATAAAGTAACAAGAGTAGTGTTCAGAGCTTTAGGCAAAAAACCTGATGAAAAGAATTCCTTTACAGCAGCTATGATGTCCTCTCCAATCCATTCCCAACTTTTATGGTAGAAGTACACATTGAATCCATCTAATCCTGGGGCTTTAGATGGATTCATGCTAAAGAGGGCTCCTTTTATTTCCTGGATAGAGAATGGAGCGCAGAGCTGTAGTTGGTGGATGTGATTTAGGATTGGACCTCTGACAACTACCTTTCTATCCAACATTGGGAAGGTGACATCAACACTTCCCATTAGCCTCATATAAAACTCCCTTATCTCAGTTTGAATAAGCTGTTGAGTGGTGCACCTGGTGCCAACTTCTTTAATAATCAACCTGATAGCATTAGCATTTTGCCTAGCCTTCACATAGGCATGAAAGAACTTAGTATTTTTATCACCAAGTCTAAGCCAATATGCCCTGGACTTCTGATGCCATACTCTCTCCACCACATTACTCCATTTTTTCAGATCTTTTATAACCTCTTTCTCCCTTCAGATCAACAAGTCATTCAATCTATCCATCTCTAGCTGAGCTTGAATATGATGTAACTCTTCTCTGGCAGCCTGGATGTGCTCACTAATCAGTTTAAAGTGAGTCACATTCATTTGTTTAAGGGGGACTTTCAGCTTTTTCAATTTGTGCCAAATGTTGAGTAACCTATTATCATGACAATGTTGAGTCCAGGTTGTAACCACAATTTCCTTAAAATCTAGATGATCAGTGAGAACATTTAGAAATCTAAATGGTGTGTTTCTCACTATACCATCATTGCCAATATCCAGTAGCTGGGGGCAATAGTCAGAGACTCCATTGTCTAATAACTCAATAACACTTGCAGGATATGTTTGAATCCAACTATTATTCACCACGGTTCTATCAATCAATGAATAGATTCTCTGTGCCCCTCCCTGATTATTACACCATGAGAATTCATGTCCTATATTTCTGAGAGGATGCAAATCATTTTGAGCCAAGCATTCAGCAAAATCTCTATAATCAGTTTCTGAAACCATATTACCTTGAAACCTATCAGTACTATTTAGAAGAGAGTTAAAATCTCCTCTAATGACCAAAGGGTCAGTCACTGTCCCACAAACTTGAGTCAAGAATCTCCACAAACTCCGCCTTTGATCACTTGTATTAAATGCATAAATTGCCACAAAATGAAAGCTAGTTCTTGTGCTGATATCTGCTATGCGACAATGAATTGCTTGAGCATCATTTGCAATCCAAGTAACATGAACAGTTTTAGGATTCCAGCATATCCATATTCTCCCATTGCCAGAATAAGAGTAGTTGTTAAGTACTTCCCAACTTCTACAAACATTTCCTGACACTTGTTTAAACTTCCCACTCTTAACTCTGGTTTCTAGCATTGCTGTACAATCTATTTTATTCTTATGCGAAAAGCTTCTTATCTCTTTTTGCTTATAGGATTTGTTACAACCCCTAACATTCCACATAAGGAGTTTCATGTTGCCACATAGGAGATTGGGTCTCTGCCGCTGTTATTACTGCTAATACCACCCCCTTGATCTCCTATAGCCTGATAAGAATTTCCAGTAGTTACTGTATCCACATTCTCTGGCATACTCCCTTTACTTACCACCTTCTTTGGAATTTCCCATTCCCCTTGCCTTTATGTGATGTTATCTTGAGAACCATTGGAAGAGGATGAGGTATTCACAACAATAGTATTAGTATCAGTTCTCTTCTCTTGCTGATCATCTTGCACCTCATCTCTGACTTTCTCCTTAGGAATCCATTGTTTCTTTTTTAAAGCTTCCCGATAAGTTCTAGGCTTTGCTGGATCATCACAATTATGTCCCACCTTCTGACACACCTTGCAGAATGGGGGAACCCAATCGTACACCACTCTCTGCTCCACCTGCTTCCCATTCTCCCCCTCTATCATAACTCTATATTGAATAGGTTTTGTCACGTCAATTTCCACAAGCATACATGCATATGAGATGTGGCTTTGAGCTGTTGTACATTCATCTGCAAACAGCGGATTACCTAGAGCACTTCCTATTCTACTCAATGAATTACCACCCCAACAGTTAAGAGGAAGGTTGGGTAATTGAATCCAAAGTGGAATTACCTTCAAAACTTCTCTTTCAAAGCAAAAATCAGATTCCCAAGCTTTAACAATGACAGGTTTAAAAGCAATAGTATGTGGCCCTGAGTATAGCACAACATCCCTATCCTCCAAATTGTGGAATCTGATGACAAAGTAACCTTCATTGTGGAAGAATATTTCTGGCATATTCATTATTTGACACTGTTTTTCTAGAAACATGTGTGTTGTGTCAAGAATTAACACCTTCCGACCGCCGATCGCCTCGGAGGTCGGGCGACCGAGTCACCGCTGATCGTCCAAGGCAGGTCTGCCGATCAGCGACCAGGCGGCCAAGCCTTAACCCAGCGGACAAGCTATATCGGCCAACCAAAGGTCCCAGGACAAGTCCCGGTGCCGAGCGATCGACCTCAGATACGATCGCCTCTCGGTACTCGGCGACCGACTCCTGGCGATCGACTAGCGGATGATCCTCTCTCGGCATCTGCCGATCGACCCTTGGTGACCAACCTCTCTCGGCATCTGCCGATCGACCCTTGGTGACCGACCGAATGCCGACCCTCAGCACCTGGCCGATGGCGACCTCGGATGATCAGCTAGAGACGACCGCCTCATGTCGATCACCACCGATGGCCATCCAGTCGGCGAAGGCCGAGCCTCAAGACTGGCACCACGTGCAAGGGCCGAGACAAGATCCGCGAATCTCGGGCCATTGACCACAGCCTGTCACCTACCTCACCTACTGACGAGTCCGCCGAAAGTAACAAAGTGGGACCTCCTGTGACAGTACTTCCGGACGCGTGCTGGACCCTCATTGGACCGCACAGCTGGCCACCAGCTGTAGCTTTAGACTTTTGGCAGGCAGCCCATGTGACCTTTAGGACGATCGCCCCATTACATTAAATGCCGAAAGGCGATCGCCCACTAGGAGACAGGGCACCTCAACCCCTATATAAAGGAGGCAGCCTGCACTCGGTTTCACTCTCTACACACACCCTGCATTCTCGTATTTTCATACCACCCAGTAGCAAATACTTACACTTGGCTAACATCCAACTCTTGGCAACAGCTATCTTTAGGTCTTACTTCTCCTACTTATCTCATCCAGTTAGACACGGCGGGACGAAGAACACCGAGCTTCGCTCAAGAGCCGGATTAACAGAGTCTTTTTACACTCATTGTATTTAGATTTCTCTCATTAATACTTGTATCCACGAATATTCGTATTAATAACATCTCGCGAGAGCATTCAAGCCCGGGCCTAACAAACCCGGCAAATCTTGTATTATTTATCTACTCTCGGAAGTGCTCCCGCAATTGTTGTTTGTTGTCCGTCTTCCAGCAGTATTAATCTTCGGATAAATATTTTGGGCAACAACAATTGGCGCTGGAGGAAGGGCATCCAACCCTCGAATTTTTATACTTACCGTTCCGAAGAACACTCACTGTTCTCGGGGCAGATACTTGAAGTGACACTTACTGCACTTCAAAGAAATCCTACAGAAATCATGTCTTCCGCCTCCGCGCCGAAGAAAGCCGCTGACCAGCCGGCCAAACCCCTGCTCCGTCTGGCCCGAGCCGAGCCACGAAGGTGGAAGGTAGCCGCCGCGATCGAGACGCTCGATCCCGCCCTCGACGGCGGCCTGCCTCTCGCTCGATCGGTTCGAACCAAGGAACAGATCGAATGGGCTCGGCCGCCCTACAGAGCGACGGAGTGCTCTCAACGCGCCTCGCTATCGCCCCCTCGGCCGTCCGCCGGAAGTCCAAGCGGAAGCTAAAGGCGTCGCTGCCGAGCGATCGCCAGAGGCTCCCATCCGCAGAAGAGGCGCTCGCCACCGGCACCTCTGTCTTCGATCGCCCGGCGTGACCCGACTCAGCTACGGGCAGCCCGGCCCAGCCTACGAGACGACGGAGTTTGAGTCCGTCACCAGAGCTCGGCCTACCCGACTCCCGTAAGGCGCCAGCTGCCTCTGTCTCCCCCTCGCCGAATTGCCGAGGCCGGCGGCAGCGGAGCCCGGAGATCGGTACACGATCGCCTCGGCTCCTGCTCCCAAGGCCGATCTGCAAGCGACCAAGCCACGGCGATGGCTGCGATGCAACGTCAACTCGACGACATGAAGGCGCTCCTGGAATCCAGGGCAGGCGCCAAGAAGACGATCGCCGGGCCAAGCGAGCCGCTCGCGATCGACATCGAGCTCGCCCCCGTGAAGCACAAAATCGCTCCCCCGCAAACACCCGTGTACGAGGGGCGATCGGACCCCCAAGTGCACCTGAGGAAGTTCAACATCTACATGACCGGGTGTGGGGCATCTGACGCGACCAGGTGCCGAATGTTCCCTCTGACGCTGGACGACCTCGCCCACCGGTGGTACACTTCATTGCCACCGCGGTCCATTGGCTCCTTTAACGAGCTGGCGCACGTCTTCACGGAGTACTTCGCCACCAGGGTCGTCCGGCCCGAAGGTCCCCTTCGCATGATGCAAATCAAGCAGGGAGAAGAAGAGTCCGACTCGGACTACATCGACCGGGTAGACGTAATCATCCTAAATGGCGAGCCCATAAGCGATGAGACCGCCCTCTACGCGGTCCTAGGAGGATTTCAGGGTTTTTCGCCTATGTTCAGGCATCTCACGAAGAACCAACCTACAACCTACGCAGCCTTCCGGGCTAGAGCCGCAGATTTTCTGGCCAGGCAAAGGTTCCTTCTTAGCCTGTGAGCAGCGCGATCGGCGCCCGGATGACGATCTCCCGCCCGATCGCCGATATCGACCTACGAATAAAGCAATCGGCAGCCGAGCGACGATCGACTAGTCTTCCGGCCCGATCGCTGATCATCACGCTACATCATCAGCAACCCGGAGGGCACGATCGCCGTCTGATCCGGATTTAACATGACGGACTAAGGCATAAGATCGCCTCCACCGCACATCATAAAGCCATGGTCCCGCAACATGGAACCGGCTGCTTCGGCCATGCAAGGTCCCTTTCGGCCAAGATCGCCCGCCCTTCGTTTAAATACGAGGCCGGCGTAGTCTGAGGGCTCTCCAACATTAATCAGTGGACACATGCCACAACCCCCGTCTCAACGTACACCGTCGAGGTCGGCCATCTCCATGGCTGGCCGAGGTGGAAGTAGGGCTAACAAGCCGCGGGCGTGGAGTTGATTCATCCGACGCTGCCCCGCGCAAGGACTCCTCTAGACCGAGACCGCACGCCCTTCGTTTAAATACGAGGCGAGGCGCAGCCTAACAGAGGACCCTCATAATAAAGTGAGTCACGAGACACTCAATGTCTTCGCGCACCAAGACACGGTCATGGAGTCGGTCCATCGATCTCCGCGACTGTGCACGATTCCTCAAACAAAGCGAAACCACCAAAGTTTCCATGGGGGATCGGCCAATGTTGTTTTTGTAGGTACAAGACCGAAAGATAGCTAGCCAATCGACCATGATAGCCCAAGTCCGAATCCTAAGTCAGCTCAGATCGCCCGTCCTCATCCGAACACGATCACCAGCAAGAACCACCTCGCCCCATGTCTTCAACATAGGAGCAAGCTGGGGGGCAATTGTTGTGTCAAGAATTAACACCTTCCGACCGCCGATCGCCTCGGAGGTCGGGCGACCGAGTCACCGCTGATCGTCCAAGGCAGGTCTGCCGATCAGCGACCAGGCGGCCAAGCCTTAACCCAGCGGACAAGCTATATCGGCCAACCGAAGGTCCCAGGACAAGTCCCGGTGCCGAGCGATCGACCTCAGATACGATCGCCTCTCGGTACTCGGCGACCGACTCCTGGCGATCGACTAGCAGATGATCCTCTCTCGGCATCTGCCGATCGACCCTTGGTGACCAACCTCTCTCGGCATCTGCCGATCGACCCTTGGTGACCGACCGAATGCCGACCCTCAGCACCTGGCCGATGGCGACCTCGGATGATCAGCTAGAGACGACCGCCTCATGTCGATCACCACCGATGGCCATCCAGTCGGCGAAGGCCGAGCCTCAAGACTGGCACCACGTGCAAGGGCCGAGACAAGATCCGCGAATCTCGGGCCATTGACCACAGCCTGTCACCTACCTCACCTACTGACGAGTCCGCCGAAAGTAACAAAGTGGGACCTCCCTCTGTGAGATTTCCGGACGCGTCTTTGGACCCTCATTGGACCGCACACTGGCCACCACCGTAGCTTTAGACTTTTGGCAGGCAGCCCATGTGACCTTTAGGACGATCGCCCCATTACATTAAATGCCGAAAGGCGATCGCCCACTAGGAGACAGGGCACCTCAACCCCTATATAAAGGAGGCAGCCTGCACTCGGTTTCACTCTCTACACACACCCTGCATTCTCGTATTTTCATACCACCCAGAAGCAAATACTTACACTTGGCTAACATCCAACTCTTGGCAACAGCTATCTTTCGGTCTTACTTCTCCCGGCCTATCTCATCCAGCAGATTACCGGCGGGGACGAAGAACACCGAGCGTCGCTCAAGAGCCGGATTAACAGAGTCTTTTTACACTCATTGTATTTAGATTTCTCTCATTAATACTTGTATCCACGAATATTCGTATTAATAACATCTCGCGAGAGCATTCAAGCCCGGGCCTAACAAACCCGGCAAATCTTGTATTATTTATCTACTCTCGGAAGTGCTCCCGCAATTGTTGTTTGTTGTCCGTCTTCCAGCAGTATTAATCTTCGGATAAATATTTTGGGCAACAACAATGTGGACATAAGAGATAGTAGGGGAATCACCCACTACATATAGTATAACAACATATTTCCATTTTTCCACTTCAATTTCTATATCAGATTTCTCCAAGCAAGCAGTAGGGATTCCATTTTTCAGCATAGGAGATATGTAGGAGAGTTTCATACCCGCCTTGGCTGGCTTCTTCTCACCAGATCTCTGTGTATCGGAGCTCGAATCCTTACTTTGAAGCTTATGGAAAATCTCACTCTGAATCTCCTCTTGTTTGATGAAATCCTCTGCATCTCCGATTTCAACCATCTTCCTTTTGTTTGTTGTATTTGCAGGAGAACCCGATCCCTGCGGTGGTGGCGTCGCTTTCCTAGAATCATTTTGGGCATTAGTTCCAGCTTGTGAAGTCTTCGCCGTCGCAGCGCCTCCGGTCGGCTTCCTCGGCCGGCCTGATTTCCCCATTTCGTACACCTCCAGCACACGTTAACACTCGAATACTAACATGCGCACTGTAAACTTTAGGGGAGCACTGTCATTGTGATGTTTAACTTTTACAATATACTATCTTTGGGTGTATTTAGATAGATGTTTTCTCTTTGAAATATAGAGATGGACAAGGTCCAAGATGGTTCATAATTAAGTCAGGACCGTGCCATGCCAAAATTATAGACTCGATTTGGTCTGAAACCACATAACGATTGGATATAGTCCTGGACCTTGAGGGGGAAAAACCGTACTAAAATTTTCTATCGTATCTTACTCAGGGCCAGTCCTGAATTTCCGTTGGCCCAAGGCGAACTCTGATAAATAGGCTCTCTTATCTAACATAATAAACGTCAAAATTTTTTTGAAGCAAAATAGGATAATGTGCAATGAGCCTCATTAAAACCTTATGGGGCAAAACCCCCTTTAAGGAAAACACCATTAAGGAAAGAGTACTCTACCCCAATTCATTGAAAGAAATAACAAGAGTACAAACATTTTAGGGACATAAAACCAAACTCAAGTGAAAATATAACAAAGATTCCTAACAAGCGGTTTCTTCGAGCATTTTGAGATGCAAAAATCACATATATCTACTAAGACCCTTTTCAACTAGAATATCCCTCAATGTGTGATCAAGATTCTCCCAATTTGTTGGTCATAAATATCAAACCGAGTAATTTCTTCTTGTTTTTAAGATTTGGCACATCATTATCATTTTGCACATCATTTAATTGATCATTTGATATATCATTAGTATTTGGCACATCATTAATATTTGACACATCATTAGCATTTGGCGCATCTATCTTTTTGAAAATAAATTTATCAAGAGCTCCATAATGTGATTTTGTAAACTCTATATCTAGTTTTTTTTTTTTTCTTTTTTCAGCACCAGATTTGTATTTTTTAGGGTACATCTTGATCGAAGTATAACAACACGTAGCAAATTAGCAAATAGCAATTAGCAAACCAAACAAAACGAGCTGGGAATTGAAAATCAGAACAACAAGTAGCAATTAGCAAACCAAATAAAACAAGCTAGAAATTAAAAATCACAACAAAAACACTTGATGGCTCCTCGGCCTCACGGCGGCGTTAGAGGACTTGGTTCCTCGCGTCGCCAGATACTGCTGAAACTTAACAGATGTAGATTGTAGTAATGGTGTACAGATGTTTGCTGATTGTTGTTGGAGTTGCGAACAACCGATTCGCTGAAAAATGGTCTGTGACTCTGTGGTCGCACTTCGCGCAGCGGCAGATGGTTCTGTAGTGATGATGTACAGTACAATGTTTTCTTTCTATTACTTCTTACGGGGTAACGGGGCTGATGGCTGTTAATAGTTGGGGAAGGGGGAAAAAAAAAAGAAAATTCTGGGTGGGCTGGGCTGGGCTGCTCATGGGCGGCCCGCGGGCCTATGGCAATATTAAAAAAAATGGGGGCCTTTTTGCTCTGGGCCTGGGCCGGCGCACTCATTGCCTACCCTAGGGCCGGCCCAGATCTTACTCATACTAATTAGTATATAGAATACAAGTTACTCATAGATATGAACGAATCAAACTCAAAAATCAATTTCTTGACTACCATTTTTCCCTTTTATAGTTCACAACATAAGACAAACATATCATTGAAGATGGATTTTTGGCGGATTGCCCATATTTTTTGAAAGTAGCGGTTTATCCCTGTATAAATTAACAAGGTAATTTGTATTTTTAAAAATGTTCATCTCCTCATTTGCCGCCCCGTGCAAAAAGGAGTAATTGCACGATTAAAAAGTCTACCAGCTCATCTGCACCAAAATATAAAACATAGATTATAAGTCTATTTAAAACTACACAAGCAGGTAAACGATTAGTTCTATTAATCACGTGGATACAAACCTGTTTAATTTATAAAAAAACTTGTTTTAGCTTTCAAGAATGTTCCAACAGTTTTTTTTAGGGGTTGGCTAAATATACCAACCCCAGTTACTTAGTATACCAACTTAGTCAAATTTTTTTTTTGTTTCTTGCTTTTACCCCTCCCTCCCCTCCATCCCCCTGCTGCCCCCCTTCTCCCTCCCTTTGCTGCCAGCATTTCGCTGGCAGCTTTTTTTTTTGGGTTAGTTTTTTACTTTTTATTTTTATTTTTTTTTAGTTTTTTTACTTTTTTTTGTTATTTTTAAAAAAATATAAATACAATTATGATAATACCAAAAAAATTGTGTAAAAATGTACTATTTAAATAGATAAATATTATACATCATGTTTATTAAATACATTACGTAAGATAATACAAAAAAATAGAGAAGTACAATTATGATAATACAAGAAAAAAATTAATTCTTTCACGACATGGAGTGCAAAAGTTCATTATACAAATTTTGCCGATTTATATACGGGAAGGCCCATGCCGGGTCACAATTGTAACGAAACCATTGCGGATGGTAATGGAGAATTTTCTTGTAATTCTAGTTGGACGTAGTGGTTACCGACCAATGCCATCGCACCTATATTATGTTGTTGTGATCGTGGCGGACTAGACCAAAGTGGTAAGCACAGCGTACTGGATGACTCGCTTAAAAAAATAACAGCAATGTCAAACCATGAAGCAATTAGTAAATCAGTCATTGGCATAATTATCCATTTATCAGGCGGCACAGAACCGGGTTCTTGGAGACTCAATGTGTACTGCAGTCGTGTTATATCAGCAGCTCCGAATATGTCCTTGTATACGTTATAGTGCATAACTAACTCATTTTGTACATGACATCTATCATCAATACGTGTGGAAATGCGCGCCAAATATCAAATGATGTTGGATGAACGAAGAATAAATTTTCCAACTCGTTTGAATTACTTGTAGAAAACTCATAAACATAACCATTAGAATGCAAAAGGGACAGGAGAACCTGCATTGGAGATTTACGTACTTGCTCGACTATGCGGATTTTATTGCGTGCATTGTAAATAATTTTGAGTGTGGACACATTATTTACGTTCCGCTGCTTCAGTATTGATAAAATATCGCGGGGTGCCACATTCATCGTTGTCAATTCTACAACCAAACTATATTCATCCTCAGATAATCGCTTTGCATATGGATGCCCCTCCATATACTGTGCAGGTTGATGGTTATGTTTATCACATATCACCCTTAACCTCCACGAATCATATTCATCTAAATATTTTCCTTCTAATTCAAATGGACAATTATTTTTTTTGGTGCCAGAAACTTTACTTGAATTCTTAACTTTATAATCGCCACCACGATCACACATGAGTACAACTTTATACACGAAACCACAAGGTTTCTTATTTGATCTTTTTTGACGATGACAACACCTAGAGAGTGCGCCATGTTTTGTACCCAATCCATCAATTCTTCACGAGACCCGAACACCTAAAAATAAATTGCAAGTGTATAAAAAATCGACATTTACAAAAGATTAAAACCATATAATTGTACCTGATTAGTGGCAAATTCTGGTGTCATCGTGAAAAATCCAGCATCTTCAGTTAAATTATTTTCGTTAAAAATCGACATCTGTGGGTGTGGATGTATATGTGTGTTTAGTTGTGTGTATCCATGATGTGTGTGCACTAACCCCTATATATAGAGTTGTGTGTGTGTGTGTTGGGGAAGAAAAAAAATGAACCTCCAGCCCCCCATGCCTTTTCCCGTCCAGCCCCCCCCATGTTTTTATTTTTACAACCACTCCATTGACTTCATTTATTTTTTTTGCAACTAAATTATTCTGTGATCATTACTCACTCACGCAATACTATGTACTGTTTCACACCTACCTTTGCTTACCCTCAAATTAATTGTTTGAAACTTCAAAGAAACCCCTAAATAATAATAATAAAAATAATAAAATAATAGGATATATCTCCACTTGTAATTTATCTGCATATGTTGCAATTGGCCGCATAAATAAAGCAAAAAAATGAACCTCCATTGACTGCACATGTTACTTCATTTGCTAGCTGTCAATATACAGGATCTGTTTTTTTTGGAATATTATAATTAGCTGTCATTGACTTTTTGGTACAGGGTTTACTTTCTTTGGTATATTTAGTAGTGCCCTTTTTTTAATCACCAGTGCCTTAAAAAAAGAAACAAAATCAGCAACAGTCTTGATTTCAGAAGCATCCCGAAAATCGGCATAGACCGGATGAATCTCACAACCTTCGAACATGAACCCATTTGCGTCCAATCAACTTATGCCTATTATATTTGACACATCTTTCCCAGTTCAGTTTCCTCTTCGAAATTGTGTGCCTATTTGACGGACGGTGATGTACCCATGTTGAACACATCTAATTCGACTTGTCATGCACTTTGATGGACTAATGACAAAAACACCCCTATACGGTCCGGTACGGGGTCGAATCGATCGTGTACTTTTAACATGATTTTATCCTAAAGTAAGTCTACTTCCAAAATAAAATATAGATATTTAATTTAATTTATATGATAGTATTTCTTAAAGTTCATGTTTTTTATTATATATTTTGCATTACTAATTTACGTGAAAAAAATTAAATAAATAGTTTACCTGTACCTTTAAGAAATATATGTGACTATGTACGTCTTTCTCGCCGAAGAAACTTTTCGGTCTTACTTATTTACTTGTATAATCAAACAGATACTCCATTCGTTCCCCTCAAAACTTGACAAATATTTTCTTTGTCCATTCAAAATTTGACAGAGGGTGTATATCTGATATAATTCAAGGAATGATTAGCATAAGCAATAATGATAAATGTTATTGGAGATAAGGAAGTAAAAAATATTGATAGAAAGTACGTGGTGGAGATTAAAAAGTAAAGTGGTTGATTGATTTGTCTGTTTAATGGTAATATATATAAAGTTTCTAAAGAGTCAAAAAACGAAGTAAGTATAAAGATTTAAGCGACGGGGAAGAATACATAGCTATGGCGGTGCCATGACTCGTTTAGCTTTTGATTACTCAAGATATTTTTTAGCCATTTGTTTCAAACACAAAATTTTGATCATTTCGGTTATTCCAATCGTTTACTTTGTCCTTTTGTCAATATTCTATTGGCGAAAATTCTTGGTGCTGAGTAGGATTGCGGTAAAAAGTCACTCCCATTGCAATATAGCGTTGCTGGTTGGGTTAATGACGAATTATCCTTCATCTTTTATTCACTCCGTCCACTTTTTAAAGTTCCATTTGATGTTGGTCACGAAAGTTAAGAAAAGGTGGTAAAGGTAAAGTGAGTGGTGAAAAAGGTAGTGTTAATGATATTGGGTTACTTTCACTACGCCATAAATGGCCTTCGGCAACCACATAACTGTGTTACCTTAGACCCAAATTTTTGTTGCCACAGACCCAAAATGGGCAAAGGTAACATTTTAGCTAAGTTGCTCTGAAAGAAGAAATTTTGGACTCAAAGGCAACACATGGATCATCCTAAGCTAACATAGGATTATTTGTTACCTAAGGACCCTACAAGAACATCCTAAGAACCCTACAAAGAACATCATATTCGTGTTGCAATAGACTTTATAATTTTGTAAAATATATAGCCAATTTAGTGGGTTCCACATGCGGGGACCATTTTGTGGGTCCCACAGGCCGGCCCACGGTGGGACCCACATAGTGGAGTCACCGGTGGGGCCCATATGTGGGACCCACTTTTCGTGTGCTCGGTGGGGCCTACTTTGTGGGGGCCACGGGTGGGCCACAAATATGCAAATTTTTAGTCTATTGCAACACCTATATTACCAATTGCAACACACTAAGTGTTACATTGTTACCAATGAAAGACATTTGCAACATATATATAGTACATAAGATAACACCATCTATAAAACAAAATAAAAATGTAAAATTTAAAATTAGCATTTCCCATTAAAAACCAACAAAGCAATTCACCGAAACCAACTACATAATCCCATCATAAAAAACAACTATATCCAATCCCAAAACCAACCAACTACATCACCAACTACATATATACAAGTACTAGAAGAAAATAACTTGGTCATTTTTAACCAATTACATCAGTGGACGTCTAAGACTGATATACAAAAAGACTCTAAGAAACTATTCTATGGAACACTTATTCAATTAGCCAAGGATTAGCCAATTTGCCTGAGTTGGTGTCCATTCACAAACTTCACCTTCTTTGAACGACTGAAGAATGAAACAAGAAAGAAGAGTCAATAATTAGTGATGGTTACTAAGATTCCAAATATCCAGATGTTTGATTTCAATAATTTGAAGCCAAATACCACAAACTCAATGGAGTAACTACTCAGAGAGGGAATCCTCCGATTTAGCCTAAAATTTTATTCCAAATCCCATAGCTTAGCAAGGGAATAACCAGATTCTTGGTATCTATAATTGAGGCCAAACACCACAAACTCAAGGAAGTGGCTACTCAGATATCGTTTTTTCTGGAAACAAAATGAGAAAAATAAACAGCCAACTAGTGGGGGAAAAAAATTCATTTAGCAGCTTCTCTTATCTGAAACATACAATATGACCGAGAATTTCTGCACATCAATCAATTTAAACATGTCAACATTTGTTTAAGCTCTCCACTGATTACCAAGAAATAGAAAAACACATATACAGGAAAAACCTCGGTCCTATTAAATCTCAAGATGGACGATTACATAGTCTGAAAAACTTCATAGATCGAGATAAATATAATACCAATGAGAAACAAGGGAAGATTTGAAGTATCGGTAAGAATACATTGTCATGAAATAGTTGTCTTACCATAAACGGACAAAGAACGGAGCCCATTGGCTCTCAACTCCTAGCATTAAAAGATGGTCCAACACTTTTTCTACAATGACCAAAACATATTAGAGAAAAAAATACAAATAGGACTGTTTGGAAAATGTTTTTGTGCACTTTATTCTTTTCAGCACTAAAGCATTTCTATGAGAAAACTGAAAATTGGACTATTTTCTCAACGTTTTAAATTAATAGCTGTGATAGAATATTACTTGAACCAAAACTGTTTTATTTGCCAACCCATTCGTGTCTTTTCCAAAATCAGTTTGTTGACCTCCAAGTATTAGCAAGTTAATTGTGTCCAATACACCCAGTAGATTAATTGTCTACTCGCAACCAGTTAATCAGAAAAAATGGAAAAGCAACCAGTTAATCAGAAAACATGGAAAAGTTAGAGAACTGGACTTGCAAGGAAACATAGGTCTCTAGTGAAAAGTTAGAGGACAAATTTACCAACAATGCCATCAAAAAAAAATTAATAATAACCTCAGCCTCCCGAGTCAAGTATGTGAGAAGTAATAGTGCCTAATTGTGTATGACGTGAGAGATATACAAAGAGAGATAGATAGAAGGAAGAATAGAAACACATTTTTTTTCAATATAACATCAGTGGAGACGGTTGAAAATAAAATGAATCTCAATAAGTATACCAGCAAGATACCTCAAGATCCATGAGCATGTCCATAAGCCTTGTGATACCTCGAGGAATCATAAGAATAGCTTCTTGCAGACTGCATAGATCTCCAAAAAGTAACCATTAGGATTTATTGACAAGGGTCAAAACAAAAAATGAAATGCATACGTATTCTGAGAATTTGTTAGAAGCACTGTCAACAACTGCAATGTATAATATCGGACATAGAAATCCTCCTCCGACTGCAAAGGTACTGTATTAGCAAATCATACATGATCCTAGTTCGAACATTATACAATATTTGACATAGAGCTATCTTACCAGTAGACTCAAAAGAAGAGAAAAGCTTTCCACTTCTCTTGAAAGTAAATCACTATTCATTAAAGCTGGTTGAATCTCGTTCGTTGATGCTTTTGCATGTTCAACTGGACTTAAGGCGCTTACAAGAGTTTCTAGAGCCCCTCGCACCTTCATACCTCCAAATAACATTTTTTACATCAACAAATTTTGATAAATATGAAATCATAGGCAAGCAAAAACTCATTAAAAATACAAGGGTAGGGAGACGGTCAAATTTAATCCAACCATAGACTCGAGAAACAACATGGGCATGTGTAGAAGATTTCAATGCAAATATTATGTGGGTCAACAGCCACTTAATGAAACTCTGACCACTTAAAAAACGATGTTATGCAAAACAAGAGAAAAGAAGCCTCAAACCATTTCTACATCATGGCACTCCTCCTTTAATACGTTCAATAGTACCGGAAAACCTGCCATATAATTTAGTGGAGGGAACAAATGATACCAATTTTCCTGAAAGTCAGATAAAGTAGAAAAAGTAGTTATCCTAAAGAAATACCAACCCACTGCACCAAAAGATAACTGGGCAACATGATTTTCAGCTACAACTACCTGAAGCTCAGCCATGGCACTCCTCCTATGTCAACCAGAACATCATTACTAATGCGATCCAGCAAGCGCTCGACATAACTGTAACATAAGCAAGAATTATGCTGTCAATAAATATTAATCATGGAAGCATGTTAAAAAATACAATAAACTACTTAACACCATGATTATTTAGGTCGCAAGGAGTTCAACAAGATATAAAGGTTTCATGGAGATGGCATCTTCGATCTCTTTCTTCACATGAAGCAGTTGCTAAGTGCATATTATTACAGAGGCATACTCATACCAAACCGTCTAATACAAGTTTTTGTGATTATTACATAATTTACAAGTAAAACAAAACTACTACACACCCTTCCATTGTTAGACTTATTTCCTCAGTAGACAAATATTTTCAACATCTAACCAACAATTACTAAAATCAAGATTACAGCTTGTTCATACATAAATATAGAATTATTTTGCTTGTAGGCATCATTTAAGCAGGAAAAATATACAAATATTCATTTTAACTTGAATTCTCGTTTCCAAAAACACGCCCAACAACACTCTGCATGAAAAGCAATTCAAATCATCGAACGAAAAAAAGTGTAAGATGAGAAATATAGAAATAAAAGGAGAAGAATTACGTCTATATTACATTTCCTAAAAACAATCCTCAGAGCTTGAGCAAGTAAGTAGGTGTGTATGTACATAGCATTTTACACTGTGAGAATCTGGAGAAATCGTCACTCTAGATACCATAAAGACGATTTTTCTGCCATGGTTCTTTTTTAAATCGCCGCCCCCACATCACCCCACCCCGATAGCATATATAAATTCAGACCACCGCCACCCCACTCCTCCCAATCGAAAAAAAAAGACAGCATATGAAAGAAACCATGAAGAACCGTAGCAAGTACCTCAAGCAGAGCCTCGTCTAAGAAGAAAAATCTCCTTCATTGATATCCCGTTGATGGATCTCTTGTCTTTTGTAGCCGATGGGAAGATGAGCTTGCTTCACTGATATCCCGAAGCGGTTGTAGGATTTTAGCGAAGTCCTTTCCAACTCCGTAGAATGGCTGATCGTTTAGCAAATGGCTTCGTTAGGGTTCTCTGGAGAACGGAATAGAAAACTGAGGAAGATGACTTCTAAACCCACCGACTTAAAAAAATATATATCACATTGGTTTGTTACATAAAAAACGATGTAATATTGAGACATTTTCACATCGGTTATAAGGAAAACCGATGTTAATATACCAATTTAACATCGGTATTTAGTAATCGATGTGAAAATTGACAATTTAACATCGGTTTCCTTAATAACCGACGTGAAATTTATAACATTCACATCGGTTTTTCTAATAACCGATGTTAACCGAGTTGGATGGACGAAGGAGCGAGCCGAGGGGGCATATGATGATATTTATTAAAACGATACTTTTCTTTATGTCTCATGTTTTTGAAATATTATTTGAGGAAAATCTTGATTAGAAATATTAATTTGTAAATTTATTTCCGCCGCAATTATTACATCTTATCTATGTCATGTCGTTGCCTTAACTAATGGGCATTTATTTTAGTCATCATAGAGACTCGACATTATTTTTATTAAAATTTGTTATTATATGTAGACATTAAATTTGTTATTTTAATTATTTTGTAATTATTCAAAGTTATTACAAGCTTTTATTTTTTTAATAATTTTTTAATTATTTAAATCAAAATTTATTAATTTTCAAATACTACTTTATTTTAAAACCTTTTCAATTTAAATTTATTAAAAATATTGTATTATTTATAAAAATATATATAATTCATTATTTGATAGAATATTTTTATAAAAATAGACTCAATGTTTTATTAAAATTAATTATTTTTAAAGTAAAAATTTATTAAATCATTAAGTTTATATAAAATTCAAAATTTTGTTTATTAATACTTTAAGGTAACACATCTCATGATGTTACTGAGAGTTACACCTTTTATAGCTAGAGTAACATATATGTCAAGATTTGATAACACCATAACCCGAACGTTGTGGTAGGTCCAAAATTTCGTAGCTATGGTAACATCCAAGAAGGTAACACCCCCCCTAAGTGTTGTAGAAAGCCATCTATGGCGTAGTGTTTTGTTAATTGTTCGATTAGGGAAAGACCTTTACATTTAAATAAAGAGGTTCATCCATGACAACTTGGTTTATTAATCGAAAGTTAATTATCCTTCACAAGTAATTGAAGATGGTTCATTTAATTTAAGCAATTAATTTTGATCAATGATTCAGTAATTTAAGTAATTAATTTAATTTAACTTGTGATGTTTCATTTAATTTAAGATGTTTATTAAACTTATTTGCATTTAGAGATACTCGACATGCGCCCCATCATGTGCAGATAATTCCTAGAATCAGAGAAATAGTTAGATCAACAAGCATTGAACATTAAAGTTGAAGAAAACCCTAGAAATGAACCCTAGTTTCGCCTGCAGATTGCCGATTTTCGATTCGAATCAGAAACGAACTTTGATAGCCTAGGGACAAAGCTCCTTAGATTCATCAGGAATTCTCATCTACCTTCTTCTCTCTCATACCAATTTAGTAGGGAAGGAAGCCGATGTGAATCAGAGAAAGACAAAGGGATCATATGCAAATCTGCACCGGTGACCTCCGATTCCGACAGGAACGCCGTCGAATCAGAGAAATCCACACCGAGGAGCTCTGTTTCTGGCACGACCTCTCCATTTTAGAGAAATCAACATAGGTGAATTCCATTTCCGGCACGAACTCATCTGAATCAAATATTGGCGCCACGAGCATCTGCGACTCTACTGCGGTCAGATTAGATTCGGGCACAATCTCCACCGGATCATACAACTCCATTTGCGCTTGTCCGAGAACTCGGCGTAATTCCTCACGAACTATCCGATCTCTGCCCTCACGAATCAGAGAAGTCTGTTTCCGAACGGTCTCTCGGCGGCGACGGTTGTCGCCCTGCTGCTCACGGATTTCGTCGGAAATCAGAAGGTTGCGCTGCTGGTGGCGATTGCCTTGGTGCTAATCCATCGAGGGGGGGAAGGCTCAGAGATAGGTGGAGGCGAGAGAATAGGGTTTTTTTTCAGCGTTGGGGGAAATGGGTTGGATAATGGACTAACAGGAAATGGGTTGGACCGGGTATCTTTATTGAGTTACTTAATTAGAAATTTAATTAAGGTGTTAATAAGTTGGGTTTAGTATGTGGGGTGGGTATTTTAGTTGTAAGGGGTAGTAATTTAATTAAAGAATGGAGGGTAATATGGTACGGAAATCATAGTGTGACTTTAAATTGTAGACAAATATTTGAGAGCAAAAGGGACTTTAAAAAATGGACGGAGGGAGTACAAAATAAACTATTTATTTTGTTGTATAAGTTAAATAGATCGATTATCCCACTGTATTTAGAAGTAAGCTGACTATCGACCTGTAAAAATTAATTAGGCATATTATACTTACGTGTTCTCAAAAAGTTGCAGATTAACTATCTGCGTTTTATAAGTTTCCTCTACGGAATTGTGTACCCATTTGACGGACGGTGATGTACCCACGTTGAACACATCTATATCGATTTTTCATGCACGTTGATGGACTAACGACAAAAACACCTCTTATACGGACCGGTATGGGGTCGAATTGACCCTGTACCAATTTCAAACTGCGGTTCGGGATGAAGTGTGGAACCACTTAAATATTGGAAATGCGGCCTGGTACCATGGCAGCATGGGTTAGTACCATGACGGTGATTTCTGCCCAAACCTACATTGAAATATTGAGTTTTTTTTTAAAATAACAAAATTCATACAAACAAGTCCCGGGTGGAAGGATATTTCTAAGGAGCATGCATGCAACCTTTGTTTTGACCTCGTGGGTTTTAAACGGAGGTCATATGCTCTTTGAGACATCTAAGGAGCGCCGTAACTAATTGCGATGTGAACAAGAACGAGCATGATATGTTAATAGCCCATCCGTCTTGGCATCAACGTAAGCACTCTAGTCAGCTGAACCGGCCGATCAGAGCAGTAAGCCGGACTGAGTACGAATTAAATTCTCTCCCGAGCTCGTTAGGGACCAGACCGGTCAGAGACGTCAAGACCGACCCGATGTCCAGGCCGTAAGGGCCGACCAGATCCAGGATGAATACGCTCCAAATCAAAATTATGACAAGGCCGACCAGAACAGCGGGAGACCCGAGGACCGACCCCAGCAGATAAGTATCGCCAGAAGCATGCGGAACAGGCACACAGGACAATTAATGCATGCTTTCATACCTCTTCCCGAAGTGATCCTTAGAGGCCGCCACGTGTCTAAGGCACGTTTTTCCTCTGACAAGTGTTTGGGACATATTCCCCAATACTATCCAGCTGTCACCTCCTGATTGGCCAAGATTGTCTATATATGGAGAAAGTGTACAGAAAAATGAGACTTTTGGAATTTATGAGAAAATAGAAAAAGAGAGAGAAAAAGAGAAAACTTGTAATAAGCAAGTAAAAAAGATAGATCGACATAAAAAAACTCCTGCTCGGTCCTATCTAAAATTTCAATCATTAATAAAATTTAGTGATCCCTTTTAATTCATCTTTTTTATTGTTTTCTACGTAGCTTCGATCTATTCGTCCAGATCAGCACACGTGACGTTGACCAAATTCGTCGTCAATAGATTGGCGCTAGAAGAAGGGCGCACCCAACCAGAATTTCGATAAAAAAAATCCAATCACCGAAGATGTCTCAGGAAAGCTCTAAAAATCCTCAGCCTGCCACGAAGGAAGAAAACCTCTGCAAGGTGGCGAAATGCTTTAAACATCCGACTTTCATCCAGGGCATGGCCGCCCTTATGACACGGGTTACTAGAGGCGGAACCCTTCAGAAACCCGAAGACCAAGCGGAGGCAGAGTCTCAGACGACCCGTCCAGTTGCCTCGAGACGGGATAAAAAGAGGATCGTCTCTCGAGTCGTCGGAGAAGGGGCAGAAAGCCACAGGGATAGCTCTCATCCCTCTCGAAGAAGTCGGCTTTCACGCCCCATATACGTATTCGATCGACTCGGGGTAAGGAAGAGAGTTGAAAAAATGGTGCCAGCTCCCACTATTCAAAGTCCGAGCCGTAAAGAAGAAAAAGATCCCCGCCAATCCCCAATCCCGACGCAAGCAATACCTCAAACTCCAGGCGATAACTCGAGTGAAATCGAGTTTCTCAAAAAATGCCTTACGGATCTTGAAAACAAACAACTCCATCCATCCCAAAGTTCGGAATGACTCAACAGCCAGGGGAGCCCCCTGCCCCCCAGTGTTTTGGCGGTACCCCTCCCGTAGAAGTTTAAGATCCCTCAGATTCCGCCATACAACGGGAAGACCGGCCACAATGCCCATCTCGGGCATTATAACTCCTGGATGGACCTGCATGGGTCCCAGGACGCGTTTTGATGCCGAATGTTCTCCTTGACATTGGGGGAGAGGGCCCAGAGATGGTATCGAACGCTGCCCCACCATTCCATCCAAACATGGGCTCAGCTCACGGCGATGTTTCGATCCCATTTCATGGGGTCTCTAGTGCCATTCGCCTCGCGATCCTCCATTGCCTCCGTCGTACAAAGGCCAAACGAGTCCCTTAAGGATTATATATCCCATTTTAATAAACGGATATTGGAGATGGAACCCATGTCGGACGACGCGCTGGGCATTATTGCTCAGGCCGGCCTCCTTAAAAATTCTTTTTTCCACTGGACGGTGTTCCAGAATGTCCCACACACCTATCAAGAATTCTTGGAGCGCGCCAGCTCCCATATTGCTGCCGAGGAAGCTATGCCGGCACCGGTTCTAGTCATTCCATCTGACCAGAAAGGGTCATACAAAAAGAAAAATGACAGGCATGACTATAGAGAGGCCCGCCAAGAACCCCGCCGGGAAAATAAGGCCCCTGCCTCCTCCTCGACAGCCCCATCAATCCAGAGCTATCGGGAGCATAGGCCCGAGCTCATGGCCAGCTTTGCCGAAATATATTCTGTCGGGCCGCGACCATATTTGATGAGATCAAAGACAAGAATTTACTCCCGGTTCCTCGGCCGATCTACAAAGATCAAAAGGATATGGACTAGAGGGCACTCCGGGAAGTACACCGGAAGAAATGTGGGCCACCAGATCCGGACAGCTGGGAGAAGACGCCCTCCTCGAACAGGAGGCCGAAGGTCCCTGGGTCACTCAAGCCCTCGAAATGGAAATTAACCAGGATACAGACCGAGGCCGCAGGCCAGGGAAAGAGCCGATCCTGGAAGAGGATCCTGTCGACCCGTGATACCAAAACCCGAAAGGGAAAATTCGCCATGCTGAGCCGACTGAAGAGCTGGACCAGGTTGACATGGACACATCTAACCCCGTCCGACAGATAAGGATCGGCCACAACCTCCAAGATCCAATCCGCTCTGAGCTAATCTTCCACCTGAGACAAAATTTGGACGTCTTTGCGTGGACCCATTCGGACATGCTGGGGATTGACCCGAAATTCGCGTGCCACCGGCTGAATATTGACCCCAGTTCAAGGCCGGTTATACAGAAGAGGAGGAAAATGGGGCCTGAACAACAGAAGGGGCTAGAATAGGAAGTGGGGAAGCCGATAGACAACGGGTTCATCCAAGAAGCCAGATACCCAATCTGGGTGGCCAACCCAGTCCTGGTAAAATATTCGACCGGGCTATGGAGGCTCTGCATCGACTTCTCTGATCTAAATAGAGCCTGCCCAAAAGATAGTTATCCCCTGCCCCATATCGACTATATGGTGGACGCAACGGCCGGGCATGAGCTCATGAGTTTTATGGATGCATATTCCGGATATAATTAGATTCCGATACATCCCACTGATGAAGAAAACACCTCTTTCTACTCAGCCCGCGGCCTATATTGCTACTGGATGATGCCTTTCGGGCTCAAAAATGCCGGCGCAACTTACCAACGCCTGGTAAATGAAATGTTCAGTAGCTTGATAGGTCATACGATGGAGGTGTATGTAGGTGATATGTTAGTAAAATCGTTGCGTTCGGCCGACCATGTAAATGACCTCAATAAAAGGCTTGCGATTCTGCGGGAGTGCAAGATGAAGTTAAATCCTAAGAAATGTTTATTTGGGGTAGGCTCCGGAAAATTCCTCGGCTACATGGTAAGCCAAAGAGGGATTGAAGCCAACCCCGATAAAATCAGGGCAGTAACCGAACTCGTTCCACCAAATTTGGTCAAAAAAGTGTAGAGCCTAACTGGTCGACTAGCCGCGCTTAGTCGCTTTATCTCTCGCTCAACCGATAAATGCAAACCTTTCTTTGAGGCAATAAAAAAGAACAAAGATTTTTAGTGGACCGACCCTTGCCAAAGAGCCTTTGAGGCCATCAAGGAAGTCCTGGCAGATTTCATCGTGGAATTCACATCAGCCATCACACAAGAGGATGACCGATCAGAGGAGTGGTCACTATACGTGGACGGGTCGTCAACTGCCGATAGGGCAGGAGCAGGAATAGTCCTCGTCAGTCCCGACCAACGTTTGTTCTGCTCGGCCGTTCGCCTGGGTTTTCCGGCCACTAACAATGAAGCAGAGTATGAAGCCCTCCTGGCCGGTCTGGAAATGGCGACATCCCTCGCTGTCTCACTCGCCTCGCTGTCTTAAGTGATTCTCAATTGGTAGTAAACCAAATTAGGGGCGAATACGAGGCCAAGGAGCTTAACCTGGTCAAGTATCTCCGCCTGGCGCGGACCTGACTGCAATATTTTCGGGGAACTATACAACACATCCCCCAAAACGAGAACATCCAAGCCGACTCCTTGGCCAAACTCGCGTCCAGCTCTGGAGCCGAACATATGGATGAGGTCAGCATAGGATACCATGCATCATCAGCCCTAGAAATGGCCGAAGTCCGCATTGCCGAACAATCAGAACCGCATGGATGGATGCAACCTATAATCGGATATCTTCAGAGTGGCGTGTTACCTGAGGACCGAGCCCAGGCACGTTCACTTCGAACCCAGTCTATCCGGTTCACCATCGTGGATGGGACTTTATACAAGAGACGGTATTCGGTTCCATTACTAAAATGCTTATCCGAGTCGGAAGCGGAATACGCCCTTAGAGAGGTGCACGAGGGTATATGCGGCAACCATTCTGGTGGCCAGGCACTAGCCTATAAATTTATCCGGCAAGGATATTACTGGCCGAATCTTAAAAAAGACGCCATCGCGCTCGTGCGGAAGTGCGTCCGATGCTGTTAGCCACTAAGTATACTGGATACAGCTTGGAAAGTGTTTTTAAACAACAAGCTGTACTGTTTTAAATCTGAGTGCGTAGCGGAAGTCTTAAATACAGTAAGTTGCTGAGGATAAAGCAACTCGATGTGCAGTGTATACTTAAATAATCATAGTTAATAAAACAATAAAGGCAGAAGGTAAATAACACAGTATTTAAAGTGGTTCGAGTTAAACCCCTCTACGTCCACTGGTCCTCCACACAGGAGTAAAAAGTTTATTATAATTACTGCGTACACAACTACGTAATTATAACAACACTTAATCAATATATCGTTCACACAGATTGATATAAAGATCTTAGCTTTCAACCGTTCACACAGATTGGTTTGAGCTAACACTTTGACTGGCTTCTTCACACATAGTTCTGAAGCTTCGTCTTCTTCAATGCAAGTCCTTCACACACAGTTCAGGAGTAGCAAAGATTCCTCAGTCCACACAGGGCTGATATGAGTTTGTTCAAAGATAGAACAAGGTTGAACAACAGCTATGACTTTCTGGGCTATAAGCTGATGATGTGTTGTTCATGGTTTGAGCATTGTATATCTCTTATATCTGAATAGCTGAAAGCTTGGGGAGATACGTTTTGCTCTGAATATTTATTGTAAGCTTGATCGTTTGTAAGTCATGAATAATCTGTAGATTTCCAGTCGTTCTTTTCGTGTATTATGATCTTCAAACTCTGGATATATATATAGAGCCTTCTGAAATATATCCGTTGGGCAAGATTCTGTAACAACTGATATTTGATTGAGATCCGGATATTGTGGGATTTTGAAGATCTTCTGACTTACAGTATTTAAATACTTTATCCTTTAGTATTTAAATACTTCTTTATCAACGGGACTTGACTTCTAGTGAATACTGAAGATTCTTTCTTGTCCTGTTGAGCGTTATATGGAAGATATCACTGTATTGATATTCGAGACAGCTTCCATACTTTGGCTTTGTGGGACTCCTTGCTCTATGATCAATATACTGTATGGATGAGACTGCGAGAGGTGTTCGATACATGGTTGATACTTGATCAACTTTTCGATACAGTTAGAGGCGGTATCCAGGATTTGGCATGTTGTCAAAACATTCTGACAATATGATCGATACAGGGATTGCTTATCTAAGCAGTATCGATACAGGGATTGGTTATCCCAATAATTTCCCCTTTTTTAATAATTTGCCAAGTCCTTCTGAGTCTTCTTTATAAAACCTTATGATGTTTATCCAAACATCTTTGATGATGCCAGAAATTTGACACTTAGCGGTTTGAAGTAGGGCATACTTCTTAGTCTTCTTTCGAATGTTCTGGCCTTTGGTATTTTGGCTTAACACTAAGAACTGCTCGCAGGCTAGTTCATCTTTTATCAAAAGAAAGTTATATTGAAAACTTATGATTGGCGCGCAGGCATAATCTTACATTGTTTTCTAGATGCATACAATTTAAACTATGAACTGTTCGCAGACAAGTTCTTACAGCTTGTGTATGAGATATGTTTCATAATATGAATACAGTAAGAATAACTAAAGTGACTGTAAACATATAAGAACACAGTAGATTACGAGTTGTAATCTTTCAAGACAGGCAAAAATTTTATTGATACTGAAATAGAGTACAGAGATTGCTGTTTTGTAAGTAAAATTACAATCGAATAATACACTAAGGTATTCAGCTCCTAAAGTCAGAGTGTCTCCATGGTTACTTGGAATGGTCATTCTTGGTGTTTCGCCACTAGTTCTGGTGAGCGTCCTTATCTCGATTCTGATAAATTGCACGTCCTTCATAAGATTTATCAAAGACTAGGATCCAGTCTTCTGGATGGGTCACCAAGTCACCTTTTCAATGCTTTGACTTCATCTGCTGCTGTAGCTGGAGCGATCCGTCTTCCAGCTTCGTATTTAATTCCTCTGCGGCATCTTGTACCATTCTGCATCTATTGAATAAAGCGGATTCCCTGATAAGTACAACGAAGTATCTTAACAGTTCATTTCTCCTCCATTCTTTGATCTCTGCAGCGGTAGGTTGACGGTCTGCCGGGAGGTTCATAGATTGTGGCTTTCGAACTAGGCTTTTCCAAGGATACTTGGGATCCTGGAATTCTGGTCTATCTCCCTGTATCCTCACGTTTGGCGTTGAGATACGGGCTATGTCAGCAGTGATGGAGTCTTCAAACGGAGCTAACAACTCTTTTTCCTGCTCCAAACTCGTTCTCCTGGCGGCTTCCCGTGCTTCTTCCCCCTTTTTGGCATCATCAAGATATGATTCCTTTTCATCAAGACGTTCCAGGATCTCCAGAGCGGCATCCTGTTTCGTCTCCATATTTGATATTCTCTCGACAAGGGAGGAGAGCATCTGCGACATATCCTTATTATTATTGTCATGATCTCGCAGTTGGGAACTGGATTCGATTAGAGCATATGCGGTCTTGGCCTCAGATACGCAGAGTTTCGATTGCTCTTCCATCATGATCCTTTCTTGCTTCTCTTGAAGATTGCTCAGGGCTTGCTTGAAGACCTCTGGCAAGACAGTGAAGGCTTCGAATACTCGAGAGACTTCATGCTTTAATCCAGTCATTTCTTCAACTGCATATGTGTGGAGCCAATCAAGAGCCTTTTCTACTGAGTGTAGAGCATTGACTGCGTCCTGAATGAATACAGTTTGGAGGCCAAGAGCATGTAATCGCTCTTTTCTAGTTTCAGTGTGGGGAGAGTCTGGCTGGGCAAAGTCCTCGACTCCATTTAACCTTCTCAAATTCACGTCAGGACGTGAAGTGAGTTGGATATCCTCAGGTATAGTATCATCATCGGATTCCAAGACGGTTGGTGGGGCGGGAGCAACTTTTTCGGGTTCGGCAGAGGGGTCTGTGACATCCTCCTGTGTCGAAGGGGTTTCTGTAGACATGGATACAGGAGGGACCAATTCCTCCTGGTGTCTCTTAGCATCCGCCTGTTCCGGCAGAGGGACTGATTCCTCTTGTTGGAAGGCGTGTGATTCTTCCTCCTCGACATGAGGGACTGAATCCTCATTGTCGGGAACATTGACTTGCTGTGGCGAAGGGTACGATTGATGGGTAGATGTCCCTTCATATTTCTTGGCTCGGGCTTCCTCTCGACTCATCCGTAAACCAGCTTGAAGTGCGTCGTCATCATCGTCGGAATCAGGATCAGATTTTGGACTGTCGGGAGTTTCCATTGATGAAGCTTTTCCTTTTCTTCTAGCTTCAGCCTTATCAAGCAGATGACTCTCAATTAGCTCCTTGACGAATAAGTTGTCCCATTAGATTAGGACAACAATTTCTTGGGTGTCCATCACTTCCAAAGCAAACTTCTCTTCGTTACACCACTCACTTCAGTTGTACAAGGTTTCGTACGGAGCAAGTCTAAAGCTCTTCCATTGGAGAAATCGCTCGAATGACTGTTCAATCTGCACTGAAAGCAGAGTCTTGGAAATTATTGTGTTCGGGGAGGGACTCCGTACAGCTTTTGGGTTTGCTGTAGGAAGGGGTCCATCTACAGGTGTGGGATCCTATATTGGAGAGGGATTCCTTACAGGGGATGGTACCCCGAAGGAAGGTGGATCCTGAACGGGTGTGGAATCCCGTATAGGAGAGGTAGCTGTTGGCTCCAAACAGGTAGCCGACTCGCCAGAGTCTTTTGAGTTGGCAGATATCCTCGTATCCGTCATTGCCGCTAAGGGCTCGGGATCTACCGTCGATACAGTAGCGAGTATCTCTTCCACAGGGGTTGGGCCCTAGGGTAGTTGGTCAGTGGGTTGCGCCACGATAGGACATCCTCGGAGGGTTCTGTAGCTTTAACTTTAGTAAGCCTCCTTAGCTTCCTTTTTGGCTTCTCAGCAGCAACTGGTGTCTTGCTCTGAGATCTTTTTCGTTTCTTTAAAGATTCGACACTTTGGGACTTAGAAGAAACGTCCCTCGGATCTTCAGACAACGACAAGTTCCGGATAAAAGGCCTGTTGGCAATCAGGATGCTCTGATTGAAGGCAGTGGGCCTGACGCCTCCTAAGAATATCCGCGAACTTATCTTCTTTGCTTCTGCAGTTTTCTGAAGTCCGCACTTCGTCCAAACATGGTTTAAAAATAAACCAAACGATTTCTTCTGAGTAGCAGGTTTGGACACCTCTTCCTGCAAACGTTTAAGGATAACCTGACACTAGTTGACCTTCCCGCAGGTCATTATGGCGACCATCATCCTGAATCTAAGATTTGTGCACATCTCAAATGCACCTGTACGATTCTCAATAATGCGGCAACAAAAATCATGTAAATAAACAAACGGTAAACAAAAATTTGTCTTATGGCATGTGGTGTGAACCACTTCCACCGTTGCTGAACCGGTGAACAAGCCATAGTATTGAGTCAGCAGTTCTTGAGACCCAAATGTCTCAAGTTCTTCCATGGTCAGGCCATCATAGGGTAGCCTAAAGATGTTTTTGAGAAGCTCTTGGTCAATGCGGATCTCCACTCTGCGAATGACTGCTGTGATATCAGCAACATGACCTCCTAGAGCCAGAGGCAGAAAACGAACCACGGCGTTGAGCTAGAACTCCTCAACAAGATGAACGTCATAATTCTGGGTGGTGTGGCTCCCAAGGCGGTAGAAGCCTTGTTGACGGATTCAAGTGGTGACGACCTCCATGGCATCGACGTCATCACTTTCAGCGTGAATGCGTTCCATCACGACAGATCTGGAGAAGATCTGTCCATCGATGAAGTTCAAAGACTTATTGGGAGAGGTGGAAGATGTCTGAGTAGACGCCATTGATGAATCTCAAGAAAATATGGAAAAGATTCAAGAAGAATATGCAGTAAACACAGAAAAACTTGTAGGCTGAATTGATTGAGTTCTATTAAAATATGTAGAAGGCGTAAAGAGTCTCAAATAGCTTTTACAGTCCTTTTATAGTAGGCGGCGAAGAAGGGTTCAGAGAACAAATGGTCAGATTTAAGGGATGGGAACCGGTGTTTAAAATGAACGGTCACGATGGACTGAGTGTAACTGGTACACTTATCCATTGATTTTTAAAATAGGAGCGGGTCCCACTTCTAACATTTGTTATTTCCCTTAATGCCTGAAACGGCGGTATTAAATATTAAATAATTTGAAAACATCGCGGCTTTTGAGATTTGATTGTTCAGATGTCGTGTAAGGCATTTAATGTAAACGACGTTTGACATGAAAATAGGGCACGTAGACAAAAATTGTTTTTAAAATGAAATATTATAATATATAATGAATCGATATCCCATTGTATGTGCTGTATCCACGACGATAAAGCATTCCCCTTAAAAGGTAGATATAGGTTTCAATTCCATACAACGACATTTGGATTAATGCTGTATTCATGGGTCATACTGTATTCCCCCTTAATTATTGCACACGTCGGCTGTAGGATGATTCATATTGCTTTGTTCCCTACGGTGCTGTATTGAAGGCTCTGAGTGTACAGATAATTAATGGTGGATACTGTATTCTTGGGTCTTACAGCATTCCCCCTCAATTGTTGAGTACAAACAGTAAATACTTACAGGGAGTCAGGCTGTAGCAATCCCAATTCTTGTCGAAGCATGTTGAATCTTGCTGTATCGAGAGGTTTGGTGAAGATGTCGGCCAACTGAATATCTGTATGAACTTTTTCCAGCCAAACATCCTTGTTCTCGACATGATTCCTTATGAAATGATGCTTCATGTTGATATGCTTAGTGCGCGAGTGCAATACAGGGTTGTGCGTTATTGCAATTGCACTCGTGCTATCGCACATGATTGGCGTTTCCTTGGCTTCAATCCCATAATCTGACAACTGTTGCTGCATCCAAAGGATCTGCATATAGCAGCTACCAACGGCATAGTATTCTGATTCAGCCGTGGAAAGTGAGTTTGCCAATTGCTTCTTACTGAACCAAGACACAAGTTATGCCCCTAATCCAATCAACACATAATACACAATTTTTTTAAGGGGTTTGAAACATATTCAAGCTAGGCGGCTCACCTGATTCTTATTGAAAAAAAGGGAGTTACAACGGGGGACATAAACCAAAACCCCGAACAAAAAAACGAAAATAAGATCACTTAAAATGGTGCCTTCGTGCACTTCGTGAAGCAAAATCATCAATTAATCTATCATAGTCTGTATATGCTAAAGACTTACTTTCGATGCTCAAAATTGCTAACTCGTTAAGCCTACCTTGACTCGTGGTAGTCCGCAAATATGATTTCAATAGCTTTAATTTTGAAAAACTCCTTTCATCACACTTAGAATCACCAACAAGTTCATCATCAACAAGATTCACATTATCATTAGAATTAGGATCATCAATAAGTTTTTCATCAACAAGATTTTCCACATCATCATTAGAATTAGGATCAAGTTCTTCGTCAATAAGTTTTTCATCAACACATTCTTCAACATGATCATTGGTATTAGGATTATTAAAACCTCTTATGTCGGATTTTCAATAGGTTTTTCTTGCCCAATAAAAAACTTATTTAATGATCTTTGTAAAAGTTAAGCAATTTCTTGTTGCTTTTTCTTTCTTTTCTTATTTTGAGCTGTCGATGGTTGTGATCTAAGAATCATATTTTATGTTTTTAAACAATGAATCAATGATAGTGATAATGAACATCAAATAACCCATAAACCACTTAATCAGTTAATAATCACACTAATACGGATTACAGATGACATAATTTATAAGTTGTTGGCGCCAACTTTTGAGCCAAAAAATTGAATGAAAATTTAGAAGGGTGTATTAAATTCAGATTTTGGTGGATTAATAATAATCCATGGATTTTTAAAGATTTGGTGGATTAGAAATAATGCATGGATTAATAATAATCATTGTACAATCTTATAAAATTGATGGAGAGTCTTTCGGATTTAAAAATGGATTTTTAGAAATCCTTCAAAATCTCATTGATTTTGGTGAGATTTCAAAACTTAAAAAAAACACTGTCAAATCCATCAAAATCTACCATTTTAATGAATCCAAAAAAATCCATGGATTTTTGAATACACTCAGATTTTAATGGATTGTTTTAAATCCAGATTTAATACACCAAGATTTTAAATGACATTTTGAAATCCAAATTGAATACACCAAGATTTTAAATGACATTTTGAAATCCAAATTGAATACCTCAAGATTTTAATGGATTCAAAACAATCCAAATTGAATACCCTAGGATTTTTAAAATCCAAAAGAATTCCACAAAATCCCAATTGAATACACCCAACTTAATTTTTTTCTTTCGAAAAAAAAAACTGAACCTAGGTATACTCAAGGAAAATTTGGGCTCTGCTGCCCCCTGGGCTTTGCTGCCCTGGGCAATGGCCCATGCTGTCCACTAGAAGGGCCGGCCCTGAACACCAGTCTATAGAGTTGTTGCTTTCCGGATTTAGATCTGCACTGTGTTATCATATATTCAATTTCCTCCTTCCAAGCATAAACCTGTTCATGCACTCCGCACCAGTCTGCCAGCTGCCTCCAAACCTGAGTAGAGAAAGAGCACTCAAATAAGAGGTGATATTGTAATACCCGTACTTTTATTGACTGTTTGACTCTGTCATCCTCCTTATTTTTGTCGCTCTGTAAATGCTTGGAGATGTGGTTGATATTGTTATTGAGTTTCGTATCTCGTTTGGTTCTTGATCATGTCGTTTAGACCTTGCGGGAATGTTCTGTGCTAGAGAATTAGCGTACGCTAGGCCTAGGCTAACGCACGCTAATTCTGCTTGATTAGCGCACGCTAGCTCTGAGCCGTAGCGCACGCTAAGAGTATCAGTCAGGGACTGCTCTCTGGACTGGCGGATTAACGCACGCTAGGAGTTTGTTAGCGCGCGTTATCCATGTATAGTAGCGCACGCTAACATCCGTCCGTAGCGCACGCTACCGGGCTGGTCAGCAGAGGCAGTGAGGTTGCCAGGTTTTCTGGACTATCAGATAGCGTACGCTAGGCTTCGGCTAGCGCACGCTAAAGCTATAGCATAACGCACGCTAAACATTGGCGGTAGCGCACGTTAAGTATTGAGCAGGGCAGAGTCAGTAAGTTCTGGACTCCAGTACTGGATGCCATATTTTGGGCTAGCGCACGCTAGGGACAGATGATTAGCACACGCTAACGGGACCGACAGAAGCCACTGGACTATCCGGTGACTTCGCTAGCGCACGTTAATGAAGGAGGCGTAGCGTGCGCTAGACTGGACAGATATAAATATGACAGTTGACTTTATTTTCGTCATTTCTCACCTTCTTCACTCCTTTTCGACGGGAATCACTCAGGAGAGGCGATCTTAAGCGATTGGAAGCGATTTTCCTTCTAACAACAATATATTGGGTTGGAGAACAAGGATTTCTCAACATCTAGTTCCTCCTAACGTCCGAATCAAGGTAAAAATCCTTAGAACCCTACCTTTTGGGAATTTTCGGGTTTTTCGTAGATTCGTCCGATTTAACCGCTTTGAAGCTTGAGAACTTTGAGATTATGATGTATCTATACCGTATGCATGCTTTTCCTACGATTTTACGGTTTGGATTGTGCCGTTTTCGGACTTGTGAGATTTTGGACGATTTTCCAACCTCTAGTTGATTATCCGTAAATCTTTATGAATCGTAGACGGGTTTCGGGGGTTTCTTCGTGTAATTTGAATATGGATAATTGATTATCATATTCCTTACGAATCGTTTAGGTGCCGGAAGCGCGTTCTTGGAGCTACCGAACTCATACCTTTTTCCATTCGAATTGTCGATGTCTCAAAGGCAAGTATACATTTATGATTGTACGTTCTCGACTTTGAAAGTAAGAAATATTGATGGCATATCATGAACGAACCGTTTCTACGGCATTCATAGATATATTGTTGGCATGTAATGAACGAACCGTTTTGACGGCATTCCTACATGTATCGGCGTATGAGGTGAACGAACCGTTTTTACGGCATTCACATACGTAACGGCGTATGAGGTGAACGAACCGTTTCTAAGGCATTCACATACGTCTTATGAGATTTTAGTTATTCCGGAATACTAGTCTTAAATTGATGAATTGACGGATTACATTTACTTTATTGTCAAGGAGTATTGTGTTTCATATTGATATACTTGCACTAGCTATTCGACGGCTAACCCCTTTATGGGGGAAATACGTTTTATGTATTTCAGGTTCCAGGAGGGCGGACAGGCAGGTATCGGGTCGGCACGAAGATGGTGGGCAAGTGTGATACTGTGTCTTTCTTCCAGTTATGTTTGGAGTTTCCCGTTTAGTGTTGTTGTACTGGATTGACTTTTGAATATTCGAGTATCGTTTTCCCTTTCCTTGATGTTCCGGCCTGTGTTTGCCGAAGTATTGATTTGAGTTGTGATGTGGTGAATACATTGGTTATGTTTTGAATATCTTTGTATTGTTCTTAATTCCATTGTATGTAGACCTCCTCGGTCAAAGTTTATAGTTCTGTGTATGTTTAGCCTTGTGGGTCCCACGGCGGGGCTTACGGCGCTGTAATATTCCCTGAATAACTTGGGGGTGTTACAGAATATGGTATCAGAGCTTAGGTCTATGGATACCTAGGCTGTCGGTCTTTTGGGTCGATCGAGTCGTTAATTGTCTGCAGTATCACTACTCTGCCATCATCAGTGCGACCGGTACTTGTAAGACCTCTCACTCTTCTGGTGTTTCCTTATTCGTTTTGCTTCCTTTTATCGGTATTCTTGAGAATCGGACACTTTGATGACGCGCGATTAAATTGTGCTTACGTGACTTGTATGTTCTTCAGTATGTCAGCTGGTCGTGGCCGTGGCCGTGGTCGTGGCCGTGGACGAGGAAGAGGTCGTGGCGCGGCCGTTTCCATCAGTTCAGTTGTGGGGTCGACCAACCCCAGTTTGTCGAACTCGGTGCATCACGATACCGAGAGTCAAGACGACCGGTCGAAAGGTCAAGGAAACAACGCGGACGTTGGAGTGGCGAATGCACTTCAACAATTGGCTACTCAAATGACTATTTTGGCCCAAACTGTTCAGATGAATAACCCGAACCCAAACACGGATGCCTTGCTTCAGAATGTAATCCGTATGCACCCTCCACGCTTGGCGGTGCCACAGACCCGTTAAGTGGAGAAGGCGCTAGCGGAATTAGAGAAGATTTTCGAGGCGGTTGATTGCCCCGAGGTGAGGAAAGTACCAATTGCTCAGTATTTCCTCACTAAGGAGGCCGCTACTTGGTGGAAGGTCATCAAGCCACAGGATCGTATTGCCTCGTGGGATGAGTTTAAGGAGCTCTTGGAGGCCGAGTTTTGTCCTTGGCCGGTACGAGAGAGCCGAATCCGAGCCTTCTTCGAGGCTAAACCACAAGATATTCCCGTTTCGCAGGCGATCGTGGAGTATAACCAACAATTGATCCATGTGAAGGATCAAGTGCGTAACGAGCGTGATAAGATCCGTTATTTTGATATGCGGATGAATTTGGATTTACGGCGGTACATGGCCGGATTTGCTTGTACCACACTAAAAGAGTATCAAGACAGAGCTTTGGCCCATGATATGTTGAGCCCCGACAATGATACCGTTGAAGAACCGAAGAAGCAGAAAGTCGGGGGAAATTTTTCTAGCTCTAAGGGTGGCAACTTTCAGAAGTCACAGACGACTAACCGTTTTGCCAGACAGTCGTCACGTTCTAATAAAGGGAAGAGGGGTTACCGTCCCACTCTGGGTACCTCAAATCGCACAGTGACTTGCTATAATTGTGGTCGTCCAGGCCACTTTAGTTCGGAGTGCTACTTCCCATTATTGAAGTGTCACACGTGTGGTCAGATGGGGCATAGAGTAGTTTGTTGTTCCGAGCCGAACCAGACTTTGGACACTCGGGCTTCTGCCCCAACACCTCTTGATCAAGGTATTAATCTACGTCAATCTTTTGGTCAACCTCAGCAGAATTTTGGCAGGGGCCGGGGACGGGGTCAGAATGCTGGAGGGGGAAACTCTAGCGTCGGTTCGGTGCAACCACGAGTTTATGAGATGCGTCGAGCAGACGAACCCGACGCAGCGGTGGCTTCAGGTACCATTCATATCCTATCTCATCCAGTCCGTGTACTTTTTGATTCGGGTGCTACACATTCTTTTATTTCTTTGGAGTGTGTATGCCGTTTGAATATAACTTGTCTGACTACTTGTGATCCCTTCATCGTGAGACTGCCTAGCGGGGATAGAATTGTGGGGAACCGGGAGATTAGAGATTTTCCGGTGATTATATCCGGTATGGATTGGTTATCGAATTTAATTGTAGTTGATATGGAAGGCGAGGACGTGATCCTCGGCGAGGATTGGCTTGATAGTCATCAAGCGATTATGAACTACCGTACTAAGGTTATCACCATGATGACTAAAGACGGATCTGAGTACTTATTTTTGGGGCATAAGTCGGGACTATCCAAGTTACTTATCAGTGCCATGAAGGCCGTAAAACTTTTGAATAAAGGTTGTGCGGGCTATTGGTGTTATGCCTTGAAAACGGAAGGAAATGAAATCGATTTCTCTTCGATTCCGGTTGTTAGCGAGTACCCCGATGTTTTTCCGAATGACCTCCCGGGATTGCCGCCAGATCGAGAGATAGAATTTACCGTGGACTTGGAGCCAGATGCGGCTCCGATTTCTAAAGCACCTTACCGGATGGCACCTTCCGAGATGCAAGAATTGAAGAATCAATTGGGAGAACTTCTGGAAAAAGGGTACATCAGACCGAGCGCCTCGCCTTGGGGTGCGCCTGTTCTTTTGTGAGGAAGAAGGATGGTTCACTACGTTTGTGCATTGACTACCGTGAGTCGAACAAAGTAACCATCAAGAACAAGTATCCTTTGCCACGTATAGACGATTTATTTGATCAATTGCAAGGGGTCAGCTTTCTCGAAAATTGATTTAAGATCCGGGTATTACCAACTCAGGGTGAGGGAGTCAGACGTTCCGAAGACGGCATTTCGGACGAGATATGGGCATTATGAATTTGTAGTTATGCCTTTCGGGTTGACTAATGCACCGGCAGTTTTCATGCAATTAATGAATAAGATATTCATCGAGTACCTCGACAGATGTGTAGTCATCTTTATTGACGACATCTTGATCTACTCTCGAGATAAGGAGGAACATGCCCGACACCTGCGTTTGATATTAGACATTTTGAGAACCGAGCACCTCTATGCAAAATTCTCGAAATGTGAATTTTGGTTGGAAGAAGTTATGTTTCTCGGCCATGTAATTTCGGCCGAAGGGGTTCGTGTAGACCCGCAGAAGATCGAGGCAGTGCTAGATTGGGCACCGCCTAAGAATGTTAAGGAGGTTCGTAGATTTTTGGGCCTTGCTGGATATTACCGTCGGTTTGTCGAGGGGTTCTCGAAACTCGCTCGGCCGCTTACAAGATTGCTCCAGAAGACCGAAAAGTTTATCTGGACGGATGAGAGACAACAGAGCTTCGATGAACTGAAGAGACGACTGACTTCAGCACCGATTTTAACTTTACCGCATGGTAGCGAGGGCTTTGCGGTTTATAGTGACGCTTGGTCAAGGCACTGGCGTGTACTTATGCAGCATGATAAGACAATAGCTTTTGCGTCTCGACAATTAAAGCCTTATGAGATGAATTATCCTACTCACGACTTAGAGTTGGCCGCAATTGTCTTCGCACTCAAGATTTGGCGGCATTATTTGTATGGTTCACCGTGCCGGATTTATACCGATCACAAGAGCCTGAAATATATTTTCAGTCAGAAGGAGCTGAATATGAGACAGAGGCGTTGGTTAGAGTTGATAAAGGATTATGATTTGGAAATTCTTTACCACCCCGGAAAAGCTAATGTCGTTGCGGATGCTTTGAGCTGCAAATCGGCATCTCTTCAAATGCTCGAGGTTCTTACACCTCAGACAAAAATCCGTCAGGACTTAATTGAGCAAGGGATAGAAGTTTGGCTTCAACGAGTACAGGGGCAACTGTGTACTCTCGAAATTACTTCGTCTTTAGTTGATGACATCAAAGGGAAGCAGTGGAGTGACCCGATGATTTCTCAGCTGAAGGAAGATGTAATCAAAGGAAAAGCTCCTGTCTTTATGGTGCACGAAGATAGTATTTTGAGATTTCAGGGCAGGCTTTGTGTTCCGAACGATTTAGAGTTGAGACAGAGAATTCTCCGAGAAGCGCATGCTACGCCTTACTCAATCCACCCCGGGACGAGTAAGATGTACAAAGATTTGAAGCATAATTTTTGGTGGAATAACATGAAGAAGGATGTTACGGAGTTCGTACTACGGTGCTTGACGTGTCAACAAGTCAAGATCGAACACCAACGACCAGCGGGGTTGTTGAAACCGCTTCCCATTCCCGAGTGGAAGTGGAAAGACATTTCTATGGACTTCATCGCTGGCATGCCGAGAACTCGGGTCGGAATGAATATGATTTGGGTAATTGTCGATCGGCTGACCAAATCCGCACACTTTTTGGGTATTAAGGATACTTGGGGACCGGATAGACTAGCTCGAACTTTTATCGCTGAGATTGTGAGGCTACACGGTGCCCCCAAAACCATTGTTTCTGATCGAGACGGCCGTTTCGTATCGCACTTTTGGCAGGCCGTTCATCAGGCTTTGGGTACTGAGTTGAAATTGAGCACTTCTTTTCATCCTCAGTCGGATGGTCAGACAGAGAGGACGATTCAGACGTTGGAAGATATGTTACGGGCTTGTGCCTTAGACTGGAGTAATGATTGGGAGATTCACTTGCCGTTGATCGAGTTTGCTTACAATAATAGTTGGCATGCGTCGATCCAAATGGCACCCTTCGAGGCACTTTATGGTAGGAGATGTAGGTCGCCATTATGTTGGGACGAGGCTTCTGAGCTAGTTGGAACGGAGCCGGATATGTTGATGGAGACTAAGGAAAAGATTACTATTATCCGGGACCGATTACTGGCTGCCCAAAGTCGTCAGAAATCTTATGCTGATACTCGTCGTCGACCCTTGGAGTTCGAAGTGGGGTATCATGTCTTACTCAAGGTGTCGCCAACCCGTGGAGTTTTCCGCTTCGGGAATAAGGGGAAACTTAGTCCGAGGTATATCGGACCTTTCGAGATTTTGGACAGAGTTGGAGATTTAGCTTATCGCTTGGCGTTGCCCCCAGCTTTGAGTCACGTCCATAGTGTTTTTCATGTGTCTCAGTTGAGAAAGTACGTACCGGATCCGAGCCACATCATCGACTACAGTGAGATTGACGTAGCCGAGGATATTACCTTTCCGGAGAGACCCGTGAAGATCCTTGAGCGTCGCGAGAAACAACTTCGGCATAAGACCATTCCACTGGTTAAAGTGCAATGGTCGAGACATGGAGTCGAGGAGGCAACTTGGGAGACGGAAGAGAAGATGCGGGTGGAATACCCCGAACTATTTATTTCTTAAGTTTCGGGACGAAACTTCTTTTTAGAGGGGGAGAATGTAATACCCGTACTTTTATTGACTGTTTGACTCTGTCATCCTCCTTATTTTTGTCGCTCTGTAAATGCTTCGAGATGTGGTTGATATTGTTATTGAGTTTCGTATCTCGTTTGGTTCTTGATCATGTCGTTTAGACCTTGCGGGAATGTTCTGTGCTAGAGAATTAGCGTACGCTAGGCCTAGGCTAACGCACGCTAATTCTGCTTGATTAGCGCACGCTAGCTCTGAGCCGTAGCGCACGCTAAGAGTATCAGTCAGGGACTGCTCTCTGGACTGGCGGATTAACGCACGCTAGGAGTTTGTTAGCGCGCGTTATCCATGTATAGTAGCGCACGCTAACATCCGTCCGTAGCGCACGCTACCGGCCGGCCGCCAGAGGCATGAGGTTGCGGGTTTTACGGACTATCGATAGCGTACGCTTTGCTTAGGGTAGCGCACGCTAAAGCTATAGCATAACGCACGCTAAACATTGGCGGTAGCGCACGTTAAGTATTGAGCAGGTCAGAGTCAGTAAGTTCTGGACTCCAGTACTGGATGCCATATTTTGGGCTAGCGCACGCTAGGGACAGATGATTAGCACACGCTAACGGACCGGCGAAGCCACCGGACTATCCGGTGACTTCGCTAGCGCACGCTAATGTCGGAGGCGTAGCGTGCGCTAGACTGGACAGATATAAATATGACAGTTGACTTTATTTTCGTCATTTCTCACCTTCTTCACTCCTTTTCGACGGGAATCACTCAGGAGAGGCGATCTTAAGCGATTGGAAGCGATTTTCCTTCTAACAACAATATATTGGGTTGGAGAACAAGGATTTCTCAACATCTAGTTCCTCCTAACGTCCGAATCAAGGTAAAAATCCTTAGAACCCTACCTTTTGGGAATTTTGGGGTTTTTCGTAGATTCGTCCGATTTAACCGCTTTGAAGCTTGAGAACTTTGAGATTATGATGTATCTATACCGTATGCATGCTTTTCCTACGATTTTACGGTTTGGATTGTGCCGTTTTCGGACTTGTGAGATTTTGGACGATTTTCCAACCTCTAGTTGATTATCCGTAAATCTTTATGAATCGTAGATGGGTTTCGGGGGTTTCTTCGTGTAATTTGAATATGGATAATTGATTATCATATTCCTTACGAATCGTTTAGGTGCCGGAAGCGCGTTCTTGGAGCTACCGAACTCATACCTTTTTCCATTCGAATTGTCGATGTCTCAAAGGCAAGTATACATTTATGATTGTACGTTCTCGACTTTGAAAGTAAGAAATATTGATGGCATATCATGAACGAACCGTTTTTACGGCATTCATAGATATATTGTTGGCATGTAATGAACGAACCGTTTTGACGGCATTCCTACATGTATCGGCGTATGAGGTGAACGAACCGTTTTTACGGCATTTACATACGTAACGGCGTATGAGGTGAACGAACCGTTTCTAAGGCATTCACATACGTCTTATGAGATTTTAGTTATTCCGGAATACTAGTCTTAAATTGATGAATTGACGGATTACATTTACTTTATTGTCAAGGAGTATTGTGTTTCATATTTATATACTTGCACTAGCTATTCGACGGCTAACCCCTTTATGGGGGAAATACGTTTTATGTATTTCAGGTTCCAGGAGGGCGGACAGGCAGGTATCGGGTCGGCACGAAGATGGTGGGCAAGTGTGATACTGTGTCTTTCTTCCAGTTATGTAATAGACATTGAGAAATAGACAGCTTCTTAAAAGATAAGGGAACTCCCAAATATTTGAAAGGTAACTTACCATTTGTCATTCAAGTGGCAGTGAGTATAGCATTCTGACTGTGATTACTCACCCCTCCAAAGTAGATTGAACTTTTGGCTTCATTAGCTTTGAGACCAGAGGCAATAGAGAACTTATCAAAAGCATGTAGCAGTTTCTTGACAGATTCCGCATCTCCCCTGGTGAATAATAATAAGTCGTCTGCAAAACATAGATGCACCAACCCCATCCTTTTACATTTGGGGTGAAAATGAAATGATCTATCCTCTTTGAGTTCCATCAGACACCTATTAAGATATTCCATTGTCACTACAAATAGATAAGGTTAAATTGGATCACCTTGTCTTAGACCCTTTTTTGCTTGAAAGGGTTCAGTGATAACTCCATTCACACTAACAGAGTAAGCAACAGTTCGAAGGCACGCCATTATCCATTGTACAAATTGATATGGAAACCCCAATTCCAACATCAAATATTTAATGAATGGCCACTCCACAGAGTCATAAGCTTTCTGCACATCAATCTTAATCATGCATCTTGGTGAAACTCCTTTTCTATTGTATCCTTTTATGAGCTCATGACTAAGGATAATATTATCAAAAATCACTCTACCTTTAACAAAGGCTGATTGGTTCTCACTAATAAGCACATCCAAAGCTCCTTGCATTCTATTAGTAAGAACTTTTGAAATGATTTTATAGAGCACATTACAACAGGCTATGGGCCTAAAATATTTTACTGCAGCTGCTGAGCTTGTCTGAGGTAATAAAGTAACAAGAGTAGTGTTCAGAGCTTTAGGCAAAAAACCTGATGAAAAGAATTCCTTTACAGCAGCTATGATGTCCTCTCCAATCCATTCCCAACTTTTATGGTAGAAGTACACATTGAATCCATCTAATCCTGGGGCTTTAGATAGATTCATGCTAAAGAGGGCTCCTTTTATTTCCTGGATAGAGAATGGAGCGCAGAGCTGTAGTTGGTGGTTGTGATTTAGGATTGGACCTCTGGCAACTACCTTTCTATCCACCATTGGGAGGGTGACAACAGCACTTCCCATTAGCCTCATATAAAACTCCCTTATCTCAGTTTGAATAAGCTGTTGAGTGGTGCATCTGGTGCCAACTTATTTAATAATCAACCTGATAGCATTAGCATTTTGCCTAGCCTTCACATAGGCATGAAAGAACTTAGTATTTTTATCACCAAGTCTAAGCCAATCTGCCCTGGACTTCTGATGCCATACTCTCTCCACCACATTACTCCATTTTTCCAGATCTTTTATAACCTCTTTCTCCCTTCTGATCAACAAGTCATTCAATCTATCCATCTCTAGTTGAGCTTGAATATGATGTAACTCTTCTCTGGCAGCCTGGATGTGCTCACTAATCGGTTTAAAGTGAGTCACATTCAATTGTTTAAGGGGGACTTTCAGCTTTTTCAATTTGTGCCAAATGTTGAGTAACCTATTATCATGACAATGTTGAGTCCAGGTTGTAACCACAATTTCCTTAAAATCTGGATGATCAGTGAGAACATTTAGAAATCTAAATGGTGTGTTTCTCACTATACCATCATTGCCAATATCCAGTAGCTAGGGGCAATGGTCAGAGACTCCATTGTCTAATAACTCAATAACACTTGCAGGATATGTTTGAATCCAACTATTATTCACCATAATTCTATCAATCAATGAATAGATTCTCTGTGCCCCTCCCTGATTATTACACCATGAGAATTCATGTCCTATATTTCTGAGAGGATGCAAATCATTTTGAGCCAAGCATTCAGCAAAATCTCTATAATCAGTTTCTGAGACCATATTACCTTGAAACCTATCAGTACTATTTATAAGAGAGTTAAAATCTCCTCCAGTGACCAAAGGGTCAGTCACTGTCCCACAAACTTGAGTCAAGAATCTCCACAAACTCCGCCTTTGATCACTTGTGTTAAATGCATAAATTGCCACAAAATGAAAGCTAGTTCCTGTGCTGATATCTGCTATGCAACAATGAATTGCTTGAGCATCATTTTCAATCCAAGTAACATGAACAGTTTTAGGATTCCAGCATATCCATATTCTCCCATTGCCAGAATGAGAGTAGTTGTTAAGTACTTCCCAACTTCTACAAACGTTTCCTGACACTTGTTTAAACTTCTCACTCTTAACTCTGGTTTCTAGTATTGCTATACAATCTATTTTATTCTTATGCAAAATGCTTCTTATCTCTTTTTGCTTATAGGGTTTGTTACAACTCCTAACATTCCACATAAGGAGTTTCATGTTGCCACAGAGGAGATTGGGTCTCCGCCGCTGTTATTACTGCCAATACCACCCCCTTGATCTCCTATAGCCTGATAAGAATTTCCAGTAGTTACTGTATCCACATTCTCTGGCATACTCCTTTTACTTGCCACCTTCTTTGGAATTTCCCATTCCCCTTGCCTTTGTGTGGTATTATCTTGAGAACCATTGGAAGAGGATGAGGTATTCACAACAATAGTATTAGTATCAGTTCTCTTCTCTTGCTGATCATCTTGCACCTCATCTCTGACTTTCTCCTTAGGAATCCATTGTTTCTTTTTTAAAGCTTCCCAATAAGTTCTAGGCTTCGCTGGATCATCACAATTATGTCCCACCTTCTGACACACCTTGCAGAATGGGGGAACCCAATCGTACACCACTCTTTGCTCCACTTGCTTCCCATTCTCCCCCTCTATCATAACTCTATATTGAATAGGTTTTGTCACATTAATTTCCACAAGCATACGTGCATATGAGATGCGGCTTTGAGCTGTTGTACATTCATCTGCAAATAGCGGATTACCCAGAGCACTTCCTATTCTACTCAATGAATTACCACCCCAACAGTTAAGAGGAAGGTTGGGTAATTGAATCCAAAGTGGAATTACCTTCAAAACTTCTATTTCAAAGCAAAAATCATATTCCCAAGCTTTAACAATGACAGGTTTAAAAGCAATAGTATGTGGCCCTGAGTATAGCACAACATCCCTATCCTCCAAATTGTGGAATCTGATGACAAAGTAACCTTCATTGTGGAAGAATATTTCTGGCCTATTCATTATTTGACACTGTTTTTCTAGAAACATGTGGACATGAGAGATAGTAGGGGAATCACCCACTACATATAGTATAACAACGTATTTCCATTTTTCCACTTCAATTTCTATATCATATTTCTCCAAGCAAGCAGTAGGGATTCCATTTTTCAGCATAGGAGATATGTAGGAGAGTTTCATACCCGCCTTAGCTAGCTTCTTCTCACCAGATCTCTGCATATCGGAGCTCGAATCCTTACTTGAAGCTTATGGAAAATCTCACTCTGAATCTCCTCTTGTTTGATGAAATCCTCTGCATCTCCAATTTCAGCCATCTTCCTTTTGTCTGTTGTATTTGCAGAATGATGAGAACCCGATCCCTGCGGTGGTGGCGTTGCTTTCCTAGAATCGTTTTGGGCATTAGTTCCAGCTTGTGAAGTCTTCGCCGTCGCAGCGCCTATGGTCGGCTTCCTCGGCCGGCCTGATTTCCCCATTTCGTACACCTCCAGCACACGCTAACACTCGAATACTAACATGCGCACTGTAAACTTTAGGGGAGCACTGTCATTGTGATGTTTAACTTTTACAATATACTATCTTTGGGTGTATTTAGATAGATGTTTTCTCTTTGAAATATAGGGATGGACAAGGTCCAAGATGGTTCATAATTAATTCAGGACCGTGCCATGCCAAAATTATAGACTCGATTTGGTCTGAAACCACATAACGATTGGATATAGTCCTGGACCTTGAGGGGGGAAAACCGAACTAAAATTTTCTATCGTACCTTACTCAGGGCCGGTCCTAAATTTCCGTTGGCCCTAGGCAAACTCTGATAAATAGGCTCTCTTATCTAACATAATAAATGTCAAAAAAATTTTGAAGCAAAATGTGATAATGTGCAATGAGCCTCATTAAAACTTTGTGGGGCAAAACCCCCTTTAAGGAAAACACCATTAAGGAAAGAGTACTCTACCCCAATTCATTGAAAGAAATAACAAGAGTACAAAAATTTTAGGGACATAAAACCAAACTCAAGTGAAAATATAACAAAGATTCCTAACAAACGGTTTCTTCGAGCATTTTGAGATGCAAAAATCACATATATCTACTAAGACCCTTTTCAATTAGAATATCCCTCGATGTGTGATCAAGATTCTCCCAATTTCTTGGTCATAAATATCAAACCGAGTAATTTCTTCTTGTTTTTAAGATTTGGCACATCATTATCATTTTGCACATCATTTAATTGATCATTTGATATATCATTAGCATTTGGCACATCATTAATATTTGACACATCATTAGCATTTGGCGCATCTATCTTTTTGAAAATAAATTTATCAAGAGCTCCATAATGTGATTTTGTAAACTCTATATCCATTTTTTTTTCTTTTTCAGCACCAGATTTGTATTTTTTAGGGTACATCTTGATCGAAGTATAACAACACGTAGCAAACTAGCAAATAGCAATTAGCAAACCAAAGAAAACGAGCTGAGAATTGAAAATCAGAACAACAAGTAGCAATTGGCAAACCAAATAAAACAAGCTAGAAATTAAAAATCACAACAAAAACACCTGATGGCTCCTCGGCCTCGCGGCGGCGATGGCAGATGGCTCCTCGGCCTCGCGGCGGCATTAGAGGGCTTGGCTCCTCGTGTCGCCAAATACTGCTGAAACTTAACAGATGTAGATTGTAGTAATGGTGTACATATGTTTGCTGATTGTTGTTGGAGTTGGGAACAACCGATTCGCTGAAAAATGATCTGTGACTCTGTGGTCGCACTTCGCGCAGCGGCAGATGGTTCTGTAGTGATAATGTACAGTACAATATTTTCTTTCTATTACTTCTTACAGGGTAACGGGGCTGATGGCTGTTAATAGTTGGGCAAGGGGAAAAAAAAGAAAATTCTGGGTGGCTGGGCTGGGATGCTCATGGGCGGCCCGCGAGCCTATGGCAATATTAAAAAAAGTGGTGCCCTTTTTGCTCTGGGCCTGGGCCGGCGCACTCATTGCCTACCCTAGGGCCGGCCCAGATCTTACTCATACTAATTAGTATATAGAATACAAGTTACTCATAGATATGAACGAATCAAATTCAAAAATCAATTTCTTGACTACCATTTTTCCCTTTTATAGTTCACAACATAAGACAAACATATCATTGAAGATGGATTTTTGGCGGATTGCCCATATTTTTTGAAAGTAGCGGTTTATCCCTGTATAAATTAACAAGGTAATTTGTATTTTTAAAAATGTGCATCTTCTCATTTGCCGCCCCGTGCAAAAAGGAGTCATTGCACGATTAAAAAGTCTACCAGCTCATCTGCACCAAAATATAAAACACAAATTATAAGTCTATTTAAAACTACACAAGCGGGTAAACGATTAGTTCTATTAATCACGTGGATAACAAACCTGTTTAATTTATAAAAAACTTGTTTTACCTTTCAAGAATGTTCCAACAGTTTTTCTAAGGGGTTGGCTAAATATACCAACCCCAGTTACTTAGTATACCAACTTAGTCAAATTTTTTTTTTGTTTCTTGCTTTTACCCCTCCCTCCCCTCCATCCCCCTGCTGCCCCCCTTCTCCCTCCCTTTGCTGCCAGCATTTCGCTGGCCGCTTTTTTTTTTGGTTAGTCTTTTACTTTTCATTTTTATTTTTTTTAGTTTTTTACTTTTTTTGTTATTTTTAAAAATAGATAAATACAATTATGATAATACCAAAAAAATTGTGTAAAAATATATTATTTAAATAGATGAATACTATACATCATGTTTATTAAATACATTACGTAAGATAATACAAAAAAATAGAGAAGTACAATTATGATAATACAAGAAAAAAATTAATTCTTTCACGACATGGAGTGCAAAAGTTCATTATATAAATTTTGCCGATTTATATACGGAAAGGCCCATGCCGGGTCATAATTGTAACGAAACCATTGCGGATGGTAATGGAGAATTTTTTTTGTAATTCTACTTGGACGTAGTGGTTACCGACCAATGCCATCGCACCTATATTATGTTGTTGTGATCGTGGCGGACTAGACCAAAGTGGTAAGCACAGCGTACTGGATGACTCGCTTAAAAAAATAATAGCAATGTCAAACCGTGAAGCAATTAGTAAACCAGTCACTGGCATAATCATCCATTTATCAGGCGGCACAGAACCGGGTTCTTGGAGACTCAATGTGTACTGCAGTCGTGCTATATCAGTAGCTCCGAATATGTCTTTGTATACGTTATAGTGCATAACTAACTCATTTTGTACATGGCATCTATCATCAATACGTGTGGAAATGCGCGCCAAATATCAAATGATGTTGGATGAACGAAGAATAAATTTTCCAACTCGTTTAAATTACTTGTAGAAAACTCATAAACATAACCATTAGAATGCAAAAGGGACAGGAGAACCTGCATTGGAGATTTGCGTACTTGATCGACCATGCGGATTTTATTGCGTGCATTGTAAATAGTTTTGAGTGTGGACACATTATTTACATTCCGCTGCATCAGTATTGATAAAATATTGCGGGGTGCCACATTCATCGTTGTCAATTCTGCAACCAAACTATATTCATCCTCAGATAATCGCTTTGCATATGGATGCCCCTCCATATACTGTGCAGGTTGATGGTTATGTTTATAACATATCACCCTTAACCTCCACGAATCATATTCATCTAAATATTTTCCTTCTAATTCAAATGGACAATTACTTTTTTTGGTGCCAGAAACTTTACTTGAATCCTTAACTTTATAATCGCCACCACGATCACACATGAGTACAACTTTATACACGAAACCACAAGGTTTCTTATTTGATCTTTTTTTAACAATGACAACACCTAGAGAGTGCGCCATGTTTTGTACCCAATCCATCAATTCTTCATGAGACCCGAACACCTAAAAATAAATTGCAAGTGTATAAAAAATCGACATTTACAAAAGATTAAAACCATATAATTGTACCTGATTAGTGGCAAATTCTGGTGTCATCGTGAAAAATCCAGCATCTTCAGTTAAATTATTTTTGTTAAAAATCGACATCTGTGGGCGTGGATGTATATGTGTGTTTAGTTGTGTGTATCCATGATGTGTGTGCAATAACCCCTATATATAGAGTTGTGTGTGTGTTTGTTGGGGAAGAAAAAAAATGAACCTCCAGCCCCCCTGTCTTTTCCCGTCCAGCCCCCCCATCCCCTCCCCCCCCCATGTTTTTATATGTCCAACCACTCCATTGACTTCATTTGTTTTTTTGCTACTAAATTATTCTGTGATCATTACTCACTCACGCAATACTATGTACTGTTTCACACCTACCTTTGCTTACCCTCAAATGAATTGTTTGAAACTTCAAAGAAGCCCCTAAATAATAATAATAAAAATAATAAAATAATAGGATATATCTTCACTTGTAATTTGTCTGCATATGTTGCAATTAGCTGCATAAATAAAGCGAAGAAAATGAACCTCCATTGACCGCACATGTTACTTCATTTGCTAGCTGTCAATGTATAGGATCTGTTTTTTTTTTGGAATATTATAATTAGCTGTCATTGACTTTTTGGTACAGGGTTTACTTTCTTTGGTATATTTAGCAGTGCCCTCTAATTAATCATCAGTGCCTTAAAAATAGAAACAAAATCAGCAACAATCTTGATTTCAGAAGCATCCCGAAAACCGGCATAGACCGGATGAATCTCACAACCTTCGACAATGAACCCATTTGCGTCCAATCAACTTATGCCTATTATATTTGACACATCTTTCCCAGTTCGGTTTCCTCTTCGAAATTGTATGCCTATTTGACGGACGGTAATGTACCCACGCTGAACACATCTAATTCGACTTGTCATGCACTTTGATGGACTAACGACAAAAACACCCCTATACGGTCCGGTACGGGGTCGAATCGAGCCTGTACTTTTAACATGATTTTATCCTAAAGTAAGTCTACTTCCAAAATAAAATATAGATATTTAATTTAATTTATATGATAGTATTTCTTAAAGTTCATGTTTTTTATTATATATTTTGCATTACTAATTTACGTGAAAAAAATTAAATAAATAGTTTACCTGTACCTTTAAGAAATATGTGACTATGTACGTCTGTCTCGTCGAATGAACTTTTCGGTCTTACTTATTTACTTGAATAATCAAACAGATACTCCATTCGTTCCCCTCAAAACTTGACAAATATTCTCTTTGTCCGTTCAAAATTTGACAGAGGGTGTATATCTGATATAATTCAAGGAATGATTAGCATAAGTAATAATGATAAATATTTTTGGAGATAAGGAAGTAAAAAATATTGATAGAAAGTATGTGGTGGAGATTAAAAAGTAAAGTGGTTGATTGATTTGTCTGTTTAATGGTAATATATATAAAGTTTCTAAAGAGTCAACAAACGAAGTAAGTATAAAGATTTAAGCGACGGGGAAGAATACATAGCTATGGCGGTGCCATGACTCGTTTAGCTTTTGATTACCCAAGATATTTTTTAGCCATTTGTTTCAAACACAAAATTTTGATCATTTCGGTTATTCCAATCGTTTACTTTGTCCTTTTGTCAATATTCCATTGGCGAAAATTCTTGGTGCTGAGTAGGATTGCGGTAAAAAGCCACTTCCATTGCAATATAGCGTTGCTGGTTGGGTTAATGAAGAATTATCCTTCATCTTTTACTCACTCCGTCCACTTTTTAAAGTTCCATTTGATGTTGGTCACGAAAGATAATAAAAGGTGGTAAAGGTAAAGTGAGTGGTGAAAAAGGTAGTGTTAATGATACTGGGCTACTTTTGTTAATTGTTCGATTTGGGAAAGACCTTTACATTTAAATAAAGAGGTTCATCCAAGACAACTTGGTTTATTAATCGAAAGTTATTAATAGAAATCCACACCGGGGAGCTCTGTTTCTGGCACGACCTCTCCATTTCAGAGAAATCAACATAGGTGAATTCCATTTCCAGCACGAACTCATCCGAATCAGATATTGGCGCCACGAGCATCTGCGACTCTACTGCGGTCAGATTAGATTCGGGCACAATCTCCACCGGATCATACAACTCCATTTGCGCTTGTCCGCGAACTCGGCGTAATTCCTCACGAACTATGCGATCGCTGCCCTCACGAATCAGAGAAGTCTGTTTCTGAACGGGCTCTCGGCGGCGACGATTGTCGCCCTACTGCTCACGGATTTCGTCGAAAATCAGAAGGTTGCGCTGCTGGTGGCGATCGCCTTGGTGCTAATCCATAGAGGGGGGGAAGGCTCAGAGATAGGTGGAGGCGAGAGAATAGGTTTTTTTTTTCAGCGTTGGGGGAAATGGGTTGGATAATAGACTAACAGGAAATGGGTTGGACCGGGTATCTTTATTGGGTTACTTAATTAGAAATTTAATTAAGGTGTTAAGTAAGTTGGGTTTAGTATGTGGGGTGGGTATTTTAGTTGTAAGGGGTAGTAATTTAATTAAAGAATAGAGGGTAATATGGTACGAAAACCATAGTGGGATTTAAATTGTGGACAAATATTTAAGAGCAAATGGGACTTTAAAAAATGGACGGAGAGAGTACAAAATAAACTATTTATTTTTTTTGTATAAGTTAAATAGATCGATTATCCCACCATCTTTAGAAGTAAGCTGACTATCGACCTGTGAAAATTAAATAGGCATATTATACTTATGTGTTCTCAAAAAGTTGCAGATTAACTATCTGCGTTTTATAAGTTTCCTCTACGGAATTGTGTACCCATTTGACGGACGGTGATGTACCCACGTTGAACACATCTAATTCGATTTGTCATGCACTTTGATGGACTAATGACAAAAACACCTCTTATACGGACCGGTATGGAGTCAAATCGACCCTGTACCAATTTCAAACCGCGGTTCCGAAGAAGTGTGGAACCACTTAAATACTGGAAATGCGGTTTGGTACCATGGCAGCATGGGTTAGTACCATGACGGTGATTTCTGCCCAAACCTACATTGAAATATTGAGTTTTTTTTTTAAATAACAAAATTCATACAAACAAGTCCCGGGAGGAAGGATATTTCTAAGGAGCATGCATGCAACCTTTGTTTTGACCTCATGGGTTTTAAACGGAGGTCATATGCCCTTCGAGAAATCTAAGGAGCGCCGTAACTAATTGCGATGTAAACAAGAACGAGCATGATATGTTGATAGCCCATCCGTCTTGGCATCCACGTAAGCACTCCAGTCAGCTGAACCATCCGATCAGAGTAGCAAGTCGGACCGAGTACAAATTAAATTCTCTCTCGGGCTCGTTAGAGACCGGACCGTTCAGAGACGTCAAAACCGACCCGATGTCCAGGCCGGAAGGGCCGACCAGATCCAGGATGAATACGCTCCAAATCAAAATTATGACAAGGCTGACCAGAACAGTGGGAGACCCGAGGACCGACCCCAGCAGATAAGTATCGCCAGAAGCATGCGGAACAGGCGCACAGGACAATTAATGCATGCTTTCATACCTCTTCCCGAAGTGATCCTTAGAAGCCGCCACGTGTCTAAGGCACGTTTTTCCTCTGACAAGTGTTTGGGACATATTCCCCAACACTATCCAGCTGTCACCTCCTGATTGGCCAAGATTGTCTATATATGGAGAAAGTGTACAGAAAAATGAGACTTTTGGAATTTATGAGAAAATAGATAAAGAGAGAGAAAAAGAGAAAACTTGTAATAAGCAAGTAAAAAAGATAGATCGACATAAAAAACTCCAGCTCGGTCCTATCCAAAATTTCAATCATTAATAAAATTTAGTGATCCCTTTTAATTCATCTTTTTTATTGTTTTCTACATAGCTCCGATCTATTCGTCCAGATCAGCACACGTGACGTTGACCAAATTAGCCGTCAACAGATTGGCGCTAGAAGAAGGGCGCACCCAACCAGAATTTCGATAAAAAAAAAATCCAATCACCGAAGATGTCTCAGGAAAGCTCTAAAAATCCTCAGCCTGCCACGGAGGAAGAAAACCTCCGCAAGGTGGCGGAATGCTTTAAACATCCGGCTTTCATCCAGGGCATGGCCGCCCTTATGACACGGGTCACTGGAGGCGTAACCCTTCAGAAACCCGAAAACCAAGAGGAGGCAGAGTCTCAGACGACCCATCCAGTTGCCTCGAGATGGGATAAAAAGAGGATCGTCTGTCGAGTCGTCGGAGAAGGGGCAGAAAGCCACGGGGATAGCTCTCATCCCTCTCGAAGAAGTTGGCTTTCACGCCCCATATACATTTTCGATCAACTCGGGGCAGGGAAGAGAGTTGAAAAAATGGTGCCAGCTCCCACTATTCAAAGTCAGAGCCGTAAAGAAGAAAAAGCTCCCCGCCAATCCCCAATCCCGACACAAGCACTACCTCAAACTCCAGGCGATAACTCGAGTGAAATCAAGTTTCTCAAAAAATGCCTTACGGATCTTGAAAACAAACAACTCCAGCCATCCTAATGTTCAGAATGACTAAACATCCAGTGGAGCCCCCTGCCCCCCAGTGTTTTGGCGGTACCCCTCCCGTAGAAGTTTAAGATCCCTCAGATTCCGCCATACAATGGGAAGACCGACCCCAATGCCCATCTCGGGCATTATAACTCCTGGATGGACCTGCATGGGTCTCAGGACGCGTTTCGATGCTGAATGTTCTCCTTGACATTGGGGGAGAGGGCCCAGAGATGGTATCGGATGCTGCCCCACCATTCCATCCAAACATGGGCTCAACTCACGACGACGTTTTGATCCCATTTCATGGGGTCTCTAGTGCCAGTCGCCTCGCGATCCTCCATCGCCTCCGTCGTACAGAGGCCAAATGAGTCCCTTAAGGATTATATATCCCGTTTTAATAAACGGATATTGGAGATGGAACCCATTTCGGACGACACGCTGGGCATTATTGCTCAGGCCGGCCTCCTTAAAAATTCTTTTTTCCACTGGACGGTGTGCCAGAATGTCCCACGCATCTATCAAGAATTCTTGGAGCGCGCCAGCTCCCATATTGCTGCCGAAGAAGCTATACCGGCACCGGTTCTAGTCATTCCCTCCGACCAGAAAGGGTCATACAAAAAGAAAAATGACAGGCATGACTATAGAGAGGCCCGCCAAGAACCCCGCCGGGAAAATAGGGCCCCTCCTCCTCCTCGACAGTCCCATCAATCCAGAGCTATCGGGAGCGTAGGACCGAGCTCATGGCCAGCTTTGCCGAAATATATTCTGTCGGGCCGCGACCATATTTGATGAGATCAAAGACAAGAATTTACTCCCGGTTCCTCGGCCGATCTACAAAGATCAAAAGGATATGGACCAGACCCGCTTTTGTAAATACCACGAATCGACGGGCCATAACACCGAACAGTGTCGAGACCTCGTCGCCGCCCTAATCGGGGTATGCGACGATACCGGCTTGAGGCGATTTACCCAGAACCTACCCCAAGATCGCCAGGATCAGGCCGACTCGGAAAGAGCCAAAAGCGATCGGGTGCCTCCAGCCCCTAAGTCCCCCCGGGAAATTCTCACTATCATGGGAATGGCCGAGGTCGACGATCGTCGATCAAAGCGACAGAAGAAGGCCTCCATCCGAGAGGACACCACCTCTTATCAACGGACAGAGCGCCGGCCCGAGGGATTTATATCATTGGCTGAAGAAGCCCCCAAAAACCCCCCAACTGGCAGTCACTTTCGAAGAGTCAGATGCACATGGTTTAGATCATCCCTATTCCGACGCCCTAGTCATCACCCTCCCCATAATGGGGATCCCGGTACACCGAGTGTTGGTAGACTCTGGGGCCTATGCCATCATCATCTACCTTCATACCCTTCGCAGGATGAAGGTAGACCAATCCTATGTCAGACCCTGCAACGAGGACATCAGGGGGTTTGCCAACTTCCGCACCTCACCATTGGGGGAAATCGACCTCGCCCTGGAGTTTGGTCAAGGGTAGATCAAGAGAACGATGATTAATACGTTCAAGATCGTCGACGTGCACAGTTACTACAACGCCATCATAGGTCAACCTGTGATGTCAAGGCTGAGGGCCACTCGGTCGACTTATCACCTGTGCATGAAGTTCCCTACCCCGGACGGCGTCGGGGTACATAGGGGAGATCAACGGGCCGCCCGGGAATGCAATCTCAGCATCCGGGCTCGCGAAATAAACGCCGCAGAGGGCACCCCAAGAAGTACACCGGAAGAAATGGGGGCCACGAGATCCGGACAGCTGGAAGAAGACGCCCTCCTCGAACAGGAGGCCGAAGGTCCCGGGACTACTCAAGCCCTCGAAATGGAAATTGACCAGGATACGGACAGAGGCCACAGGCCAGGGAAAGAGCCGATCCTGGAAGAGGATCCTGTCGCGTGATACCAAAACCCGAAAGGGAAAATTCGCCATGCTGAGCCGACTGAAGAGCTGGACCAGGTTGACATGGACACATCTAACCCCGTCCGACAGCTAAGGATTGGCCACAACCTCCAAGATCCGCTCCGCTCCGAGCTAATCTTCCACCTGAGACAGAATTTGGATGTCTTTGCGTGGACCCATTCGGACATGCTGGGGATTGACCCGAAATTCACGTGCCACCAGCTGAATATTGACCCCAAAAGGCCGGTTATACAGAAGAGGAGGAAAATGGGGCCTGAACGGCAGAAGGGGCTAGAAAAGGAAGTGGGGAAGCCGATGGACAACGGGTTCATCCAGGAAGTCAGATAACCAATCTGGGTGGCCAACCCGGTCCTGGTAAAAAAGTCGACCGGGCTATGGAGGCTCTGCATCGACTTCTTTGATCTAAATATAGCCTGCCCAAAAGATAGTTATTCCCTGCCCCATATCGACTATATGGTGGACGCAACGGCCGGGCATGAGCTGATGAGTTTTATGGATGCATATTCTGGATATAATTAGATTCCGATGCATCCCACTGATGAAGAAAACACCTCTTTCTACTCGGCCCGCGGCCTATATTGCTACTGGATGATGCCTTTCGGGCTCAAAAATGCCGGCACAACTTACCAACGCCTGGTAAATGAAATGTTCAGTAGCTTGATAGGTCATACGATGGAGGTGTATGTAGATGATATGTTAGTAAAATCTTTGCGTTCGGCCGACCATGTAAATTACCTCAATAAAAGGTTTGCGATTTTGCGGGAGTACAAGATGAAGTTAAATCCAAAGAAATGTTTATTTGGGGTAGGCTCCGGAAAATTCCTCGGCTACATGGTAAGCCAAAGAGGGATTGAAGCCAACCCCAATAAAATCAGGGCAGTAACCGAACTCGTTTCACCAAATTCGGTCAAAAAAGTGTAGAGCCTAACTGGTCGACTAGCCGCGTTGAGTCGCTTTATCTCTCGCTCAACCGATAAATGCAAACCTTTCTTTGAGGTAATAAAAAAGAATAAAGATTTTCAGTGGACCGACCCTTGCCAAAGAGCCTTTGAGGCCATCAAGGAAGTCATGGCATATTTCATCGTGGAATTCACACCAGCCATCACACAAGAGGATGACCGATCAAAGGAGTGGTCACTATACGTGGACGGGTCGTCAACTGCCGATAGGACAGGAGCAGGAATAGTCCTCGTCAGTCCCGACCAACATTTGTTCTGCTCGGCCGTTCGCCTGGGTTTTCCGGCCACTAACAATGAAGCAGAGTATGAAGCCCTCCTTGCCGGTCTGGAAATGGCGACATCCCTCGGTCTCGCTCGCCTCGCTGTCTTAAGTGATTCTCAATTGGTAGTAAACCAAATTAGGGGCGAATACGAGGCCAAGGAGCCTAACCTGGTCAAGTATCTCCGCCTGGCGCGGACCCGACTGAGAACATCCAATCCGAATCCCCCAAACCGAGAACATCCAATCCGAATCCTTGGCCAAACTCGTGTCTAGCTCTGGAGCCGAACATATGGATGAGGTCAGCATAGGATACCATGCATCATCAGCCCTAGAAATGGCCGAAGTCCACGTTGCCGAACAATCAGAACCGCATGGATGGATGCAACCTATAATTGGATATCTTCAGAGTGGCATGTTACCTGAGGACCGAGCCCAGGCACGTTCACTTCGAACCCAGTCCACTCGGTTCACCATCGTGGATGGGACTTTATACAAGAGACGGTATTCGGTTCCATTACTGAAATGCTTATCCGAGTCGGAAGCGGAATATGCCCTCAGAGAGGTGCACGAGGGTATATGCGGCAACCATTCCGGTGGCCAGGCACTAGCCTATAAATTAATCCGGCAAGGATATTACTGGCCGAATCTTAAAAAAGACGCCATCGTGCTCGTGCGGAAGTGCGTCCGATGCTGTTGGCCACTAAGTATACTGGATACATCTTGAAAAGTGTTTTTAAACAACAAGTTGTACTGTTTTAAATCTGAGTGCATAGTGGAAGTCTTAAATACAGTAAGTTGCTGAGGATACAGCAACTCGATGTGCAGTGTATACTTAAATAATCATAGTTAATGAAACAATAAAGGCAGAAGGTAAATAACAGAGTATTTAAAGTGGTTCGAGTTAAACCCCTCTACGTCCACTGGTCCTCCACACAAGAGTAAAAAGTTTATTATAATTACTGCGTACACAACTACGTAATTATAACAACACTTAATCAATATATCGTTCACACAGATTGATATAAAGATCTTAGCTTTCAACCGTTCACACAGATTGGTTTGAGCTAACACTTTGACTGGCTACTTCACACAAAGTTCTGAAGCTTCGTCTTCTTCAATGCAAGTCCTTCACACACAGTTTGGGAGTAGCAAAGATTCCTCAGTCCACACAGGGCTGATATGAGTTTGTTCAAAGATAGAACAGGATTGAACAACAGCTATGACTTTCTGGGCTATAAGCTGATGATGTGTTGTTCAGGGTTTGAGCACTGTATATCTCTTATATATGAATAGCTGAAAGCTTGGGGAGATATGTTTTGCTCTGAATATTTCTTGTAAGCTTGATCGTTTGTAAGTCGTGAATAATCTGTAGATTTTTAGTCATTCTTTTCGTGTATTATGATCTTCAAACTCTGGAGATATATATAGAGCCTTTTGAAATATATCCGTTTGAAATCTATCCATTGGGCAAGATTCTGTAACAACTGATATTTAACTGAGATTCGGATATTGCGGGATTTTGAAGATCTTCTGACTTACTGTATTTAAATACTTTATCCTTTAGTATTTAAATACTTCTTTATCAACAGGACTTGACTTCTAGCGAATACTGAAGATTCTTTCTTGTCCTGTTGAGCGCTGTATGGAAGATATTGCTGTATTGATATTCGAGACAGCTTCCATACTTTGGCTTTGTGGGACTCCTTGCTGTAGGATCAATATACTGTATGGATGAGACTGCGAGAAGTCTTCGATACATGGTTGATACTTGATCAGCTTTTCGATACAGTTAGAGGTGGTATCCAGGATTTGGCATGTTGTCAAAACATTCTGACAATATGATCGATACAAGGATTGCTTATCTAAGCAGTATCGATACAGGGATTGGTCATCCCAACAATTTCCCCCTTTTTGATAATTTTCCAAGTCCTTCCGAGTCTTCCTTATAAAACCTTATGATGTTTATCCAAACATCCTTGATGATGCCAAAAATTTGACACTTAGCGGTTTGAAGTAGGGCAGACTTCTTGGTCTTCTTTCGAATGTTCTGGCCTTCGGTATTTTGGCTTAACACTAAGAACTGCTCGCAGGCTAGTTCATCTTTTATCAAAAGAAAGTTATATTGAAAACTTATGATTGGCGCGCAGGCACAATCTTACATTGTTTTCTAGATGCATACAACTTAAACTATGAACTGTTCGCATACAAGTTCTTAAAGCTTGTGTATGAGATATGTTTCATAATATGAATACAGTAAGAATAACTAAAGTGACTGTAAACATATAAGAACACAGTAGATTACGAGTTGTAATCTTTCAAGACAGGCAAAAATTTTATTGATACTGAAATAGAGTACAGAGATTTCTATTTTGAAAGTAAAATTACAATCGAATAATACACTAAGGTATTCAGCTCCTAAAGTCAAAGTGTCTCCATGGTCGCTTGGAAGGGTCATTCTTGGTGTTTCGCCACCAGTTCTGGTGAGCGTCCTTGTCTCGATTCTGATAAATTGCACGTCCTTCATAAGATTTATCAAAGACTAGGATCCAGTCTTCTAGATGGGTCACCAAGTCATCTTTTCAATGCTTTGACTTCATCTGCTGCTGTAGCGGGAGCGATCCGTCTTCCAGCTTTGTCTTGAATTCCTCTGCGGCATCCTGTACCGTTCTGCATCTATTGAATAAAGCGGATTCCCTGATAAGTACAACGAAGTATCTTAACAGTTCATTTCTCCTCCATTCTTTGATCTCTGTAGCGGTAGGTTGACAGTCTGCCGGGAGGTTCATAGATTGCGGCTTTCGTACTAGGCTTTTCCAAGGATACTTGGGATCCTAGAATTCTGGTCTATCTCCCTGTATCCTCACGTTCGGCGTTGAGATACGGGCTATGTCAGCAGTGATGGAGTCTTCAAACGGAGCTAACAACTCTTTTTCCTGCTCCAACCTTGTTCTCCTGGCGGCTTCCCGTGCTTCTTCCCCCCTTTTTAGCATCATCAAGGTATGATACCTTTTCATCAAGACGTTCCAGGATCTCCAGAGCGGCATCCTGTTTCGTCTCCATATTTGATATTCTCTCGACAAGGGAGGAGAGCATCTGCGACATATCCTTAATATTATTGTCATGATCTCGCAGTTGGGAACCGGATTCGATTAGAGCAGATGTGGACTTGGCCTCAGATACGTGGAGTTTCGATTGCTCTTCCCTCAGGATCCTTTCTTGCTTCTCTTGCAGATTGCTCAGGGCTTGCTTGAAGACCTCTGGCAAGACAGTGAAGGCTTCGACTACTCGAGAGACTTCATGCTTTAATACAGTCATTTCTTCAACAGCAGATGTGTGGAGCCAATCAAGAGCCTTTTCTACTGAGTGTAGAGCATTGACTGCGTCCTGAATGAATACAGTTTGGAGGCCAAGAGCACGTAATCACTCTTTTATAGTTTCAGTGTGGGGAGAGTCTGGCTGGGTGAAGTACTCGACTCCATTTAACCTTCTCAAATTCACGTCAGGACGTGAAGTGAGTTGGATATCCTCAGGTATAGTACCGTCGCCAGATTCCAAGACGGTTGGTGGGGCGGGAGCAACTATTTCGGGTTCGGCGGAGGGTTGTGAGACATCCTCCTGTGTCAAAGGGGTTTCTGTAGACATGGATACATGAGGGACCAATTCCTCCTGGTGTCTCTCATCATCTGCCTGTTCCGGCAGAGGGACTGATTCCTCTTGTTGGAAGGCGCGTGATTCTTCTTCTTCGACGGCGACAGCAGGCTTGGGTGCCTGTTTCGAAACATGTTCTTCCTCCTCGACATGAGGGACTGAATCCTCATTGTCGGGAACATTGTCTTGCTGTGGCGAAGGGGACGATTGATGGGTAGATGTCCCTTCATATTTCTTAGATCGGGCTTTCTCTCGACTCATCCGCAAACCAGCTTGGAGTGCGTCGTCATCGTCGTTAGAATCAGGATCAGATTTTGGACTGTCGGGAGTTTTCATTGACGAAGCTTTTCCTTTCCTTCTAGCTTCATCCTTATCAAGAAGATGACTCTCAATTAGCTCTTTGACGAATAAGTTGTCCCATTGGATTAGGACAGCAATTTCTTGGGTGTCCGTCACTTCCAAAACGAACTTCTCTTCATTACACCACTCACTTCAGTTGTACAAGGTTTCGTCCGGAGCAAGTCTAAAGCTCTTTCATTGGAGAAATCGCTCGAATGACTGTTCAATCTGCACTGAAAGCAGAGTCTTGGAAATTATTGTGTTCGGGGAGGGACTCCGTACAGCTTCTGGGTTTGCTGTAGGAAGGGGTTCCTCTATAGGTTTGGGATCCTGTATTGGAGAAGGATTCCTTACAGGGGATGGTACCCCGAAGGAAGGTGGATCCTGAACGGGTGTGGAATTCCGTATAGGAGAGATAGCTGTTGGCTCCAAACAGGCAGCCGACTCGCCAGAGTCTTTTGAGTTGGCAGATGTCCTCGTATCCGTCGTTGCCACCAAGGGCTCGGGATCTACTGTCGATACATTATCGAGCATCTCTTCCACAGGGGTTGGGCCCTGGGTTAGTTGGTCAGTGGCTTGCGCCACGATAGGAGCATCCTCGGAGGGTTCTGTAGCTTTAACTTTAGTAAGCCTCCTAAGCTTTCTTTTCGGCTTCTCAGCAGCAACTGGTGTATTGTTGTGAGATCTTTTTCGTTTCTTTGAAGATTCGACACTTTGGGACTTAGAAGAAACGTCCCTCGGATCTTCAGACAACGGCAAGTTCCGGATAAAAGGCCTGTTGGCAATCAGGATGCTCTGATTGAAGGCAGTGGGCCTGACGCCTCCTAAGAATATCCGCGAACTTATCTTCTTTGCTTCTGCGGTTTTCTGAAGTCCGCACTTTGTCAAAACTATGTTTAAGAATAAACCAAACGATTTCTTCTGAGTAGCAGGTTTGGACACCTCTTCCTGCAAACGTTTAAGGATAACCTGACACCAGTTGACCTTCTCGCAGGTCATTATGGCGACCATCATCCTGAATCTAAGATTTGTGCACATCTCAAATGCACCTGTACGATTCTCAATAATGCGACAGCAAAAATCATGTAAATAAACAAATGGTAAACAAAAATTTTTCTTATGGCATGTGGTGTGAACCACTTCCACCGTTGCTGAACCGGTGAACAAGCCATAGTATTGAGTCAGCAGTTCTTGAGACCCAAATGTCTCAAGTTCTTCCATGGTCAGGCCATCATAGGGTAGCCTGAAGATGTTTTTGAGAAGCTCTTGGTCAATGCGGATCTCCACTCCGCGAATGACTGTTGTGATATCAGCAACATGACCTCCTAGAGCCAGAGGCAGAAAACGAACCACGGCGTTGAGGTAGAACTCCTCAACAAGATGAACGTCATAATTCTCGGCGGTGTGGCTCCCAAGGCGGTAGAGGACTTGTTGACGGATTCTAGTGGTGACGACCTCCATGGCATCAATGTCATCACTTTCAGCGTGAATGCATTCCATCACGACAGATCTGGAGAAGATCCGTCCATCGATGAAGTTCAAAGACTTCTTGAGAGAGGTGGAAGATGTCTGAGTAGACGCCATTGATGAATCTCAAGAAAAGATGGAAAAGATTCAAGAAGAATATGCAGTAAACACAGAAAAACTTGTAGGCTGAATTGCTTGAGTTCTCTTAAAATATGTAGAAGGCGTAAAGAGTCTCAAATGGCTTTTACAGTCCTTTTATAGTAGGCGGCGAAAAAGGGTTCAAAGAACGAATGGTCAGATTTAAGGGATGGGAACTGGTGTTTAAAATGAACGGTCACGATGGACTGAGTGTAACTGATACACTTATCCATTTATTTTTAAAATAGGAGCGGGTCCCACTTCTGACATTTGTTATTTCCCTTAATGCCTGAAACGGCGGTATTAAATATTAAACAATTTGAAAATATCATGGCTTTTGAGATTTGATTGTCCAGATATCGTGTAAGGCATTTAATGTAAACGATGTTTGACATGAAAATAGGGTACGTAGACAAAAATTGTTTTTAAAATGAAATATTATAATGAATCGAAATCCCATAGTATGTGCTGTATCCGCGACAATACAGCGTTTCCCTTAAAAGGTACATATAGGTTTCACATACAACAACTTTTGGATTAATGCTGTATTCATGGGTCATACTGTATTCTCCCTTAATTATTGCACACGTCAGCTGTAGGATGATTCATATTGCTTTGTTCCCTACGGTGCTGTATTGAAGGCTCTGAGTGTACAGATAATTAATGGTGGATACTGTATTCTTGGGTCTTACATCATTCCCCCTCAATTGTTGAGTAAAAACAGTAAATACTTATAGGGAGTCCGGCTGTAGCAATCCCAATTCTTGTCGAAGCATGTTGAATCTTGCTATATCGAGAGGTTTGGTGAAGATGTCGGCCAACTGAATATCTGTATGAACTTTTTCCAGCCAAACATCCTTGTTCTCGACATGATTTCTTATGAAATGATGCTTCATGTTGATATGCTTAGTGCGCGAGTGCAATACAGGGTTGTGCGTTATTGCAATTGCACTCGTACTATCGCACATAATTGGCGTTTCCTTGGCTTCAATCCCATAATCTGACAACTGTTGCTGCATCCAAAGGATCTGCATACAGCAGCTACCAACGGCATAGTATTCTGATTCAGCCGTGGAAAGTGAGTTTGCCAATTGCTTCTTACTGAACCAAGAAACAAGTCTGTTGGGATAAATAATATTGTTTTGATAATTGCCAAAAGCTTGATACAGCAAGCCCTGTATCGAAATCCGGTTGAAGTTGCAATCATGTATCGAAGACCTTCTGATAGCACCAGAATACAGCAAGCTCTCGCGCTACCAAGATACAGCAACAAAGTCTAAATAAGCGCCAAGTATGGAAGCTGTCTCGAAACCTCAATACAGCACTCTTCCATACAGCGCCTGACTATTCCAATATGCCTACAACACTAGTGGATACAGCATTCACATCGGAACCGGACTGAAGACCGTTTGAAAAAGAATCTTTAGTATTCACTAAAATCAAGTACCGTTTGAAAAAGAGGTATTTAAATACTGAAAGGATAAAGTATTTAAATACTGAAGCTGTCAGAGATCTTCAAATCCCGCAATATCCAGATCCCGGTCTATTCAAGTTGTCACGGAATCTTGCCCAACGGATCTATCTCAACGGATATAATATTCAGAAGACTATATATATCTCATAAGAGCGTTGAAGATTATATACCGAAGTTACCAAGTGAAGAAGCTATCATTATATACATTAGAGCAAAACATATCTCCAGAAGCTTTCTGCAAATCAGATCTAAAGAGATATACAGTGCTCAACATCAAGAACAGTCATCATCAGCTCAAGAACTTCATATTCAAAGCTGTTGTTCTTACCTGGTTACCTACCTTTTACCTTGTGTAAAAACTGAGCTCTGTGTGAACTCAACAAATTATTCTGACCTGTGTGGGACGAATAAGAGGACGAAGCTTTGGAACTGTGTGTGAAGAAGCAAGTCAAGAAGGAAGATTTAACCAATCTGTGTGAACGGTTGAAAGCGACAGTCTTTGTATCTATCTGTGTGAACGATACAAGGATAGGTTTGATTATAAATACATAGTTGTGTACGCAGTATTTATAATAAACATTTTACTCTTGTGTGGAGGACCAGTGGACGTAGAGGGGTTTACCTTGAACCACTTAAATACTGTGTTATTTACCTTTCGCCGTTACTGTTTTCATAATTGTAATTTATATAAGTATACACTTCAAAACCCTGCACGCACCAAGCTAACAGGAGATTAGACCGAGTTTCTGTATCGACGGCAACTCACTATATTAAAGACTTCCGCTACGCACTCAGATTCGAAAACCATACAGCCTGTTGCTTAAACATTTCCCAAGCTGTATCGAGTATACTTAAGAAGGGGACCAACAATTGGTATCGGAGCGGTTGATTCTAAAAAGAATCAGTCGTATTTTTAACTAAATTAGATCCTTGAAAACACTTATTTTCGAAAACAGTCTTTGTAATTCCCATCCTCTAATATGGATACCTTTATGTCTAATAAGATATCTATGTTTCACATTAACGAGTTTGATGACTGGAGAAACAGGATGAAGAACAAACTCAAAGCCTTCATTGGAGAATCAAAAGCTCCGCCCGCATAAACAAAGACCGAAGAATGTCTTCAGATGGTCACTGATAGTGACTCATCTGATGATGAGCTAGAGGGTAGAGCCTATGTGTGCTCTATGGCCGAAGTTAAAGAAGAAAATGAAGACGGCGATGATGATGAGGTCAGCTCCACCTCAACTATTCCTATAAATGCATCTCATACCTTTGAAAATATGCTGAATGAATTTAATAACATTCAAACGGCCCATGAGATATTGAAAGGAGAAAACATACAACTTGAAATTTCTAACTTAGAGCTGAAAGAAGAAAATGACTTGCTGAAGAATAATTACGAAAATATGTCAGTTGATTGCGAAAACAGCAAAGTCAATTTAGAAAAACTCATGGAGAGCAATCATCAACTTGCTCATAATCTAAATGAGACTAAGTCTCATCTTGAAAGCAAGACAAATGATTTGGCTCTACTTGAAGCCAAAGTAAAATCTGTCGAGAAACGTGAAGGAGAATTAGAGACAATCTTGAAATCTTTCGAGAAATCCTCTAAAAGAATGGAAGAGATCCTAAGCACTGGGCAACATGCTCATGATAAACGTGGCTTAGGGTACAACTCGTTCTCCAACAAAGAAAAATCTAGTACGGTGTTCGTCAGGAGTGAGGAATCCATTCCTGTATCAAAAGAAGTTCCGAAGTCAGAAGGAACCTGTTGCACGCGACAAAGAAAAGCTGCCATTCCACCCCCGCAATTCTACTATTCGAGGCAGTGGAACCAACAGCCACTCAGAAGGCATACTCAACAGCATGCTCCACAAGCATATCATAAACGCCAGCAATCATTCAGGAAGAAGGCTGTATCCAACCAACAAAGGCCCGTACAGCAGCACTCTCGGTACAGCGTGCCTAGACATTGGATACAAGAGCCTCGCTATTCCTCGAGACAGCAGGTATCCGCACAGTATCAACAACAGAATTGGGAATCCAACTGGAGACCCAGGAGGCAATATGCAAGATCTATAAAAATGGCTCCACCTCCGAGACGACAATCGTACTGGAATAACAACTATAATTCTCGATTTTTCATGCATTATAATGACTAAAACGACTACGTGCCTGCCCCACGTAGATATCAATATAATGGACCAAAAGTAGCCTACAACAAACAAATTGTTGCCCGGCAAATTTGGGTACCAAAAGGCACTATCACACCAGGACCCAAATTTACTTAGTGTTTCAACATGAATTGGAAGCGCTACAGCCAGAAATCCCTGTAAGTTTTTATGCTTTTACTCATTAAGTGAGGGGGAATGCTGTATGACCCAAGAATACAGTATCTGCCATTAATTAACTGTACACTCAGAACAGTCAAGATAACATTGTAGGACAAAGAAGGCATGAAACTTCCCTACAGCTGACGTGTGCATTAATTAAGGGGGAATACAGTACGACCCATGAATACAGTGTTAATCCGAACATGCATGTAAGAATTGAATCCTGTATGTACCTTTAAGGGGGAACACTATATTATCCGCGGATACAGTATTTTCACCACATGACATCAATTATGATTTATCTACGAACAGTTCATAATTTCAGTTGTAAGCTTAGAATACATTGTAAGATTGTGCCTGCGCGCCAATCATAAGTTTAAGATGTAATAAACTTTCCTATCATGTTAGAAATTGCCTGCGAGCAGTTCACATTTCTTTTAAACTAAGTGCTGAAGACCAGATCATTTGACAGAAGATCAAGAAGCCTGCTCAAGAAATTATCAAATAGAGAGGGAAACTGTTGGGAAAATTAAATTCCTGTATCGAAGTCCTCTCAAGTTGCCATCAAGTGGTTATCAAAGAGGGAAATTGTTTTTAGCCTGAAGAGGTTTTGATATCAAGAACTTGGCATGATCAAGAAGTTTTTGAATCATCAAAGAAGTTTTGGAAATTATCAAAAAGGGGGAAATTGTTGGGATAAATAATATTGTTTTGATAATTGCCAAAAGCTTGATACAGCAAGCCCTGTATCGAAAGCCGGTTGAAGTTGCAATCCTGTATCGAAGACCTTCTGATAGCACCAGAATACAGCAAGCTCTCGCGCTACCAAGATACAGCAACAAAGTCTAAATAAGCGCCAAGTATGGAAGCTGTCTCGAAACCTCAATACAGCACTCTTCCATACAGCGCCTGACTATTCCAATATGCCTACAACACTAGTGGATACAGCATTCACATCGGAACAGGACTGAAGACCGTTTGAAAAAGAATCTTTAGTATTCACTAAAATCAAGTACCGTTTGAAAAAGAGGTATTTAAATACTGAAAGGATAAAGTATTTAAATACTGAAGCTGTCAGAGATCTTGAAATCCCGCAATATCCGGATCCCGGTCTATTCAAGTTGTCACGGAATCTTGCCCAACGGATCTATCTCAACGGATATAATATTCAGAAGACTATATATATCTCATAAGAGCGTTGAAGATTATATACCGAAGTTACCAAGTGAAGAAGCTATTATTATATACATCAGAGCAAAACATATCTCCAGAAGCTTTCTGCAAATCAGATCTAAAGAGATATACATTGCTCAACATCAAGAACAGTCATCATCAGCTCAAGAACTTCATATTCAAAGCTGTTGTTCTTACCTGGTTACTTACCTTTTACCTTGTGTAAAAACTGAGCTCTGTGTGAACTCAACAAATTATTCTGACCTGTGTGGGACGAATAAGAGGACGAAGCTTTGGAACTGTGTGTGAACAAGCAAGTCAAGAAGGAAGCTTTAACCAATCTGTGTGAACGGTTGAAAGCGACAGTCTTTGTATCTATCTGTGTGAATGATACAAGGATAGGTTTGATTATAAATACATAGTTGTGTACGCAGTATTTATAATAAACATTTTACTCCTGTGTGGAGGACCAGTGGACGTAGAGGAGTTTACCTCGAACCACTTAAATACTGTGTTATTTACCTTTCGCCGTTACTGTTTTCATAATTGTAATTTATATAAGTATACACTTCAAAACCCTGCACGCACCAAGCTAACAGGAGATTAGACCGAGTTGCTGTATCGATGGCAACTCACTATATTAAAGACTTCCGCTACGCACTCAGATTCGAAAACCATACAGCCTGTTGCTTAAACATTTCCCAAGCTGTATCGAGTATACTTAAGAAGTGGACCAACAAAGTCTAGGTCCAAGAAAGTGACAAGTTCCACTTGTACTCTTCCTATCTAGGTTGCAGCCTCCGAGATCCGAGTCGCTGTAGCCAACTAAATCGAATCCGCCTTCTTTAGGATACCACAGTCCTACATCGACTGTTCCTTTAATATACTTTAGGATTCGTTTAGCTGTATTGAAGTGTTATTCTTTGGGTGCTACTTGATATCTCGCACACACTCCTACAGCAAACTGGATATCGGGCCTGCTAGCCGTTAGGTACAGGTGCGAGCCAATAAGCTTCCTGTGGAGTGATTGGTCAACCAGCTTTCCGGCTTCATCAGCACTAATTTGCACGGAAGTGCTCTTGGGGGTTGACGATGATTTGGAAGTGTTCATTCCAAATTTGTTGAGAAGCTCCTTGCTGTATTTTTCCAGGTTGATGAAAATCCCTGTAGGCAACTGCTTTACCTATCAAACCTAGGAAATAACTAAGTTCTCCCATCATACTCATTTCAAATTTACTTTGCATGAGATGAGAGAACCTTTGACATAAAGCAAGGTTAGTTGAACCAAATATAATGTCATCTACATAGATTTGAACTATTAGAAGGTCATCGCCTTCCTGTATTTTGAACAAGGTCTTGTCCACGGCACCTTTCTCAAATCTATTATCGGTTAGATACTGGGATAGGGTCTCATACCATGCTCTAGGGGCTTGCTTAACTCCATACAGTGCTTTCCTTAGCCTGTATACTAGATCGATGCCGTCTGTGTTGGCAAACCCTGGTGGTTGTTCAACATAAACTTCTTCGGCAAGGTCTCCATTTAGGAATGCACTTTTGACGTCCATTTGGTATACGATAAAGCTCTTATGGGCGGCAAATGCTAAAAATATCCTAATAGCCTCTAGTATGGATACAGGGGCAAACGTTTCATCGTAGTCTATGCCTTCTTCTTGTCTATAGCCTTGAGCGACTAGTCTGGATTTATTTCTTATAATTAGTCCATTTCGATCCTTCTTGTTTCTAAACACCCATTTGGTTCCAATAACTGATTGATGCGTAGGTCTGGGTACAAGATACCATACATTGTTTCTTTCGAAACTGTTAAGCTCTTCTTCCATAGATGTTATCTAATGAAAATTATTTAGAGCTTTTATAGTATAAACATGTTCGGACTGGGCTAAGAATATAGCAATAGTGCACATATTGAGTCTTCTAAGCTCGGATTGAGATTTCCATTCAAGGAATGGTGATATATCAGTATCTAGTTCTTCTTGTGCACACAGTACATTTCCTTGTGTACTCTGTATTCTCCTGCGGGTAGAAACACCAGCATTAATGTTTCCAATGATCAGCTCTTGCGGTTGATCTCTCAACCATCTTTGATCGGGTTCTAATTCGGGGTCCCGTACTATATCTTGAGTTGCTGTAGTTTCAGCTTCAGCTTGTACAGCATTGGCTTCATCTACGTCGATTCTTACAGCTACGGGGTTGATTTCTAGGTCAACAACAGGTTCTATGGGAGTTGGTGGATCTAAGATGGAAAGTTGTTGGATGTTCTGAGTAACAGCTTCTACTCCTGTAGGGTCATGGTGAGGTTCGTCGAACACAAGATGAACTGATTCCTCGATCGTCAGCTTCCTTTTATTAAAGATCCTGTAAGCTTTGCTGACGGAGGAATATCCTACAAATATTCCTTCATGTGACTTCTCATCAAAGTTTCTAAGTTGATCCTTACCATTATTCAACACATAGCACCTGCATCCAAAAATGTGAAAATACGAAACTAACGGAGTTTTGTTGTTCCATACCTCATATGCTGTTTTGTTGTGGTGCTTGTTGACGATACAGTGGTTTTGAGTGTAGCATGCTGTATTGGTTGCTTCACCCCAGAAACGCTGTGGCAACTTGTTTGCGGCAATCATTGTCCTTGTTGCTTCTTTCAGCGCCCTATTCTTTCGCTCGGCAACACCATTTTGTTGAGGTGTATGGGCAGCTGAGTATTCGTGTTTGTTGCTACCCAAAATATTATCCGGAGATAGATATTGCTGGAATGGATGGGATAGCAAACAAATGCAAGAGCACTTCCGAGAGAAAGATAAATAACACAAGATTTGCCGGGGTTGTTAGTCCCGGGCTTGAATGCTCTCGCGAGATATTATTAATACCGATATTCGGGGATACAAGTATTAATGTAAGAATACAATTACAATGAGTGTAAAGTTTCTTGTTATCTTAGCTAGTGAGCGTGTAGATTGCCGGAAGAACCAGATTTGATGCTCTGTGAGTTCTTGTAACAAAGGTGATGTACGGTCGCGGCGGTGAGAGATCGACCGCCTCTCACGGCGAGTATATAGCTGGATGTTTGGGCTTCTGGGCTTGTGAATCCCTTGGAATCTGTCTAGTGGAGACTTGCGCTTCGCCGATCGTCTTACGGACGAGAGATTTGGAGAGAGAAGTCCTGAGACGGATTAGGTGAGATAGCCAGAGCTTGATGATGTGTGTGTGTTCTTCAAGATTTCCGTGGATGTATCGGAATGTGAGAGAATGGACTCGAGCGTAGGTCGAATGAATTGAATCTGTATATTCATGAATCGGGAACTGTAGAGTGAATTCGAGCCGTTGGTTCAAATGAATTTTAATCGGAATCGAGAACCGAGAACCTTTTTCCGGTAGGAGGAGGTTCTCTATTTATAGGGCTTGATACGCCGGCGATCGCTTTACCGCAATATAATAATCGGGCGATCGTCTTTTAGCACATGGGCCTGTCCCTCGTAGTCTGCAGGAGTTGTTGCGCCAACTACTCGGTCGCATGGGGAGGTTACACGCGTCCTGAGTTAGTCTGATGCGGCCCTACGACAACTTTCGGCGCACATGCCGGTAGGTGGGGTAGGTGACAGGCCGTGGTCACATGTCTTGTCTGTCGGCCAAAGATCTTTTCTGCCGCGAAGATCTCGGCGCCTTTGGTGGATCTCGCACGTGGGTGCTTTTCGAGATCCAGTCCTTGATGGTTTTGATGGGCGATCGTCTCTGCTCGGGCGCAGTCGATTGCCCTTAGCCGGTTAGTAGAGCAGATCGCCCGGTGCCAAAGGGCGATCGCCCGGGAGTCGATCGCCAGTACCTGATGGTGGTTTGATATCTTCGACTTGGCGAGCTAGTCGTGGTTTGACTGGAGTTGACTTGGTCGCTCGGCCTTATAGTCGATCGCCTGTCGGGATGAATAAATCGTGACACAACAATTGCCCCGGCTCGCTCATACGTTGGAAACGTGGGGTGAGGTGGCTTTCTTGGCGATCGCCGAATTTTTGACGAGCGACCGAGTGTTTTATTGAACTAGCGATCGTCTTTGAGCCGATATGTTCGATTCGACGACTGGTTGGACGCTGAATCACAGGGAAAAAGCAACGGGCGTTGAAAAGTCTCTGCGCACGTGTCGGGCTTCTATTGGAGGACGCCAACGGTCATTAATGACTCCTCGGCCGACGCGTCCTTGAAAAGACGCGTACGCGGGTCTCGAGGGGTCAACCGTGCGCCGTTTGAGATCCGACCCCGAGGTTTTCCTTTATTGCAATCGGGTCCCTGCTTTCTCCTATAAAAGGGGGCGCGGGGCTGCAGCCTTACTCACGCGTACGCTTTGGAGAAAGAAGGTCCTGTGCCGAATTTTTGAAGATCTAAGCGCCGATCGTCGATCGATTTCACTTTAGGGTAAGAAAAATCCTTCTCTTCCTTTCTAACTCAAAATGGCCGGAACCTCATCGTTTGGAGCGGGAACCATTCGCCGCCGGACATCGGCCGCCCAGGAGAAACTTCTTCCGTCTTCCACAGAGACGGCGGCAAGCAATTCGTGCCGGAATCGACCAGTGAAGTTGAGGCTTTGTTCAATGAGGCCGATGTTGCTAGGAGTCGGGCTGAGGAGAGACGATCGCAGATCGAGAGGGATCTCGCGATCGGGGCTTACCGGGAGCAACATAGTGATTTTGGACGGGCCTATAGGGCCTTTCTTTGAAATAATGGATAGATTGGCGGTCCTACTCGCGATTCGATTTCGGGGATATTCGGTCGCTTATCCCTATGTGCTCCCCAAGCGGTCGCAGATCGTGCCGCGCAGCCGATCGTTGTGGTCGCTCGGCCAACACGGAGCTCGACGTCCGTGAGAGATCGGCCGTCTGGAGGACAAGATTCCATGTTCCTTCGATGTGGACATGTTCGCGCCCGCGGAGAATGAACGAGCCGACCAGCCTCCGATGGGTATGGTCGCAGTGAGTGAGGCCGTTATGGAGGCCGGCCGCGCTTCTCTGCCCTTTGCGGTCTCCCATCTTGGCCGCTTGGAATGTGGCGCCACTTCACCGACGCCGAACGCCCGGCTCCAAATCATATGCACTCTCACCTTTCGGCGGTCACCGCCTGTACTGCCTCCGTCGCCGTTGGAGATGAACTATTTGTTTAAACCGACGGCACATAGAGGGTTGGTCGGCGGTTACCATATTCAAGGCCGATCGGCCGGGTGATTCATGGAGTTCGAATAAGATACGGGCGATCGACGAAGTGGTTCTCGGGTCGCCGCAAGTGGAGAGCTTCGCGGCGAAAATCCCACAGCGAACCGGAGATCCCCACCGAATTTCGGGAGAGGAATCCCGTGGGGTTTAGACTCTCCCTTCGCTTGGATGTGTGTTGGGTGATCTAATTTGATTTACTTTTGCAGCTTTCATATCCCGGCGATCGAGGAGCCGCCTTTCGACTTCCTCGTTGTTTGGGAGCGAATTAGGAGCTTGTCGGACGACGACCTAGACGCCACTCGGATCAACAAGGAGAGTCGCCGGTTGTCGGCTCGACTATTCCGCTTCCCGAGACATCTCGCGGTGCCAGTATGACTTTATGCGACCTTCAATTTCTAAGCGATCGCCTTATTTGAAGATAGTGTCGACCGTTAGTCGATCGTCTTTAACTGCAGAGGTTCGTTTCTCGCTTTTTGGAGCCTCCGGAGGAGATCGCTATGTCGAACCCAGGAGTCCTAGGCCGTCTCAAGTCGAAGAGGTCGACTCGGGTTCCACCCGTCGCATTGCCTATAGTTCCGGAGGCGGTGCCTCGTGCGGAGCCGAGCCTCGCGTAGAGCAGTCGAGGTTGAGGAGGAAATTCCGGAGGGGCTTCGGGCGAATCGCAAGAGGCCGAGGCCGCAAGAAACTTCGTTTCTGCCCGGGCGATGAAGTGCCGATCGCCGCGCCTCCGATCACCATCGTTGCTCCGAGCGCGAGCCGCCCTCTGCTTTCGCGGAGACGGCGATCGCGGAGGCGGAAACTCCTCGAGGGAAACCGGTTGTCGGTCGGGATCCCGAGAAGGCTGAGAGGTAGATAGCATTTCTGTGTTGACAATTACATCTGCGTAGGAGTTGTATTAACCTTGGTGTTTTGGTGCAGGATCCGTCGCAAAGACCCGTCTTGTCCACCGATGGTCGTGGATTTTCTGGCGAGTCGATCTCCTCGCCATTCCTGCGACATTCCTCCCTATGTGAGCAAGGCTGCTTCTGCCTTGCCGAAGGCGTGGACAACTGATCTGGATGCGACCGCCCGGCTGCGATCGTCGAGTTCGATGGATGCTGTTGTCGCCCTTTCTCTTCAGACGGCGACCATGGCCATCCAGGCTGCTCAGGAGTTTGAGGGGCGGCCCTCCACTATTCGCCTTCAGGAGGATCTTGAGGCGGCTCGGAAAGAGAACGCCGAGTTTGCTGACAAGATCGCAGCGATGGAGAAGGACTCTGGAGGCGGCCAAGCGGGCGAGCCATGAGCTTGAGCCGAGAAGAAGGAGACCGAGAAATTCGAATGGCGGTCGACCGGTTTCGGGACCGATGCAGAGTGCCGTCCAGCGAGGAATGTTGCTGAGGAGGAGGCCGATCGCGAGCAGGTGACGATCGCTCTACCGATGAGCGAGCCGGCGAGGCGAAAGAGAAGGTTGCCGCGAGGAGGCCGAGCTCCAGGGATCGCAACAGGCGATGGCCGAGCTGAGAGGAGAGGTCGAGGCGACCAAGGCCGATCCCTTCCAAAATTTGGAGTATGTCAGCGAGTTCGCCTATTACTTGGCGTTCGCCGACTCGATCCGAGCGGCTAAGAAGGGAGGCTTGGAGGTCGGTCCTCTTGCCGAGAAGTTCAAGTCATATGCATTGGAGCATCCTCTCAATTCGGCTTTCTCCTTGCCGATCTTGGACCTGGCGGACATCGGTGTGGATTTGAGCTGGTATCCGTCTCCAGACAGTCTTGCTCATCCCGATGCTCCGGAAGATGAGGGAACCGCGCCGAATGCTGATGGTGAAGGCCCGGCAGGGGCCTGAGGCGCTTCCTTTTTGATGTTTTTAGCTTACTTGTAGCTTTGTAGTTTTCTTTTTGTAGCACTTAGGCCTTCGGGCGACCGTGTACTCTATTTTTTCAAGTAATGAAATGAGCATTTGTCTTTCTGACTTATCTCTTGAATGAATGGTTATTTTTAAGTCTTTGTTTGACTTTGTACAAATGTCTGAGGAGAGATCGTTGCGAGGGTAGTTCCAAGTGAATTGATAAACTCATAAGACAACTTTTTACAACAAGTTCGATCGCTGCACTACATCTGAAAAAATGACGATCTCCGTATGTGGTTGAATAGCGACGATCGTCGTGTAGGTAGTCCGCACTCTTCTTGCCCCTTGTTTTTATTCACTTAGTGGAAGTAAGGGGATGAAAATAATTCCTTGAGCGAGCGGTCTTCAAGTTTGTCGAATCCTCGGGGACGGTCGTCCGTCCTGAGGAACCGTGCACGATCGCGGAGTTCGATGGACCGACTCCTTGATCATGTCTTGATGCGCGAAGACATTGAGTGTCTCGTGACTCACTTTATTATGAGGGTCCTCTCATAGCCGCCTCGCCTCGTATTTAAACGAAGGGCGTGCGGTCTCGGTCTAGAGGAGTCCTTGCGCGGGGCAGCGTCGGATGAATCAACTCCGCGCCCGCGGCTTGTTAGCTCTGCTTCCACCTCGGCCAGCCATGGAGATGGCCGACCTCGACGGTGTACGTTGAGACGGGGTTGCGGCACGTCGCATTGTCCGGGTTCACCATGTTAGGTGATGAGCCTTTGAGGGCGAGCGATCGTGTCCACTGATTAATTTTGGAGGGCCCTCAGACTACGCCGGCCTCGTATTTAAACGAAGGGCGGGCGATCTTGGCCTAAAGGGACCTTGCATGGTCTAAGCGAATGGTTCCATCGACTACCAGGACCATGGCTGCACTCTTCCACCTTGGATCGTTATGTAGATGCCGACCTTCGACGGTGTACGTTGTGCGGGGGAGGCGATCTCGTGCCTTAGTCCATCATGTTATATGGTGAACTGTAGATGGCGATCGAGTCCTCCGGTTTCTTGAATAAGGAGGGAGATCGGGATGACTTCCGTGGTCTCCTTCTCTTGATTGAAGAATATAGAGACGGTCTACGACGTTGATCCAGTGGTCTGCTCGTAGGAGCTTCCCACTGTTTTGCGTTCGACTCGGACGATCGTCTATAGAGATAGGCGGGGGCTTCGCTAAACCAATAAGTCGTCCAACTTGCCCTCCTCGAACAGTCTCCAGAGCCGCTTGAGGAGGTCGCGGCAATTGTTGGTCTTTGTGGCGGACTCTTGTGGTAGGCGCAATATTGATTGTTGTCCAGTGACCGTGGTCCCTTATCGCCTTAGGCTTTTTAGCTCTTCGTGCCCCCGATGGCATAGAAAATATGTGCCGGAGTTCATTGAACGTATGGAGGAGATGGGCTTCCATGTCCTCGAAAGCCACGGAGATCTCCGGTGTCTTGGCGATCGCCTTCTTTGCTTTGGCGATCGCTATCTTCCGGGCAAGAGGTGGCGTTTCCTCGTCTATGCGAGGGTGAGTAGCCTTTGCTGGCCAGAATTTGGCGGCTTTAGCGCGGAAGATCGTGTAAGTTGGGGGATATCCTTGGAGAGATGTCGAACATGGGAGAGTGACCGTGGAATCCCCCATGACCGAGTAGAGAGCGAGCTCATCACCGACGGTTCGCCGGTGAGGATGATTTCGTCTACCCGGTCGATGTAATCTGCGTCGATTCGTCTTTCCCCGCTTGATTTTTATCATGCGCTGGGGCCTTCTCGTCTGGCGACCTTTGCCGGGCGAAGTATGACGTGAAGTCATCCGCCGATTTCTTAAAAGAGGTGACCGATCGTGGTGGTAGTGAGACGTACCACTTATGGGCCACCGCCCAATGTCACGGAAGATCCGGCACTTGGTTGCATCGATGCCCCACACCTACCATGTAAAGTCGGAATTTACTCAAGTGGGTTTCTGGGTCCGATCTCCCCTTATACAGAGGTGTTTTAGGAGGAGCGATCGTTGGTTGTATGGGGGCAAGCTCGATGTGGACCGCGAGTGGCTCGGTCGGCCCGGCGATCTTCTTGCTGGTGCTTGCCCTGGCCCAAGAGTGCTCTCATCTCATCGAGCCGTTGCATGGCGGCCATCGCCGTGGCTCGACTGCTAGCGGCTCGCGATCGGAGCGAGCCGAGGCGGTTGAGTACCGAGTCCCCAGCGATCGGGCGGAGTCGGATGGGCCGACATGCGTCGGCCGTGAAGTGAGTAGGCCGAACTCCCCGGTGACGGATTCGGATTCCGTCTTCTCAAGGTTGGAAACAGAGTGCCCGGCCGCCGGGATGGGTCGCGTCCCCAAGCGATCGAATATGGATCCGTCCGGTCGTGCGAGAGCCTTTCCTCGCGAATCGGGCTTTTGACGATCGCTCGTTCGGTAGCCCCTGAATTTCCGCTTTCCCATGCGACGGATGATCGAGGAGTTATCGCGGCGGCGCGCATGCTCTCCGTCGCTCCTCCAGATGGCCATAGCCTCCTCGATCTGTTCCTCGGTTTGGAACCGATCGAGTGAGAGGTTGGGGCCATCTCTCGGATGCGGGATCGAGAGTCTCGCGTTGCCGCGCTTCCCCTCGTCGGGCCGGGGTTCTGACCGAGCCGGGAAATGGTGTCCGGTTCGAGAGTAGCTTTCTTGATGGACCGGCGGATGTCATGATTCTCAAGGTTTTCTTTGAAGTGCGGTGAGTGTCACTTCAGTATCCGCCCGAGAACAGTGAGTGTTCTTCGGGACGGTAGAAATAAAAATATGAGGGTTAGATCCTCCTTCTAGCGCCAATTGTTGCTACCCAAAATATTATCCGGAGATAGATATTGCTTTGGAATGGATGGGATAGCAAACAAATGCAAGAGCACTTCCGAGAGAAAGATAAATAACACAAGATTTGCGGGGTTGTTAGTCCCGGCTTGAATGCTCGCGAGATATTATTAATACCGATATTCGGGATACAAGTATTAATGTAAGAATACAATTACAATGAGTGTAAAGTTTCTTGTTATCTTAGCTAGTGAGCGTGTAGATTGCCTAAGAACCAGATTTGATGCTCTGTGAGTTCTTGTAACAAAGGTGATGTACGGTCGCGGCGGTGAGAGATCGACCGCCTCTCACGGCGAGTATATAGCCGGATGTTTGGGCTTCGGGCTTGTGAATCCCTTGGAATCTGTCTAGTGGAGACTTGCTGCTTCGCCGATCGTCTTACGGACGAGAGATTTGGAGAGAGAAGTCCTGAGACGGATTCCGGTGAGATAGCCAGAGCTTGATGATGTGTGTGTGTTCTTCAAGATTTCCGTGGATGTATCGGAATGTGAGAGAATGGACTCGAGCGTAGGTCGAATGAATTGAATCGTATATTCGGAATCGGGAACTGTAGAGTGAATTCCGAGCCGTTGGTTCAAATGAATTGAATCGAATCGAGAATCGAGAACCTTTTTCCAAAGAGGAGGAGGTTCTCTATTTATGTGGCTTGATACGCCGGGCGATCGCCTTTACTGCAATATAATAATCGGGCGATCGTCTTTTAGCACATGGGCCTGTCCCCTCAGAGTCTGCAGGAGTTGTTGGCAGTCAACTACTCGGTCCAATGGGGAGCTTACACGCGTCCTGAGTTAGTCATATGCGGCCCTACTGACAACTTTCGGCGCACATGCCGGTAGGTGGGGTAGGTGACAGGCTGTGGTCACATGTCTTGTCTGTCAGCAAAAGATCTTTTCTGCTGGCGAAGATCTCGTCAGCGCCTTTGGTGGATCTGCACGTGGGTGCTTTTCTGAGATCCAGTCCTTGATGGTTTTGATGGGCGATCGTCTCTGCTCGGGGCGCAGGTCGATTGCCCTTAGCCGGTTAGTAGAGCAGATCACCAGCTGCCAAAGGGCGATCGCCCTGGGAGTCGATCGCCAGGTACCTGATGGTGGTTTGATATCTTCGACTTGGCGAGCTAGTCAGGGTTTGACTGGAGTTGACTTGGTCGCTCGGCCTTATAGTCGATCGCCTGTCGGGATGAATAAATCGTGACACAACAGTGTTGTATCCCATTTTCCGAACAGTATTGCTCTATAAAGCGGTTAGTAAATTCTGTACCTCTGTCGGAACGAATGAACACGATACTCGATCCCTTTTCATTTTGAAGCTTTCTCAGGAGCTCGGGCAGCTTTAATGTTGTTTCCTTCTTCTTGCTTAAGAAAATTATCCAAGCATGCCTGGAGTAATCATCAACAACAACAAGATAGTATTTCTTACCTCCCAAGCTTACCGGGTCTACAGGACCATAGAGATCCATGTGTAGCATTTCCAACACTCTGTGGGTTGAAAGGTAGGATTTGGTCTTCAGGGTGGACTTGATTTGCTTGCCTTTTTGACATGGTCCACAGACACTGTCTTTTTGGAATGATACATTTGGCAATCCTCTAAACAGTCCCTGTCTTGAGAGCTTGTTGATCGTCTTGAAATTGACGTGAGACATCCTCTTGTGCCATAGCCAGCTTAGATCTGTAGTGCCTTTGGCAACTAAACAAGGAATAGTGGAGCTCGTAGGCATCCAGTCAGCAATGTACATATTACCTGATCTGCTTCCTGTGAGCACAACTTCTTTGGTTAGGATGTTCTTGACTCTATAATGATCTACATAGAATTTCACCGAGAACTGTTTGTCGCAGAACTGGCTAATACTAAGTAGATTGTACTGAAAGCCTTCAACATGAGCTACGTCGGTGACTTTGAATTTTCCGACAAGAAGGTTTCCTTTTCCTCTTGTTCTTCCTTAGATTTATCACCGAATACGACTTTTGGACCGCGACCTTCTACGAAATCTGATAGCTTGCTTCTATCTCCTGTCATGTGCTGGGAGCATCCGTTGTCGAAGTACCATATGTCCTTCTCCAAAATATTCTGCAGCACATAAATTATGTAGATTTAGGTCCCCTTTGATTGTTGGGTCCGTGAATGTTAGTGCCTTTTGGTACCCAAATTTTCCTAACAACAATTGGTTTACTGTAGGTTATATTTGGTACATATTTGCGGTATCTACGTGGGGCATGTACGTAGTTACTGTATCCATGTTAATCATTATGCATGTAAAAATCAGGGTTATTATTATTAATCCAGTACGTATGCCGTCTCGGAGGTGGAGCCATTTTCTTTGGCCATACAACTTGCCTTCTGGGTCTCCAATTGGATTCCTAACGCTGTTGTTGATACTGTGCGGACACTTGCTGTCTCGATGAATGACGAGGCTCCTGTATCTAATATCTAGGCGTGCTGCACTAAAAGTACTGCCGTGCAGGCCTTTGGTATTTGGATACAGCCTTCTTTCTGAACGGCTATTGGCGCTGTTGATATGCTCGGGGAGCATGTTGTTGCATGCGCCTTACAGGTTGAAATGGCTTATGGTTCCGCTGTCTTGAATAGGATTGTGGGGGCGGAATGGCAGCCTTAGCTTTTCGCGGTGCAGGAGGTTCCTTCACAGGACTAGGAGTATCTTCTGATACAAGAATGTGTTCCACACTCTTGACGAACACAGTACTAGTTTTCCCTTTGTTGGAAAATGAGCTGTATCCTAAGCTACTTTTACCATGAGCATGTTGCCCACTGCTTAGAATTTCTTCCATTCGTTTGGATGATTTCTCGAAAGATTGCAGAATGGTCTCAAGTTCGCTTTCTCGTTTCTCGAGAGTATTAAATTTAGCTTGAAGTAGAACAAAATCATTTGTCTTGCTTCCATTTTGAGAATTAGTCTCACTTAGTTCATGAGAAAGTTGATGATTGCACTCCACGAGTTTTTCATGCTCGACCTTGCTGTTTTCACAATCAATAGACATATTTTCATAATTTATTTTTAGCAAGTCGTTTTCTTCTTTCAGCTCTATGTTGGAAAGTTAAAGCTGAATGTTTTCATTTTTCAAAGCCTCGTGGGCTTTTTGAATATTTTTAAATTCATTCATCATGTTTTCGAAAGTATGCGATGCATTTACTGGAGTAATTGAGGTTGAGCGTACCTCATCATCGCTATCTTCTTCTTCCGGAATGTCTTTTGCCATAAAGCACATATATGCTTTATCTTCGAATTCATCGTCAGATGAGTCACTTTCAGTGACTACCTGAAGACATTCTTCGGATTTGGATGGTGTCGGGGAGGCTTCTGATTCTCCTATCAGTGCCTTGAGCTTGTTTTTCCAAGCACGTCTTCGTTCATCCCTCTCTTGTTGCTCGGATTTCGGCAACTTTTGAACTTTGGGATGAGGACATTTGTTTGCATAATGTCCTGGTTTCCTGCAATTATAGCATAGGTTAGCGTCACCAGAGGAAGTTTCAGTACTTACCTTGTGAACATGCTTGGGCCTGTAGGGAGTCTTTCCAGACTGCTTGATGAACTTTTTGAATTTGTGCATGAGGAGCGCCATTTCATCTTGTGACAGGATATCGTCGTCGCTGTCAGCATTCTTGTAATTTGGCTTTGATGGGCTGGGCATGCTGTGTCGACGGTTGGATACAGTGTCTAAGGCTGTAGTCCTGGCGGGAGATTCTTCAACTTTCTCTCTCTTGTCTATATCATACTCGAAAGCTTTGAGGTCAGAAAAGAGATCAAAGGTAGATATTTCACTAAGGTTACATGACACATGCATAGCTGTGGTCTTAATGTCCAATCGGGCAGGGAGAGATCTGAAAATCTTTAAGTTTTTCTCCCTTTGGGTATAAATTTTGCCCAAAGCTTCAAGTTCACCAACAATTCCAGTGAATCTGAGGTCAAGTTCCTCAAATGTTTCAGTTGGTTTCATTTCAAAAGATTCAAATTGCTGAGTTAATTTGGAAATTTTATTTTCTTTTGAGAGCTCAGTTCCCTCACAAATCAACTTGAGTTTATCCCAGATTTCCTTGGCTGTTTTACAGCTCTTTACCTTCGAGAATATGCCTTTGTCGAGGGTGACAAACAATGTATTCTTCGCGACTTGTCGAGGTTGGCGCGCTTTCTTTCATCTGTGGTCCATCGCTCGCGCTCCTTCTCGAGCATCTCAGCATGGGCTTGGCCTTCAATCCTTGCGGCCGTATTTACCTTCATGATCTTGATGGGGCCATCCTGTATAACAAAAATCATCTCTTCATGCATTGCTGCAAGATGAGCCTCCATCCTGATTCTCCAATCATCAAATTCATTAATAGAGAACATAGGAACTTTGTTGATCATTGATATATCCATATGAGAATGTAGTAATGAAAAAGACTGTTTTATAAAATAAGTGATTTTGGATCTGATTCGGTTAAAAATACGACTGATTCTTTGTAGAATCAACCGCTCCGATACCACTTGTTGGCCACTAATTATACTGGATACAGCTTGGAAAGTGTTTTTAAACAACAAGATGTACTGTTTTAAATCTGAGTGCGTAGCGGAAGTCTTAAATACAGTAAGTTGCTGAGGATACAGCAACTCGATTTGCAGTGTATACTTAAATAATCACAGTTAATAAAACAATAAAGGCAGAAGGTAAATAACACAGTATTTATAGTAGTTCGAGTTAAACCCCTCTACGTCTACTGGTCCTCCACACAGGAGTAAAAATTTATTATAATTACTGCGTACACAACTACGTAATTATAACAACACTTAATCAATATATCGTTCACACAGATTGGTTTGAGCTAACACTTTGACTGGCTTCTTCACACACATTTCTGAAGCTTCGTCTTCTTCAATGCAAGTCCTTCACACACAGTTCGGGAGTAGCAAAGATTCCTCAATCCACACAGGGCTGATATGAGTTTGTTCAAAGATAGAACAGGGTTGAACAACAACTATGACTTTCTGGGGTATAAGCTAATGATGTGTTGTTCAAGGTTTGAGCACTGTATATCTCTTATATCTGAATAGCTGAAAGCTTGGGGAGATATGTTTTGCTCTGAATATTTCTTGTAAGCTTGATCGTTTGTAAGTCGTGAATAATTTGTAGATTTTCAGTCGTTCTTTTCATGTATTATGATCTTCAAACTCTGGAGATATATATATAGAGCCTTTTGAAATATATCCGTTGGGCAAGATTATGTGACAACTGATATTTGACTAAGATCCGGATATTGCGGGATTTTGAAGATCTTCTGACTTACAGTATTTAAATACTTTATCCTTTAGTATTTAAATACTTCTTTATCAACGGGACTTGACTTCTAGTGAATACTGAAGATTCTTTCTTGTCCTGTTGAGCGCTGTATGGAAGATATCACTGTATTGATATTCGAGACAGCTTCCATACTTTGGCTTTGCGGGACTCTTTGTTGTATGATCAATATACTGTATGGATGAGACTGCGAGAGGTCTTCGATACATGGTTGATACTTGATCAGCTTTTCGATACAGTTAGAGGTGGTATCCAGGATTTGGCATTTTGTCAAAACATTCTGACAATACGGTCGATATAGGAATTGCTTATCTAAGCAGTATCGATACAGGGATTGGTTATCCCAACAGATGCCAAATATTCGATCCTCAGATCCGATCCCCGCCAGAAACCCTCACTTCCGTTTATTGCCCGTGGCCATTCGCCAAGTGGGGGATTGATCTGATCGGCCCCTTACCTAAAGGACGAAGAGGAGTACAATACGCCATCATCGCAGTTGATTATTTCACAAAATGGGCTGAGGCCGAGCCCATGGCACGTACAACCGAACAAAAGATAATAGATTTTATTTGGAAGTCGCTCATCTGCCTGTTCGGGATCCCTCAGTCCATTGTCTCCGATAATGCCAAACAATTTGACAATAATAAATTTCGGGCCTTCTGCGACGGCCTCCGCATACGAAACAACTTTTCCACACCATAATATCCGCAATGCAACGGACAAGTCGAGGTAGTTAACAAAATTATAAAGAAGCACCTCAAGACCCGCCTCGAAGAACTCAAAGGTTCCTGGCCCGAAGAACTCCCTGGAGCCTTGTGAGCTTATAGAACAACGCACCGGTCCGCACTAGAGAAACACCTTTCTCCTTAGCTTTCGATACTGATAAGTGTCAGTTTTATACACTTATCCATGGTTTGTATCGATAAATTTCACCCATAATTGAGCTAGTCTACTCGTTTTTGCTTTTAATTAATTAGTTTTTAATAATTTTATTTTTATCGGATGATAATGTACATCTAGTCTTAATCGGATTGAATTACTGATTTACTCAAGAAATAACATATTTATAAATTATTCTCTTTGTTGAGTTTTTATGTATTCATGTTGTAGGGTTTTTCGAGACGAGTTCAGCAGTCTTTCCGGATTCAAAATCAGAATTATATATCAAAAGTTATCATCCGAAGAAGATTTGGGGCAAAAACGCAAAGTCTGAGAAAATATGGGCATAGAATGAAGTCTGAAACTCCATACGGGCGTAACAACATAACATACGGGCGTAACTCACAAAACAAAAATCCGTAGCCTAGTTACGGCCGTAACTACTGAATGTTACGGCCGTAAGTCATCCATGTTACGGCCGTAACTCCTGAATGTTACGGCCGTAACTCTTGGCAGATATTGATCATTGTATAATTTTTTATACTTTTGGTCTATTATTGAGGGGATGGCTGACATTGATCCGATCTATTGTAATAATGCTGGAGTTTGAGAGCTATTAGATGACTTTAGGTGTATAAATAGACCCCTTAGATCCATCATCAATCATCATTCATCTTATATTTTTCCACTTTTTGTAAAAATTTCTTTTTGTGTGAAGAACACACTTATGTTCTTGAGTGATTTGTGTAATAGTGGTATAGCATATGTTGTTCAGAGAGTTTATTGCTTCTTTCTCCTTTATCTACTAAGAGAGTTAGGATCAATTCTTTCTCTTTTTCAACTAATAATGATCACTCAAGCTTGTATTATGTTTATTAAACCCTTCATGGGCTAAGTTACTTAAGTTGGGATTATAAACAAGGTTAGTCATGTTATTTAAGTTTGTATAAAGATCTATTGTGAATTACTTATTATTGTGTGTGATTTTCATTGTTTTAACAATATTTATTTATTTGGCCAATAAATGACGATATTTATGGTCTTCATATGTTTCGAAAGAAAATATGTTTGATTAGATCAAATGATCTTCACTCTAAGTTGTTCTAGGGGATAGAAATATACCTCTAGACCTTAGATGATTCTTTGAGTTATTTTCATAAATCCTAATGCTATGTATTGAAGCCAATCAACATAGAAATATAGTGGATTGGTTCAATATACAAGGGGCGTTTTATAGTTCGAAAGAGAAACCGTCTTTTTAAGGAAAATCGAATCTACACAACATAATAAGTAAATTCATCTTATGATCTCCTATACATCTTCTATAACTAATGATGAACTAAGTTTGTAATCCCAACTATTTCATTTTATCTTTTATCAATCTATTATTAGTACAATCTTTCATTTCCTTGAATATTAGAACTATTATTGCATTTTCTTTGCAATTGTCAAGCCAAACTCTTTAATTGTGTGTTTCACTCATCTTAGTATCTATAAAAATAGACTAATATTGTATAATTCAAATTATAACCAAACTTCCTCGTGGGATCGATAAACCAGACTCAAAAAGTCCACTTACTACTTGATACGATATCGTGCACTTGCGATAGTTACACTAAGAACGTGTCAAGTTTTTGGTGTCGTTGCCGGGGAAGTATAAGTGTTATTTTTGAAATCTTACATTGTAAACTATTTTTATAGATATAATTTCTTGGCGTTGTAACTTAGTACTCAATTGTGTTTGTCCGGTCAAGTGGCGGATAACGGTACTCCATGACTATTAAAGTCGGATTTTTCAGTTTCCCACAACAACTGATATTTGTAGATATTTTATCCTTTTTCATTTTTTTTTGTCATGGATGAAACTTTGAATAATATTGAACAAATATTTCCCTTTCTAAGCAAAAAAGTAATTTTAAAAATCTACAAAGCTAGAATTGAAAGGATGAGGTTGCTTATGAATAAAAGCATACATTTTGATATTAGATTCACAATTGAAGCCAAAGTAAGAATAGCAGGTGAATTCACAGAAACACCGACTAGATTTTTATCAGGGCTTGAAAAAAGTTCATATGCCAAGAAACGACGAGCAAAGATGATAGCTGTTTGCTATAAATGTGCTAGATGGAACTGTAATTTAAAATGTCGATCTTTAGGAATTCCATCTACAAACAGATAAGATAAAATTCAATTCATTAAGGGTGGTCTGAATAAAGAGAATTTAGATGATATCGAAATTTCTCTTGACACGCATCCTAGTGGACTCGTACATTACGGAATTCGATGTTTGTGAAATAAATTCAAACCAGAATATGAACAACGTCTTGGGAATCTGACGTTAAAAGACCCTATTTGCCAATTTGTAAGAAAATTGGATGGGAAGCTTCTCCCCGACTCATAGAAGGCATTTAGGCCGTTTCTGAACGTAAAATCAGAGAAAGATGTGAGCCACAATCACAACTACTGTACATACACGTGAGTATCTTTTATTTTTGTCGTATGGTGAGATTTTCTGAATAAAAAGTGTGATACGCAATAAATGCATTCATTATTCTATTGAGTAGTTGAAGCGCAATCAATGCAATCACAAATTTGTTAAACAATTTTTACCTTCTTTTTCTTCTATAAATAAACATTGTGCTTGTTTCTTTTATTTATCCCTCAAACTTGTACTTTTCTCTTTTTCTCTCAAAATTAATTTCTTTTCAAAAATGGAGTCATCATCTTCCACAAAAAAATTTAGCACAGTCTGCATTTTTGTGGAGCTAGTTATGGAAAAGAGGCATGCTTTACTGAATCAGCCCACAACTTGGGTCATACCTTAGGAGAAAAATGCATTCATGTAGTTTACGGAGGAGGAAGTCTAGGATTAATGGGACGAGCTGTTGTTCCTGCCTATATGGAAGGAGTAAGAGTGTTGGGAATAATTCCAAAACCTCTGGCTGAAATTAAAATCACCGGGGCAACTATTGGAGATGAGTTTAGATCTGTAAATATGCAAGATCGCATAACTCACATGATAAATAATTCTGGCGCCTTTATCACCCTTCCCGGTGGTTTTGGCACCCTTGAGGAACTTTTTCATGTGGTTACCAGAGCCCAGCTAAATGTTCATCAAAAACCAATAGGTCTGCTTAATGTCAATGGTTTCTTTGATGGTTTACTATCTTTCATCGACTATCTGCTGAAAAGGGTTTTATTTCCGAGCGTGCTAAACGAATCATAGTCGTTGCAACAACACCAGAAGAACTAATCAAAAAACTCAATGAATTTGTTCCTCAACCAGATCCAGCTCTAGCTAAAATTGTCTGGATGTAAGATTTTACCATGAGAAAACGAAAAGTGGATTCATTCCTCTCCCTTTGATAACCCATGTCGGACCTCTTGTATTTTTACTTTCTGTTGTGTGTAAAAATTGTGCTAAATGATGGTAGCTTAAGGAGTTTCTTCTTGATCTCTTGACGCGCATCTATTCACGATTTATGTATTGTTATTTTATTGATGTAATTTTTATTGTTTGTTTTTTATAAAAGCATTGATGGCAGCGTAAGGCGACTCTTCGGACTTTCTTGAAGCGCATCTTAATAAATTGTGTTATACTTACGAGTATATTTTATTTTCTTTTGTTGTTTGGCTCGTATATTTATTCTCTTGCAGATTCTAAAAGGCGTTAGCTCAAGCATCAACTTTCATATCAGGGAGTATTCTGTTTTTCTCCTTACTTTTATTTTATTTTTTTTTATTTTTTTTTAAAACTGAGGACAGTATTATTTTCAAGTTTGGGGGTGGTATGTTTAATTATTTTGGTGTTTTGGTATTTTGGTGTGTTTTGATTATTTTGGTTATTCGCCTTAATTTTTTTTAGTATATATATATATATATATATATATATATATATATATATATATATTATTTAGATTTGTGAGATTTCTAGATCTGGCCATAACACCAATAAGTTAGCTATATACAAGCTTCTAAAATCGTTTTAACTGGTTAAAAAAATTGTATATTCCAAAATTTTTGAGCCTTAATCTCTCTTTCCAAGCCTTGTAGTTATCATATAAAATCGAATCATTCGTTACCTTGAGAAAAGAAGAATCAGTCGGTTGCTGAAAAATAGAACTGAAATTTACTTAATTTGTGGAGTTTTTGATTTTTCATGCTTAGCTAATAAATAATTTTCTACAAAAATTTTATTCCCTAAAAAAAAGAAGTCATTGGTGAAAAGAGCTACATATTAGCAAATAACGATGTGAAAGCTATCACCTAAAAAAAATGACAAAAAGGAGAAGTGTTGAGCATCAACAATTGCCTAATTTTGGGGATCCTAAAATTTTGCGAAAAATAAAGGACTAACCATTGTTGGTGCGTAGCTGCCGTCTCACAAAAAAGTTGGTGAAAAGAGCTACACGTTAGCAAATAACGGTGTGATAGCTATCACCTTAAAAAAAGATAGAAATTGTGTTGGTGAAAAGAGCTACACGTTAGCAAATAACGGTGTGAAAGCTATCACTAAGGGATGTAGTTTATGAGCAGATCTGAATTAATTAGCGGCTGAATTTCAATACACTCGATTTCGCGAAAAATCACAATATTTGATGACGCCAATGAAATTCTTCTTCATATTGAGTCGAAAAATAAACGAGTGATCGAGAGCAACCATTAAAGGGAGTCGTGTGAGTCACGCGTGGGAAAGAAATAATCAACCTTTTGGGGGGAAAACCTTGCATTTTGGAATTACAAAAATAAAACCGTGTTTTAACTTCAAAATCATTAGTAGATTTATTTTGAATCTTAATTCATTTATATCTACTGTATATAGCTGGTTGTTGTGTATTAATGGCATTTTGATCTCCTTTTCTCTTTTTATATAATTATTTTTCTTAATTTATGTGTGTATTATTATTTTTGTGTCTTATTTTTATTTTTTATCTTTGGAGTATGATTAATAAAGAGTTTTACTCGGGACTAGCAAGAATTCAAATTTGGGGGTGTGATAAGTGTCAGTTTTATACACTTATCCATGGTTTGTATCGATAAATTTCACCCATAATTGAGCTAGTTTACTCATTTTTGCTTTTAATTAATTAGTTTTTAATAATTTTATTTTTATCGGATGATGATGATGTAAATCTAGTCTTAATCGGACTGAATTACTGATTTACTCAAGAAATAACATGTTTATAAATTATTCTCTTTGTTGAGTTTTTATGTATTCATGTTGTAGGGATTTTCGAGACGAGTTCAGCAGTCTTTCCGGATTCAAAATCAGAATTATATATCAAAAGTTATCATCCGAAGAAGATTTGGGGCAAAAACGCAAAGTCTGAGAAAATCTGGGCAGAGAATGAAGTCCGAAACTCCATACGGGCGTAACAACATAACATACGGGCGTAACTCACAAAACAAAAAGTCATAGCCTAGTTACGGCCGTAACTACTGAATGTTACGGTCGTAAGTCATCCATGTTACGGCCGTAACTCCTGAATGTTACGGCCGTAACTCTTGGCAGATATTAATCATTGTATAATTTTTTATACTTTTGGTCTATTATTGAGGGGATGGCTGGCATTGATCCGATCTATTGTAATAATGCTGGAGTTTTGGAGCTATTAGATGACTTTAGGTGTATAAATAGACCCCTTAGATCCATCATCAATCATCATTCATCTTATATTTTTCCACTTTTTGTAATATTTTCTTTTTGTGTGAAGAACACACTTGTGTTCTTGAGTGATTTGTGTAATAGTGGTATAGCATATGTTGTTCAGAGAGTTTATTGCTTCTTTCTCCTTTATCTACTAAGGGAGTTAGGATCAATTCTTTCTCTTTTTCAACTAATAATGACCACTCAAGCTTCTATTATGTTTATTAAACCCTTCATGGGCTAAGTTACTTAAGTTGGGATTATAAACAAGGTTAGTCATTGTTAGGAAAACAAAGACCCTGTATCGAAACAGCCGGGATATCCGATCCCTGTATCGAATGGTATTTGATAAAGAGGTTTTGACATATATGCCAATCCGAATACAGTAAAGGAAACTGTATCGAAGCTTTGAGGCTTTATCCTATATCGAAGACCTGCCTCGAATCAGCATATAGTGAAGCCCTTCAGTACAGCAAGAAGTCTTGTAAAAGACCAAGTATGGAAACTGTCTCGAAACTCCAATACAGTTATCTTCCATACAGCTCACAACAGGACAAAAAAGGAATATCCAGAAGTCTAGTCCCGTTGAATAAAGAAGTATTTAAATACTCAAGGATAAAGTATTTAAATACTGCCAGTCAACAGATTTTCAGAATCCCGCTAAATCCGGATCGTGTCATAATCCCGTTGGAACGAAATCTCATTCAAATGGATACATCTCAACGGATATATACTTCAGAGACTATATATATCTGATGAAGGTATTGAAGATCAGTTACCAATCATCAGAGCAAAACATATATATCCAAAGATTATTGCAATTAAGATCTAAAGAGATATACAGTGCTCATCATCCTGAACAACACTTCATCAGCTGAAAGCTCTTAAAGTCAAAGTTGTTGTTCACCATCTGTTCTATACATTGAACAAACTCAAGATCAGCCCTGTGTGGACTGAACAATCTGTGCTTCTCCGGAACTGTGTGTGAAGGATTTGCATTGAAGAAGACGAAGCTTCAGAACTGTGTGTGAAGAAGCAAGTCAAAGCATTAGCTCAAAACCAATCTGTGTGAACGGTTTAAGCTAAGATCTTTATATCAATCTGTGTGAACGATATATTGATTGTGTGTGTTGTTATAATTACGTAGTTGTGTACGCAGTAATTATAATAAACTTTACTCTGTGTGGAGGACCAAGGACGTAGAGGGGTTTACCTCGAACCACTTTAATTACCGTGTTATTTACCTTCACTTTTAATGTTTTAATTATCATGATAAATTAAGTATACACTATACACTTAGTTGTCAGATCCACAAAGAACCTCATCAGATCCAAGACTTCCGCTATGCACTCAGATTTAAAATCCATACAGTTTGTAGTTTAAACTATTTTCCAAACTGTATCCAGTATACTTAGTGGCCAACAAGTGGTATCGGAGCGGTTGATTCTAAAAAGAATCAGTCGTATTCTTAACCGAATCAGATTCAAATCACTTATTTTCAAAACAGTCTCTTTCATTCCTGTATTATCAGTATGGATACTTCTATGATTAACAAAGTCCCTATGTTCTCTATTAACGAATTTGACGACTGGAGAATTAGGATGGAGGCTCATCTTGCAGCAATGCACGAAGAGATGATTTTTGTTATACATGATGGTCCTATCAAGATCATGAAGGTAAATCCAGCCGCAAGGATTGAGGGCCAAGCCCATGCTGAAATGCTCGAGAAGGAACGCGAGCAATGGACAACAGATGAAAGGAAGCGAGCCAATCTCGACAATGTGGCTAAGAACGCGTTATTTGTCACTCTTGACAAAGGCACGTTCTCAAAGGTAAAGAGCTGCAAAACAGCCAAAGAAATCTGGGATAAACTCAACTTTATTTGTGAGGGAACTGAGCTCTCAAAAGAAAACAAGATTTCAAAACTAACTCAGCAATTTGAATCTTTTGAAATGAAACCAACTGAAACACTTGAGGAACTTGACCTCAGATTCACTGGTATTGTTGGTGAACTTGAAGCGTTGGGCAAAATTTACACCCAAAAGGAGAAGAACTTAAAAATTTTCAGATCTCTCCCAGCCCGATGGGACATTAAGACCACAGCTATGCGTGTATCCTGTAATCTTAATGAAATATCTACTTTTTATCTCTTCTCTGACCTCAAAGCCTTTGAGTATGATATTGACAGAAGAGAGAAAACGGAAGAATCTCCTTCAAAGGTCACAGCTCTCGCCGCTGTATCGAACCGTCGACACAGCATGCCTAGCTCGTCGAAGCCCAGTCACAAGAATGCCGATGATGGACGACGACATCCTGTCTCAAGATGAAATGGCGCTTCTCATGCATAAATTCAAAAGTTCATCAAACAATGCTGAAAGACTCCTACGTGCCCAAACTCGTCCACAAGGTAAGTACCAAACATCATCCGGTGATGCTAACTCGTGCTATAATTGCAGGAAACCAGGGCATTATGCAAATAAATGTCCTCATCCCAAAGTCCAAAGATTGCCTGAGGCCGAGCAACAAGAGAGAGATGAAAGAAGACGTGCTTGGAAACACAAGCTCAAGGCTCTGATTGGAGAATCAGAAGCCTCCCCACACCATCCAAATCACAGAATGTCTTCAGTGGTCATGAAAGTGATTCATCGACGATGAGTTCGATGATAAAGCATATATGTGCTTTATGGCCAAAGATGTTCCAGAAGGTGAAGACAGCGACGATGAGGTAAGTTCAACCTCAGCTATTCCGTCAAATGCATCTCATACCTTCGAAAATATGATGAATGAATTTAAAAACATTCAAAAGGCCCATGAGACTCTAAAAACTGAGAATATACAGCTTCAATTAACAAATTTAGAGCTGAAAGATGAAAATGACTTGCTAAAAATAAATTATGAAAATATGTCTCTTGATTGTGAAACCAGCAAGGTCGATTTTGAAAAACTCATGGAGAGCAATCATCAACTTGCTCATGAACTAAATGGGGTTAAAACCCACAGTGAAAGCAAGACAAATGATTTGGTTCTACTACAAGCCAAAATCACAACTCTCGAAAAGAGAGAAACTGAACTTGAGACCATTCTGAAGTCGTTTGAGAAATCGTCCAAAAGAATGGAAGAAATTCTGAGCACTGGGCAACATGCTCATGATAAAAGTGGCTTAGGATACAGCTCATGTTCAAACAAAGGGAAAACTAGTACAGTGTTCGTCAAGAGTGTGGAACACATTCCAGAATCGGAAGATACCCCTAGTCCCGTGAAGGAACCTGCTGTACCGAGAAAACCGAAGGCTGCAATTCCGCCCCCGCAATCCTATACCAGACAGCGGAATCATAAGCCATTCCAACATGTGAGGCGCACTCAACAGCATGCTCCCAGAGCATATCAACAGCGCCAACAGCCGTTCAGAAGGAAGGCTGTATCTGTAACACCCCCAATCCGCTTAGGGACATTACACGCCGTAGATCCTTCCCGCAAGGATCTACCAGGCAAGAAACCACAAAACAAACCCACACATGGTCAGTTCGACCAAAACCTAAAACCGTACACCGATTAGGTCTCCCAAAATACAACATAGCAGTACAACCGACAAACTAAAATACATCTCGATCACAATTCACACAACAAGTCCATCCTCTTAAGGATGACAAAGAACTAGAGATAAATACTTGGTCCGACAGATCACTGACGGATAACCGACTACAACGGTGATTAGTATCGCTGCTTTACATCATCCTCCATGCCGATCTTGTGGTTTCTCCCTCTCAAATCGGAATACCTGAAAAACATAATAATAATCCCCCAATGAGGGGTTAGCAATGGAAATCGCTAGCAAGTAACCAAGCTATACAATTATACATCAAGAATACAACCGTTATGAAAGTAATGTTTCGACAAGGTAGTAACACGATCCCCGAGTCTAAAGTCGTTTGAAAATTATTTCCTTTAAAACATTTCATGTGAATCCCTCCAGAAATCATTTTAAGGGATTATTTAGAGACTTCGGGGATCTTAGTGTAAAATTATGAAATATGAATGATTTTCCTTTCCAAAAAGGTTTTCTTTCAAAATCATACAAATGATTTTATTCTCAACCCGAACCTCAATATAATCGGGATTTAAGATTCAAACATAAACAATTCAGAGATATCAAATCAACAGTCAAAACGTCTTCGTGGCCCCGAAAGGTCCCACCCGGATTAGCTCATCAAAAATAAACTCAAACACACTCATAAGTTATCTTGACATCGCACTCGCAAGTGACGATTCTCGGAGCCCTCTCCAGACCTGCCCGATTAGATAACCTTATGGTCAAATCGTAACGTCTGGCCGTACTCGCAAGCACGCGCCTCCGGAGGCCTCGACGGACCCTACCCGGATAACACCATTCAAACACGCCCATAAGTTATCATGACATCGCACTCGCAAGTGCCGATTCTCGGAGCCCTCCCCAGACCTACCCGAATTGATAACCTTATGGTCACAACGTAACGTCTGGCCATACTCGCAAGCACGCTCCTCCAGAGGCCTCGACGGGACCCTACCCGGACAACATCTCAATTCGCTAAGATAGACAACAACAACAAAGGCACAATATTCACTACAACTAGAAACATGTAACATATAAGTTAATGTAACATAACTTCCACAAAGGCACAACATTCGCAGCACACCATCATTCAGGAAAAAGGCTAACGAGTTAATAATACAAGTATTACGCGATTCCACAATTCCTCGGTTAACTACTCATTTCTAGTATCCACCTTAAGCACAAAATAACATGAAATGGTTGTTATCATTCTTCATGAAACTCAAGTTACGTTTGTAATTACTTTCATAAATTCGCATCTTCATTTAAAGTAAGTTACGGTTAATTATACCGTCACTAACAAGTCCACGTTAGATTCACGACACATCACATTCTCAAAGTATAAAGAATATAGATGAGATACTCGCCTCAAGTCCAAAGCACGCGAAGCAACGGGAAAGCTTGACCGGAAACCCTCAAATCCTCCAACAAATTGCAGAATCCCGTCACCGGAGAAGATTTACTTGAGTCGGAGGAGGCGAGACCCTAGAAAACTGGGCGTTTCCGAAATCGACACCAAATCAGCCGTGATCAGAGGCAAACGAACCGCCTTGACGAAAGGAATTGATTGGTATATGGCACTAGATTGCAGGTTGCCGGAGATGGCCGGAAAAAGCAAACGAACGGTCGTCGGATTTGAGGTGGTGGGGGATACCGACTGGGGAACCAAAACGGGCTATGCTGCAATGCAGAATGACCGCCTGGCCGAGGAGAATCTACTGCCGGTGATCCGCGACCGTGAGTTGGCCGGAGGTGGCCGGAATTGGGCGTTGACCGATTTGCTTGAAAACGGTCAAAATGGACGTCGGGCTTAAATCAGTCGGAATTAGTGTCGGCGACCATGGGGCTATTGTGCGAAATGATATTTCCGGTCGAATGCAAGTGGTGTGCCGACAAATGGTGACCGGACGGTGGCGGAAACGGGCGGCGACCTGGGCGGAGATTTAGTGTGTTTTCAGGAATTTGCAGGCAAGAGTTGGAAGGGTAAACAAGGTTTGACCGCTCAAATTTTGAGGGTAGACTCAAAAAAATGAGACGAACAATCTGCAATTCGCCGGAGCCGGAGAGGAGGCCGGACGCGCCTACACGTGCCGACGGGCAGGGGCGAAGAAGTGAAAATCGCCCAAGTCTGCTCCCAACGAGATAGAGAAGAAAATGACGAACACGGTCAATCCCTGGATATTTAAACACGATTCCGACTACCTGAGGGTTCGAAATACGACAACGGAAGTAATACCTCCAAACTTTGGAAAATTATAAAATGGCCCAAAAAGTCCGAAAATCACAATATGACATCAAACAACAAAACCGAAGTTCACAACACGTCTAACAAAGTTAAACGGACTTATATGAAACACGAAATCGTAGTTTCGAACCACCATCACACGAATTGAACCAAATAGCGGAAAAAGTCGCTCAGAACACGGATTCGGGTAAAACAGCCTCGAAACAAACTCGGATGACCAAACACACAGAAAAAAATATTACTAAAATGTCAAAACGCTCGCAAGCGAGTTCTGGAAGCCAGAAAAAATGTCAAAAATGGAAAATTGCCGAAAGAGAAAATCACGGGTATTACATTCTACCCCTCTAAAAAGAAGTTTCGTCCCGAAACTTAAAAAAAAAAGAAAGGGTGAATTCACAAACAACAAAGCACGACCGACAGAATCTCAACGGTCTCGACGAGTCGATCCCGATACTGACGCCGAAACACGATTCTGGGAGACTTCATGGAATAATTCACAATACTGAACTCTGTGGCCCTCGAGTCCACAGTTATAACAAGTAATCAGTTGTGAAGGACAATTAGCTTGCACATGACCTACAACGTTGCAATTGAAACACCTCCTAGTCTGACTAGGAGTCAAAGCAAACGACTTGGAACTCTTGGTTCCACCGAACGAAGAAAATGAAGGTTTCACCGAAGGACTACGCGAAACTCGACGAGAAGAAGTTTCGACTCCCACACTATCCGAAACATCTCCAGACGTCCTCTGCCTTTTCGGCTCAAGCAAAGGCCCAGTAGATAATGATGCCATCTCGTACGCCATGGTTCGATTCTGATACTCTCTCAAAGTAGCACAAGTGAAACCCGACATATACTGTCGAATCTATGGTCTCATCCGCATATCAAAATGACGGATTTTGTCTTCCTCGGTTCTCACCTGCCCCTTCACGTAAGCGAGCTGTCGACTATAATCGATAATATCCTGCGACATGGGTACATCCTGCGGCTCGGCTAGATAAAAATCTCGGATTCTCTGCTCTCGAATCGGTTCCGGACAGAACTCCGCTTCCATCAACTTCTTGAACTCATCCCAAGTAACAGCATGATCCTGAGGCTCAACGGCCTCCCACCAATTAGCAGCATCACTGTCGACAAGGAACTGAGCTATAGGAATCCTCCGTTCCTTTGGACAACCAACTGCCCTGAAAATCTTTTCCAATTGGAAAAGCCAACCGTCCCAGCCCAAAGTATCACCTACGCCCGCAAAACGGGGAGGACGCATACGTACCACTTCTCTAAGCCACTGAGTCGACCCGACGTTCTCGGTCACGGCAGTGTTACGCTGAACCGCCTGGGTCAAATGAGTCATCTGGTCTGCCACCTGCTGAAGTATAGTAGCAACACCGATATCAACGCCGTCACCGGCAGCATGATCCTGTTTGCGTGACTGATTGCCACGGCCCCGGCCCCGACCTCTGGCCCTCAACATAATAAACTGAACAACTGTTTGTTAAAACGAAACATAACAACACATAACATCAATCACAAAAGAAAGTCCATACAAGACACACTGCGAAGCACATATTTTTTTTTTTCTAGCAAGAATTACCATAGAGTGTTCACACAATAAACTCATATCTGATCGTTCTCATAGATTCGAAAATGAATATTTCCGACAACAACATTTATCAAGTCATCACTCACTAGAATCAAGCACATGAGTAAACCATTCGAAACATTCAACAAATGCCCGAGGCATCAAGCGCAGCTATCACCACATATACGACAATATCATCAAATTTCGAACCATTTTCAACTGTTATCACCGTTTTTGAAATAAAACCAAACTCTCATAAAACTTCACACTAAATTTAGCCAAGCTCATCGATTTACCAATAACCAAGAACATCTCGATTCAGTTGGACTTTCAAAAATCTCAAGTTAAAATTTTTGAGTTAAAGCACTGAAATTTCCGAAGTTTATCAAAGTTCAAACCTTTTAACAAGAGTCACGAAAAATAGTTTAATGACCACATATTCGAATATCATCAACATGAGGAATGATATTAGTCAACACATGTATCTCTCGAACATAATTACCGGATGCAAATAAAAAATGGAGTTTCATTCCCAAACACAAAAATGCTTGTAATTATCGCTTCTTCGTGAAACAGATCAAGGATTTCTTATTTGAAAATTTTGAAAGGTGTGAAAAATATTTTAGAAAACTTGTCGTTCCTCGTAAAGTGGAAAGGACTCAGTCTAGAGAAAAAAAAATTGAAATCATCAACATCCTGTTCCGTTTCGAAGCGAAACTTTCGAATCTTAGCAAAAATTCCCAAAATCCTTTCGATCATAACCAAAATGACGGTAATATTTTACAATATCCAAAACACTTTAAAACGCCTACTTCAGATACCGTCTGGTGGTGTCATTTGAAAATACAAGACTAACTCGTCAAAGTTTAACCTTTTTCAAAATCCATGCAAAATTGTTGATTAACCGCACCATCGAAATATTTTCAAAAATCGGTTCTTTACAAATATACTCAGGCTCATACATACAATCAAGAAAAATGTTCTCAAACCTACACGCAACGGACATAATTACAACTATTTAAAAGCAATCGAACTTGAAACTACCTGCCCAATCGGTGAACGAGATTATAAATCCAACCAAATATAATTCGCGAACACCAGTTCAAACATAAGTCAAAACTACCCATCTGAGTTCCTCACAAACTCTACCGTCGATACATTCTCTAGAACATGTCAAGATTCAGAGTTTTCACATTTTATTGCATCGATCGATGTCCAACCATCAATACATTCAGTTCAATATACACACGATATAACACAAGTATCGAACACAGATATCACCTTACAGCACTACACAAACAAAATTACGAACCACAATCTTCGCACATACAGGAAATCATGAACTACCAATACCTCGCATAAAGAGGAGACTTACGTCCACAGGCCGCACGGAGATGATGGCTGCACCACTAATCACAACGAATCACAATTGATCACAACGGATCACAATGATCACGCTTGTTCACAATTGCTCACCCGGGTGACACGACAAGACACGACTCCAACAAGACACGACTCGACAAGACCCAACTAGACCCAACTGCCTAGGTTTTCGCAAACCTAAGCTCTGATACCATTTATGTAACACCCCCAATCCGCTTAGGGACATTACACGCCGTAGATCCTTCCCGCAAGGATCTACCAGGCAAGAAACCACAAAACAAACCCACACATGGTCAGTTCGACCAAAACCTAAAACCGTAGACCGATTAGGTCTCCCAAAATACAACATAGCAGTACAACCGACAAACTAAAATACATCTCGATCACAATTCACACAACAAGTCCATCCTCTTAAGGATGACAAAGAACTAGAGATAAATACTTGGTCCGACAGATCACTGACGGACAACCGACTGCAACTGTGATTAGTATCGCTGCTTTACATCATTCTCCATGCCGATCCTGTGGTTGCTCCCTCTCAAATTGGAATACCTGAAAAACATAATAATAATCCCCCAATGAGGGGTTAGCGATGGAAATCGCTAGCAAGTAACCAAGCTATACAATTATACATCAAGAATACAACCGTTATGAAAGTAACGTTTCGACAAGGTAGTAACACGATCCCCGAGTCTAAAGTCGTTTGAAAATTATTTCCTTTAAAACATTTCATGTGAATCCCTCCAGAAATCATTTTAAGGGATTATTTAGAGACTTCGGGGATCTTAGTGTAAAATTATGAAATATGAATGATTTTCCTTTCCAAAAAGGTTTTCTTTCAAAATCATACAAATGATTTTATTCTCAACCCGAACCTCAATATAATCGGGATTTAAGATTCAAACATAAACAATTCAGAGATATCAAATCAACAAATAAACGCCTTCATGGCCCCGAAAGGTCCCACCCGGATTAGCTCATCAAAAATAAACTCAAACACACTCATAAGTTATCTTGACATCGCACTCGCAAGTGACGATTCTGAGCCCTCTCCGCACCTACCCGATTAGATAACCTTATGGTCAAATCGTAACGTCCGGCCGTACTCGCAAGCACGCGCTCCGGGAGGCCTCGACGGACCCTACCCTGATAACACCATTCAAACACGCCCATAAGTTATCATGACATCGCACTCGCAAGTGCCGATTCTGAGCCCTCCCTGCACCTACCCGAATTGATAACCTTATGGTCACAACGTAACGCCTGGCCATACTGCAAGCACGCTCCTCCAGGCCTCGACGGGACCCTACCTGCACAACATCTCAATTCGCTAAGATACACAACAACAACAAAGGCACAATATTCACTACAATCGAAACATGTAACATATAAGTTAATGTAACATAACTTCCACAAAGGCACAACATTCGCAGCACACCATCATTCAGGAAAAAGGCTAACGAGTTAATAATACAAGTATTACGCGATTCCACAATTCCTCGGTTAACTACTCATTTCTGGTATCCACCTTAAGCACAAAATAACATGAAATGGTTGTTATCATTCTTCATGAAACTCAAGTTACGTTTGTAATTACTTTCATAAATTCGCATCTTCATTTAAAGTAAGTTACGGTTAATTATACCGTCACTAACAAGTCCACGTTAGATTCACGACACATCACATTCTCAAAGTATAAAGAATATAGATGAGATACTCGCCTCAAGTACAAAGCACGCGAAGCAACGGGAAAGCTTGACCGGAAACCCTCAAATCCTCCAACAAATTGCAGAATCCCGTCACCGGAGAAGATTTACTTGAGTCGGAGGAGGCGAGACCCTAGAAAACTGGGCGTTTCCGAAATCGACACCAAATCAGCCGTGATCAGAGGCAAACGAACCGCCTTGACGAAAGGAATTGATTGGTATATGGCACTAGATTGCAGGTTGCCGGAGATGGCCTTAAAAGCAAACGAACGGTCGCCGGATTTGAGGTGGTGGGGGATACCGACTGGGGAACCAAAACGGGCTATGCTGCAGTGCAGAATGACCGCCTGGCCGAGGAGAATCTACTGCCGGTGATCCACGACCGTGAGTTGGCCGTAGGTGGCCGGAATTGGGCGTTGACCGATTTGCTTGAAAACGGTCAAAATGGACGTCGGGCTTAAATCAGTCGGAATTAGTGTCGGAGACCATGGGGCTATTGTGCGAAATGATATTTCCGGTCGAATGCAAGTGGTGTGCCGACAAATGGTGACCGGACGGTGGCGGAAACGGGCGGCGACCTGGGCGGAGATTTAGTGTGTTTTCAGGAATTTGCAGGCAAGATTTGGAAGGGTAAACAAAGGTTTGACCGCTCAAATTTTGAGGGTAGACTCAAAAAAATGAGACGAACAATCTGCAATTCGCCGGAGACGGAGAGGAGGCCGGGCGCGCCTACACGCGCCGATGGGCAGGGGCGAAGAAGTGAAAATCGCCCAAGTCTGCTCCCAACGAGATAGAGATGAAAATGACGAACACGGTCAATCCCTGGATATTTAAACACGATTCCGACTACCCGAGGGTTCGAAATACGACAACGGAAGTAATACCCCCAAACTTTGTAAAATTATAAAATGGCTCAAAAAGTCCGAAAATCACAATATGACATCAAACAACAAAACCGAAGTTCACAACACGTCTAACAAAGTTAAACGGACTTATATGAAACACGAAATTGTAGTTTCGAACCACCATCACACGAATTGAACCAAATAGCGGAAAAAGTCGCTCAGAACACGGATTCAGGTAAAACAGCCTCGAAACAAACTCGGATGACCAAACACACAGAAAAAAAAATATTACTAAAATGTCAAAACGCTCGCAAGCGAGTTCTGGAAGCCAGAAAAAATGTCAAAAATGGAAAATTGCCGAAAGAGAAAATCACGGGTATTACAGTATCCAACCACCAAAGGCCCGCACGGCAGTACTATCAGTACAGCACGCCGAGGTATTGGATATAGGAGCCCCGTTATCCATCAAGACAAAGAGATGCCGCTCAAGATCAACAACAAGATTGGGAATCCACTGGAGACCCGTAAGACAAGTCATAGGCCTAAGAAAATGGCTCCACCTCCTAGACGGCACTCGTACTGGAATAATAATAATAACCCTGAATTTTACATGCATAATAATTATCATGATTATAACGACTACGGATATGCCCCCTGTAGATATCGCAACACTATACCAATTATGTCCTACAGTAAACCAATTGCTGCCAGGAAAACTTGGGTACCTAAAGGAACTAACACACATGGACCTAGACGTACCTGGGCTTTTAGGCCCGCCGGTTTTGGCCCTAAACCGGCCCTAAGTCAACGGTTTTAGCCCGGGACCGCCGGTCAACGGGCCCGAACCGGACCGGGACCGGTGCTAGGGCCGGGGGGTCGGGAATTGGACCCGCGATGGCGGCAGTTCGCCCGGTCCGAAAAGGCCTCGGTTTGCATCGGCCGGCGGCCGGCCGACCGACGGGCCTAACGGGAAAATTGAAAAAGGGCAGCATTCAGGCCGATCACGCCAAAATGCCAACGGCTATGTCCTTTGGAGCTGGCGCCCCTTCCCCACCCCCAAACTTCCCCATTAATCCCCCCTTTTCCCTACCCATCCCCACTATAAATACTACATCTTCCTAACTCAAAATTCACCATTAATCACACTCTAATTCTCTCTAAAAATTCAATCTCTACTCTCTCTACTCTACTCTCTATTTACTATCTCTATGTCTACCTCAAAGAACAACACTAACAAGGGCAAGGGCAAGGCCATTGAACTTGGCCAACGAAGTGGAGGAGGAAATTTTCAACCTCAAACTCAAAGGCCTAGAAGGGCCGATTTGGCGGAGGACATTTCTAGACAAGTCGCCGAACGAATTCAAGCCGAAGAAGATGCCCGATTTGAAGAAATGGTTCATACGATGGAGAGCACGGATACGAATTTCGTGGCTCAACAAATGATGATGAACATGAAGAGGACGAAGAGCACGAAGAAGACGAACAAAACCAACCTCCTCCTCCGCCAACAAGTAAGCCTAAGCCTCTCAAGTCCGAAATCTTCGTTAAACATTTTAAAAGAGAATTGGCTCCTATCAACGAAGGAGAACCTCCTTTATCCGATGGTCGAAAGAGATTCATTGCTTATTGCAACTATTGCACAAAGCACTACAAATGGATCGAGAAGGGAGGCTACGGAACACTACAAAGGCACATGGAGGGGTTTCATCCATTCGAGTATGGAATATCTACTACTCAAACGCAAATTCGAGGTACTACTAGTTCAAATTCGCGACGGGTATGTCTTCTTCCGCTTTATTTAAATTTGAAAAAATCGATATGATGATTCTTGTGCTAGATATTGTTCCATGGAAAAACAACCTTTTAATTATGATGATATACTAACTTATGAAGATTCTTATAAAGATGGTTTGGGGCCTAATGTTAGCAAGGTAGCTAGAACTCATATGCTTAAGAGAATTAGGAGACAATGCTTTGACAAAAACAAGATTTAATGAAATATTTAGTTCGCTTGTCTCAAAAAGTTTCTATTTGTGCCGATGTTTGGACCGATGCTTATAATAAAAATAGTTACATGGGAATTACTTGTCATTGGATTGATGCAAATGGATTATGCAAAAACGCTTGATTGCCTTTAGGGAGTTTGAAGAGCCTCACACGGCTCAAAATATTGCTTTAATTATTATTACGGTTTTAAATGAGTATTGTTTGGTTAACAAGGTATTTTCCGTTGGTTTTGATAATGCATCGCGAACACCGCTAGTATTCCGAACTTGTTGAAGCATGTGCACCATCATTTGAAGGAAAATATTTTCATTCTAGATGCATTTGTCATATTTTAAATTTATGTGTTCAAGATGCGCTTAGTATTTTTCAAGATTCCGTTGTTCCTATTAAAAATGCCGTTAAGTATTTGCACAAATCAAAAACATTGGGGAAAAAATGGCAAAAATATTGTCGTGCAAAGGGTATTGTTTATACTTGTTTCAAATTAGATGTATCTCATCGTTGGAACTCTACTTATGAGATGATTAATAGTACACTAGAGTATAAGAGTTATTTATGCGATTTTTTAGGAAAGAGTTCTCAAACATGCAATTAGTTCTTAATGAGAGTCATTGGGATTCATGTATGGATTTGTATCGTTTGTTAAAAGTTTTTCATAATGCTACTAAACAATTATCGGGTGTTTATTATTGTACTTCCGTTAAAGTGTTGGAACATTGCATGTATATTGCCTTGTCTTTTAAGAGTTGTTTTAGTAGGCCAAACATGCAAGGTGTGATTTATTTTATGGTTCAAAAATGGCTCAAGTATTTTAGGAGATTCCTATGGTTTTCTTACTTGCTAAGTGCTTAGATCCTAAATGGAAATATGATGGTGTTTGTCAAATGCTTGGTATTTATTATGATGCTTTTGCTCAAATGGACTTGAGTGATGTTGTAATTGATGGTGAAGGGGTCTTCTTTGATCTTCCTTCCGTACACAAATCAAGATAGATCTTGATAGGAGTTTGAGATCTATTTTTCAAGAATATAGATTAAAACATGGTAGTGAGTTTCCTTCTTCTACAATGCCTTCATCTATGATGCCTTCATGTGATTTTCCTTTTGAGATGAATGAAAGTGATCCTTTAGTTCAACAAATGCATGGAATGATGCAAAATAGAGCAATGAACTTCCAATGGGGCAAGGTTATAGTGAATTAGATATGTTCTTGCAAACTCGTTTTGTATTTGGTGTTGAAGATAGTGGTCCGTCGATCGATGTGTTAAAGTGGTGGTCGAAGAGAGAGGAGTACCCAATACTCTCCATCATTGCAAAGGAGTTATTTGCCGTCCCGCATCCACCGTGTCCGTAGAACAAGCCTTTAGCATCGGAGGACTTATGCTAGATCAAAGAAGATCAAGGATGAAGCCGCGAACATTGAAGCTACCATGTTGCTCGACGATTGGTGTAGGGCCGACCTTAGAGCTCAAGAACCGGAATGGGACGATGCAAATGAGAGCGAAGATGAAGCCTTCACCGAGACGGATCGATCGGATGTGGAGTAGAGAGCTCAAGTCCTTTATTATTATTATTTTTCATTTCAAGAATTCAAGTGTAAAACTTCTTAAATTGTGCTTCACTTATTTGTTGTACTTTTCCTCATTTTTAATGCAAAATTATTGTCCTTATTTATTTGCAAAATTATTGTGTCCTTATTAATTTGTAATTTTCCTCTTTCTTAATGCAAACTTATTTGTTATACTTTTCCTTATTCATTTTTCAACAATTTAATGAGTTTTTAAATATTTAAAAAAATCAAAACATTAAGAATTATCATTTTCATTTCATAAAAGTAATAAATATACAAGAATAAAATAAAAAATAATAATAAAAGTTAAAAAAAAAAAAAAAAAAGCGGCGGCCGGACTGCTGGTTTTAGCCGGCTCTGGACCGCCTGGGTTTCTAGCCCAGACGGAGGCCGGCAAGTTCTGAGCCGGGCTCGGTCCCTTGTTTTGGGGACCGAGGACCGCCGGTTCGAGGCCCGAAACCGGCGGTTCCGGCCCGGCAGCACGTCTACATGGACCCAAAAATCAAAGGGGACCTAAATCTACCTAATTTCTTTGTTACAGGACATTCTAGAGGAGGATACCTGGTACTTTGATAGTGGATGCTCTCGTCACATGACCGGAGATAGGAGCAAGCTATCTGATTTTGTAGAAGGTCGCGGTCCAAAATTTCGCTTCGGTGATAAGTCTAAAGGAAGAACAAGAGGGAAAGGAAACCTACTTGTCGGGAAATTCAAGGTCACCGATGTTGCATATGTTGAAGGCTTACAGTATAATCTAATTAGTATTAGCCAGTTCTGTGATAAACAGTTCTCGGTGAAGTTCTATATAGATCGCTGTAGAGTCAAGAACACCCAAACCAAGGAAGTTGTGCTTACAGGAAGCAGATCAGGTAATATGTATATTGCCGATCGAAGCCTATGAGCTCCTCAATTCCATGCTTTGTTGCCAAAGGCACTGCAGATCTTAGCTGGTTATGGCACAAGAGGATGTCTCACGTCAACTTCAAGACGATCAACAAGCTCTCAAGACAGGGAATGGTTAGAGGTTTGCCAAATGTGTCATTCAAGAAGGACAGCGTCTGCGGACCATGTCAGAAAAGCAAGCAAATCAAGTCAACCCTGAAAAGCAAATCCTACCTTTCAACCCAAAGAGTGTTGGAAATGCTACACATGGATCTCTACGGTCCTGTAGACCCAGTAAGTTTGGGAGGTAAGAAATACTGCATGGTTGTTGTTGATGATTATTCCAGGTATGCTTGGATGATCTTTCTTAGCAAGAAGAAGGAAACAACATCAAAACTGCTCGAGCTCCTGAGAAAGTTGCAAAATAAAAAAGCATCGAGTATCGTGTGCATTCGTTCCGACAGAGGTACAGAATTCACTAACCGCTTTATAGAGCAATACTGTTCGGAGAATGGAATACAGCACGAATACTCAGCTGCCCGTACACCTCAACAAAATGGTGTTGCCGAGCGAAAGAATAGGACGTTGAAAGAAGCAACAAGGACAATGATTGCTGCAAGCAAATTGCCACAGCATTTCTGGGGTGAAGCAACCAATACAGCATGCTACACTCAAAACCGTTGTATCGTCAACAATCACCACAACAAAACAGCATATGAGGTATGAATAACAAAACTCCGTTAGTTTCGTATTTCCACATTTTTGGATGCAGGTGTTATGTATTGAACAATGGGAAGGACCAACTTAGAACCTTTGATGAAAAATCAGATGAAGGAATATTAGTAGGATACTCCTCCGTCAGCAAAGCTTTCAGAATCTTTAATAAAAGGAAACTGACGATCGAGGAATCAGTTCATGTAGTGTTCGACGAACCACACCATGACCCTACAGGAGTAGATGATATCACTCAAAACATTCACCATCTATCTATCTTGGATCCTCCAACACCCATAGAACCTGTCGTTGATTTAGAAATCAACCCCGCAGCTGTAAGAATCGATGTGGATGAAGCCGACAACAGAAGCCGAAGTCAGTATCCACAAAGATCTTTCGATACAAGACGGATCCTGAATTAGAACACGACCGAAGATGGTTGAGAGATCACCCGCATGATCTGATCATTTGAAACATTAATGCCGGTGTTTCTACTCGTAGGAGAATACAGAGTACACAAGGAAATGTACTTTGTGCACATGAAGAATCTAATGTCAAGTTTCACAGCTTCCTGAATGGAAATCTCAATCCGAACTTAGAAGACTCAATATGTGCACTATCGTTGTATTCTTAGCCCGATCGAACTGTTTCGACCATAGACGCTCTTAACAACTCTCATTGGATAACATCTATGGAAGAAGAGCTTAACGGTTTCAAAGAAACAATGTATGGTATCTTATACCTGCACTAACACACCAATCGGTTATAGGAACCAAATGGGTATTTCGAAACAAAAAGGATCGAAATGGACTTATCATAAGGAACAAATCCAGACTAGTAGCACAAGGCTATTGTCAGGAAGAAGGAATCGACTGTGATGAAACCTTCGCCCCTGTAGCGAGACTAGAAGCCATTAGGATATTTTTAGCCTTTGCCGCCCATAAGAGTTTTATCGTATACCAAATGGACGTCAAAAGTGCTTTCCTGAATGGAGATCTTGCAGAAGAAGTTTATGTTGAACAACCACCAGGGTTTGCCAACACAGACGGTATCGATCTAGTTTACAGGCTAGGGAAAGCACTGTATGGACTTAAACAAGCCCCTAGAGCCTGGTATGAAACCCTGTCCCAGTATCTAACCAACAACGGATTTGAGAAAGATGATGTGGACAAGACCCTGTTCAAGATACAGGAAGGTGATGACCTTCTTATGGTGCAAATCTATGTGGATGATATTATTTTTGGTTCAACTAACCTTGCTTTATGTCAAAGGTTCTCTCATCTCATGCAAAGCAAATTTGAAATGAGTATGATGGGGGAACTTAGTTATTTCTTAGGTTTGCAGGTAAAGAAGTTGCCTACAGGTATATTTATCAACCAAGAGAAATACAGCAAGGAGCTTCTCAACAAATTTGGAATGAACACTTCCAAATCCTCGCCAACCCCCATGAGCACTTCCGTGCACATTAGTGCTGATGAAGCCGGAAAGCCGTTTGACCAATCACTCTACAGGAAGCTCATTGGTTCGCTCCTGTACCTAACGGCTAGCAGGCCCGATATCCAGTTTGCTGTTGGAGTGTGTGCGAGATACCAAGTTGCACCTAAGGAATCACACTTCAATACAGCTAAACGAATCCTAAAGTACATTAAAGGAACAATGATGCAGACTATGGTATCCTAAGGAAGACGGATTCGATTTAGTTGGATACAATGACTCGGATCTCGGAGGTCGCAAGCTAGATAGGAAGAGTACAAGTGGAACTTGTCACTTTCTCGGACCTAGACTCGTTTCTTGGTTCAAGAAGAAGAAATTGGCTAACTCTCTTTCCACTACTGAATCAGTACTATCTGTCTTGGTAGGCCAGTATGCGATCCTTTCGATGCAAAGAACAACCGCCGACTATGGAATCGATGTTAGAGAGACTCCAATCATGTGTGATAGCACGAGTGCAATTGCAATCACGCACAATCCTGTTCTGTACTCGCGCACTAAGCATATCAACATGAAGCATCATTTTATAAGGAATCACGTCGAGAACAAGGATGTTCGCCTGGAAAAAGTTCATACAGACGTTCAGCTGGCGGACATTTTCACCAAGCCTCTCGACACAGCAAGATTCAACATGCTCAGACAAGAACTGGGAATGCTACAGCCAAACTCCCTGTACTGTTTTTACTCAATAATTGAGGGGGAATGCTGTAAGACCCAAGAATACAGTATCCAACGTTAATTATTTGTACACTCAGAACCGTCAATACAGCACTGTAGCGAGCGAAGACATATAAATCCTACTGTTGACGTGTGCAATAATTAAGGGGGAATACTGTAGGACCCATGAATACAGCATTAATCCAAATATTGCTGTATGGAATTCAAAACCTATAAGTACCTTTTTAAGAACGTCAGATCGACGCTGAAACAAAGACATGCTATAGGATCTTAATTCAGTATATTATATAATATTATTTCCTTTCAAAATAATTTTTGTCCACGTGCCCTGTTTTTATGTCAAACGTCATGTACATTAACTGCCTTACACGACATCTGGACAACTGAATCTCAAAAGCCGCGATGTTTTAAATTGTTTATTATTTTTAAAACCGCCGTTTTAGGCATTTAGGGTATCAACTTATGTCAGAAGTGAGACCCGCTGATATTTTAAACATTTTAATGGATTAGCGTACTAGTTACACTCAGTCCATCTTAACCGTTGATTTCAAAACTGGTTCCCATCCCTTAAAATCTGACCATTCGTACTCTACAAAACCCTATTTCGCCGCCCAACTATAAAAGAACTGAATCTGCCATTAGAGACTCTTTACGCTTTCTGCAAATTCAAGAGTTCTCAAGCAAAAACAGCCTACATACTTTTCTGCATTTTACTGCATATTTCGATTATTTTCTTGCACCTTTTTCTTAAGAAATCATCAATGGCTGGACAATCTTCTTCTCCTGCTCTGAAGAAATCTGCTAACATCATTGATGGCCGGATCTTCTCCAAACCTATCATCATTGAGCGTATTCTGTCAGAAACCAACGACGCAGAACCCATGGAATATATCATAACTCGTCTTCAACAACAAGGCCTCTATCGCCTTGGAAGCAAGACTGCTGACAAATACGACACCCATCTGGTTGAGGACTTCTACCTCAACGCCGCCATACGTTTTCTGTCATTGGCCCAAGGAGGTCATGTTGCTGACATCACTGCAACAGTCCAGGGAGTTGAGATCTATATCAATAACGATCTGCTCCAGAACATCTACAGGCTGCCCGCTGATGGCCTGACCATGGATCAACTTGAGACATTCGGGTCTCAAGAGCTCATTACTAAATTTTATGGACTGTTCACAGGGTCAAAAGTTGTTGACATGGTGCAGACTACATGTCACAAGAAAAACTTTTGTCTTCCTTATGTGTATCTTCATGATTTTTGCTCCAGGATAATTGAAAATCGAACCGGTGCGTTCGAGATGTGTACCAACTTGAGGTTCAGGATGATGGTGGCTATTCTGACCTGTGAAAAGGTCAATTGGTGCCAAATAATCCTGAAGCGCCTACAAGAGGAGGTGTGCAAACCTGCCACCCAGAAAAAATCCTTTGGTTTAATGTTGAACTATATCCTGATGAAGTGCGGACTGACGCAATCCGCCGATGCGAAGAAGAATAGCTCGAGGATATACTTAGGAGGCGTCAAGCCTACTGCGTATAACCAGAGCACCTTGTCTTGCAACCACCCGAGAACCAGACATATGCCAATTTCTGATAATCCAAGAGATGAATCCTTGAAGTTCCAAGAAGTGGAATCTTCAAAGAAGCGAAAGAGATCTCACAGCAAGAAACGCTCTGCTGGTGAGAAGCCCAAAAAGAGACTTAGGAGGCTTTCAAAAGTCAAATCTGCCAAGCCCTCTGAAGAAGTCTCCCCCGTGGCCCAACCCACTGACGAAGAACCCCGAGGCCAAACCCCTGCGGAAGAGGTGTCTCCTACTGTATCGACAGTAGATCCCGAGCCTTTGGCGGCTACGACGGATAATGAGACATCTGCCAACATTCAAGACTTTAGCGAGTCGGCTGCCCATTTGGAGCCAAAAGCTACTTCTCCTCTGCGGGATCCCACACCCGTACAGGATCCATCTTCCTTCAGGGCACCATCCCCTGTAAGGAGTCCCACTTCCGTACAGGATCCCATACCTGTACAGGAATCCCTCGATACAGCGTCTCCAGACACTGTACGAAGTCCCTCCCCTGACTCGATCATTAATCAGACACTTCTTTCGGTTCAAATTGAACACGCCTACGAAAGATTTTTGCAATGGAAAGGTTACAGGCTAGCTCCGTACGATACACTGTACAATTGGAGCGATTGGAGCCACGAAGAGAGATTCGTCTCAGAAGTGACGGACTCAACAGAAATTGAGGCCCTGATCCGATGGGACAATCCCTCCTGCAAAGAACTAATTGAAAGCCATCTTCTGCACAAATCTGACGCTCGGAGAAAAGGAAAGAACAAGTCAGAGGACTCTCCCACTAATCCAAAAGACGACGAAGATCATGACTCAGACGACGACGAAGATGCTTTTCAAGCAGGTCTGAGGATGAGTCGTGAAGAGGCTGAAGCTAGAGACGCCTCTCCACCCAGAGACGACGAAGGGCCTTCTACTCAGACCAATCCCCCTTCGCCACAGCATGAGATCATTCCCGACGAAGAGGAATCAGTCCCTCCAGTCGAGGAAGTAGAAGAAATTTTGGAACAGGCACCTGAGCCTGCTGCGACCGAATAAGCTGTTCCTGAAAGACAACAGGAGGATTCAGTCCCTCCTGTATCCATGTATGCTGAAGAATCTTCGCAATAGGAAGCTTCTCAACCCCCTGTCACCGAACCAGAGCAAGATGCTCCCGCCCCCTCAATTGTGGAATCCGAGGACGGTATCGAACCTGAGGATGTCCAACTTACTTCACACCCATCCGTGAATGTAAGAAGGTTGAACAGCTCTGGAGACCTTGACCAACCAGATTCTCCGATTTCTGCCGCTAGAAAAGAGCGCCTGCGTGCACTTGGCCTTCAAACTGTACTCATCCAGGATGCAGTAAATGCTCTATCTTCCGTTGAGAAAGCATTAAATTGGATGCAGACTTCTGCCGTGGAAGAAATGATGACTCTTCAACATGAAGTATCTCGTGTTGTCGAAGCATTCACTATTCTGCCAGAAGTTTTCAAACAAGCTTTGAAAATCATGGAAGATAAGCAGGAGCAACTGCTGAAGGAAGAAGCAACAAAAACGAGGATTGCTGAAGCCAAGACCGCTTGTGCTATGATTGAAAACAGCTCTCAACTGCGCACTCACGACAAATGCATTAAGGAAATGTCGCAGACGCTTTCCTCCCTTGTAGAGAGAATGACTAACATCGAGACAAAACAGGATGCTGCATTAGAGATCCTAGAACGTCTTGATGAAGCCAAAAAGGGGGAAGAGGCGAGAGAAGCTGCTAGGAGAATCAGGCTACAACAAGAAAGGGAATTTGAGGCTGCTCAAAACAGTATCACTGCCGAGTTGAACAAACTAGCACCTCCTTCCCAAAGTTTTAAGATTTCAGGCTCCCGACCGGAATTTCATGATCCCAATGTCCCTTGGCAAACTCTTATTCAGAGACCTTCTGAAATTCGTCTGGCGACGAACAGATATGATACTACCGACGAAGTGAAGCATTGGAGGAAGAACGAACTGATGAGATACTTTGTCAAACTCATCAGGGAATCCGCCATCTTCAAGAACTATAAAACGTTAGCGGAGGCCGCAGACAAATTTACGAAGATGCTAGAAGACGGAAAACTCCCTCTCCAAATCGAGATGAAATCCAAACACAGAAGAGGAGATCGGATCACCCATCCAGAAGACTGGATTCTTGCCTTTGATCGATCCTATGAAGGAAGAGCTACATACCAGGATCGAGGCAATGATTCTCTTCAGAACTGGTGGCGTGGTACCGAGAATGACCCAGGGAAAAGGCCATGGAGGCATGCGGATTATAGATAGGAGCCGAAATCTCTGTATATTATTTTTTTTGTTTTGTAATTTCTATTCGAAACAGCAAAATCTGTACTCAATTCATTTTGAATATCAATAAAAGTGTTTGTTTGTCTTGAAAGATTACAACTCGTAATCTACTGTGTTGATGTATGATTACTTAAATTATTTGATAGCAATCTCAAGTTAGATAACTTGATTGAAAATTAAGCTGTACGAACTAGTCTACAAACAGTTCATAATTTCAGTTGTAAACTTAGAATACATTGTAAGATTGTGCCTGCGCGCCAATCATAAGCCTAAGTTGTAAAAATCCTTAAACTGTATCGAACTCGCCTGCGAGCAGTTCATTATTGTAGCCTAAGTTACTGAAAGTCAGACCTTTTGACGAAAGACCAAGAAATCTGCCAGAAGACATCAAAGAAGATCACTTCATGAAGAAGGTTTTGGCATCATCAAGAAGACTTGAAAAGTTAAGAAGTAAGTCTTGGCAAATTGTCAAAAAGGGTGTAATTGTTAGGAAAACAAAGACCCTGTATCGAAACAGCCGGGATATCCGATCCCTGTATCGAATGGTATTTGATAAAGAGGTTTTGACATATATGCCAATCCGAATACAGTAAAGGAAACTGTATCGAAGCTTTGAGGCTTTATCCTGTATCGAAGACCTGCCTCGAATCTGCATATAGTGAAGCCCTTCAGTACAGCAAGAAGTCTTGTAAAAGACCAAGTATGGAAACTGTCTCGAAACTACAATACAGTTATCTTCCATACAGCTCACAACAGGACAAAGAAGGAATATCCAGAAGTCTAGTCCCGTTGAATAAAGAAGTATTTAAATACTCAAGGATAAAGTATTTAAATACTGCCAGTCAACAGATCTTCAGAATCCCGCTAAATCTGGATCGTGTCATAATCCCGTTGGAACGAAATCTCATTCAAACGGATACATCTCAACGGATATATACTTCAGAGACTATATATATCTGATGAAGGTATTGAAGATCAGTTACCAGTCACCTAACTCTCAAGCTATCAAAAGTTATCATCAGAGCAAAACATATCTCCAAAGCTTATTGCAATTAAGATCTAAAGAGATATACAGTGCTCATCATCCTGAACAACACTTCATCAGCTGAAAGCTCTTAAAGTCAAAGTTGTTGTTCACCATCTGTTCTATACATTGAACAAACTCAAGATCAGCCCTGTGTGGGTGAACAATCATGCTTCTCCGGAACTATGTGTGAAGGATTTGCATTGAAGAAGACGAAGCTTCAGAACTGTGTGTGAAGAAGCAAGTCAAAGCATTAGCTCAAAACCAATCTGTGTGAACGGTTTAAGCTAAGATCTTTATATCAATCTGTGTGAACGATATATTGATTGTGTGTGTTGTTATAATTACGTAGTTGTGTACGCAGTAATTATAATAAACTTTTTACTCCTGTGTGGAGGACCAGTGGACGTAGAGGGGTTTACCTCGAACCACTTTAATTACTGTGTTATTTACCTTCAGCTTTTACTGTTTTAATTACTGTGATAAATTAAGTATACACTATACACTTAGTTGCTGTATCCACAGCAACCTACTGTATCAAAGACTTCCGCTACGCACTCAGATTTAAAATCCATACAGTTTGTAGTTTAAACTATTTTCCAAACTGTATCCAGTATACTTAGTGGCCAACAGTCATGTTATTTAAGTTTGTATAAAGATCTATTGTGAATTACTTATTATTTTGTGTGATTTTCATTGTTTTAACAATCTTTATTTATTTGGCCAATAAATGACGATATTTATAGTCTTCATATGTTTCGAAAGAAAATATGTTTGATTAGATCAAATGATCTTCACTCTAAGTTGTTCTAGGGGATAGAAATATACCTCTAGACCTTAGATGATTTTTTGAGTTATTTTCATAAATCCTAATGCTATGTATTGAAGCCAATCAACATAGAAATATAGTGGATTGATTCAATATATAAGGGGAGTTTTATAGTTCGAAAGAGAAACCGTCTTTTTAAGAAAATCGAATCTACACAACATTTTCTTTGCAATTGTCAAACCAAACTATTTCATTTTATCTTTTATCAATCTATTATTAGTACAATCTTTCATTTCCTTGAATATTAGAATTATTATTGCATTTTCTTTGCAATTGTCAAACCAAACTCTTTAATTGTGTGTTTCACTCATCTTAGTATCTATAAAAATAGACTAATAGTGTATAATTCGAATTATAACCAAACTTCCTCGTTGGATCGATAAACCGGACTCAAAAAGTCCACTTACTACTTGATACGATATCGTGCACTTGCGATAGTTACACTAAGAACGTGTCAGGTACTGAAGGAGTCAGCCCGGTCGAAATTGGGGCACCTACCTATCGGGTAACCCATTTCGAAGAACAAGATAACGACTTGGCCCTTCAAGTGAGCCTGGACCTCATCGCCGAAAAACGGAACCAAGCAGAAATGCGGAACGCCATCTATAAAAGAAGATGTGAAAAATATTACAACTCCAAGGTTCGCCATAGAAGTTTCCAGGTCGGAGACCTCATTTTTAAACGGGTATTGGGACCGGATCCGGTATCACTTAAGCCCAAGTGGGAATGATCGTACAAGATTAGTGAAGTCCTTCAGAACGGAGCCTACCGGCTAGAATATCTGAACGGCCAGGGATTAACAGATCCGTTAAAAAGGTATTATTAATAAAATTTGACTATATTTCATTCTTAGCTTTGGCACTCTATAAGACCGAGCTCGCCTCGACACATCATAAGACCGGCCCATCCGTTACTATAAGACCGATCTCCCCTCGAAACCTCATAAGACCGGCCCATCCGGCACTATAAGACCGAGCTCGCCTCGGCACCTCGTAAGACCGGCTCATCCGGCACTATAAGACCGAGCTTGTTTCGGCACATCATAAGACCGGCCCATCCGAAATTATAAGACCGAGCTCGCCTCGGCACCTCGTAAGACCGGCTCATCCGGCACTATAAGACCGAGCTTGTTTCGGCACCTCATAATACCGGCCCATCCGGCACTATAAGACCGAGCTCGCCTCGGCACCTCGTAAGACCGTCTCATCCGGCACTATAAGACCGAGCTCGACTCGGCGTCTCGTAAGACCGGCTCATCCGGCACTATAAGACCGAGCTCGCCTCGGCACCTCATAAGACCGGCTCATCCGGCACTATAAGATCGAGCTCGCCTCAGCACTATGAAAGTTCGAGCTCACCTCAGCACAACCTACAGAAGATGAACAAGAAAGAAAGACAACGGCTGAACCAACTCGGCCCAAACATCTAGAAGAAAGCAACTAAACGGGTGCTATAAATAAGATTTTATTCATTCAAGGAGGCATTTCTACAAAGTACATGTCATAAAAACAAAGGAAAGAAAAACTGGCATACAGGCCACACATGAAATAAAACCAAATAACTACTCGGCCCCACCATCCCGGCCAGCCGCCTGGAAGGACTGTCCTTCACCTTCACTAGACAGAACCAATCATGGATCTTCAACAACCTCGACGGCCTTCGGCTCATCAGCTCCAAGAGACTCAACATGCAGGTCGGCCGCCTGAGACACTATATAGGCCTGGACCTCCTCAACTGTCTTTTCTTCCTTCATGAGATCTAATATCTCGTAGCAGGTGGAGACATAGTTCAGGTTGATCAGCTCCTCGAACTCAGGCGTCTCCTTAAAGGCAGCCGCCCCCTCATCCAGACTCTTGGCATAGCCCTCGGCTTCACAAACACCGACTCGCTCGGTCATACGTTCAATTTGAGCGGTGGTTTCTTTCAGATACGCCTCGTGCTCTGCCCTAGTCTCCAAACACCGCTGATGTGCCAAGTTCGGCCGCCTCGGTCATCTATCCAGCTTGCACCTTCCACATATCGGCCTTGAGGGCCCAGCTCTCTAAGATCTCCATGTCACCCTTCAGGGAGACTATCTCCTCCTTCAAGGACTTTATCAGGGAAGGACAGAGATGGTGCTCCTCCCGGAGGGTTTGAAGCTCGGCCGCCACCTTCTTGTGCTTCTCAACCACGACTGTGAACTCCTCGGTGGCCTTCACATATGTGCCCAATGCACGGCCGAGCAGAGCATTTCCAAACTGGATCTGCGCTGCCAGATCCATGTCATTAGTCACCAGCTCCAGCTTGGGTGTCCAGCCCCGAATAGGGATGTGGTTGGACTCAGCCACCGCCGGAGGGACCTGATCAAGCATCTCGGCAGTGGGGGTATCCGCTTGGACATACTCGAGGAACCAGCACGGCCGCCGCCCCTTCATCTGAGCGCAGGGTTCTTCCCGGTCCTTGTTAACCGGAATATAATGCCTCTCCAAGTCGACTGACCGTGCTGTCGTGACGCGTCAAAATTAGTTATTTTTATTTTTCCTCGGCTTACTTCTACTAACTAGTAGTATCGGCAAGTAAGGGTCGATCCTACGGAGAACGGTAAATCAATTATACTATTTAAGGATTAAGTACTTTTAGCAATTAAAATAAAATAAACAAAGGGAATAAAAAGTTGAAAATATCAATTAAGGAATAATCTTGTTCTTAGCTCCGTTATCCATCGTTTCGAATTAATTCAAGTTTCAATGCAGTGCTTATCTCTTCTCTAATCTCATGAACTCCTATTCCGAAGCCAACAACAAGCTCTGTTGACCCTAATTATTTCTTAAGTATATTTAATTAAAACAAGCTCTTTAATTAAACCTATCTATACGCTGGATTTAAAACAAGCTCTTCAAATCTCGCTAGATGCATTAAAAACTAAAATAATGAAATAGGCAAGATATTAAGTTCATAAGCTCGACTTAAGTGATCTCGATTTTGTGTTACTCAATTGAGCAAATTCAATTATTTGCTACTCGTGAAATTAAAATTACAACAATTACGGATTACAATTCAATTTCTAGCATAAGACATAAAACCCCTAATCTAGTTGGCCAAAGCAATTCAAGAAATTATATGTCATAGTAGTGAATTCAATAACACAAAAGTAATTCAAGAGAATTCGAGTTGAGAATACGCTACGGGATTAAAACATGAATAATTCAAATACGGTTTCAAACTTTACTAAGAACTAGAATAGAAAATTAGCCGGACATGTTGGCTTTAGAGAACATCAAATTAATAGAAGACATGAGAAGAAATAAATTCAAACGAAATATTTTTCTTCCTCGCACGGTGGTGGCGGTTCGGTCCTCGGTGAGAAGTTCAGCTCGGTCGTCTTCTTTTCCTTCTGCTCCAGCCGTCCGAATGGTGATAAAGATGATGAATAATAATCTCAGCCCCCTCCTTTTATAATACCCCCTTGTCTCTTAGTTTCCTTATTTAATTGGATCTCCTTCCTTCTTATCCTTCTTGAGTTTTAATTCTCTTGGAGTCTTTCTTTCCAAATCTATTCAAATTCCTTTTCCCAGTCTAGGGGTCAATTTTATGCCTTGTGGGACTGATTGAGACGTTTTGGAGTCATTTCTTAGGCCCCAAGTAAGATTATTTTCGGAACAGGGCCGACACTAGGTCACCGAACTGGCACTGGGCCACCCAGTGTCGCGCGGCAGTTTCTTCATTAAAACTCAAATCACCTTGGCTTGGTCCGTTTGATGGCCCGAATTGTTACTTAAGCTTAAAAACTCCATCAAACACCTAAATTAAACAACAATTTGTCAAGTGAAGTAAATTGCATCCGAAATATAAATAGGTAGAAAATAACCAAGTGTGCCAACATAAAATCCATTAAAACCTTATAATTAACAATGATTTTAGCACACTATTTTGGTTCTATCATCGACCAAGGCCTCCTTGCCAGTCGCACGGCCTGTCCGGACAGGACTCGGCACGGATACAGGAACTTCAGGAGCGGGCTGAGCCTATGCCTTAGTCACTCTGCCCTCAGGCTCGGTCTCCCTCCTTTTCCGCTTGCCCGCACGCTCCCTCCGCTCGGAGGCCTCGGCAGCCAGTCTCGCCACGCGCTGCGCAGGCGTTTCCTTCCTCCCAGAAGAAACCTTGACCCTGGGGACTGGGGAAGGAAGAAACATTAAAAAAAAAGTAGAAATACCTCAGGAAGACATGATGCTCGGATCGGTGGATCGAAGGCCGGCCGCCCAGAGATTTTCTTCAGTTACTAGAAGATGCGACTTCCTCTGCTCAGCGGGGAGATCCAAAAGCTTCTCAATCCGGTTGTCAAACTCGAAGGATGTTTCCTGCGCCGGAATACGTTCTGCACAGAAAGCAAATGATGAGCATTAGACAAAAAAAGGAACAGAATAAGAAAACACAACACTTACGCATTTTTACAATAAAGTGTAGGGGGTCCGAAGCTCCGCGTCCATGACGCCGGGCTCAAATTCATCCACCGAGCTCCTCCAAGACCCCCCGATGAAAAACCACTGCTCCTTCCAACTGTGGATAGTCTCCGGCACATCCACCACCTCCTTGTGCATGGCATGACAAGCTGTCAGATAAAACCAGCCGGAGCCGGATCTACCGACCTATCTCCACAAGAAGAGACTGTTTAACTCCTTGAAGCTGGGCTCGGTCCAACCATGCAGATGGAAGAGGACGAAAAGGCCCACCACCCGATCCCAAGAATTGGGGTGAATTTGAGCCAGCGGAAGGCCCCACCGCCTCAGCCAGTGGGAGAAGGCCAACGGAAGCGGAAACCTCAGCCCTGCCAGTAGAGAATGGTAATACACCACCGTACAACCGAGAGGCGGAGTGTGAGGCCTCTCATCGGGAGTCGGAACAAACATCCGCACCACAGCCGGGATCTTGAACCGCCGTCGCCAAGCCACCAACTGCTCTTCCGTGACAGTGCTGCGGATCGAGGCCGAGTCCCGCACCGCAGCAAGGATCTTGAACCGACCGCCGTCAACGGCGCCGCCACCTCCACGTCTCCAGATCCCGGCAACCTCGCAACCTCGATGCCTTCCTCCTCATCACTCTAGTTGATGGGAACACCCCCTATCGACAGATCCGCCACCCCCGTGCGGTCCGGCGAGATGGTCAACTCCTCCGCCGCCATCTCATCCCTCATATTCGACATCTTAAATAGAAAAGGAAAAAATACTCACCGGAAATCTCTCTCGGAAAGTGGACAAGGTACGAACCTCTCTGGTTTTTCCTCTACGAAAATTGATCTCAAAAATGGCGGAATAAAGAAAGAAGAAGAAGAGAAAAGGGATAAGGGGAACCCTTTATTTATAGGAAGGAATGAGCATTAAATGGCATTAAATGCGCAACTGAACCGTCGCATCACCTGCAGCGCGTGGCACAAATTGAACCGTCGCCAAAACATAGGGCACGTGGACGTGCCGACAAATCAATTCCAAACACGTGTCCCTCATTATGACACGGATATACAAAAATCGAACAGGCACGTCTCTCGAAGAGACGCCCCTTCGAGAACCTTGTTCTCCTTAACAAGCCGGATCGGCCTAACTATGTAATGACTCCAGCTCCGACCCCCGGAACGGCCCTGGACTCGGGGGCCCTTGTTGATAGCCCATCCGTCTTGGCATCCACGTAAGTACTCCAGTCAGCTGAACCGGCCAATTAGAGCAGCAAGCCGGACCGAGTACGAATTAAATTCTCTCCCGGGCTCGTTAGAGACCGGACCGGTCAGAGACGTCAAGACCGACCCGATGTCCAGGCCGGAAGGGCCGACCAGATGCAGGATGAATACGCTCCAAATCAAAATTATGACAAGGCCGACCAGAACAGCGGGAGACCCGAGGACCGACCCTAGCGGATAAAAAGACGGTTGGCAGAAACGAGAACTCCCTACAGTTCAGAGAACTCCAGATTTAAAGGTTCACAAGTACGGAAACTACTTCATACGAGAGTTCAGCTAATTCTCTCACTGAGAGACCGTCGATTTCTCATAGTCAACATAACACTCTATCGTTGTTACAAGAACTCACAGAGCATCAACTCTGGTTCTTCCGGCAATCTTCAGCACTCAAGAGCTAAGATAACTAGGGTCTTTAGGTGTATTTTAGGTAATGATTAGTATAAGCAATTATGATAAATGTGTTTTGGAGATAAAAAAGTAAAAAGTATTGATAGAAACTACGTGGTGAAAATTAAAAAGTAAAGTGGTTTACTAATTTAACAGTTTAATGGTGATATATGTAAAATTTCTAAAGAAACAAGAAAGAAGTAAGTATAAAGATTTAAGGGACAGAGAGGAGGTACATCGCTATGGCGGTGCCATGACTCGTTTAGCTTTTGATTACCCAAAGATATTTTTAGCCATTTGTTTCAAACACAAAATTTTGATCATTTTGGTTCTTCCAATCGTTTGCTTTGTCCTTTTGTCAATATTCCATTGGCGAAAATTCTTGGTGCTGAGTATGATTGGGGTAAAAAGCCGCGGATGAGATCCTCTGGCCCATAATCTTCTGTGTACCGTGTACCACTATTAATTTTAATATTTTTAATATATTTGTTATAAAATAAAATATTATTATGCTATAAAACAACATGATTAGTATCTATAACAAAAAATTTAAATTTTAAAATTTATAAATCATATTTTTGGAATAATCAACCAAAATAAGTATTTTTTAATCAAAATATTCAAAAAATATGGTATGTAAATTTTTAAAATTTAAATTTTTGTTATAAATATTAATCATGTTGTGTTATGATATAATAAAATTCTGTTTTATAACAAATATTTTTAAAAAAATTTAAAATTAGTAGTGGTACACGGTGACGGTGGTACACAGAATTATAAATATTAATCATGTTGTGTTATGATATAATAAAATTCTGTTTTATAACAAATATTTTTAAAAAAATTTAAAATTAGTAGTGGTACACGGTGACGGTGGTACACAGAAGATTGTGGGACAGAGGATCCCATCTGAAAAAGCCGCTCCCATTGCAAAATAGCGTTGTTGGTCGGGTTAATGAAGAATTATCCTTTATCTTTTACAAAATGAACTATTTATCTTTTTCTAAAAATTAAATAGGTTGATTATCCCACGGTATCTTTAAAAGTAAGCTGATTATCCCTCTGTGAAAATTAAATAGGCATATTATATTTACGTGTTCTCAAAAAGTTGCAGATTACCTCTCTGCGTTTTATCTAGACGTTGCAAATTATCCTGTTTGTGTATGATTGAGAGGGCGTGATGATTGTCTTTTTTAAATACACGGAGTAATGCGTCAATTTAATTTACATAACGGGATGATTTGTCTATTTTTAAAGATACGGGAGGTAATCAGCTAATTTAATTTACACAACCCGGTAAATGGCTCATAAAACACAGGAAATCATGCCCGATCAAATTACAATATTAATTTTAGTTCCTCCCGTACAATAATTGCACGTTAACAAAATACGAAGTGATTGCAGTGTTGTTGTCATCACATTCCCATTGCCCTGGTCGATCCTCTCCACATCTAATAAAGAAAAATACTTAGAAAAAAAATAAAAATTTTGCCCGTCTCATTCCTCCACGTGAGAGTGCAGTGTGGTTTCCAATTATGATAATAACTCATGCATATAACACCACCATAAAAAATTACGAGACGGCTCTGGTTCCACCTTCGCCCTGCCCAACCAGCCTCACGCCCAACCCTAGGGCCGAAACTTGGAACTGTTATAGCTTACATTATCATGGATTACTATGTAATTAACACTGGTTGCGTAGGTAGGTCATTTGACTCTACGCGTGTGGCATGACTCGGGTTCTACTAAGACACTAATGGATAGCCCAACCAATCTAGACATACGCATTTGCTAGCCTCGCTTAGGAACTTAGGGCTATTATAAGTGAAATTAAGCTTCACTCCTGGAGTTGGGCCACGAGTGAGGTGAGGCTAGAGCCTGACTGAGCTCATGTACTGACTAGGTTTATTGGGCTTATCCTTCCAAATGAGGTGTATGATAGTTTTTTCCTTACCAGTCGCTAACTTGAATTGCCCACACGAGAGGCCCGTATATCCAGTTCAAATCATTAGCTAGGTGAGTTGACTCAATCCATAAGGTAATTATATATTATTCCTTCGAGGGCCGTAAAGAAACCCGGAGGTTCGAAAAGGCTCGGGGTATTCGGCTCGAAAAAACTCGGTTCGAGACTCGACTCGGAGGTTCAAACGTAGAGCCGAACCTTTAATATTGGCATTCGGCGAGCCGAGCCAAACCGTCCTAAAAAGCTCTGCTCGACCCCTTTTTTTCCTTTAATTCTATATATATATAATTTGTTAATTTTGGACATTTGGTCCATTAATATCCCTTCCCACAGTCCTACTTGGCACATTAATATATTGCTTGGTCCATTAATATCCCCATTCCCTTTCGTCGACTTTCATCCCTAAACCTAACTCTCAAATCTCTCATTCTCCTCGTTCTCTCTTCTCTCTCTACCGTTTCATCTCTCAATGATTCAATCGCTCTTTAAAAATTTGACCCCGAATCTACTTTCCTCAGCCGTAACCTTCTGAAATCATATCCACGATAAAAAGTATAACTATATTAGATCAATGACTCGATTGCTTGAAGTTGTTGTTTGATGAATACCATTAGAAGTGGTATTTATAGGCTCCAAAGCCTCAACTAGCCGTTAGCCACTTTAGCCTTCATTACGGACGTTATTGCCCATGCATTACGTACGTTAGATTCATTACGTATGTTAAACCATTTGGTTACGTACGTTAAGCTCTTCACAAATCAGTCCAGCTGTGATCTCTATTACGTACGTTATCAATTTGTCTATTACGTACGTTATGATAAGTCTTCATATTCTTTGCATGCTGGCCTATGTCATGACGTCATCTTCAACGGCTCCTTGTTTGAATTCATAAACACTTGTAGAGCCTTGTTGTCACTAGTTGAAGGTGAAATATCCATTTTCGTTTTGATTTGTTTAGACCTAGGTTGATTTTTGTGTTGACTTTATTTTTTTAGCTTGCATGTTATGCTTTTGAGTTGTTATCAGTTTCTTTTATGTGATATTGGTTTTGAATCTTTTGATTTGTGGTTTTAATTGTTGATTATGACTATTTTGGTTTAGACATAGGTTGACATTTATATTTTGATTTGTTGTTAATTGAATAAAACTGTTTTTGTAAATATTGAATAAAACAGTTTTGTAAATTGAATAATACAGTTTGTTGTAATTGAATAAAACAGGTTTTTTAATTGTATCTTGATTACTTGATTAAGTTGTTGTAGCTTGTAAGTGTAAGTTATAAACTAATATGTGTATTTCCTTTGTTGAATCTTCAGACACCCCCTATAAATTCATATAACTCCCCCTGTGAATAATGATGTGGAGATGGGTTCCGAATCAGATTATGAGCCAAATGATGATTTAGAATTGGAGATGGCTGAGCTGGATGTGGGTTCTGAGTCGGTCCCTGAACCAAATGAGAGAGTTGAGCCTGTTGCCTCTCTTGGGGGAACTGAGAGAGATCATGAATTAAACAAAAGTGGTGGCAGCAGTAATGTTTGGGATCATATGAAACCTATTACAGTTCCTCGTGGGGAAAAAAAGAATAAGTGTAAGGAGAATGATGATCCAGTTGAATTGGAATTTGAAAAATAATTTCAAATGGAAGATCCTGAAACCAATGCCCTTGGTAAGAATTTATGATTTGAGTTTATTTTTTGGTTGTCATTAAGGCATTTTTTCATAGTTTACTCACTTGTTTGTTTGATTGTTTTTTGTAGTTGCTGCTGCTTCTAATGTACCTGATGAGGCTCCTGTTGACAGTTCTAAAAACACAACTGCAAACCTAGGGATGTCAATGGGTCGGGTATGGTACGATTATGCCTCCTCCATACCCTACCCTATTTGATTCGGATCGGGTTCGGGTATTGTCCATCGTGTAATCGGTTCGGGTACCCGTATACCCTATATTTAAGAATATAAATATTATTAATATATATCATATATACATATAATGTCATTAATAAGTTCAATTTAGTGTAATAAATATTTAAAATATAATATTTTATATAATAATATATCTAATTTACAATACATTATAATATTTATGTATAATATATAATAATAATAATAATATATTTATATAATTCAAACGGGTACGCGGATCGGGTAATCGAGTCGGGTATTCGGGTAATATACTATACCCATACCCTACCCGTACCCGATCATAAAACTTCGGGTTCGGCCGATACCCGACCCGATTTCGGGTTTATCCGACGAGTAGGATTGGGTACGGATAAAATTGACATCCCTATGCAAACCGCACCCCCAACGACCTGGACACAGAAGAACATGACCACATGATTCATGCAATTGTGTTACCTCATTTGGCTCATTTCTGCTTCATCCTTTTCTGTCGTTTTACTTATCCCTTCATTCCCCGAATTATTACCTTTTGACTGTTAGTTCTGTGTTTGTGCTGCCTGCTGTTAACTCTCTGTCCTCTGTTCAGGTCCTCAGGTTGTTTAAAGGCGATGATGATATTTTCTTAGCTTATAAACTGACAAATGATCCGACATGTATCTTGGCATGGCAACTCCATGGTTGTTGCAACCATGGCGTGTCGAATAATTTGGTCTGACACGTATCTTGGCATGACAACTCCATGGTTATTTGCAACCGGCGTGTCGGACATTTTTTATTGATGAAAAAAGCTTAATCTGAGTCTAATAGTATTTCACATTTTCTCATTTCAAGTTAAGAATTGTAATAGCTTTATTCATGAAAAAAGCTTAATGTTTTATAGATGTTCTCATTTGCGCTTTTGGAATGTAATTTTTGGTATTGGAGTAACTTTTTTTAAGTTATTAATTCAGTTGGAACACTTGTAAATCGAGCCGAGTTTTTTCGAACCGTTCGAAAAAACGAACCGAATACGAGCCGAATATTAAATTAAAAATTGACCTCGAACTCGAGCCGAGTATTAGATTTTGAGGTTCGGCCGAATCGAGCCGAACCAAACCTATCTTTCTAAACTTCACGAACCATACTCGAATCCTTAGATGTCCCGTTCCGTTCGACTCGTTTACGGCCCTAATTCCTTCATCAAGTGCTATCACCTCTTTTGTGGTAAATCACTAACAGATTAATATATCGATAAAGTGAATATGTTGATACCCAATTTCTATTTACCGACAAAAAATTTATACCATTTAATTTTGACACAAGTTAATTTTTTAGCCTCCAAAAAATTATTTAAAAACCAATTTTGTTTAATTAAACCACACCAGACAATTTATCGCTGTGTGACAAACTTAACCGAAAAAATATTGTGTGAATTGAAAATCGTAATTTTTTCAATCTCGCGCTCCTATATCCTCCAACTCGACTATATATAGGCTGCCATTCAATTTTTGCACAACTTAAATTTTTAATCACTAAAAGATCAATTGAGAATTGATTTTGTTCGATTAAACACAGTACACTCCACCTGACACAGTATTAATTTGACGCTCTTCTTCCTCCATGGTATCACACAAAACCTTCCCTCTAGTTTCAGGCAAAAACGAGACAAACAGCCCACAAATCGAGACCGTCACCCCAAACACGCCATAGGACAGCAGCCCGTTCTTTCTTCCCGATGACACCAGCACCGGGCTGAGTGCCCCGCCGAACACCAGCGCCTGCCTCACCATCGACAACGCCGAATTCCTCACGCACGTGGGAAATAGCTCCAACGTGTAAATCAAAACGACGTCGAACGCCGTGCACGCGCTGAAAAATGAAACCAGCTCCAGCGCGACTTGCATCACTCTCCATTTCACCACAACGCAACTCACACTGCAAACCCCACTCAGTAAACCCAATCCCATCACGAAACCCTTCCTGTCCAGTTTCCCGATGAGTAGGAATGTCAGCAGCGCCGCCGGAAATTCCGATAACGCGTTCAGCGTGACGCTCAGATATAAATCAAACGACAAATTGCCTAAGCCCAACGGCATCCCGTAGTAAATCATGCCGATCCCAAATGCGGCCACCATCACCGCCGATAGCCGCCGGAAACCCCAGCCTTTCTCAACCAAGATCTTCAGGGCCGAGAAAATGTCGGTTTCTTGGGAACATTTCTCTTCGCATCCCGTACACCGAACGAAAAAGCTCTGCGTTAGCTCGGCCCGGTTAGTCGGGCCCGAAATACTTCTCAGCGTCTCAGCAAATTCTTCTTTTCGGCCCTTGATGAAGAGCCACCGTGGGGACTCGCGGACCAGAAAAAACACGGACAGGGAGTAAAAAAACGAAGGAACACAAGTCCAGATATATATGAGTCTCCACGAAGAGCCCTGGAGAGAGAAAGCAATAGCAGGTAGAGAGAGAAACCCCAGAGTAAAACAGATGAACCCGATAATCCCAATACGCTCTCTCCATTTCCTCCCGACGAGCTCCGTCGACAAGACAAGCGCACATGTCCCAATCGTGGCTCGGCCAAAGCCGCTGACGAATCGCAAGCCGGCGTAAACCCACACGTTGGTCGAAAAAGCGGTCGCCACTCCGGTTAAGGACATGACCAGGCTCGAAAAAAACAGCATGTTTTTCCGGCCCACAGATGAGTCAGCTAACGTGGCGAGCGCGAATCCGCCGACCAGGCAGCCGAATAAGAAAGACGAAGCCGGCAAGCCGGTTACGACTGAGCCAGCGCACTGGAGTGACCACTCTGAAATTATGGATGTGGTCGCCGGAAAATCCCAGGACCAGGAATCGCCGGGAAGTTGACAGAGATTGTCTCCGGTACTGCACGATTTGGAGCCACCATGGACGCAGCTCCATTTCGGCTCGGCGTCTGTAAAGACGCTGATGAATGTTTGCTGTGCATCGAAGAACCATGCAAAAGAAACCAGAGTGGCTTGGAATATTTGGGTCCGCCCGATGTTCCCGATGAAGTGCTCGATCGTCTCGTCAAGGGAAGGGTGGAGTTGTTTCGACGGTGGCTGGTCCAGATCCGATCCGTTTTCTGAGAGTAGCGGGTTTGGATCCGTCATCTGGGTATTAATATGTAACTGAAATTGTGAATGGTTCAAGACTGTGGAAACCTTGAAGCCCTTGTTGTGTATATATAATATGATTAAAATTATTAAATTAACACATATTGATTTGTTAGAAAAAATACCTGCGTCCATCAATATCACATTTTATTTTCAGGGTCTTCAAAATGCAATTTTAACAATTAATAATTTTAGTTATTTATAAATAAAAGTTATAAATAAAATAATATTTTGAATATACATATTAAGACAAAATCATATTTTGAAATGATACTTTCAAAGTGGGACGAAATTTTTATTTAAGCAGGTCAAAATCATATTTTGAAATAATCGTCTCGAAGTGGGACGGAAGGAAAGGGGACGGATGAAGTATAATTAACCGTGATAAAATTAGGCTATATCCACTTGAGCTTAAATTCAATATTTTTCAATTCAATTCAGTTTAATTCAACAAAATTTAGTTCAATTCAACACTACTATTTAATAACAACTCGAACAATATGACAGCGTATATTACTAAAAACAAAAATCAAATTGGAAAATTAGGGGTAACGAAAAATCTATTATTCTTTTACCACAAGTTTGATGTTCAATCATTGAGAGACATGGAATAGAAAAATCTGGTGTGCATAAACGACAAGTCAGCGTGACTAGGATTTATCGTAGTGGGCTGGGGATGTTTGTACCAATTGCAGATTCAGAAGTTGTAGTACAAGTCACGGGTACGTATGGTATGGATTAGACCAGGCAAAAGTGGCCACTGCAGCCACCCAATTTCGTGAATAAATGGCCGCTTTACTTTTAAATGTAAACTGGCCTTTTTTTTTCAGATTTTTACCTGCATGCCTACACGGCGCCTGTGTTCTGTGAAAAATTTAATAACTAATAAATATTAATTAATTAGCCTAAGATTAATGGGTATAACCTTACACCGTAACTTATTTCAATTTAAAGTTGATTTTGTTTAGATTTTTGTATTAATATTTTGCTATCGAATACGTATAATGGACCAAGTGATGAAATTTACTTTCCGTATCATTGGTTGTAGTGCAAGAATCTAACGGTTTTAATAGTATTGAAATGGATGTTTGAACTTTTTAAATAGTTGAAAATATATTTCTATCATATTATTGATATTTTTAATATATTTTGGTTAATTAAGTTGGAAGCAAGAAAAATCAGAATGGCCAGCCGCCAAGATGCGCCACTCAATATTTAGTAAAAATCATGGCCTTTTACCAAATTAAAATTCGACTCCACCCATCGACAAATGCTTGGGCTGGCCCAGCTCATTTGACAGGTATAGTATGGATATAAAAGGGAACAGCAGTGACTTGGCAATAGCAATATTATCCAACCCTTTTTTTTAAGAGAGAGGAGAAACTCCACTAGCCTGTATCAGAGGTTTCCTTCACCAGACGGGTGTTAAATCGAGGGATGTACATTAATGACAGCCTTGCAAGCGAGAGGACCAACGAGACACGAACCCAGCAACAAACTTTGCAATATTTCAACAAAGTATTGTCACCACACGGATTCAAACCCGCGATGTCGGAGTGTTTCCACCCCAATCACCTTGCAACTTACCATTAGTCTATACCCCTGGGGACCCTTTTTTTTCTATGTGTGTGGATTCAATTGCTCCACTTATTTTCTGACCAACCCGACAAATTTTCATCACCAGTGGCGGATACATAATTATGAGGCCACGGGGTAAAAAAATTTTATAAAGTAAAAATATTAGAAAGATAAAAAAAATCGTAGTTTCATTCATAAACAGTAATAAAATCAATAATAAAAGTCAATTGCCACATATTCAAGCTATTGTTCGACCACGAGTGAAATAATTTTTGAATCATTCATTCGCTCTCCAATATAGCTGCAGTCATTTTGATATATATTTTATATTTTTGTTTATTTTTTCAGGCTCAACTATTCAAGATGAAATATAAAAATTCCAAGCAAATGTGTAATTTTTGTACTTTCGAGTTGGATTTAATACGATGCTTAAAATTTATGCGAAATTTCGAGAAGAAGTTTTTTTAGAGAAAACAAGACTCTTAATAAAATTATTTCTTCCTGTATGAAACGAAAGAAGGTAGCGGACTAACTGAAAAAAAAAATTAAAAGTATCAATTGTTTTTTCTGGATCCGCCAGTGTTCACCACAATGATCCAAATAACCCCAAAATACTATTCTCGTCGTCCCGTTTAAGATTTTACATTTACCTTTTTCTTTTTATTTTTTAGAAATTTTATATTTATTACATTTATACAATAAAACCAAACAATCATTTTTTACTTTTTAATCTCCACACACTCACTATCAATATTACTTTTTAATCTTCACTACACATTTAGCATCATTACTTACATCAATCATTACTTAAATACATTAAATAGACTCCATCTGTCAAGCTTTGAGCGGGACAGAGAGGGTAAATTCGTATCCTGAATTTCAATACACATTTGTTGTTCGGTCAAAATCTAAATACTTAACTAATGTTCTTTACAATATTATATTTATACTTTATTTTTTATATTTTAAAAATACAATTATTTTCGTCTCTTTATTTTTGTGTTTAAAGAATACAATTATTTTTCTCTCTTATTTTTGTATGCAATAAAATAAAATTACTTCAGTCTCTACTATTTTTATTTTTAAATAATATAAATAATAATAAAACATTATCTAATTTTTCAAATATGATTCGACTCTATTGTAGGAGAGGTGAGGTGAGGGTACTTGTTTGACATGTACAAACAAGTATTGGTACTGTCTACAACATTCAAGATATCTAAGATTCAGGAATTCTGAATATCATAGGTCTGAATCTTACTAAATCATAGAATAAAAAGGGGCTTACAGACAATAACTAGTACTTTTAATTGCATCATTTCATTTTTTTATACTTCTGATATACACCTCTAGGGGTGAGAATTTAGAACCGGGAATTGGGAAATTCCTGTTCCGTCCCGAGTCCTGACGGATTCGGGACCCCGAGTCCCGAACTTTTCGGGATTGTGATCGGGACTGGGCGGGACCTGAGATTTGGAAGCTCTCTTATAAAAGAAGTCTTATAAAAGACTAAGTATGGAAGCTGTCTCGAATTATCAATACAGTGTTTTTCCATACAGCTCTCAACAGGACAAAGAAGGAATCTTCAGAAGTCAAGTCCCGTTGATAAAGAAGTATTTAAATATTAAATGATAAAGTATTTAAATACTGTCAGTCAACAGATCTTTAAATCCCGCTAAATCCGGATCGTGCTTTTCATCCCGTTGGAACGAAATCTTGCTCAACGGATTTATCTCAATGGATATATTTTCCAGAAGACTATATATCTCATCAAGGCGTTAAAGATCAGTGACCAAGTAACAAAGCGATTATTGTTTACATCAGAGCAAAACATATCTCCAGCTTACTGCTATTCAAATCAAAGAGATATACAATGCTCAACATTTTGAACAACGCATCATCAGCTAGAAGCTCAGAAAGTCAAAGCTGTTGTTCATACCCTGTTCTATCTTTGAACAAACCCAGATCAGCCATCTGTGGACTGAGTAATCGTTGCTTCTATGGAACTGTGTGTGAAGGAATTGCATCGAAGAAGACGAAGCTTCATAACTGTGTGTGAAGAAGCCAGTCAAGCATTAGCTCAAACCAATCTGTGTGAACGGTTGAAGCTAAGATCTTTATATCAATCTGTGTGAACGATATATTGATTGTGTATTGTTATAATTACGTAGTTGTGTACGTAGTAATTATAATAAACTTTTTACTCCCGTGTGGAGGACCAGTGGACGTAGAGGGGTTTATCTCGAACCACTTTAAATATTGTGTTATTTACCTTCTGCCTTACTTGTTTTAATTACTATGATTATTTAAGTATACACTGCACATCGAGTTGCTGTATTCACAGCAACTTACTGTATTTAAGACTTCCGCTAAGCACTCAGATTTAAAATCAATACAGCTTGTTGTTTAAACTACTTCCCAAGCTGTATCCAGTATACTTAGTGGCCAACAAGTGGTATCGGAGAGGTTGATTCTAAAAAGAATCAGTTGTATTTTTAACCGAATCAGATCCAAAATCACTTAATTTTCAAAACAGTCTTTTTCATTCCTTTATTCTCACATGGATACATCAATGATCAACAAAGTACCTATGTTCTCTATTAACGAATTTGATGATTGGAGAATCAGGATGGAGGCTCATCTTGCAGCAATGCACGAAGAGATGATTTTTGTTATACAGGATGGCCCCATCAAGATAATGAAGGTAAACACGGCCGCAAGGATTGAAGGTCAAGCTCATGCTGAGATGCTCGAGAAGGAGCGCGAGCAATGGACCACAGATGAAAGAAAGTGTGCTAATCTCGACAATGTGGCTAAGAACGCGTTATTTGTCACTCTTGACAAAGGCACGTTCTCTAAGGTAAAGAGCTGCAAAACAGCCAAGGAAATCTGGGATAAACTCAAGTTAATTTGTGAGGGAATTGAGCTCTCAAAAGAAAACAAGATTTCAAAACTGACTCAGTAATTTGAATATTTCGAAATGAAACCAACTGAGACACTTGAGGAACTTGACCTCAGATTCACTGGTATTGTTGGTGAACTTGAAGCATTGGGCAAAATTTATACCCAAAAGGAGAAGAATTTAAAGATTTTCAGATCTCTCCCTGCCCGATGGGACATTAAGACCACAGCTATGCGTGTGTCTTGCAATCTTAATGAAATATCTACTTTTGATCTCTTCTCTGACCTCAAAGCGTTTGAGTATGATATTGACAGAAGAGCGAAAGTTGAAGAATCTCCTTCAAAGGTCACAGCACTAGCCGCTGTATCGAGCCGTCGTCACAGTACGCCCAGCTCGTCGAAGCCTAGTCACAAGAATGCTGACAGTGACGATGACATCCTGTCTCAAGATGAAATGACGCTTCTCATGCACAAATTCAAAAAGTTCATCAAGCAGTCTGTAAAGACTCCCTACAGGCCCAAATCTGTCCACAAGGTAAGTACCAAAACTTCATCCGGTGATGCTAACCTGTGATATAATTGCAGGAAACCGGGGCATTATGCAAATAAATGTCCTCATCCCAAAGTTCAAAGGTTGCCGGAAGCCGAGCAACAAGAGAGAGATGAAAGAAGACGTGCTTGGAAAAACAAGCTCAAGGCCCTGATTGGAGAATCAGAAGCCTCTCCTACACCATCCAAATCAGAAGAATGTCTTCAGGTGGTCACTGAAAGTGATTCATCTGATGATGAGTTCGATGATAAAGCATATATGTGCTTTATGGCCAAGGACATTCCTGAAGGTGAAGACAGCGATGATGAGGTAAGCTCAACCTCAGCTATTCCATTAAATGCATCTCATACTTTTAAAAACATGATGAATGAGTTTAAAAACATTCAAAAGGCCCATGAGACATTGAAAACTGAGAATATACAGCTCCAACTATCTAACTTAGAGCTGAAAGATGAAAATGACTTGCTGAAAATAAATTATGAAAATATGTCTATTGATTGTGAAACCAGCAAATTCGATTATGAAAAACTCATGGAGAGCAATCATCAACTTGCTCATGAACTAAGTGAGGTTAAAACTCACAATGAGAGCAAGACAAATGGTTTGGTTCTACTTCAAGCCAAAATCAAAACTCTCGAAATACGAGAAGATGAACTTGAGACTATTCTGAAATCGTTCGAGAAATCGTCCAAAAGAATGGAAGAAATTCTGAGCACTGGGCAACATGCTCATGATAAAAGTGGCTTAGGATACAGCTCATGTTCAAACAAAGGGAAAACTAGTACAGTGTTTGTCAAGAGTGTGGAACACATTCCAGTATCGAAAGATACCCCTAATCCCGTGAAGGAACCTGCTGCACCGCGAAAACCGAAAGCTGCTATTCCGCCACCGCAATCCTATTCCAGACAGCGGAATCATAAGCCGTTCCAACCTATAAGGCGCACTCAACAGCATGCTCCCAGAGCATATCAACAGCACCAACAGCCGTTCAGAAGGAAGGTTGTATCCAAATATCAAAGTCCAGCACGACAGTACTATCAGTACAGCACGTCTAGGTATTGGATACAAGAGCCCCGTTATTCCTCGAGACAGCAGATGCCCACTCAGTATCAACAACAGTGTTGGGAATCCAACTGGTGACCCAGAAGGCAAGCTGTTAGGCCAAAGAAAATAGCTCCACCTCCAAGACGGCACTCGTACTGGATTAATAATAATAACCCTGAATTTTACATGCATAATAATTATCATGGTTATAGAAACTACGTGTATGCCCCACGTAGATACCGCAACACTGTACCGAATGTGACCTACAGTAAACCAATTGTTGTCAGGAAAACTTGGGTACCTAAAGGAACTAACACACATGGACCCAAAAATCAAAGGGGACCTAAATTTACTTAATCTTTTTGCATACAGGACATCCTAGAGGAGGACACCTGGTACTTCGATAGCGGATGCTCTCGGCACATGACCGGAGATAAAAGTAAGCTATCAGATTTCATGGAAGTTTGCGGTCCAAAAGTTCGTTTCGGTGATAAATCAAAAGGCAGAACAAGAGGGAAAAGAAACCTTCTTGTAGGAAAATTCAAAGTCACTGATGTTGCATATGTTGAAGGCTTACAGTACAATCTACTTAGTATTAGCCAGTTCTGTGATAAACAGTTCTCGGTGAAATTCTATATAGATCGCTGTAGAGTCAAGAACATCGAGACCAAAGAAGTTGTGCTTACAGGAAGCAGATCAGGTAACATGTACATTGCTGACTGGAAGCCTATGAGCTCCTCAATTCCATGCTTTGTTGCCAAAGGCACTGCAGATCTTAGTTGGTTATGGCACAAGAGGATGTCTCACGTCAACTTCAAGACGATCAACAAGCTCTCAAGACAGGGAATGGTAAGAGGATTGCCAAACGTGTCATTCAAAAAGGACAGCATCTGCGGACCATGTCAGAAAGGCAAGCAAATCAAGTCAACCCTGAAGAGCAAATCCTACCTTTCAACCCAAAGAGTGCTGGAGATGCTACACATGGATCTCCACGGTCCTGTAGACCCAGTAAGTTTGGGAGGTAAGAAATACTACCTTGTTGTTGTTGATGATTATTCCAGGTATGCTTGGACGATTTTCCTTAGCAAGAAGAAGAAAACAACATCAAAGCTGCCAGAGCTCCTCAGAAAGCTTCAAAATGAAAAGGCATTGAGTATCGTGTGCATTCGTTCCGACAGAGGTACAGAATTTACTAACCGCTTTATAGAGCAATACTGTTTGGAGAATGGGATAGAGCACAAATACTCAGCTGCCCGTACACCTCAACAAAATGGTGTTGCCGAGCGAAAGAATAGGACGCTGAAACAAGCTACAAGGACAATGATTGCCGCAAGCAAGTTGCCACAGCGTTTCTGGGGTGAAGCAACCAATACAGCATGCTACACTCAAAATCGATGTATCGTTAACAAGCACCACAACAAAACAGCATATGAGGTATGGAACAACAAAACTCCGTTAGTTTCATATTTTCACATTTTTTGATGCAGGTGTTATGTATTGAATAATGGGAAGGATCAACTTAGAACCTTTGATGAGAAATCAGATGAATGAATATTTGTAGGATACTCCTCCGTTAGCAAAGCTTACAGGATCTTTAATAAAAGGAAGCTGACGATCGAGGAATCAATTCATGTAGTGTTCGACGAACCTCACCATGACCCTACAGGAGTAGAAGATGTTACCCAAAACATCCAACAACCCTCCATCCTAGATCCACCAACTCCCATAGAACCTGTTGTTGACCTAGAAATCAACCCCGCAGCTCTAAGAATCGATGTAAACGAAGCCGATGCTGTACAAGCTGAAGCTGTATCTACAGAAACTCTCGATACAGTACAGGACCCCGAATTAGAACCCGACCGAAGATGGTTGAGAGATCACCCACAAGAGCTAATCATTGGAAACATAGATGCTGGTGTTTCTACCCGTAGGAGAATACAGAGTACACAAGGAAATGTACTTTGTGCACAAGAAGAGCTAGATTCTGAGATATCACAATTCCATGAATGGAAATCTCAATCCGAGCTTAGAAGACTCAACATGTGCACTATTGCTGTATTCTTAGCCCAGTCCGAACCTGTTTCGACCATAGCCGCTCTTAATAATTCTCATTGGATAATATCTATGGAAGAAGTGCTTAACAGTTTCAAAAGAAACAATGTATGGTATCTTGTACCCAGACCTACGCATCAATCGGTTATACGAACCAAATGGGTATTTTGAAATAAGAAGGATCGAAATGGACTTATTATCAGAAATAAATCCAGACTAGTCGCACAAGGATATAGTCAGGAAGAAGGCATAGACTATGATGAAACGTTTGCCCCTGTAGCCAGACTAGAAGCCATTAGGATATTTTTAGCCTTTGCCGCCCATAAGAGCTTCATTGTATATCAAATGGACGTCAAAAGTGCATTCCTGAATGGAGACCTTGCAGAAGAAGTTTATGTTGAACAACCACCAGGGTTTGCCAACACAGACGGTATCGATCTAGTATACAGGCTAAGGAAAGCACTGTATGGACTTAAGCAAGCCCCTAGAGCCTGGTACGAGACCTTGTCCCAGTATCTAACCAATAATGGATTTGAGAAAGGTGCTGTGGACAAGACCTTGTTCAAAATACAAGGCGATGACCTTTTGATGGTGCAAATCTATGTAGATGATATAATTTTTGGTTCAACTAACCTTGCTTTGTGTCAAAGGTTCTCTCATCTCATGCAAAGTAAATTTGAAATGAGTATGATGGGAGAACTTAGTTATTTCCTAGGTTTGCAGGTAAAGCAGTTGCCTACAGGTATTTTCATCAACTAGGAAAAATACAGCAAGGAGCTTCTCAACAAATTTGGAATGAACACTTCCAAATCTTCGTCAACCCCCATGAGCACTTCCGTGCAGATTAGTGCTGATGAATCCAGAAAGCCGGTTGACCAATCACTCTACAGGAAGCTTATTGGCTCGCTCCTGTACCTAACGGCTAGCAGGACCGATATCCAGTTTGCTGTTGGAGTGTGTGCGAGATATCAAGTAGCACCTAAGGAGTCACACTTCAATACAGCTAAACGAATCCTGAAGTACATTAAAGGAACAATCGATGTAGGACTGTGGTATCCTAAAGAAGGCGGATTCGATTTAGTTGGATACAACGACTCGGATCTCGGAGGCTGCAAGCTAGATAGGAAGAGTACAAGTGGAACTTGTCACTTTCTTGGACCTAGACTTGTCTCTTGGTCCAGTAAGAAGCAATTGGCTAACTCTCTTTCCACGACTGAATCAGAATACTATGCTGCTGGTAGTTGCTGTATGCAGATCCTTTGGATGCAGCAACAGTTTTCAGATTATGGAATTGAAGCCAGAGTGACGCCAATCATGTGTGATAGCACGAGTGCAATTGCAATCACGCACAATCCTGTCCTGCACTCGCGCACTAAGCATATCAATATGAAGCATCATTTCATAAGGAATCATGTCGAGAACAAGGATGTTCGGCTCGAAAAGGTTCATACAGATATTCAGTTGGCCGATATCTTCACCAAGCCTCTCGACACAACAAGATTCAACATGCTTAGACAAGAATTGGGAATGCTACAGCTCGACTCCCTGTAAGTATTTACTGCTTTTACTCAACAATTGAGGGGGAATGCTGTAAGACCCAAGAATACAATATCCACCATTAATTATCTGTACACTCAGAACCGTCAATACAGCACTGTAGTGAACAAAGTGATATGAATCATCCTACAGCTGACGTGTGCAATAATTAAGGGGGAATACAGTATGACCCATGAATACAGCATTAATCCAAAAGTTGCTGTATGGAGTTAAAACCTATATGTACCTTTTAAGGGGGAACGCTGTATCGTCGTGGATACAACACATACTATAGAATTTCGATTCAGTATATATTATATTATATTATTTCTTTTTAAAATAATTTTTGTCCACGTGCTCTGTTTTCATGTCAACGTCATTTACATTAAATGCCTTACACGACATCTGGACAACCGAATCTCAAAAGCCGCGATGTTTTTAAATTGTTTAATGTTTTAAACTGCCGTTTCAGGCATTAAGGGTAACAACAAATGTCAGAAGTGGGACCCGCTCATATTTTAACATTTAAATGGATAAGTGTACTAGTTACACTCAGTCCATCTTGACCGTTCATTTCAAAAATCGGTTCCCATCCCTTAAATCTGACCATTCGTCCATCTGAGAAACCCTTCTTCGCCGCCCAATATAAAAGGACTGATAATGCCATTAGAGACTCTTTACGCTTTCTACATAATTTAAGAGTACTCAAAGCAAATACAGCCTACAAGTTTTCTTCGCGTTTAACTGTAATTTCTGTTAATCTTCTTCATATTTTCTTGAGAATCATCAAATGGCTGCTCAAACCTCTGACATCGCCCTCAAGAAGACCTCGAACTTCATCGACGGACGGATCTTTTCCAGATTTGTCATCATTGAACGTATTCTCTGTGAAACTAATCATGTTGAACCCATGGAGTTCATCATCACCCGACTTCGTCAGCAAGGCCTCTACCGCCTTGGAAGTCACGCCGCTGAGAAGTACGACGTTCACTTGGTTGAGGACTTCTACCTCAACGCCGCCGTTCGTTTTCTGCCGCTAGCCCAGGGAGGCCACGTCACTGATATCACTGCTACCATTCAAGGAGTGGAGATCTGTATTCATCGAGATCTTCTTCAGAACATTTACAGGCTACCTGCTTACGGCCTTACCATGGAAGAACTTGAAACCTTTGGGTCTCAAGAGCTGATAACAAAGTACTATGGGCTGTTCACCGGCTCAACTGTTGTTGACGTGGTTCACACCACTTGTCACAAGAAGAACTTTTGTTTACCATACGTGTATTTGCATGATTTTTGCTGCAGGATAATTGAGAACAGAACTGGTGCATTTGAAATGTGTACCAATCTGAGATTTAGGATGATGGTTGCTATTTTGACCTGTGAAAAGGTCAATTGGTGCCAGATTATATTGAAGCGCTTGCAGGAGGAAATATACAAGCCTGCCACCCAAAAGAAGTCGTTTGGTTTAATTTTAAACCATATTTTGACGAAATGCGAACTTTCACAATCCGCAGATGCGAAGAAAATCAACTCCCGTATCTACTTAGGAGGCGCCAAGCCTACAACGTATAACCAGAGCACTATGGTCTGCAACCACCCAAAAATCAAAAGTATGCCCGTGTCTGAAGATCCAAGGGATGTTTCTTTGAAGTCCCAGGATGTGGAGTCTTCAAGGAAGAGGAAAATATCTCACAGCAGGACACCTACTGCTGCTGAGAAGCCGAAAAGGAAGCTAAGGAGACTCTCTAAAGCTAAATCCACCAAATCCTCCGAGGAAATTTCCACCGTGGCGCAACCCACTAAACAACTACCCCAGGGCCCAACCCCTGCGGAAGAGGTGCCCGCGACTGTATCGACAGTAGATCCTGAGCCTTTGGCGGCTTAGACGGATGATCGGACATCTGCCAACTTAGAAGACTTTAGCGAGTCGGCTGCCCCTTTGGAGCTAACAGCTACTTCTCCTATTCGGGATTCCACACCCGTACAGGATCCATCTTCCTTCAGGGCACCATCCCCTGTAAGGAATCCCACTTCCCTACAGGATCCCATACCTGTAGAGGAATCCCTCGCTACAGCGGATTCAGACGTTGTACGCAGTCCCTCCCCAGACACCATTATCAACAAAACCCTTCTCTCCGTTCAGATTGACCATGCTTACGAAAGATTCCTTAAATGGAAAAGCTACAGGCTAGCTCCGTATGACACATTATACAACTGGAGCGACTGGAGCCATGAAGAGAGATTTGTATTGGAAGTGACGGACTCGACGGAAGTTGAGGCCCTGATCCAATGGGACAATCTCTTCTGCAAAGAACTGATTGAAAGCCATCTATTGCAAAAATCTGACGCCAGGAGAAAAGGAAAAGAAAAGTCCGAGGACTCTCCCCAAAATCCAAAAGATGACGATGAATCAAACGACGATGACGATGCTCTACAAGCAGGTCTGAGAATGAGTCGTGAGGAGGCTCAAGACGGAGATGCCTCTCAAACCAAGGATGACGAAGGGGCATCAAACCGAAGTGAGCCCCCTTCTCCACAGCAAGAGAACATTCCTGACGACGAGGAATCAGTCCCTCAAGTCAAGGAAGAAGAAATTGTTTTGGAACAGGCACCCGAGCCTGTTTCCGCAGAAGAAGAAGGAGTATCCCACGCCATCCAGCAAGAGGAATCAGTCCCTCTGCCGGAACAGGCGGATGCTGAGAGACAACAGGAGGATTCAGTCCCCCCTGTATCCATGTCTACAGACGCACCTTCGCAACAGGAGGATTCAGCACCCAATGCCGCCGAACCCGCATCAGCTGATCCCGCCCCATCAACCGTGGAATCCAAGGACGGTATTGTACCTGAGGATATCCAATTTAATTCACGCCCTACCGTGAATCTAAGGAGGTTGAATAGAGCCGAAGATTTTGCCAAACCGGATTCTCCCATTACTGCTGCTAGGAAAGAGCGATTGCGTGCTCTTGGCCTTCAAACCATCTTTATCCAGGATGCAGTTAATGCCCTGTCTTCAGTGGAAAAAGCTTTGATTGGATGCATACTTCTGTCGTCGAAGAAATGACCACATTACAGCCACTACTACAAAACAGACATTTAACATCGGTTTTTTATAACTTTGATTTTAACATCGGTTGTTATAACAACCGATGTTAATTTTAATATCGCGATATTTAACATCGGTTCTGGGACAACCGATGTTAAATTTCGCGATTTTAAAATTTTATCGGACCGCGACTAACCCAGCTAGCCCAACCCAACCCCAACCCACACACTCGCCCAACCACCCGCACCACCTCGCACTAATCCCCACCAACATACAACAAATACCATTAAATTTCGTTGTTGGTGGGTTTCGAACTCACCACCTCTTGCTTGTGGAAGTGTGATATTACCACTCCGCCAGATGAACTTCTTGTATATTTTTTGCTATGTGTTATATTTATATACTATATACATTTATAAATTTATATAAATATAAGATAATTTAATATATATATATATATATATATATATATATTAACAAATCGAAAATTTATTTTTAAAAAAAATCTAGAATATTAATATTAAAAGTCGGATATTCTTATTTAAAGCTCGAAAATAAAAAATAATAAATTTAAAAATACGAATCTGATTTATAATTAATATTTAATCTTTTTTTTATTTTTATATTTTTTGTAAAAATATAAAATAGTTTATTATGAAAAGTAAAAAAATTACAAAAACAAAAACTAGCAGGTTTTTAAAAATATATATAATAATTCAGCTTTTATTTATTTATGGAAAATAATATTCCACTTTTTTTTCAAAACTTTAAATAAAAATATACGATTTTTATTTTCTATTTTCGAACTTTAAATAAAAACATCCGATTTTTATTTTTTATTTTCGAACTAATGTTTATTTTTTATTTTCGAACTTTAAATCAAAACTTCAAATTTTTACCTTTTATTTTTGAACAATAAATATAAACATCCAATTGTTAATATTAATATACCGGACTTTATTTAAAAATAAAGATTCGATTATTTTAACAAAATTTCCAGATTTTTTAAAAAATTTAACATCGGTTATACTAAAACCGATGTTAAACTTTTTAAAAAATCTGGAACTTTTTTTAAAAAAATCGAAACTTTATTTAAAAATTAACATCGGTTTTTCTAAAAACCGATGTTAAATTAAAAATTAACATCGGTTTTTCTAAACCGATGTGAAATGGATTAATTTAACATCGGTTTTTAGAAAAACCGATGTTAATTTTTAATTTAACATCGGTTTTTAGCAGAACCGATGTTAATTTATTTTAAAATTTTCAATTATGCCACCGCGTCTTTTTTAACATCGGTTTTTACAAAACCGATGTTAAACGAGCGATGTTGAATGTCTTTTTTGTAGTAGTGAGCATGAAGTTTCTCGTGTTGTCGAGGCCTTCACTTTATTGCCAGAAGTCTTCAAGCAAGCTCTGAAGATTATGCAAGACAAACAAGAGCAACTCCTGAGAGAAGAGGCAACCAAAATGCGCATATCAGAGGCCAAGACCGCAGCAGCTATGATCGAAAACAGTTCTCACTTGCGAGCCAACGACAAAAGTATCAAGGATATGTCACAGGTTCTTTCCACCCTTGTCGAGAGAATGACAAACATTGAGATAAAACAGGATGCCGCACTGGAAATCCTAGGACGTCTTGATGAAGCCAAAAAGGGGGAAGAGGCAAGAGAAGCTGTAAGGAGAATAAGGTTACAACACGAAAGGGAATTTAATGCTGCTCAAGACAGCATTACCGCTGAATTGAACAAGCTAGCCCCTCCCTCTCAAAGTTTTAAGATTTCAGGCTCCCGACCCGAATTTAATGACCCCAATATCCCCTGGCAAACCTTAATTCAAAGACCTTCTGAGATCCGTCTGCCAACCAACCGCCATCCAACAGCCGATGAGGTGAAGCAATGGAGGAAGAATGAACTGATGAGATACTTTGTTAAACTCGTCAGGGAATCCGCCATCTTCAAAAGCTATAAGACATTAGCGGATGCTTCAGATAAATTCTCGAAGATGCTAGAAGAAGGAAAGCTTCCTCTCCAGCTAGATATGAAATCAAGCATAGAAGAGGAGATCAGATCACCCATCCAGAAGACTGGATTCTTGCCTTTGACAGATCATACGAAGGTAGAGCTATCTATCTAGATCGAGGGCATGACTCCCTACAGCACTGGTGGCGTGGGACCGAGAATGATCCAAAAAAGAGGCCATGGAGACATTCGGACTATAGGAGCTGAAATCCTTGTAATCTTTATTTAGTTTTGTTTATAATTTTTCTTTCGAAATAGCAAACCGTGTACTCTATCTTTGAATATCAATAAAATATTTGCTTGTCTTGAAAGATTACAACTCGTAATCTACTGTATTGATGTATGATTACATAACTTATATTGTTAGATAACTATCACAAGTATAGAAACTTGTTTGAAAAATTAAGCTGTACGAACTTGTCTACGAACAATTCATAGATTCAGTTGTATGCAACTAGAATACATTGTAAGATTGTGCCTGTGCGTCAAACATAAGCTTAAGTTGTAAAAAGTCTTAGCTGTATCGAACTTGCCTGCGAGCAGTTCATAAATTAGATTAAGTTACTGAAAGCCAGATCATTTGACAGAAGACCAAGAAATCTTCCAGAAGCCATCAAAGAAGATTATTTCATGAAGAAGGTTTTGGCATCATCAAGAAGACTTGAAAGTTTTAAAGTCTTGGCAAATTGTCAAAAAGGGGGAAATTGTTGGGATAACAAATACCCTGTATCGAAACAGTCAGGATAATCAATCCATGTATCGAATAGTGATAAGAGGTTTTGACAAAATGCCAATCCTCAATACAGTAAGGAAACTGTATCGATAAGTTGAAGTATCAACATGTATCGAACGACTGTCATAAATCCAGCATACAGTACAGCAAAGAAGTCTTATAAAAGACTAAGTATGGAAGCTGTCTCGAATTATCAATACAGTGTTCTTCCATACAGCTCTCAACAGGACAAAGAAGGAATCTTCAGAAGTCAAGTCTCGTTGATAAAGAAGTATTTAAATACTAAAGGATAAAGTATTTAAATACTGTCAGTTAACAGATCTTCAAATCCCGCTAAATCCGGATCGTGCTTTTCATCCCGTTGGAACGGAATCTTACTCAACGGATTTATCTCAACGGATATATTTTCCAGAAGACTATATATATCTCATCAAGGCGTTGAAGATCAGTGACCAAGTAACAAAGCGATTATTGTTTACATAAGAACAAAACATATCTCCAGCTTACTGCTATTCAAATCAAAGAGATATACAGTGCTCAACATCTTGAACAACACATCATCAGCTAGAAGCTCAGAAAGTCAAAGCTGTTGTTCATACCCTGTTCTATCTTTGAACAAACCCAGATCAGCCATGTGTGGACTGAGTAATCGTTGCTTCTCTGGAACTGTGTGTGAAGGAATTGCATCGAAGAAGACGAAGCTTCATAACTGTGTGTGAAGAAGCCAGTCAAGCATTAGCTCAAACCAATCTGTGTGAACGGTTGAAGCTAAGATCTTTATATCAATCTGTGTGAACGATATATTGATTGTGTATTGTTATAATTACGTAGTTGTGTACGTAGTAATTATAATAAACTTTTTACTCCTGTGTGGAGGACCAGTGGACGTAGAGGGGTTTACCTCAAACCACTTTAAATATTGTGTTATTTACCTTCTGCCTTACTTGTTTTAATTACTGTGATTATTTAAGTATACACTGCACATCGAGTTGCTGTATCCACAGCAACTTACTGTATTTAAGACTTCCGCTACGCACTCAGATTTAAAATCAATACAGCTTGTTGTTTAAACTACTTCCCAAGCTGTATCCAGTATACTTAGTGGCCAAGAGTTACTGAATCCCCTTCTCCTCTGCAACCAAAGCTTTTGTAGTATAATGAATTTTGAAATTTTGTACCTACTTGATGTGGAAGTGTGGATTACTTGTGAAATATTGTAATATTTTTTTTTAAATCGTTTTTTTTTTCCGATATGGAATTTGGGAATTTCGGGACATTTCGAAAAATTGCAGCCCGGGACCTGGACCGGGATTAATATTTTTTCCATTTCAGTATTCGGGACTCTCGAAGTCCCAAACGGGACCTGGACCGGAACTTCGAGACTTTGGGACGGGTACCCGGTGCCGTCCCGATTCTCAGCCCTAATAACTTCTAATCTTATTTTGTTCTACTTATGTAAAATATTTTTAACATGTGATATGTTGTTGAATATATTTTATTATACATTTTCAAGATATTACTTTGTTGTACTTATATTAATACACAATTAAAAATATTAATAGTCAAAATTATATATTAAAATTTATAAAAAGTCCAAAAATTTTAGTCAAGTTTAAACGAGGAAATATATAACAACATTGAAAATTAATTACACAAATAACGACGTCTTTTACTTACGTAAAAGCATGGGGCCATTATTCCCTTAAAATCTTGTAGCAAAGACGAAATATCTCGCCCCCAGAGCGTCCATCCCCCGATTCGATAGAGATTGGTGGAGGAATTAAATGATGGTGACTCAACGGCCCACTAGGTGGGAGGAACAGCGTCTGGTGCCCACAAGGAGCTATCCCCGATATTGGGGGGATAAAACTCCCACATCATGGCCGCTGCGACTCGAACTCAAGGCTCCTTATAAGAACTGTCACCCAAGAATCACTGAAATTTACCATGCGACTTATTCCCTTAGAATCTTGCATACAATTTTTGATGAGAGAGGTTGGCTTTTATGTTTTATCTCACATTTCAATATCCTAATAATTCAGAAATAGCGCCTTTTTTTTTAAAAAATTATTTCAGCGTTTTGCCACTTTCATATCATCTATTATCTTGTACCTGACTTCTTATGTTTTTGAAGAATTTTTTATTTTCATGTTCGGATTATCTGTGTTGATAGCTTTCAATTAGGTGCCCAGATTGTTGATTTATATTTGCTGATTCTCCAAAAATGAGCTGTATATAAATTTTATCCAAATGTACGTATAACGATTAACGCACATCATGAAAAAATATCAAACCTGCTGTAAATTTATATGAAAAAAATGTAATTTTCAGTAAACGCGACACCTCGATAGGTGGATGAGTAAAAGTATAGCACTCGTCCAGCACTGTTGGAGCTATCGTTGCCAACCTATAAGTACCTTCATTAAAAACAGTCGGGATTTCTCTCTTTGTCTCTTTGATTAGGAATGTCCTTTAGGTGCTCCAATTTCTTCACTTTGCTCGCTAAATTTTCCTCCGGTTTTGAGCTTGTAATACCCAAGGCTTGACCCAACTTCAATGTCTCTGATGCTTCCATTTCAGAATGGGATAATTGTAACACTCCCAATCCACTCAGTGATATTACATGCCGTAGATCCCTTTCCGCAAGGGTCTACCAGGCAAAAAACTACAAAACAAAACCCACATGTGGTCAACTCGACCAAAACGTAAAACCTTAGACCGATTAGGTTTCTCAAAATACAACATAGCAGTACAACTGATAAACCAAAATACAACTCGATCGCAATTTACACAACATGTCCATCCTTTTAAGGATGACAAAGAAACTAGAAATAAACACTCGGACCGAAAGGTCACTGACGGACAACCGCACTAGTATCGCTGCATTACATCATCCTCCAAGCCGATTCTGTGGTTGCTCACTCTCAAATCGGAATACCTGAAAAGTATAACATAATCCCCAACGAGGAGTTAGCGATGGAAATCGCTAGCAAGTAACCAAGCTATACAATTATACATCAAGAATACAACCGTTGTGAAAATAACCTTTCGACAAGGTAGTAACATAATCCCCGAGTCTAAATTCTTTTCGAAAACAGTTTCCATTAGGAAGGATCATAAGAATAACTTCAAAACACATTTAAAAGAATAATTGAAGACGTTGGGGGTCTCAGTGTAAAATCGTGAAAAGATTTATAATTCTTCTTTTCACAAAGGTTTTCTTTAAAAATCATATAAATGATTCAATTCTCAACCCAAACCTCATAGACAAAACCATATTCACCAATATAATCGGGATTCAAGATTTAAGCATTCACAATTCAGAGATATCAAATCAAACACCCAAATCGCCTCCGTAGCCTCGACGGGACCCACCCGGATTAGCTCATCGAAAACAAAACTCAAACACACCCATAAGTTACCTTGACATCGTACTCGCAAGTAACGATTCTCGGAGCCCTCTCCAGACCTACCCGATTAGATAACTTTATGGTCAAATCGTAACGTCTGGCCGTACTCGCAAACACGCGCCTCCGGAGGCCTCGACGGGACCCTACCCGGATAACATCATTCAAATAAGCCCATAAGTTATCATGACATCGCACTCGCAAGTGACGATTCTAGGAGCCCCCTCCAGACCTACCCGAATTGATAACCTTATGGTCAAATCGTAATGTCCGGCCGTACTCGCAAGCACACGCCGCCGGAGGCCACATGGGTCCCTACCCGGATAACATCTCAATTCACTAAGATACACAACAACAAAGGTACAATATTCACCACAACTGCAAACACGTAACACATAAGTTAACGCATCATAACTTCCACAAAGGCACAACATTCACAGCACACCATCATTCAGGAAAAAGGCTAACGAGCGAATAATACAAGTATTACACGATTCCACAATTCCTCGGATAACTACTCATTTCTAGTGTCCATTTTAAGCACAAAATAACATGAAATGGTCGTTATCATTCTTCAGGAAACTCAGGTTTACGTTTGGATTTACTTTCATAGAAATCACATATTCGTTTTGTAACACCCCCAATCCACTCAGGGATATTACACGCCGTAGACCCTCTCCTCGAGGATCTACCAGGCTGGTAACAACATTTCACATCTCGACAATGCCTTCAAGGCTAAAATGACTCAGTAGACCGATTTGGTCTTTCAATAAAATATACAACTCGATTACAAACACATACCCACGCAGGGGTCAAAATACAATAAACTCCCGTACAACGGGGAAAAGATACTGCAGCGGAAAAGAAAATACAACTAGACCAATACAACATCAACGGATCCTCGTGTGATTAGTATCGTTCATCTTTCATCATCCTTCGTGCCGACCCTGTGTTATGCTCCAAAACACGAATGCAAAATAGACATCCACCCCGAATACTGGGGTTAGCAAACCTCCACTGTTTTGCTAGTGCAAGTATAAAATACGAAAACGAGCCATACATATCATACTCCACGAAACATGATAATCATAAACATACTTCCCGAGGTGATTCACTTAATTAAACGATTAAATCGAAAGATGGGGTAAACCCGATAAACATCTTGTGAAAAATATTTTACGACCTCGGGGGTTTTGAATACATTGGGATTTAAAATCCTCGGGCCTTTCGAAAACATTTAGGGACACATTTCAAAAGTCATTTTCCCAAAACATAAATTCGATAACAACAAGTGGGGTCCACGACCCGATCGTACCATAACAACTGTTTCCACAGATTATTCGCGTCCCGTGATAGCAAGCCAAGGACCTCAGATGCTACATTAGAACAAACCCGAGTGAATAACCCACAGGAAACTATATCAAATCACATGTCACCGTAATCATACTACGTGACTAAAAGCACATATACTTACATAATCAAACCACAACCATAAGTTATCCCGGCATCGTGCTAACAAGCCACGAACCTCGGAGTCCCCGCAAGACATACCCGATGACAACCACACAAGTTATCTCGGCATCGGGCTAGCAAGCCCCGAACCCTGAGTCCCCGCAAGACATACCCGTATTGGATAACCCTACGGTTTCGCCGACCCATACTAGCAAGTATGGATCCTGAGATTCAACAATCCTACCCGAGGCACATCACATACAATAAGCACACAACAATAACCGATTATCAAGACAAGCAACACTAAGCATCACAACCTCCTTTCAAAGGAGTAACGACTAACATCACATCATGTCGAATACCCACCGAACAAATATACAATTCAATGCACAATCCTCGGCAAACAATTATGGTCAATGCGATCATAACGTCTCTCAACGTCTGAAACTAACACAAATATTCCGAGAACATATCCATTCACGAAGTATACGAATTATCGTTGAAAGACAATATTTATCGAGAACATACCGATCCTTTTAACGTTCATTAAACATTGGATTTCGCATAAAATCATTTATCAATAATTATGCCTAAGAAATATGAAATGTATGGGCAAGATACTTGCCTCAAAATCGCACGCAAGTATTCCGACGAACACGGCTCAACCGGAAAGCTTCAAACGCCCGATGCTATCGAAAAGGAAGACGACAACGAGCGGAAGGGTTCAACTCGGTTTCTTCGTAAGAAACTCGACCCTAACATCATATAATTAATAAATCAATGATCATACGATGAGGAATAATCGTAGAACGCCCGAAAACCCCTCTATAACATTTTACCGGACACCTTCAAGGCGTCGGTCAAGAACTCGACCCAACTAACGAATCGATACGATCCAACCATGGAATAACAAGGTAAATGATATAATACATCTAAATAATCATCAATCCATCATAATCCTAAGTTAAATCGGATTAATCGGACGAAAACAACCAAAATACCCAAATTCCCAAAACTAGATTTCTAGGAAATCTGACCTGATTCGGTAGATCGTAGGATGTTATAGGATTGATGATTGATGATATGAACTCCAAAACTTCATGGATTGATTGTCCAACAACATCTCTCCATGATTACACCATCTCCATCCGCGGAATGGAAGAAGAGAAGTGAGAAAATGTCAAGAAAACGCCGCTGTGCCTTTTATAGCCGATCACGGCCGTTACGACGTAATCGGCCACGGCTTACGACGTAATCGGCCATGGCCGAACTCTGCGCCTAGAAAATGCCGAACGTTACGCACGTTACGGCCGTGGCCTTACGACGTAATCGCCTTACGTGCGTAATGGCCGATCATTACCGCACGTTACTCGGCCGTGGTCGCCTAGCCCGATCATGCCCGGCCATGACTCGGCCGGGACCAACTCCGACGGCCCGAACGACCCCGAAACCCGAACCTGAGTACGAATCGAAGATACGGTTACGAAGTACTCGAAAAGACGAATCCGAGCACTAATAGAACATACGATTCCAACTACCCGAAGGCTCGAAACTCGACAACGGAAAGTAATTACCCCAAACTTTGGGAAATTACGAAAATGGCCCAAAACGCCCGAAAATCACGATACGTGATCGAAACACCAAGCCAAAGCTCGCAACATGAATAATAACATTAAATGAACTTACGAGAAAGTCGAAACAACAGTTTCGGACGAGATTCGCAAGAATCGAACTCAAGTGCGGAAAAACCGCTAAAAAGCACGGAACTCAACAAAACGACACCGAAACGAACTCGGATGACAAAAAGTGCAGAATTAATCATTCTCAGAATGACGAAACGGTCATGAGAGAGTCGTCAAAACGGACTTCCGCCGAAAAAAAGAAATTTACCGAAAATCGAAAATTGCGGATATTACATTCTACCCTCCTTAAAAGAAGTTTCGTCCCGAAACTTAAAACAAATAGGGAGAAGCAATATCCCGCCAAGAAAACTCAATGAGATACGCAAGAAACGCGTAACTAATGCGAAACGGCGAAACGTTACAAACAACGCAACGGAATATACGGTGTGAAAACACGCTCCACGACGACCAACACAACGTCGCCGTTAGGGATATAATAGAACCAACAAGTGACAAGCGTCATCAAATGGATAATACAATCAAGTCAATTATCCGAACAATCACAAAACACAACGAACGAAAATCAATACGATTGACCACCCCAACGGTACATCAACCAAAACGCGAGCCAATCGCTGAAGAAATACGGAATTCCACCGCCCAAGGGTTAGAAGATCGAAAACGAGACAAATTTCCCGAATATAAAGAAATTAGGAAGGAGTCTCGAATGCTCAACAATCACGAAACGAGATCAACAAAACCGAACAATCAAACGATCGAACCACAACGGTTGAGACAACAAAATCGAACAATCATGTTCGAATCACGAAGAACAATAAAATTCAAACAACAACTCTCAGTTCACGTCTCGGCTCGAGACAATATATGATCCGGTAAAAGCAACAAGATGTGATTCGCATAAGATCCATAGGAAAGGGAATAGCAATTGAAAAGTCACAACGACAAACGAGTAATTTCAAAACACCACACTCGTTCGATCAATAAAAGAAAGGGATAGGGCAAGCTCAGAAAATGTTAACGAACATAAACGAGTCGACAGAGTCGAAAATATAGAAGTTCAAAATCGATCCACTTCGAATAAAAGAACTAGTAGAACCAAAAGATGTTACATCCGAACAAGGTTCACAAGTATCGAACCGGACTCGGAAAAGTCACAGCGATAACCAGATCGACCCAAAACAAGATCACGGCTCGAACGATGAAACCGAAATACAAGTGTCAACGAACACGAGCGAGTCGATAGAATTGAGAAAGAGAAAATGCAGGAGCCAAAAATAATACGGGTATTATATTCGACCTCTTCTAAAAGAAGTGTCGTCCCCGAAACTCACAACAACGAAATCAATGTGACAACACAACAAGCAACCGATAGAAACATCCTTCGAAGGCCTCTCAAAGCCGATTCTGATACTTGTCTTTGAAGCGCGAACTCCGAAAGTCTCGGTAGCCAATTCGCAAAACTGAATTCGGTGTCCCTCGAGTCCACACTTGAAATGTGTTATCGACGAGAAGGACAATTTTACACGTGCATGCCCCGGCACATCACGGTTGAAACGCCTCGGCTCGGCATACCGAAAATACAAATGCTAGATACAATGGGGCATAACGTCGCAAAACAACATAGCAGAGATGCCAACTCAGCACAACAAAGAATCATAACACATATCATATACAACGATTACCTTTGTAAAGTAATACGCACACAAACACTACAGCGACGATGGTATCGTTCGGAGACCTTAACGGCCCGAACAATAACCAACACATAATTACAAACCTCATGAAACAATCACCCATGTGCATAAACGCACAAAAATCCAAGCTTTAACAACTCACACTCGTGCGACAACAGGCAAATCACCACGAGGCGACAATTAGTAAATACCAGTTCACACCTCTCACAGAGGGCTAGTACTACAAATACGTGGCAACGCCTCAACGTTCATGCCACCAATTCGATCATATTCGGAAGCTAACATCATAACGACAATGCGAACATCATACATACATTCCCAGACCGCAAACGGAATTGATAGGTTTTAAAGAAAATGAAACCACATTTTGAAAAACAATTTGGAAAACACCAATTGATCTTGAGTATCACATTTTCAAAAAGTTGTACAAACACCATTATCGAGACTTTGAAAATCATCTTGCGTTTGAACAAAAATGAGGACACCTTTCTTTTAGTGAAAAACTTTCAAAAATATTCGACCCTTGGGTCTAAGCAATCGCATTTGAAAATATCTCAAAATATTTTTGGTCCTCAACCGGAAAATTTTTGAAATGTATTGCGGCATTAGAAAACATCTTGAAAACACCGCAAGAAAATAATTCGTTTTAAAAGTACGTCTCGAATTTTAGTTTTCTAAGATACTCAAGGTTTTAAAAATAATTCAATGGGCTAGAATGCCCAAAAGTTTAAGTACTTACACGGAACATTATAGCGCCGTGTGTCCCGCGCCGAACCCAAAGAGCTAAAAATCATTTACAAAAACGCCAAAGGCCGATGACGGTAATATTTCAAAACTCACGAAGCCATTTAGAAAATAATAAATACCGTCATAAGAATTTTGCCAAAACGATCAAGGCCATAATGCCAAAAACTCGGTTAAGGGAATCGTTTTCCAAATAAAACTCGGTCGGTAAAATACCGAAAGCCATTACAAAAGAACTCACACATCGGATAAAAGAAATAAAGTCAAACATGCACAAGACAAAGAACACTACTCCTCATATGAACGAAAAAAAATGGGAGTCAAATAATCACGCATCACGAAATCAAAATCCATAAGAGGATTCCGTCACTTAACAAATAATCATAAAAATAGCTCGTGTCACACGAGGCACAACACAAAGAAGGGAGACTTACATTCACAGGTCGCACGAAGATGATGATCGCCCACGATACTAATCACGACCAACAAACTCAGACGACGCGTCGCGACACGACTCAATCAGATAAAATCCGACGAGACAAAAACTCAATAGACACCACTGACCCAACAGCCTAGGTTTCCACAACCTAAGCTCCGATACCATTTATGTAACACCCCCAATCCACTCAGGGATATTACACGCCGTAGACCCTCTCCTCGAGGATCTACCAGGCTGGTAACAACATTTCACATCTCGACAATGCCTTCAAGGCTAAAATGACTCAGTAGACCGATTTGGTCTTTCAATAAAATATACAACTCGATTACAAACACATACCCACGCAGGGGTCAAAATACAATAAACTCCCGTACAACGGGGAAAAGATACTGCAGCGGAAAAGAAAATACAACTAGACCAATACGACATCAACGGATCCTCGTGTGATTAGTATCGTTCATCTTTCATCATCCTTCGTGCCGACCGTGTTATGCTCCAAAACCCGAATGCAAAATAGACATCCACCCCCGAATACTGGGGTTAGCAAACTCCACTGTTTTGCTAGTGCAAGTATAAAATACGAAAACGAGCCATACATATCATACTCCACGAAACATGATAATCATAAACATACTTCCCGAGGTGATTCACTTAATTAAACGATTAAATCGAAAGATGGGGTAAACCCGATAAACATCTTGTGAAAAATATTTTACGACCTCGGGAGTTTTGAATACATTGGGATTTAAAAATCCTCGTGCCTTTCGAAAACATTTAGGGACACAAATTTCAAAAGTCATTTTCCCAAAGCATAAATTCGATAACAACAAGTGGGGTCCACGACCCGATCGTACCATAACAACCTGTTTCCACAGATTATTCGCGTCTCGTGCTAGCAAGCCACGGACCTCAGATGCTCCCGTAGAACAAACCCGAGTGAATAACCCACAGGGAAACTATATCAAATCACATGTCACCGTAACCGCAGTCACGTGACTAAAAGCACATATACTTACATAATCAAACCACAACCATAAGTTATCCCGGCATCGTGCTAACAAGCCACGAACCTCGGAGTCCCCGCAAGACATACCCGATGATAACCACACAAGTTATCTCGGCATCGGGCTAGCAAGCCCCGAACCTCGGAGTCCCCGCAAGACATACCCGTATTGGATAACCCTACGGTTTCGCCCGACCCATACTAGCAAGTATGGATCCCGGAGATTCAACAATCCTACCCGGAGGCACATCACATACAATAAGCACACAACAATAACCGATTATCAAGACAAGCAACACTAAGCATCACAACCTCCTTTCAAAGGAGTAACGACTAACATCACATCATGTCGAATACCCACCGAACAAATATACAATTCAATGCACAATCCTCGGCAAACAATTATGGTCAATGCGATCATAACGTCTCTCAACGTACGAAACTAACACAAATATTCCGAGAACATATCCATTCACGAAGTATACGAATTATCGTTGAAAGACAATATTTATCGAGAACATACCGATCCTTTTTAACGTTCATTAAACATTGGATTTCGCATAAAATCATTTATCAATAATTATGCCTAAAAATATGAAATGTATGGGCAAGATACTTGCCTCAAAATCGGTACGCAAGTATTCCGACGAACACGGCTCAACCGGAAAGCTTCGAAACGCCCGATGCTATCGAAAAGGAAGACGACAACGAACGGAAGGGTTCAACTCGGTTTCTTCGTAAGAAACTCGACCCTAACATCATATAATTAATAAATCAATGATCATACGATGAGGAATAATCGTAGAACGCCCGAAAACCCCTCTATAACATTTTACCGGACACCTTCAAGGCGTCGGTCAAGAACTCGACCCAACTAACGAATCGATACGATCCAACCATGGAATAACAAGGTAAATGATATAATACATCTAAATAATCATCAATCCATCATAATCCTAAGTTAAATCGGATTAATCGGACGAAAACAACCAAAATACCCAAATTCCCCAAAACTAGATTTCTAGGAAATCTGACCTGATTCGGTAGATCGTAGGATGTTATAGGATTGATGATTGATGATATGAACTCCAAAACTTCATGGATTGATTGTCCAACAACATCTCTCCATGATTACACCATCTCCACGCGGAATGGAAGAAGAGAAGTGAGAAATGTCAAGAAAATGCCGCCACGCCTTTTATAGCCGATCGCCGCCGGCCGTTACGTACGAATCGCCACGGCTTACGTACGAATCGCCATGGCCGAACTCTGCCTAGAAAATGCCGAACGTTACGCACGTTACGGCCAGGGCCTTACGTGCGTAACCGCCTTACGACGTAATGGCCGATCATTACCGACGTTACTCGGCCAGTGGCCGCTGCCCGATCATGCCCGCCATGACTCGCCGACCAACTCCGACGGCCCGAACGACCCCGAAACCCGAACTCGAGTACGAATCGAAGATACGGTTACGAAGTACTCGAAAAGACGAATCCGAGCACTAATAGAACATACGATTCCAACTACCCGAAGGCTCGAAACTCGACAACGGAAAGTAATTACCCCAAACTTTGGGAAATTACGAAAATGGCCCAAAACGCCCGAAAATCACGATACGTGATCGAAACACCAAGCCAAAGCTCGCAACATGAATAATAACATTAAATGAACTTACGAGAAAGTCGAAACAACAGTTTCGGACGAGATTCGCAAGAATCGAACTCAAGTGCGGAAAAACCGCTAAAAAGCACGGAACTCAACAAAACGACACCGAAACGAACTCGGATGACAAAAAGTGCAGAATTAATCATTCTCAGAATGACGAAACGGTCATGAGAGAGTCGTCAAAACGGACTTCCGCCGAAAAAAAGAAATTTACCGAAAATCGAAAATTGCGGATATTACACGTTTGAGGGTAAGTTACGGTTAAATATACAATCACTAACAAGTCCACGTTAAATTCACGACACATCACATTCTCAAAGTATAAAGAATATAGACGAGATACTCGCCTCAGGTCCAAAGCACGCGAAGCGACGGGAAAGCTCGACCGGAAACCCTCAAATCCTACAACTAGGCCGAGAACACAAGAATAACATAATCACTACAAGGTCGATCGCAAGAAAGATGCAAAACACATGAAATTCTCAACAAGAATTCGTAGAAACAAAAGATCGAACACTTGGGGTTCAATACTTCCCCAAGAACAACAAGAATATCACCCGAACCCGAATACGATAAGAAATACGAATCAAATCATAGGGATAGAATCAATACGACTGATTGATGATATACAACCACATGATTCACGAAGAACAACTCGAATCTTGAAGATTCACGAAATATAAAGGAAGGGTTTACAAGATGATTACCTTGAATCAAAGACGAAGAACACGGATTGATGATGTTAATCAACACCAAGAACTCAAGAAGGATGAAAACTTGGAGTTACAAGACTCTAAAATCGCCCACAAATCGCCCCAGCCGCGGAAGGATGAAGAAAGGGTGAAAAATGACGAACACAGCATTACGTACGTTAAACAAGAAGGAAAACGTATGTTATCGGTATTACATACGTAAGGCACGAAAGATTACGTACGTAATCGATGGCCAGAACCTACTTTCCGAAATAACGAGGACCATTACGTACGTTATTTCAAGGACTTAACGTACGTAATGCGCACAGTTAACGCACGTTATGATCATCACATAGCGTGCGCTATCGATGGACATAACTCACTGTCCGAAATTGTGACGACCCTTACGTACGTTATGATAAGGGCTTAGCGTACTTAAGGCACATGATGATAACGTACGTTATGCTCATAACATAGCGTATGTAAGTCACTTAGTAGTTCCAAAACTGCTAAGTTCAGCTCGTCGAGTACGAGCGCCACGAAACCGCGAAACGACAACAACAACACAAGACGAATACATGCACACGAAGAGTGTCCAACGACGAACTCAAGAGCTAGAAGAAAATATGATTCCGGCTACCCGAAGGTTCAGAATACGACAACAGAAGTAATTACCCCCAAACTTTGAGAAATTACAAAACGGCCCAAAATGTCCGAATCACAATACGAAATCAAACAACCAAACTGAAGCTCACAACACGTCTAACAAAGTTAAACGGACTTATAAGAACTACGAAAGCGTAGTTTCGAACCACCATCACACGAAATGAACCAAATAGCGGAAAAAATCGCTCAAAACACGGATTCGGGTAAAATAGCCCCAAAACAAACTCGGATGACCAAACACGCAGAACAAAACATTATCAAAATGTCAAAAAGCTCGCAAGCGAGTTCTGGAAATCGGAAAAATGCCAAAAATGAAAAATTACCAAAAGAGAAAATCACGGGTATTACATTCTACCCTACTAAAAGGAAGTTTCGTCCCGAAACTTAAAAAAAGAGGAAGGGTGAAGTCACAAACAACAAAGCACGGACGACAGAATCTCAATGGTCCCGAAGAATCGATCCCGATACCGATGCCGAAGCACAATTCTGGGAAACTTCATAGAATAATTCATAATACTGAACTCTGTGGCCCTCGAGTCCACAATTATAACAAGTAATCGGTTGCGAAGGACAATTATCTTGCACATAACCCACAATGTTGCAATTGAAACACCTCCCAGTCTGACTAAGAGTCAAAGAAGACGACTTGGAAGTCTTGGTTCCACCGAATGAAGAAAATGAAGGTTTCACCGTAGGACCACGCGAAACCTGACGAGAAGAAGTTCCGACTCCCACACTATCCGAAAAATCCCCAGACATCCTCTGCCTCTTCGGCTCATGCAAAGGCCCCGTAGATAACGATGCCATCTCGTATGCCATGGCTCGATTCTGATACTCTCTCAAAGTAGCACAAGTGAGACCCGATATATACTGTCGAATCTCTGGTCTCATCCGCATATCAAAATGACGGATTTTGTCTTCCTCGGTCCTCACCTGCCCCTTCACTTAAGCGATCTCTCGACTATAATCGATAATAGCCTGCGACACGGGTACATCTTGCGGCTCAGCTAGATAAAAATATCGGATCCTCTGCTCTCGAATCGGCTCCGGACAGAACTCCGCTTCCATCAACTTCTTGAACTCTTCCCAAGTAACGGAATGATCCTGAGGCTCGATGGCCTCCCACCAATTAGCAGCATCACTATCGAGAAGGAACTGAGCTATAGGAATCTTCCATTCCTCGGGACAACCAACAACCTTGAAAATCTTCTCCAAACGGAAAAGCCAACCATCCCAGCCCAAAGTATCACCCGTGCCGCAAAGCGATGAGGATATATACGAACCACTTCTCTAAGCCACTGAGTCGACCCGACATTCTTAGTCACGGTAGTGTTACGCTGAACCGCCTGGGTCAAATGAGTCATCTGGTCTACCACCTGCTGAAGTATAGTAGCAATACCAATAGCAACGCCATCACCGGCAGCATGATACTGATCGCGCGACTGTTGCTACGGCCCCGACCTTTGGCCCTCAACATACTAAACTGAACAACCATTCTTTAAAACGAGACATAACAACACATAACACTAATCACAAAAGGAGGTCCATACAAGACACACTGCGAAGCACAGAAATATTCTTGCTAACAAGAGTTATCATAGAGTGTTCACATAATAAACTTATATCCAATAGTTCTCATAGATTCGGAAATGAATATCTCCGATAACAACATTTATCAAGTCATCACAAATTAGAATCAAGCGCATGGGTTGTAATGCCCGGATAATTAATGTGTATTTATCCTATATTCGATCTTGTAAGTTTTGACTTTGTGACGTATTAATCGATGATTGGTTTCCCATATTCGTGTCTCTACGTTTTTGTATTTCCAAACATTCATGCATGCATAACTCTGTACGTCATTACACACGCTATAACACAAGCATAACGTACGCTACGTGTTTAATATAACGTACGTTAGAGTTGGTGTGTTACGTACATAAGGGTCAGTCAATTCGAGATAAGACAAGGGTCGGCGTGTGGGGATCCGACGAAGATTCGTGGAGATTGCTCGCTTGAACCTGGACGGCTTTCCAGCTAAGCAAGTCAACTGGGCTTAGCGTATGTTAAGGTGAAATGTTAACGCACGCTAAGTTCATGGTGTTACGTACGTAAACCATAGAGATAACGTACGTAAGCTAATACCAGAATCAAGTCAGTGAGCTCTGGCCAAACATTAACGTACGCTAATATTTGAGTATAGCGTACGCTAAGGACATTACGTACGTAATGGTGTATTGGTAACGTACGTAATGGTTAGAAATCTATTTATATATCTCAACCCCCATTTCATTTCTTCCTCACACCTTGGCCGATTTTTGTAATCTGGAGACTATTCATCACCATTTATCCCTCATATCATCATCTAAGCCGATTTTTGAGAAGCATAGACATTGTGGATGGTGTTAAAGCTTTCGGTGGATAGTTTCTTCAAGTTTTTCATTGTTCTTCTCTTCTTTGAGGTATTTTAACTCTACACCAAGATGGAGATTATGTTCTTAGTTATATTATGAGCTTTCCACATAGATTATTGAACTCGTTATGTCGTAGTGAATCCAGCACCATGTTAGGAGGATTATATTGGGTGAATTAAGGTTTCCATTGTTATTAGTTGAGCCATGATCTTTACCAATTATAAGAATGCAGTTTTCTAAGATGAACATACCTTGATGATGCTTTCGAAACACTCTTTTGATGAACAACTTGTTAAGGCTTACCCCTATGTAAGATGAATTCAAGAAGGTGATTGTGGAGGGAGTTCAATTATAATTCTTGCCTTTGAAATAATTCTTTGTTAATCTACATATGGATGATTAGCACTAGGTAGGATTTTTGAGACAATCACTTTGATTGTGGAACTTGATAAGAAGAACTACTCGCGGAAGAACAAGAATCGTAGGGGTGAATTAACCTAGAACTAGATTGAACATGATTATCTCGTTATGTATCGTTGAAACAACCGAACCGAGCATTTGAGTTGATAATCGGAATTAAAGTATGGAGTTTAATGGTATGATAAATATCTTTGGAATTTTAGACAACGGCATTGTACCCCATTGTGATCTCGTGAATTTGCATGCCTTTATCCAAACTTAGTGTTCATCGGGAAGTAGGACCGAGAACCGATCGGTCATTAATGATAACTCGATCATAACTTAGGGCGTTCGGTGCTCGTGCGTTAGTTTCGAGAGTTTGTTGAATTCCTTGTTATTCCCTTGTACAAGGTCATCGATCGAGGGGCGGCAACCTTCGGACACGTTGACATTCGTTGGAGATTTAATTCTTGCCATCTTTGAGGCAAGTATCGTATTTTGAAATTGTTATTATTGGTGATTTTGATCATGTATACTGTTTGTTCATGTGGTTGAACATGAGATTATTTTCGTTGAATTGTCATGATATTCGTTATCGATTACTCGTATGTTCATATTGATGGACATAACGATTTTTGCATATATGTATGCGTAGTTGTGTTTGTATGTTGTGTTGATCCGAAGGGATCAAGCGATCTATACTGAGGGTGCTGGATCGGATGTCCACCTCGTGTTGGTCCGACGGGATCATCTTGGTATCTATGCTGAGGGCGCTGGATCATTGGACGGGTTTTTCCACCTTGTGTTGGTCCGACGGGATCATCATGGGATCTATGCTGAGGGCGCTGGATCGTTGGAATACCCATGTTGTGTTGATGGAATTGTGTGGATTCGCATTGTTGGATTCCGGTAGTGGAAATCCGTATTGTGTATTTTATTATGCATTGTTGTTGCATATTCGATTTGTGTATTATGATACTTGTACTAGCATCATTTCGCTAACCCCTTCGGGGTGGACATTTGTTTTGATGTTCAGGTAGCCGAGGAGCGGGGAAGCAGCCACAGTACCGACATGACGATGAAGGGGCTCAGTGATGTTAATTGTTGTCATCTTGTCTTGCTGGTTTATTTTCAGTACTCGAGTACGCGTGTCTTGTGATGTTTTGAGACGCTTGTAATAATGGACTCATTTGAACTGGTTTTGTATTTTAAACTTTAATGGTACTATTGTATTATTTCTACATTTTTCAAACTAGCCTTATAAATTCTTATATAAAGGGTTTACGGCCCGGATATCTCAGGTGTTACAGAATATGGTATAAGAGCTAAGCTTCATGGATATCTTGGCAGTCGGGTTTTAGTTGGGTCGGTTGACGTTGTTCGATTTATTGTTTATAACATCACTGCTCAGCCAGCGTTGTCATGTGGACCGTGGTTGTAAGTTTCCTAATCTCATATACTACCGTTTTATTTAAATGTGTTTTGTGAATATTGACGGACTTTCTTTTAGAAGATTTTGTCCTGGACATTGAGTATTTGTGTTTACAGTATGTTGAGAGGAGGTCGTGGACACGGACGTGGTCGTGGACGCGGACGTGGTAATGTGAGACAGGAAGATTCAGCATCCACCCCGGATGCATCGACTAATCGAATTGATTCCCATTTTGGAGGACAACAGGAATCAGTAAATGATGACGCGAATCCTAACATGCCGGGAGTGCTTCAACAGGTGGTCGCTCAGATGACCTAGTTTGCTCAGGTAGTTGACCGCATGCCGACGGAGATGGGCCAGCAGCGCAACGAGGATAATCGGGGAGACAAGTGGCTTATGAAGGTGGTCAAATTGCACCCACCAAAATTTGACGGTTCTGCAGAGATGCCTACTTGGGATCACTGGTTGAAGAGGTTAGAGAAGATATTTGCGAGGATTAACTGTCCCGATGACCGAAAAGTTCCGATCGCCCAGTATTTTCTAACTGGGGAGGCTTTCGACTGGTGGGAGGCCATTCGACCTGAGGATCATAATGCTGATTGGACGGAATTTAAATTAATGATGGAAGCACAATATTGTCCTCGCCCAGTTAGAGAGGCTAGAGTCCGAGAGTTTTTCTCACCGCAAAATCTGGAGGCATCTGTGACAGACGTGATCAAGACTTTTAATCACCAGCTGACCTGTGTGCCAAACTTGGTCAGGACCGAGGGGGAGAAGATTTTCCATTTCGACATGTGGATGAAACCTGAGATTCAACAATATATGTACGGATTTGAATGTATTACCTTGCGTCAGCATCAAGACAAAGTGCTGGTCTACGACATGAGAGAGGCAGTGGTGGAGAAATCGACGGAAGCAAAGAAATAGAAAGTGTCTGGCAACTTCACGGGGAACAAGAGTAGTGGGCCAAGCAAGGGCCAATCCACTTTTCATTCATCTAGGAAACCTCCGTATCCTTCCCGAGGCGGAAAGAAGTTCCGGACAACATCAGCGGTTTCAGACGCATCGAAGAAATGTTATAACTGTGGTCGAGCAGGGCATGTTCGGCGTGATTGCTCCGCTCCTTCTGTGACCTATTTTGAATGTGGTCAAGAAGGGCACCGTGCGAATTTTTGCGGAAATGTGACTAGATCATTTGGTACTCGTACTCCAGCACCAGTTTCGAAATAGACAAGTGTGAACCAGACACTCATTCCTGCCCTGGTCCTCGGCATATTGGTGATGAAGTTCATCGTTATGTCCTCCCACTTCCACTCAGGAATCAGAAGTGGCTTCAACATGTCGGCAGGTCGCTGATGTTCGATCTTAACCTGTTGACAAGTACGTATTCCGCTACATCCTTCTTCATATTTCCCCACCAGAAATTTTGCTTTAGATCCTTGTATATCTTACTGGTGCCCGGGTGAATAGAATAGGGCGCAATGTGAGCTTCCTTCATGATTGTCTGTCTCAAAACATCGTCATTGGGGGACGCAAATTTGACTCTGAAATCTCAGAACTCCATCATCCTGCATCACGATTCCTGGGGCCTTCCCTTTGTTCACTTCATCACGTAACCGAATAATCAGAGAATCATTCAACTGCTTAGATTTGATTTCTTCGATCAACGACAAAGTTAATTCCATCATACATAGCTGTCCTTGGACTCTTTGCGACCATACTTCAATTCCTTCGCGGATTAATTCTCGTTGAATGATGGGCTGCGACGTAAATGCTTCCAACATTCAAAGAGAAACACGTTTGCGGCTCAGTGCATTGGCTACCACGTTCGCTTTGCCTGGATGGTAAAGAATTTCCAGGTTGTAATTTTTGATCAATTCCAGCCACCTCCTATGCCTCATGTTTAATTCTTTCTGACTGAAAATGTATTTGAGGCTCTTATGATCTGTGAAGATCTGACAATGAATGCCGTACAAATAATGTCGCCAAATCTTCAGGGCAAAGACTACAGCTGCTAACTCTAAATCATGAGTCGGGTAGTTAGCCTCGTACGGTTTCAACTGTCGAGAGGCATAGGTAATCACCCTATCCTTTTGCATCAACAAGCAACCTAGACCCTGATTTAAAGCATCACTGTACACCATGAATCCATCGGTTCCATCTGGTAATGCTAGTATAGGCGCCGTTGTCAGTCTTCTCTTAAGTTCATCAAAGCTGGCCTGACATTTCTCATTCCACATAAATTTTTGAGTCTTCTGCAATAGTTGAGTAAGCGGACGAGCAATTTTGGAAAATCCTTCTACAAAACGGCGATAATATCCAGCAAGTCCTAAGAAACTTCGGACTTCTTTCACGTTATTAGGAGATTCCCACTCCAAGATTGCCTCAACTTTCTTCAGGTCTACCTGAACTCCGTCAGTTGATATCACATGCCCAAGGAATGTTACTTCCTTAAGCCAGAACTCACATTTAAAAAGTTTTGCATAAAGCTGTTCATTCCTCAAAGTATTCGAAATGATACGCAAATGATCTGCGTGCTCCTCTGGGTTTTTCGAATAGATTAAGATTTCATCAATGAAAACGACCACGAATTTATCCAAGTATTCTAAGAATACCCGATTCATCAATTGCATAAACACTGCAGGAGCATTAGTAAGTCCGAATGGCATCACCACAAATTCATAGTGCCCGTACTGGGATCTGAAAGCAGATTTCGGTATATCCGATTCCTTAATTCTCAACTGATGGTATCCTGATCTCAAGTCGATCTTCGACCACAATAAGTTTTGATGGCCAATCTCTCCCTCCTATATACACAGGGAAATCTCTAATTTCTAGGATTCCCACAATTCTCTTTCCGCTCGGTAAACCCACAACATAAGGTTCACAATCATGAAAACACGAGATTTTCAAATGATTAACACAGTTCAATGATATGAAAGAATGTGTAGCTCCTGAATCGAATAAGACACTAACTGGTTGCAAAAGGATCTGAATCGTACCTGATGCAACAACAGTGTTCTGATCGTCTGACTTCCTCATCTCTTACAGGCGTGGAGGAACGGACCCAGCACTGGACGCCTCTCGTTTCCCAACATTCTGCTACTGAAAACCACTAGTCCGATTGCATGGTACACCGAAGACCATTATTTCGGATCGAGATGGTCGCTTCGTGTCGCACTTTTGGAAGGCAGTTTACAAGGCCTTGGGAACCGAGCTGAACTTTAGCATGACTTATCATCCTCGGATGGACGGTCAGTCCGAAAGGACTATATATCCAGTAGAAGATATGCTAAGAGCTTGTGCCTTGGATCGGTCAACTGATTGGGAGGTTCATTTGCCGTTGATTGAATTCACCTACAATAATAGTTGGCATGCTTCCATTAAGATGGCACCGTTTGAAGCGTTGTATGGGAGAAGATGCAGATCGCCCCTGTGTTGGGATGATTCTTCTGACTTGATCGGGACGGAACCAGAGTTGATAGTTCAGACTCAAGAGAAAGTAGCTCTGATTCGCGAAAGGCTATTAACTGCCTAGATTCGACCGAAGTCTTATGCAGATGTGCGCCGTCGCCCGTTGGAGTTTGAGATTGGGGACCATGTACTATTGAAGGTTTCTCCTACTCGAGGAATTTTTCATTTTGGTAGGAAAGGAGAGCTGAGTCCGAGATATATCGGACCATTTGAGATCCTCAAGAGAGTTGGGGAGTTGGCGTACAGTTTGGCCTTACCGCCATCGCTAAGTCACGTTCATAATGTAATCCACGTATCCCAATTACGGAAATATGTACTGGATCCTAGTCATATCATTGATTTTGGCGATATTGAAGTGGCTAATGATGGTACGTTCGATGAACAACCAATCAAGATACTCGAGAGTCGAGTCAATCAATTGAGGAATAAACCGATCTCCTTGGTTAAAGTTCAATGGTCTCGACATGGAGTCGAAGAAGCAACCTGGGAGACTGAAGATAGTATGAAGTCGAGATACCCGAAATTGTTTTCGTTTTAATTTTCGGGCCGAAACTTCTTTTTAGAGGGATAGTATGTAATGCCCGGATAATTAATGTGTATTTATCCTGTATTCGATCTTGTAAGTTTCGACTTTGCGATGTATTAATCGATGATTGGTTTCCCGTATTCGTATCTCTACATTTTTGTATTTCCAAACATTCATGCATGCATAACTCTGCACGTCATTACGCACGCTATAACACAAGCATAACGTACGCTACGTGTTTAATATAACGTACGTTAGAGTTGGTGTGTTACGTACGTAAGGGTCAGTCAATTCGAGATCAGACAAGGGTCGGCGTGTGGGGACCCGACGAAGATTCGTGGAGATTGCTCGCATGAACCTGGACGGCTTTCCAGCTAAGCAAGTCAATTGGGCTTAGTGTACGTTAAGGTGAAGTGTTAACGCGCGCTAAGTGCATGGTGTTACGTACGTAAACCATAAAGATAACGTACGTAAGCTAATACCAGAATCAAGTCAGTGAGCTCTGGCCAGACGTTAATGTGCGCTAATATTTGAGTATAGCGTACGCTAAGGATATTACGTACATAATGGTGTATTGGTAACTTACGTACTGGTTAGAAATCTATTTATAGACCTCAACCCCCATTTCATTTCTTCCTCACACCTTGGCCGATTTTCGTAATCTGGAGACTATCCATCACCATTTATCCCTCATATCGTCATTTTAGCCAATTTTTGAGAAGTATAGACTTTGTGGATTGGTGTTCAAGCTTCCGGTGAAGAGTTTCCTCAAGTTTTTCATTGTTCTTATCTTATTTGAGGTATGTTAACTCTACACCAATATAGAGATTATGTTCTTAGTTATATTATGAGCTTTTCATAGAGATTATTGAACTCATTATGTCGTAGTGAATCCAGCACCATGTTTAGGAGGATTATATTGGGTGAATTAAGGTTTCCATTGTTATTAGTTGAGCCATGATCTTTACCAATTATAAGAATGGAGTTTTCTAAGATGAACATACCTTGATGATGCTTTCGAAACACTCTTTTGATGAACAACTTGTTAAGGCTTACCCCTATGTAAGATGAATTCAAGAAGGTGATTGTGGAGGGAGTTCAATTATAATTCTTGCCTTTAAAAGAATTCTTTGTTAATCTATATATGGATGATTAGCACTAGGTAGGATTTTTGAGACAATCACTTTGATTGTGGAACTTGATAAGAAGAACTACTCGCAGAAGAACAAGAATCGTAGGGGTGAAATAACCTAAAACTAGATTGAACAGGATTATCTCGTTATGTATCGTTGAAACAACCGAACCGAGCATTTGAATTGATAATTGGAATTAAAGTATGGAGTTTAATGGTATGATAAATATCTTTGGAATTTTATACAACGGCATTGCACCCCATTGTGATCTCGTGAATTTGCATGCCTTTTTCCAAACTTAGTGTTCGTTGGGAAGTAGGACCGAGAACCGATCGTTCATTAATGATAACTCGATTATAACTTAGGGCGTTCGGTTCTCGTGTGTTAGTTTCGATAGGTTGTTGAATTCCTTGTTATTCCCTTGTACAAGGTGATCGATCGAGAGGCGGAGACCTTCGGACGCGTTGACATTCGTTGGAGATTTAATTCTTGCCATCTTTGAGGCAAGTATCGTATTTTGAAATTGTTATTATTGGTGATTTTGATCGTGTATACTGTTTGTTCATGTGGTTGAACATGAGATTATTTTTGTTGAATTGTCATGATATTCGTTATCGATTACTCATATGTTCATGTTGATGGACATAGCTATTTTTGCATATATGTATGCGTAGTTGTGTTTGTATGTTGTGTTGATCCGAAGGGACCGAGCTGGATCGGATGTCCACCTCGTGTTGGTCCGATGGGATCATCTTGGGATCTATGCTGAGGACGCTGGATCATTGGACGGGTTTTTCCACCTCGTGTTGGTCCGACGGGATCATCTTGGATCTATGCTGAGGGTGCTGGATCGTTGGAATACCCATGTTGTGTTGATATAATCGTGTGGATTCGCATTGTTGGATTCCGGTTGTGGAAATCCGTATTGTGTATTTTATTATGCATTGTTGTTGCATATTAGATTTGTGTATTATGATACTTATACTAGCATCGTTTTGCTAACCCCTTCGGGGGTGAAAAATTGTTTTGATGTTCAGGTAGCCGAGGAGCGGGGAAGCTGCCACAGTACTGACATGACGACGAAGGGGATCAGTGATGTTAATTGTTGTCGTCTTGTCTTGCTGGTTTATTTTCAGTACTCGAGTACGCGTGTCTTGTGATGTTTTGAGACGCTTGTAATAATGGACTCATTTGAACTGGTTTTGTATTTTAAACTTTAATGGTATTATTTCTACATTTTTCAAATTAGCCTTGTAAATTCTTATATAAAGAGTTTACGGCGCTGCAATTATAGTATCTCGGGGTGTTACATGGGTAAACCACTCGAAACATTCAACACATGCTCAAGGCATCAAGCGCAGCTATCACTGCATATACGACAATATCATTCAAGTTTCGAACCATTTTCAAATGTTACCACCGTTTTCGAATCGAACTGAACTCTCATAAAATAGTCATAAACTCCCATATTAAAGTTGACAAAACTCATCGATTTTTCAATAATCAAGAACATCCCAATTCAGTTGAACTTTTTGAAGATCTCAAGTCAAAATCTTTGAGTTAAAGCACTGAATTTTCCGAAGTTTATTAAAGTTCAAACTTTCTAATAAGAGTCACGGAAAAACAGTTTAATGACCACAAAATCGAGCACCGTCAACACGAATAATGATATTAGCCAGTACACGTATCTTTCAAACATAATTACCGGATGCACATATTAAAAAAATGGAGTTTTATTCTCAAACAACAAAAATGCTTGTAATTATCGATTATTCGTGAAACGGATCAAGGATCTCTTATTTTGAAAATTTTGAAAAAGTGTGAAAAATATTTTAGAATACTTGTCGTTCCTTATAAAGTGGAAAGAACTCAGTCTAGAAAAAAAGAAATTTGAAATAATCAACATCCCGTTCTGTTTCGAAGCAAAACTTTCAAATCTTAGCAAAAAATTTCTAAAATCCTTTCGATCATAACCAAAATGACGGTAATATTTTATAATGTCCAAAATACTTTAAAACACCTACTTCAGATACCGTCTGAAGGTGTTGTTTGAAAATACAAGACTAACTCGTCAAAGTTTAACCGTTTTCAAAATCCATGCAAAACTGTTGATTAACCGTACCATCGAAATATTATCAAAAATTGGTTCTTTACAAACATACTCAGGCTCATAATTTCAATTAAGAAAACCGTTTTCCAAACTTACACACAGCGGACATAATTATAATTATCCAAAAATAATCGAACTTGAAACTACCCGCCCAATCGGCAAACGAGATTATAAATCCAACCAAATATAATTTGCGAACACAAAGTTCAAACATACATCAAAACTACCCATTTGAGTTCCTCACGAACTCTACCGTTGATACATTCTCTGAGACACATTAAGGTTTACAGTTTTCACATCGTATTACACCAACCGGTGTCCAACCATCAATACATTCAACTCAGACACAAACGGTGTGCCACGAATATCAAACACGGATTCCATTTCACAACACTGTACAAACAAAATTATGCACCACAATCATCGCACATAAATGAAGTCATGAAATACCGTTACCTCGCATAAAAGAGGTGACTTACGTCCACAAGCCGTATGGAGATGATGTCTGCACCACGATACAAATCACAACGAATCACAATTGATCACAACGTATCACAATGATCACACTTGTTCTCAATTGCTCACCCGGGTGACACGACAAGACACGACTCCGACAAGACCCAACTAGAGCCAACTGTCAAAGTTTTTGCAAACCTAAGCTCCGATACCATTTATGTAACACCCCCAATCCACTCAGGGATATTACACGTCGTAGATCCCTTTCCGCAAGGATTTACCAGGCAAGAAACTACAAAACAAAATCCACATGTGGTCAACTCGACCAAAACGTAAACCATAGACCGATTAGGTCTCTCAAAATACAACATAGCAGTACAACTGATAAACCAAAATACAACTCGATCACAATTTACACAAGGATGACAAAGAAACTAGAAATAAACACTCAGACAGACAGGTCACTGACAGACAACCGACTAGAACTGTGACTAGTATCACTGCATTATATCATCCTCCAAGCCGATCCTATAGCTGCTCAATCTCAAATCGGAATACCTGAAAAGTATAACATAATCCCCAACGAGGGGTTAGCGATGGAAATCGCTAGCAAGTAACCAAGCTGTACAATTATACATCAAGAATACAACCGTTGTGAAAATAACCTTTCCACAAGGTAGTAACACGATCCCCGAGTCTAAATTCTTTTAGAAAATAGTTACCATTAGGAAGGATCATAAGAATAACTTCAAAACACATTTAAAAGAATAATTGAAGACGTTGGGGGTCTCAGTGTAAAATCATGAAAAGATTTATAATTCTTCTTTTCACAAAGGTTTTCTTTCAAAATCATATAAATGATTCAATTCTCAACCCAAACCTCAAAGACAAGACCATATTCACCAATATAACCGGGATTCAAGATTTAAGCATTCACAATTCAGAGATATCAAATCAAACACCCAAATCGCCTCTGTGGCCTCGACGGGACCCACCCGGATTAGCTCATCGAAAACAAAACTCAAACACACCCATAAGTTACCTTGACATCGTACTCGCAAGTAAGGATTCTCGGAGCCCTCTCCAGACCTACCCGATTAGATAACTTTATGGTCAAATCGTAGCGTCTGGCCGTACTCGCAAGCACGCACCTCCGGAGGCCTCGACGGGACCCTACCCGGATAACATCATTCAAACACGCCCATAAGTTATCATGACATCGCACTCGCAAGTGACGATTCTCGGAGCCCCCTCCAGACCTACCCAAATTGATAACCTTATGGTCAAATCGTAATGTCTGTCCGTACTCGCAAGCACATGCCGCCGGAGGCCACACAGGTCCCTACCCAGATAACATCTCAATTCACTAAGATAGACAACAACAAATGTATAATATTCACCACAACCGCAAACACATAACACATAAGTTAACACATCATAACTTCCACAAAGGCACAACATTCACAGCACACCATCATTGAGGAAAAGGCTAACGAGCGAATAATACAAGTATTACGTGATTCCACAATTCCCCGGGTAACTACTCGTTTCTAGTATCCATCTTAAGCACAAAATAACATGAAATGGTCATTATCATTCTTCAGGAAACTCAGGTTTACGTTCGGATTTACTTTCATAGAAATCACATATTCGTTTGAGGGTAAGTTACAGTTAAATATACAATCACTAACAAGTCCACGTTAAATTCACGATACATCAAATTCTCAAAATATAAAGAATATAGACGAGATACTCGCCTCAAGTCCAAAGCACACGAAGCAACGGGAAAGCTCGACCGGAAACCCTCGAATCTCCAACTAGGCCGAAAACACAAGAATAGCATAATTACTACAAGGTCGATCGCAAGGAAAATGCAAAACACACGAAATCCTCAACATGAATTCGTAGAAACAAAAGATCGAACACTTGGGGTTCAATACTTCCCCAAGAACAACAAGAACATCACCCGAACTCGAATACGATAAGAAATACGAATCAAATCATAGGGATAGAATCAATACGACTGATTGATGATATACAACCACACGATTCATGAAGAACAACTCGAATCTTGAAGATTCACGAAATATAAAAGAAGGGTTTACAAGATGATTACCTCGAATCAAAGACGAAGAGCACGGATTGATGATGTTAATCAACACCAAGAACTCAAGGAGGATGAAAATTTGGAGTTACAAGACTCCAAAATCGCCCCCAAATTGCCCACAAATCGCCCCAGCCGCGGAAGGATGAAGAAAGGGTGAAAAATGATGAACACGGTCAACCCCTGGGTATATAAACCCGCGCCAGCATTACGTACGTTAAACAAGAAGGATAACGTACGTTATCGGTATTACGTACGTAAGGCACGAAAGATTATGTACGTAATCGATGGCCAGAACCTACTGTCCGAAATAACGAAGACCATTACGTACGTTATGGCAAGGACTTAACGTACGTAATGCGCACATTTAACGCACGTTATGATCATCACATAGCGTGCGCTATCGGTGGACAGAACTCACTGTCCGAAACTGTGAAGACCCTTACGTACGTTATGAGAACGGCTTAGCGTACGTAAGGCACATGATGATAACATACGTTATGCTCATAGCATAGCATACGTAAGTCACTTAGCAGTTCCAAAACTGCTAAGTTCAGCTCGTCGAGTACGAGCGCGACGAAACCGCGAAACGACAACAGCACAAGACGAAGACATGCACACGAAGAGTGCGCAACGACGAACTCAAGGTCTAGAAGAAAATATGATTCCGGCTACCCCAAGGTTCGGAATACGACAACAGAAGTAATTACCCCAAACTTTGGGAAATTACAAAATGGCCTAAAACGTCTGAAAATTACAATACGAAATCAAACAACCAAACCAAAGCTCACAACACGTCTAACAAAGTTAAACGGACTTATAGGAAACACGAAACCGTAGTTTCGAACCACCATCACACGAAATGAACCAAATAGCAGAAAAAGTCGCTCAAAACACGGATTCGGGTAAAATAGCCCCGAAACAAGCTCGGATGACCAAACATGCAGAACAAAACTTTATCAAAATTTCAAAATGCTCGCAAGCGAGTTTTGGAAATCAGAAAAATGCCAAAAACAAAAAATTACCGAAAGAGAAAATCATGGGTATTACAATAATCTCGATCGGGAGATTCTGCATCTGGCACAACTGGAAAAATTATGGGTTGTTCAATTGGCCCATAACTGATCTGAAGCGTGTCTGCTAGCGAATTAGGGTATTTCCCCTTATCAAAACTGCCGCCTATGAAATGGGATATCGGAATACGTAGATCACGTAAATCACCCCTGCAGTTATCACCCGCCGTCTTTAATGATGGTGCATCCTATCTTTCTTCTCGGTACTCACCCTAATTTAAATTTATGCTGTTTTCATTGCATGAACCAACGTACTTGTCCCCCTCGTAATACGTAAACCCGGCAACTGTTGAGTTGTCTGCAGAAATCGAGTCACCATCTCCGGCGATGGCATCGGCCGAATCTAGCAATAACTCTCCGTTTACTTCAACAAACCAAACTGAATCAGTATCAATCGGTAACTCTGTTGTATATTCATCCATCCATCCGCAAATTTCAGCGAATTTAATGGAGAAAACATTGTCTTCGACTCGGACCTTGAACGTTCTATTTGTTGGGATTCGTTGCCTAAAACGAAGGCCCAGGGGAAGCGATAAAATGAAAATTAATTTGATCTGAATCCCTACGAGGATCGATCAAGCTACGTATATACGAATATAAAACGAAAACAAGGAAGATTAGGAATCATACCCTCGTAGTCCGTTGATTAAATGGTGTTCTCCTTGAAGATGATTCCCCAATCTTTAAATGCTATCCACGAATCCAATCCGATTCAATTCCTTGGATGATCCAATGCCGAAAGCACCGCGTCTCTACTTGCCACGCGCCGGAGAAACAAACGAAACAACGATCACCTGATTAACCTCCAAGGTTACGGCTAGAATCAAGTGATGGAAGCTTTCTAATTAAGATTACAACACTCTAAGTATTAAATCTATATCTCTCAATTATATCTCTCGATTTTTCTCCAAGAAAAATCCAAGAACAAAGTGAAGAAGATGAAGACATGGAAAAAAATCTCTCTCTTTCTTTCCTTGCCAAAACCGTGAGTTTTCACACACCAAGGAAGCAAGAGTTGGTCTTCAATTTATTCTTCATCATATCTCCCAAATCACCTTTTCAAATATAATAAGGGATACTATATCTCTTATTTTCTTTGGTCTTCCAATTATAAAATTGGAGACAAAGACTAAGAAGGAAGGTGAGTGGAAGGGACCAGCCATCTAGAAGGAATCGGACGAATTCGGTCCGTTTCGGACTCCCGTGAGTCCAAACAGATAAACTCCAATTCCATTCCGATGTATTTGTATCAATTAATTAATCCAATTAATTAATCATATTAAATACAATATAATATAATTAATTTCTCCAAGAAATAAATAAATCTATGAATTAAATTAATCACCCAGTAATTTGTTTGATTCATTAGGCCGTAAATTAATTTATCTAATAAATTAATTTAGACATCCAATGTCTCAAAATTAATTAGACATCCAATGTCCAATAAATTAGATATCCAATATCTAATATTTATAAAGAGAGAATAAGTGTAATACCCGTGATTTTGATTTCCGGTAATTTCTTTTTTTTCGGCGGAAGTCCATTTTGACGACTCACTCATGACCGTTTCGTCATTCTGAGAATGATTAATTCTGAACTTTTTGTCATCCGAGTTCGTTTCGGTGTCGTTTTGTTGAGTTCCGTGCTTTTTAGCGGTTTTTCTGCACTTCAGTTCGATTCTTGCGAATCTCGTCCGAAACTGCTGTTTCGAGTTTCCCGCAAGTCCGTTTAACTTTGTTAGACGTGTTGTGAACTTCGGTTTGGTTATTCGATCACGTATCGTGATTTCCGGGCGTTTTGGGCCATTTTGTAATTTCTTGAAAGTTACGGGTATCCGTATCTGTAATTGTTGTCTCGACCCGTTTCTTGGTCGCGTATGATTAATTATGGTATTATGTTTTCATTTCGGGTCGTTGATGTCGTCCGCGAACTTTTCGCCGTGTTCGCCTGCGTGCGCTTTGAAATCAGTCGCCGAGCCTCGACGGCCATGGATCGCCGGACGGTTGCGGGATCGCCGGACGATTATGGCACCGGCCGGACGGGTGCGGCATGAACCGGCGTAGCGCACGCTATCGCCGGAAGGCTGCGCCGACCGGCAGTGTAGCGACGCTAGCTGGTCGACCAACGCACGCCATCGGCCGGACATGGGGTTCCCGAGGTTCGACTCGGTCCAGATCGGCAGTAGACGCCGCTTGGCCGAAGCGCGCTAACCGGCAGTGTAGCGCACGCGCCGGCCGACTAGCGACGTTACTGGGTAGTTTGTTAGTCCGGTGGCTACCGGATGTGCCAGCTGCGCGCGAGCTTCGGCCAGAAGCGCACGCTAGCGGAGCCGGGCGATACCATGGTCGGCAGAATTGGTCGGTGGTGCCGGGTCATGCGGGCCATGGCCGAGAGTGCTCGGCCGGTACTGGCCGATAGCGCACGCTAGTCCGGGAAGGCTAGCGCACGCTAGTTCCGGCCCAGTATATATATGACAGACCAGCCACTTTTCACTTCGTTTTTCATTTCCTTCCTTCTCCGTCCGCGGCTGGCGATTCATGGGCGACTAAGCCATGTTGTTTAACAACAAATCCATGAAGTTCTTGAGTTCATAACATCAATAAATCGTCCGTTATCATCCTTTGATCCAGCGAATCAAGGTAATCTTCCTTAGAACCCTAATTTCGTGAATTTGGGGATTTTTGCATTTTCGTCCGATTCGTTCCGTGTTGTTGATTAATTCATGATGGGTATGATTAATCTTGGTAGTATTCTTGTGTTTAACATCATTTAATCCATTGTTCTTCGTCGAATCGAAGTATATTTCTTGATTTCCTTCGAATTGACTTTTTGGGGGATTTGTCCCCGATCTCGTTTTTCATCCGTTTTCGATGGATCGATTATGTTTAAATGATGTTGTTAAACATATTCTATGGATTGTATATCCATATTTCAACTTGGAATTCCGTTTTCGGGTTTTGACGGAACGAATCGTGTTCTTGGCCGTTTTGGGGGAAATCCGTGAACTTTCGTCATTCGTTCTTTGAATTCAACGGCTTTGAGTCGTGTTATGGAATTCATTTCATTGTTATTATTTGTCCTTCGTAGTTTATGAACGTGAGTTGGCGTTCGGTGGAGTCGGCGGGTTCGTAGTCGGTTCGGGCCAACCTACTTCGGTCGATTCTCCGCGTTGTTCTTATTCGAGGCAAGTACCTTGTCCATACAATTCTTGTTTTGTGAATATGATGATTGGTGATCGTCTAAATGTGTTTGTGTGGTCGTTTGAATTGAACTTTCAAAATATTCGATTAGCCTCATTAAAGGCTCTCTTTCAAAACGCGTGTGTTTTGTAATTGTGTGGGTTGTAAGTGACTACGTGGATATTTGGATATGTTTGGTGTTGATGTTGCGCTTGATAATACGTGTGTACGTATATTATCTCTTTTCGGTGCGTTTTGGTTTGATGTGGTGTTTTGCTAAGTGTTTGATGCCTCTGGTTGAATTGTTTGGATATCCTTGGTGTGATATGTTATTTGTGCATGATTGTTTCGCTCACCGCGGGTTGGTTCGACGGGGCCACGGCGGGAATCCAATGGTAGAGCCGTGGATTCACGAGTGGTGAATGTATTTTACTCACCGTGGGTTGGTTCGACGGGGCCACGGCGGGAGTCCAATGGTAGAGCCCTGGATTCACGAGTAAAAACTTCACAGGTTGGTGTATATTTAGTGAATGTACTTTACTCACCGTGGGTTGGTTCGACGGGGCCACGGCGGGAGTCCAATGGTAGAGCCCTGGATTCACGAGTAAAACTTCACGAGTTGATATTGATTTCTATCTCCGTTGAGGACGCGTGATGTGGGTTTTAACCCTGTGAACTGTTGTCGGTTTTATATTTGCGAAAATAAAGCCTTTGGGCTGTGACCCTGTTGATTTTGGAAAGATTAGGATTTGAAAATCCTAAATTGTTTTCTATTAAAACTCTCGATGGCATTTTAAACTGTTTTACAAATTGTTTCCCCTTAATTGTGGTCTTTCGCTTTCGGAATGTTTTACCCAAACTCTTGCCTCGGGAAGTACTTTTCATTATGTTTGGATCTTTGAGGATTCCTGGTTATTGTTATTCGTGGAATGTGAATTATATGGCTCGTATTTTTGCACTTGTACTTGCACTAGCAAAACAGTGGAGTTTTGCTAACCCCCGAGTATTCGGGGGGTGGATGTCTATTTTGCATTCGTGTTTTGGAGCATAGCACAGGGTCGGCACGAAGGATGATGAAAGATGAACGATACTAATCACACGAGGATCCGTTGATGTCGGATTGGTCTAGTTGTATCTTCTTTTCCGCTGCAGTATCTTTTCCCCGTTGTACGGGAGTTTATTGTATTTTGACCCCTGCGTGGGTACGTGTTTGGAATTGAGTTGTAAGTATTTATTGAAAGACCAAGTCGGTCTACTGAGTCATTTTAGCCTTAAAGGCGATGTTTAGATGTTTGATTTAGTTATCAGCCTGGTAGATCCTCGAGGAGAGGGTCTACGGCGTGTAATATCCCTGAGTGGATTGGGGGTGTTACAATAAGTTCGATTCATTCCGTCGTCAATCCTTTTGCGCGACTCGTTAGGTCCGTCTCAGTTAGCAATGGGAGGAACCAAAGAGTAACAGCACCGCCTAGACAGCCTGGCGGCCTACACTGTACCCCAACTGAGAACGAATGATTGGGATCATTCAAGAACCATTCTGTCGTGAATACCAGTATACGTATAAACCTTCATTCAAATGTCCCGATCAAGTTATAGGGTCACGGTCAGTCAAACCCTATCTGTACTTGACGCTATGCATGAGTTAATGCAAATCGAGATCATCGAGCTCTCGTGTATCCAATACAACTAGCTCCAATACTTTGTCCAAAGACTTATGATCCCATCTGCCAATAACCGTATAAGATATATAACCCGTTCACTGATAGAAGAAAGAATTCTATCTTGGTATTCAGTAGGACCTGCTACTTGCCCGTCAAGACGCACGTCGAGGTTGACCCCCACCTTCCGGTTTTCTGGGTCGAACTACTCTAATGAAAATCTTAACGTCACAAGCACATCCCTACCAAATCCTCAAGTCGAAAGTTCACGAATACCTATCACAACCTTTCGATCCGTCATTACCTATCCCGGAGTGAAATCCGTGTGACGAATCGAGGGTGGGTCGGTTCGGGTATACTAATCCAATTAGCGTACCTATAACGTGTGCTCCCATTAACTATTAGTGTTCGATAGGCACTCTCCACGCAAAAAACACGTCATACAAGTCTTCACGTAAACTTAACACCCAGTCAAGTTTCATCGACTTGCGAACGATTAAGTATTTGAGCTATAAACCTTTCCAGTGCCGATCCCCTTATCCAATAAGGAGTGGAATGTTTTGCTCTCAAATACACGGACTAGTTTCTATTTATATATTTACGAGTCAGGAATGCCAGTAACTGCCAGTAAATAAAGAAACAAACAATTGCCTTATGATAATGATTTACATAATAACAAGTACAATGCCCTCACTAAACATCCTCTGAGTGGCATTCGAGGGCATACTCCAAACACTATTGACTTCACATGTAGTAGATACCGCGGAAGGACTCGTGCTATGTCTAAGCATGCTCTGTTCGCAGACGATTCATCCATCTTCATGAAAGTTCCAAGTTTTAAACTCACCGTAGCAAAAAATCTTTCGGTCCAGGCATGAACTAGGATGCCATACCACGCGGTCCATACGAGCCTTTTCCCACTTACATCCTCCTCCTTCCATGGTCGAAACCATTCCCACCAGTGAGAAAACCACTCGTCAAGATCTTTAATAAGTAAATCAAAGGGGTTTCCATATGTGTTCTCTATTGGGACTATATCATCGCCAAGAAATCTCAATTTGACAAGATTTCCACATTCTTGCTGGATCTCCTCACCGTCAACCACCCAGGGGAATTTTCTTTTCGAGAAATGACAGTTCATCTTCCTCACCGTGAACCACCCTAAGTTTGTAGTTGTTGATCCATATCCCATTAAACTTCTCGAGAAATGTCAGTTCATCTTCCACAGCCACAAACCTCACGAAACCAAACGATTTGCCTTTCTTGTCCATTTTATGAGAGTAAAATAGATCCACCAACTCTTCTATTTCATTAAACTTTGTCCTTAAGGTATCAAAACGGCATCCGATTGGGAAGTTGTTGAAAAAATATGACCTAATCTCCTTCCATCCTGTTGCCTTGAAGCGATCCCAGAAGGCGGATTCATCGCCATGGTGTCTGCGATAATTCTCTGGCACTACTAGGTTACTACTAGTCCTAGGGTTTCGGTTAGGGAAATGTATATGCCTCACTGAATTTCGCTCGGAAACTGGGTTCATACGATCTACCCCGCTCAACTCACCGACATGGTTTCTCTCTCTAAAGCGCTCTCTCTCTCTCTCACTTTTGAGCATGTTCTCTCTCTTGGTAAAGATCATCTTCACTCTTCGATGTTTTTTACTCAATGCATAATATAGATATACATTATCGTACACTTATATATATATATATATATATAGAGAGAGAGAGAGAGAGAGAAGAATTCAAATAGAAACTTTTCCTTAGGTGTTAACTAGGAACTGATTTGAGCCCTTCAATTTTTTCGATCAATGATTACAATTAATTGGTGATTAATAATCTAGTAAGAGCTTAATTTCTATACGTAAGGGCATTAGTGTATTTGTATAAATATTTATATAAGGTGATTCAAGGCTGATTGAGGTCATCTTAATTATCCTTTACACATTGTATTAAATGTGGAGATATTTATTTTCTCTCATAATAGGTTATTAACGTTTAAATTAATTGCTTCACCCTTAATTAGTGGGATGCTTCAAATCTTCTTTTTTTTAGGGGCCAATGCTTGTTATCTTAAAATTAAATTGCTATCTTTAAAAAGAAAAACAATAAGCAATAATTAATATTTTAATAAGCAAAGCATAAACAAAATATAAGCAATGTATATATAAATAATATGTTAATAAGCAATACATAAATAACATATAAGCAATGTATATATCAATAATAAGCAATAATATATTATGTTAATAAGCATTACATAAATATTAATAAGCAATACATAAATAAAATATAAGCAATGTATATATCAATAATAAGCAATAACATATTATGTTAATAAGCAAAACATAAATATTAATAAGCAATACATAAATAAAATATAAGCAATGTACATATAAATAATAAGCAATAACATTTTATTTTAATAATAATACAAAAATAAAGAAACAATATTAAGCAATGCATAAACAACATGTTGGATACATGCCATAACTAATACAATAAAAAAATAGCATCACGCGATTTAAATAAAAATACCTCAATTTCTAGTGGTACTCCTTGTATAGTGTTTCCACAAAGCACGTGTGAAGAAATTATGGTAAGTTTGATGGCAACACAATTTGACATCCTTAACCTTGTTTGACTAATTTAGGTATATTTTGGTCAAAGTTATATAGTCTTCCTTATCTCCCCTATATACTAATGCAGAATACGCTGAGCTTAAGTGGCAGCTTCTCATGCTTCGGCTGCCACATGTCTTTTGCTGGTGCTTCGGGTGCTTATGTGTCAGCTTCTCATGCTTCAGCTGACACATAATCAATTACTGGCCTAATCATCATTGCATTAATTACATTATAATTATACCTCAAATAACTCCTACCTACCTTATTAATTTTGTCAGAATTTGTTTTTCCCTAATCTTAATTGTTTCGGTAGATGATTCGAGAATTTGTGAAGTTCCCAAGTTACAAAAGTTACAATGGGTACATTAAGATCTATAATATTCGTGTTAAAATAAAATATATAAATTTTTTTAAATATCCCGTGTCTCTGGTTTGAAGAGTCTACTTTCAAAATATGATTTTATCCTAATAGAAGCGTCTACTTGATGAGAACCAACTGATCATCCACCAAGAATCCGACAAACCGCTATCTGACATGATTGATCATCACTTGCAAAAGCACTGAGATGGATTCCAGGTGTAGACACTCAACATTCAAGTCGATAAAGTAACAATATATGTTATGTATATGACAAAGTATATACTGTTATAATCTACCACGAAAGTGACGTTTCAATTACCCCTTTGTTTTTATATAATGTGAATGATTATTATGCCCCTGATGTAAATATGTAATTACGATTGTGCCATCTGAAGTTTTCCTATAAATAGGACTTCATTTATTAATGAAATTCATACTTGAGAATTATTTTCTATTCTCTCTAAATTCTCTTTATAATATTTCGATTTCATAACACGTTATCAGCACGACTCTAACCGTTTGAGTAATATGACGAAAATATGCTCTACAGTTGCATCTTGCAGATGATCCTCTGTATCAGAAATCTAATTATTATAAATATTTACTTTCTTATTCCTTATTATTCTCCTCTTATATTATTCAAACCCATCTTGTCTGTTCGGCCAAAAACATAGTACCAGAGGATGTTGGTTTGCTCCGACGAGACGATGGCGAAGAGCTTCATGGACTCCTTTCTTCCTTCCAGCACAGCCAACGTCTCCAGCCGTCCCAGGCTTCACGGCCCAGCTCACCTACGTCTTTTGGTTCTGATGACGTACGATGCGGAGGAATGAACGACGACTTCAACTCCGGCAGCCTTGACAGAGCTACAGCTCCATCCTCCGGCGACTCTTGACGAACAATTAAAAAAAAGGTTGTGGATCTGCCCGAGAAACAACCGGATTGACGCCGGAACCTGTGGGCTTTATGCAGACAACTGGAAAAGCACAAAAGGCTGGAATCACCAGGGTCTCCGAATCGACATCTAAGTTTCAGATCTGTGGAAGTTTCTAGACGGAGCTACTATTGACGGACCAGGTTCGGTTTCTCAGTTCAGAACCTGCAAATGAGAAGACAGTGGCGAACTGGACTCCGTTGTCCCTTTTGAGACGATTCAATTGCTATCTAGATTGATCTATATTTGATGTAATATGTCTGTTGTTACATACGTAAAAAAAATAAAAAATAAAAGATGGAGAACGGAACAAAGAAGAAAGTAAGCAAAGAAAAGAAAAAATATTAAATAGATATAAAAAAAAAGAGGACAACTTGTCGTGACAAAAGGAAGACAAACAAACAAAAAAAACATTGAAACCAACTTCACGAAGTCAGTCGAAACTGACAAGAAAATTTATAAATAAAAGAATAAAATATTTTTTTAATTTATTAAATTATATATTCCTTTTTTTACATATAAGATATATATGCTCTCAGAATTAATTTTTATTGATACCATCGTGATCCATTTTAAAAGAGCTTTAATTTGACACTAATATTGATATGAGTATTAACTCTTTTCATATATGTCATTATTAAATTTATTAAAATATATGAATTAATATCCAACTCTGGAAATCACAAAAATTTATGAATACATACCCTTATATTTGCTATTAACGGCATTCGATATTTCGACCTATACCTTGACGAGGACTATATTTTGAGGAATTGATTGGACGATCCTGCTTTGATAGAAGTCGTTAATTGTTTTTGCAGTTTAATTTCTATATTTTATTTATCTCAAAGTGGTGGTTTGAAACCACACATTTATCGAATTTTATTTTCTGCAATTACAATACCTCCCATGTGATGAGTTCAATTATCACAAGATGGATGGTTTTACATATGCAATTTATATATTATATATCAATATCGTGGTTGGTTATACCACAAGAATGGTTCATAAATCATGTTCTCGAGAAGTAGTTGAGAAAAATAAATCCTACTATGGAGAAGTAGTTGATCGATTATCTAAATCATGCTCTCGAAGAAGCAGTTGAAAGAAATAAATCCTACTCTGGAGAAGTAGTTGATCAATTATCTAAATCATGCTCTCGAAGAAGCAGTTGAAAGAAATAAATCCTACTGTGAAAAAGTAGTTGATCGATTATCTAAAATCCTGCTCTTGAAGAAGTAGTTGATAAAAAAAATAAATCCTACTCTGAAGAAGTAGTTGATAAATGATTCAAATCCTGCTCTTGAAGAAGAAGCAGTTGATGGAAATAATATCCGATCTCCATGATTATTAAACACGAATGGAGAAAATTGAGCAAGTGATACCAGATGCTATCACCGATTAATTAAATAAAATCCCATGTAAATACACCGCATGATGGAATCATCTGACAACTGATATGAAGAGTTGTCACTGAAAAATAATTGCTCAATAAATCCCATGTTGATTTTATCACATGGTGGGATCATTGAAATCATATTGATTGACAATATTTATGGAGAAACATATATCACATAATTCGTGAAAATAATGTATTTGCATAAAAGCAAAAGATGATCTTATTATTGCTGGAAGAAGCACACAACAGTCGAAGTGAAAATATTGAAACTAGCTGAAAGGCAGTAAACACTCGACAAGATGAAACGCGAAAAAGAAAATACATATGAAACCCATAAAAAGAGAAGGGGTGCGTCTCGAGAGTATAAAATTTCGTAACTCTACCACCCCCTGGCATCAGGGTTTATAATGAAATATCTAAAAGATCTAAATTTCTTTTTCGTTTAGCGCCAATAGTTTGTGGCTGATGAGCTCTGACTTCCAAATTCTTAACTGAAATATATGCATGGAACTTTATAAGTAGATCAACAACACTGTCAGCACATATTACTATATCTCGTGATGGCTGAGATATAAACTTGTGATCTACTCATTGATCTAGAAAGGCAAGCAAATCGCTAAAGAAATTATTAATATTCAACAAACCTATAGGTTTGGTATGGAAGTCCCGCTCAGCCCATGACATGATGTTGAATATCTCATTGAGTGTGCCATAGCCACCTGGAAGAACAATAAAGGCATCACTATTATTTACCATACACATCAAACTATTATGCACAGACTGTGCTTGAAGCATCAATCCAGTTGAACCCCCTATACTACTGGTTCTAACTGTGGGATAGTGTAAGACACTTGTTACTCTTATTCTCCCATTTTGTGCAGCCTCTAAAAGATAACCCAAAAATCTATAATTACTCCCACCGTACAATATATCGATTTTATGTTTTCCTAATTCTTTTACGAATTGATATGCCATATCTATATGCTGGATATGACCTATCAGTTTGGATCCACCTAAAATACATATAGTTTTAATTGGATGAGATCTATATGAGAATTCTGAGAACTCCCTCTTTCTACACTAGACTTTCAAAATACTTTTATGAGAGATACATTTTTTGATTTGTGGATCCCAAATTTAAAGAACAAACTTCTTACTAAACGACAAATGACTTCACTATTTTCATTGAAAAAGGAGCTGCAGATAAGTCATTACTTTTGACAAAGTTGCAAAATAAAACGAAAGATATGATACTATATTTTTCAATGAAAATGACGTTACCGATCAGCAACTGAGAAATTTAAATATTGGTGTTGGTCCCCAAGAAAATGATGAAGACTATCCTCACTGTACCAACACGAGTCTTTTCTAGCGCGCTTTGTCTTCACTCACGCGCACCCTGAGAAACTTCCCAGGGGGTCACCCATCCCATAACTACTCTAGGCCAAGCACGCTTAATTTTGGAGTTTCTATGAAATGGCTACTGTAACACCCCCAATCCGCTCAGGAATATTACACGCCGTAGAACCTTTCCTCAAGGATCTACCAGGCTGGTAACAACTAACGAACAACTCGACGATGCCTTTAAGGCTACAATAACTCAGTAGACCGACTTGGTCTTTCAATAAATACATACAACTCAAACACATTACATGCCCACGCAGGGGTCGAATACAAAAACTCCCGTACAACGGGGAAAAATATACTGCAGCGGAAATAAAATACAACTGAACCAATACAACAACGTACGATTCCTCATGTGATTAGTATCGATCATCTCTCATCATCCTTCGCGCCGACCCTGTGTTATGCTCCCAAAACCTGAATGCAAAAACAGACATCCACCCCCCGAATACTCGGGGGTTAGCAAAACTCCACTGTTTTGCTAGTGCAAATACAAGGTGCAAATACGAGCCATATAATTCAAGTTCCAAGAATAACAATAACTAGGAATCCTTAAAGATTCAAATACAACGAAACGAATACTTCCCGAGGCAAGAGTTTGAGTAAAACTTTCTACATCCGAAAGATCACAAATAACGAGAACGGTTTGCAAAATGGCTTAAAATACCCTCGGGAGTTTTAATATAAAGCAATTTAGGATTATCAAATCCTTGTCTTTTCAAAATCAACAGGGTCACAACCCAAAGGTTTTGTTTTCGCAATTAGGAAACCACCAACAATTTACAGGGTCAGAGCCCAACATCACGTGTCCTCAACGGACATAAAATCAACGAAACATAATCACGCACGCACATCGCCTAGGACCGGGACGCCACCACAGACATGTTGTGTCAAGATTTATTCATCCCGACAGGCGATCGACTATAAGGCCGAGCGACCGAGTCAACCCCAGTCAAACTATGGCTAGCTCGCCTAATCGAAGATACCAGACCACCATCAGGTACCTAGCGATCGACTCCCAAGGCGATCGCCCTTTGGCATCTGGCGATCGACTCTAGTGCCCTTCTAAGGACAACCGGCCTACGCCCCGAACAGAGATGATCGCCCGTCAAAGTCATCAAAGACTGGATCTCAGAACAGCACCCATGTGCAGACCCGAGACAAGATCCGCGTTTCACAGATCATTGACCACCAACAGCTGTCTCTGACTAGGACGACTTTACCTACCGACAAGCACGCCGAAAGGCATAAGGTGGGACCGACCGTGACAGCGGCTCAGACGCGTGCAGGCTTCTCATTGGACCGCGCGACTGACTGCCAGCAACTCCTGCAGACTTTAAGGAGACAAGCCCATGTGCTAAAAGACGATCGCCCGATTATTATAATACAGCAAAGGCGATCGCCCGGCATATCCAAGTCCTATAAATAGAGAACCTCCTCCTACTGGAAAAAGGTTCCCAACTCATTCACTTACATTCCGAATTCATTCACGGAAATACAGAAGAACATACATACCATCAAGCTCCCAGCTTTCTCGCCGGAATCCATCTTAGGATTTCTCTCTCCGAATCTCTCATCCAGAAGACGATCGGCAGAGGCAAGAAGTCTCCACAAGACATATTCCAGGAGATTCATAAGCCCAGGAGCTAAAGCATCCAGCTAATACTCGCCGTGAGAGACTGTCGATCTCTCACCGCCGGGACTGTTCATCTCCTTTGTTACAAGAACTCACAGAGCATCACATCTGGTTCTTCCGGCAATCTACACGCTCATTAGCTAAGATAACAAGAATCTTTACACTCATTGTAATTGTATTCTTACATTAGTACTTGCATCCCCGAATATTAGTATTAATAATATCTCGCGAGAGCATTCAAGCCCGGGACTAACAACCACGGCAAATCTTGTGTTATTTATCTTTCTCACGGAAGTGTTCTCGCATTTGTTTGCTATCCATCCATTCCAGCAATATCTATCTCCGGATAATATTTTGGGTAGCAACAATTGGCGCTAGAAGGAGGGCCGGCATCTAACCCTCAAAATTTCATTCCTACCGTCCTGAAGAACACTCACTGTTCTCGGGGCATATACTTGAAGTGACACTCACTGCGCTTCAAATAAAACCTTTAGAATCATTACATCCGCCGGTACATCGAAGAAAGCCACTCTCCGAACCGCCAGACACCATATCCCGGCTCAATACGAACCCCAGCCGACGACCGAGGGAAGCCGCGGCAACGCGAGACTCTCGATCCCGCACCTGAGAGATGGCCCCAACCTCTCACTCGACCAGTTCCAAACCGAGGAACAGATCGAGGAGGCTATGGCCATCCTAGAGGAGCGACGGAGAGCATGCGCGTCGCCCGCAATAACTCCCTCGATCGTCCGCCGCATGGTAAAACGGAAATTCAACTGCCATCGGGCGAGCGATCGCCAGAAAGCCCCAATTCGCGAGAAAGGGCTCTCGCACGACCGGACGGATCCGTATTCAATCGCTTGGGGCGCGACCCATCCTGGCGACCGGGGCATTCTGTTTCCAACCACGAAAAGACGGAATCCGAATCCGTCACCAGGAGTTCAACCTACCCAACTCACAGCCGAACGCAGGTCAGTCGTTTGACTCCCGCCTCGATCGCCGGGGGATCGGTACTCGATCGCCTCGGCTCCCGCTCCGAGCGTCGAGCCGCGAGCAGCCAGGCCACGGCGATGGCCGCTATACAACGCCAGCTCGACGAGATGAGAGCACTCTTGGACACTGGGGCAAGCGCCAGCAGAAAGATCACCGGGCCGACCGAGCCACTCGCGGTCCACATCGAGCTTGCCCTCTTGCAACCAACGATCGCTCCTCCCAAAACACCTCTGTATGAAGGGAGATCGGACCCCGAAACCCACCTAAGTAAATTCCGAATCTACATGACTGGGTGTGGGGCATCTGACGCAACCAAGTGCCGGATCTTCCCGTTAACATTGGGCGAGCTGGCCCATAGGTGGTACGCCTCACTACCACCACGATCAATCATCTCCTTTGAGAAACTGGCGAATGACTTCACGTCATACTTCGCCACCAAGGTCGCCAGACCAGAAGGCCCCCACCGCGTGATGAAAATCAGGCAGGGAATGACGTAACCGACGCAGATTACATCGACCGAGTAGACGAAATCATCCTCATCGGCGAACCCGTCAGTGACGAGCTCGCTCTCTTTCTGATTACGGGGATTCTACGGTCATTCACCCATGTTTAGACATCTCACCAAGGATATTCCCCAACCTACGCGATCTTCCGCGCTAAGTGCCGACTTTACGGCGTGCAAAGGCTACTCACCTTCCACCAAGGCGAAGAAGCGCCACCTCCTGCCCGAAAGAAGGCGATCGCCAAATCAAAGAAGGCGATCGCCAAGCCACCCGGAGATCTCAAGGCCTTCGAGGACATGGAAGCCCATCTCCTCCATACGTTCAACCGAACTCCGGCCCACATTTTCTATGCCATCAAGGGGCACGAACCGCTAAACAAGCCAAAGGCGATAAGGGACCACAGTCACCTGGACAACAATCAATATTGTGCCTACCATAAGAGTCCCTGCCACAACACCAACCAATGCCGCGACCTCCTCAAACAGCTCTGGAGATTGTTCGAGGAGGGCAAGTTGGACAGCCTATTGGCTTAGCCGAAGCCCTAACCGATCTCTATACACGATCGTCCGAGTCGAACACAAACAGGTTGGGAAGCTCATACGAGCCGACCCCTAGATCAACCTCGGCGACCGTCTCTACATGCTTCAATCAAGAGAAGGGAACCTCGGAAGTCTCCCCGATCTCCATCCTTATTTAGGAAACTGGAGGACTCGCTCGCCATCTACAGTTCACCATCTAACATGATGGACTAAGGCACGAGATCGCCTCCCCCGCACAACGTACACCGTCGAAGATCGGCATCTACATGACGATCCAAGGTAGAAGAGTGCAGCCATGGTCCTGGTGGTCGATGGAACCGACTGCTTAGGCAATGCAAGGTCCCTTTGGGCCAAGATGGACCGCCCTTCGTTTAAATACGAGGCCGGCGTAGTCTGAGGGCCCTCCAAAATTAATCAGTGGACACGATCGCCCGCCCTCAAAGGTTCATCATTTAACGTGGTGAACCCGGACAATGCGATGCGTCACTACCCCCGTCTCAACGTACACCGTCGAGGGTCGCCATCGTCATGGCGACCCGAGGTGGAAGCAGAGCTAACAAGCCGCGGGCGTGGAGTTGAATCATCCGACGCTGCCCCGCGCAAGGACTCCTCTAGACCAAGACCGCACGCCATTCGTTTAAATACGAGGCGAGGCGCAGCCTAACAGAGGACCCTCACAATAAAATGAGTCACGAGACAGACAATGTCGTTCGCGCAAAAGACATGGTCATGGAGTCGGTCCATCGAACTCCGCGATCGTGCACGGTTCCTCAAGACGGACGACCATCCTCGAGGATTCGACAAAGTTGAAGACCGCTCACTCAACGAATTATTTTCATCCCCTTACTTTCACTAAGTGAATAAAAACAAGGGGGAAGAGTGCGGACTACCTATACGACGATCGTCGCTATTCAACCACATACGGAGGTCGTCATTTTTCAGATGTTGTGCAGTGATCGAATTTGTTGTAAAAATTATCTTTATGAGTTTATCAATTCATTTGGAACTACCCTCGCAACGATCTCTCCTCACACATTTGTACAAAGTCAAACAAAGACTCAAAAATAACAATCATTCAAGTGATAAGTCAGAAAATCAAACATTCATCTCATTGCTTGAAAGATCAAAATACATGGTCGCCCGAAGGCCAAAATGCTACAAAGAGAAAACTACAAAACTACGAGACAAAAAGCTAAAACAAGCAAGCAAGAGCGAAGAGCCTCGAGCCTCACTTTGGCCTTCGCCTTCAGCCGTCGGCTCGACCTGTGGTCCTTCCCCAGTTTCCGGAGCGACCTCCCCATCCTCCGGATCGTCAGGATGAACGATGTTCGCCGGAGTCGGATACCAGCTCAGATCCACGCCAAGCTCCGAGAGATCCAAAATCGGCAAGGAGAAAGCAGGATGGAGAGGATGCTCCAGCGCATACGCCTTGAAGTTCTCAGCAAGAGGCCCGACCTCCAAACCTCCCTTCTTAGCTGCTCGGATCGAGTCGGCGAACGCCATATAATAGGCGAACTCGCTGACAAATTCCAAGTTTTAAAAAGGATCAGCCTTGGTCGCCTCTACCTCTCTTTTCAGCTCCGCCATTGCCTGTTGCGACCCTTGGAGCTCGGCCTCCCTCGCAGCTACCTTCTCCCTCGACTCCGCCAGCTCGCTAGTCAACCGAGCGATCGTCGCCTTCTGACGAGCGGCCTCCTCCTCAGCAACCTTCTGCGCCCGGACGGCATTCAACATCTTGTACCGAAATCGGTCAACCGCCAAACGAGACAACTTGGTTTCCTTCCTCGCCAGCTCAAGCTCTTGGCTCGCCCGCTTGGCTGCCTCCAAAGAGTCCTTCTCCATTGCCACGATCTTATCGGCGAACTCGGCGTTCTCTTTCCGAGCCGCCTCGAGATCCGCCTGCAGGCGAATAGTGGAAGGTCGCCTCAAACTCTGCGCGGCCTGGACCATGGTCGCCGTCTCGGAGAGAAAGGGCGAAACGGCTGCATCGTACTCCCGATCGGCGACGAGCGATCGCATCTAGATCGGTTGTCCGGGCCTTGAGAGCGAGCGGCCTTGCGGCGTGTGCGGGATGTCACAGGACTGGCGAGGAGATCGGGTGGCTAAGAAATCCAACACCATCGGCGGGCAAGATGGATCTGTGCGACGGATCCTACATCAATACAACAAAGTTAACGCAACTCCTACGCAAATGCAAGTTTCAACCCAAAAATGCAATCTACCTCTCAGCCCTCTCGGGGTCGCGACCGAAGTACGGTTTCCCTCGAGGAGTCTCGGCGTCAGCAATCGCCATCTCTCGCAAAAAAGACGCAGAGGGCGGCTCATTCTCCGGAGAAAGAACGGTGATCGGAGGCGCGGCGATCGGCACCTCGTTGACAGGGGCAGAAACCGGAGTTTCTTCCGGCCTCGGCCTTTTGCGATTCGTTCGAAGCCCCTCTTCCGAAACTCCCTCCTCAGCCACGATCGGCTCCACGCGAGGCTCCGCCTCCGGAACAATTGGCAGCGCAACAGGTGGGGCCCGAGACGACTTATTGTGGCGGAGACGGCCCAGAACTCCAGGATTCGACATGGCGATCTCCGGAGGGGGCTCCAGAAAGCGAGGAAAGCGAACCTCTACAGTTAAGACGATCGATCAACAGTTAGATATTTTCCTCAAGTAAGGCGATCGCCTAGAAAGTGAAGGACGCAGAAACTCATACCTGGTACCGAGAGATGTCTCGGGAAGCGGAATAGCCGAGCCGACAACCAACGGCTCTCCTTATTGATCCGGCTAGCGTCAAGATCGTCGTCCGACAAGCTCCGTATCCGCTCCCAGACAACCAGGAAATCAAAGGGCAGCTCCTCGACCGTCGGAATGTGAAAACCTGCAAAGTCGAAATCAAATTAGATCAGTTCAAAACACATCCGAACGAAGGGAGAGTCTAAACCCTTACCGGGATTCCTCTCCGAAACTCGCAGGATCTCCCGGCTCGCCCGAAGGATTGTCGCTCGCAGAAGCCCTCCACGCGCCGGCGACCCAGAACCACTTCGTCGGATCGCCCCGCGCCTTATTCGGGACTCCGAGGAATTACCCGACCAGATCGGCCCTGAATATGGTAACCTCCGACCGACCCTTTCTGAGCCGTCAGCTTGAACAAATGGTTCATCTCCGACGGCGATGGGAGGCGGTACAGGCGGTGACCGCCGAAAAGAGTGAGAGTGCAGATAATTTGGAGCCAAGCGTTCGGCGTCAGCTGAAGTGGCGCCACGTTCCAAGTGACCAGCAGGTGGGAGACAGCAAAAGATAGAGGGAAGCGCAGCCCGGCCTCCATAATCGCCTCATTCACGGCGACCATACCCATCGGAGGCTGATCGGCTCGCTCATTCTCCGCCGGCGCAAATATTTCCACATCTGAAGGAACATGGAACCTCGTCCTCCAGACGGCCAGATCTTTCCTGGTCGCCGAACTCCGGATTTGGCCAAGGGACCACAAAGATCGCTGCGCAGCCCGGTACTGCGACCGTTTGGGAAGCTGATAAGGGTAGGCGACTGAGTAACCCCAGAAATCGAATCTCGGAGACGGACCGGCCAACTTCTCCATAATCTCAGCAAAAGCCAGATAGGCCCGGCCGAAAGCGCTATGCTGCTCCCAGTAGGCCCCAATCGCCAGATCTCTCTCTATCTGCGATCGTCTGTCTTCAGCATCCGCTTCCTTAGCGACGTCGGCTTCATTAAATAAAGCCTCGATTTCAACAGGGTCAATTCCGACCCGAATAGCCTCAGCGGCCGTCTCCAGGTGGAAGTCAGAAGAAGGTCCTCCCCGGACAGTCGATGTCCCGGCGGCGGAACTGGTACCCACTCCATGTGATGATGACGTTCCAGCCATTCTCAAAGAAAGAAGGGAGAAAAGGATTTTTTCTTACCCAAAGATGAAATTGATCGACGATCGGCAGTCGAATCTCTCAGAAGCGTTCTTCAGCAAAGTCCTTCTTTCTCCAGAGATGAAGCACGTAAGAGTTTTGATGATGCATCCTCACGTCCTTTTATAGGAGGCGAAAAGGACTCCTGTGCAAATAAGAAGAATCTCAGGGGTCGGAAGTGCAGCCGTCGCATTTATTGACTCCCTCGAGACCCGCGTACGCGTCTTTTCAAGGACGCGTCAGTCGAGGAGTCATTAATGACCGTTGATATCCTCCAACAGAAGCCCGACACGTGCGCGGAGACTTTTCCACGCCCATTGCCATTTCCCGCACAGTTTAGCGGCCAGCCAGGTCGTCCAAATTCAGTTTCAATCGGCTCAAAGACGATCGCCAGTTCAGTTAAACGCAGAGTCGCTCGTCAAAAGTTCAGCGATCGCCAGCAAAACCACCTCACCCCACGTTTCCAACATAGGAGCGAGCTGGGGGGCAATTGTTGTGTCAAGATTTATTCATCCCGATAGGCGATCGACTATAAGTCCGAGCGACCGAGTCAACCCCAGTCAAACTATGGCTAGCTCGCCTAATCGAAGATACCAGACCACCATCAGGTACCTAGCGATCGACTCCCAAGGCGATCGCCCTTTGGCATCTGGCGATCGACTCTAGTGCCCTTCTAAGGACAACCGGCCTACGCCCCGAACAGAGATGATCGCCCGTCAAAGTCATCGAAGACTGGATCTCAGAACAACACCCATGTGCATACCCGAGACAAGATCCGCGTTTCACGGATCATTGACCACCAACAGTTGTCTCTGACTAGGACGGCTTTACCTACCAACAAGCATGCCGAAAGGCATAAGGTGGAACCGAACGTGACAGCGACTCAGACGCGTGCAGGCTTCTCATTGGACCGCGCGACTGACTGCCAGCAACTCCTGCAGACTTTAAGGAGACAAGCCCATGTGCTAAAAGACGATCGCCCGGTAATTATAATACAGCAAAGGCGATCGCCCGGCATATCCAAGTCCTATAAATAGAGAACCTCCTCCTACTGGAAAAAGGTTCCCAACTCATTCACTTACATTCCGAATTCATTCACGGAAATACAGAAGAACATACATACCATCAAGCTCCCAGCTTTCTCTCCGGAATCCATCTTAGGATTTCTCTCTCCGAATCTCTCATCCAGAAGACGATCGGCAGAGGCAAGAAGTCTCCACAAGACATATTCCAGGAGATTCATAAGCCCAGGAGCTAAAGCATCCAGCTAATACTCGCCGTGAGAGACTGTCGATCTCTCACCGCCGCGACTGTTCATCTCCTTTGTTACAAGAACTCACAGAGCATCACATCTGGTTCTTCCGGAAATCTACACGCTCACTAGCTAAGATAATAAGAATCTTTACACTCATTGTAATTGTATTCTTACATTAGTACTTGTATCCCCGAATATTAGTATTAATAATATCTCGCGAGAGCATTCAAGCCCGGGACTAACAACCCCGGCAAATCTTGTGTTATTTATCTTTCTCACGGAAGTGTTCTCGCATTTGTTTGCTATCCATCCATTCCAGCAATATCTATCTCCGGATAATATTTTGGGTAGCAACAAGACATCCCACCCGAGGCCTCGAAGGACCCTCCCGAGCTGGCTAGCGAAACAAATCACACACATCTCACGGTTGGATCAATCGCTTGTTGCATCCTGGCCACATGATCACATGCCATGTGCCACCGTAGATTATCTTTGGCGCTCACGGTTGGATCAATCACTTGTTGCATCGTGGCCACATGATCGCATGCCATGTGCCACCGTAGTTTTTATTAGGCTCTCACGGTTGGACCAATCGCTTGTTGCATCCTGTCCACATGATCGCATGCCATGTGCCACCGTAGGCCCCGCCCACATCCATACATTCACACACAGCACAATACAACACATATATTCAAACAATTCACCCAGAGGCATCAAACACTTAGCAAAACACCACGTCAAACCACAATGCACCGAAATAAAATAATATACGTCCACACGCAATACCAAGTGCAACATCAACACCAAACATATCCATAGAGTTCACATAGTCATTCTTAAACCACACCATTCACAAAACACACGCGTTTTGAAAGCAAGCCTTTAACAAGGCTACACCGAATCTTTTGAAAGTTCAATTCAAACGACCAAACAACCACAATTAGATGATCACTAATTATCATATCCATAAAACAAGAATTATATGGACAAGGTACTTGCCTCAAAAACGGCACGCAAGTATCCCGACGAACACGGCTCAATCGGAAAGCTTCCAAACGCCCGATGCTTTCGAAAAGGAAAACGACAACGAACGGAAGGGTTCAACTTGGTTTCTTCGAAAGAAACTCGACCCTAACAACATATAATTAATAAATCAATGATCATACGAGGAATAATAATCGTAGAACGCCCGGAAACCCCTCTAAGACATTCTACCGGACAACTTCAAGGCGCCGGTCAAGAACTCGACCCAAATAACGAATCGATACGATCCAACCATGGAATAACAAGGGAAATGATATAATACATCTAAATAATCATCAATCCATCATAATCCTAAGTTAAATCGGATTAAACGGATGAAAACAATCAAAACACCCAAATTCCCCAAAACTAGATTTCTAGGAAATCTGACCTGATTCGGTAGATCGGAGGATGTTATAGGATGAATGATTGATGATAGAAACTCCAAGAATTCATGGATTGATTGTCCAACAACATCTTTCCATGATTCCCACACCTCCAGCCGCGGAAGAGAGGGAAGAGAATGAGAAAATGGGTGAAAAACCCATCGGGGGCCTTAAATAGAGTGCTGTCGCCGCCTTACGTACGTAATCGCCATGGCTTACGACGAATCGCCATGGCCGACTCATCGCCTAGAAATGCCGGAAACGTTACGTACATTACCGGACAGGCCTTACGTACGTAATCGCCTTAATCGCCGAGCACTACCGGCCGTAACTCGGCGATCTTGGCTGGGCCTGCATCGCCTGGCCATGACTCGGCCGGGGCCAACTCCGACGGCCCGAACGACCCCGAAACCCGAACCTGAATACAAATCGAAGATACGGTTACGAAGTACTCGCAAAGACGAATTCGAGCACTAAGAGAACACACGATTCCGACCACCCGAAGGCTCGAAATTCGACAACGGAAAGTAATTACCCCAAACTTTGGGAAATTACGAAAATGGCCCAAAACGTCCGAAAATCACGATACGTGATCGAATAACCAAACCGAAGTTCACAACACGTCTAACAAAGTTAAACGGACTTACGGGAAACTCGAAACAGCAGTTTCGAACGAGATTCGTAAGAATCGAACTCAAGTGCGGAAAAACCGCTAAAAAGCACGGAACTCAACAAAACGGCACCGAAACGAACTCGGATGTCAAAAAGTGTAGAATCAATCATTCTCAGAATGACGAAACGGTCATGAGCGAGTCGTCGAAACGGACCTCCGCCGAAAAATGAAAATTACCAAAAATCGAAATTACGGGTATTACAGCTACCAGAAAAGAAGATGCATCTTGTTGGTATGAGTAGTCCAAATCAATTCATTTAACCACTTTCTAGTGCAGATCTCACAGGTCGAATCGCAAGCCGCGCCTCGCGCATTTTTAAGCCCATGCAGGCAGGATGCTGGACCGAATCCCAACATTCCCCCTCCCAGTACCTGCCAGCATCACAGTCTGGAAACCTCCGCGAACTAGATTTGATCACACAGCCCTCTAGTCGCTGGATTCATTCACACAGTCCTCCAACACTTGACATCAACATCTGTTCAACTCTGTTTACTTTTGCTGCGCCAGTATCTCAGTTCCAGCATACTAGATTTGATCACATTGCCCTCCAGCACCTGACAACCTCCACAGCGCCAACATCTTAGTTCCGGCCAACTGGCAACATTTTGCTGCATGCCCGCCTCTTAGTTCCAACACTTTGGCATCCTCCACTGTAGGATACTTCGAGGGAATCCGCACCCGTGACCTGCTCCGATACCAATTGTTGGTCCCCAGAAAATGATGAAGACTATCCTCACTGTACCAACACGAGTCTTTTCTAGCGCGCTTTGTCCTCACTCACGCGCACCCTGAGAAACTTCTCACGGGATCACCCATCCCATAACTACTCCAGGCCACGTACGCTTAACTTTGGAGTTTCTATGAGATGGCTACCAGAAAAGAAGATGCATCTTGTTGGTATGAGTAGTCCAAATCAATTCATTTAACCACTTTCTAGTGCAGATCTCACAGGTCGAATCGCAAGCCGCGCCTCATGCATTTTTAAGCCCATGTAGGCAGGATGTTGGACCGAATCCCAACAATTGAAAAATAATATTCATCAACTTGCATTATTTTTCTATTACCTTATACCAACTTTGACATAATAAACTTACAAACTGGATCTCTTGAGATTATTTTTTCATGACTATAACGTTCCCGTTCATCCTTAAATTGTATCCACACAACCATTAGTTCACGATGAACGTATCCACTGGGATGTGTATCAAGAATCTGTTGGATATCATGATCCATAGATTCCTTACTCAATCCATCCTTGATAATTGCTATTTTATCTTCTCGATTTTTGGATACAAACCCCACAGATTTGCATCATGTGTCACATGTCCACCGAGCACATTTATAGCACCCACCTAATCTTTTTGTTCTCCGTTTCATTGCAAAACTACTTTTACCTGTACCTGGCATGTACTTAAATGAATTTGAAAATTCGCCACATAGTCGAACTTGTGCTTTGATCAACCATCGAATATCTTCTGGGATGCCATTTCTCATTAGCACCCTTAACCTTTCGAGTTGAGCTCGATAAATTCTTTTTATGATATTCACTGGAAGAGATGGGTAATATTACGAAGATTCGAAAGCATTAAATCCATTATGATATTCAGTTCAGACCCTCGGTATGGGTGAATTTTGTGAATATAATGATAATCAATTTATAGATTGGAATTACGCGTATGAGATTTGACTCCGCGTCCTGAAGCGTATGAACTACGGCTCTATATTTGAATAATGAACATAATATGACATGTGGGAGCGGCGACTCCATGTTGAAAATGATGTGTAATAATGGCACCGAAATATGATATGATATGCCGGCAAAATATCTATATGGTGATACAAACACATCATGTCCTCAAATATTTGTTCTCGATTAATACCACTACTAGCCAATATTGGGAATAAATCCTAATAAATTTGGAATATATTAGGGGGAGTATGGGCCCACTTCCTCTACATGTGAACTACTAGATATTATGGATCCACTAGATAGTCACATGTTTATATGACTCGTAATCAGAAATTTACGAGATAATTTGCTCGCGGTTTGAGCATATATTCCAGATCAGATTAAGCTAGTAATATATCCCAAATAAACTTGAATATATCCCAGAAAGGATGAAGATATGCGCATACAAGTGGGATATTAATTGGCATACTATTCGAAGTCCTCCAGCCAATATCGAGAACATAATATAAAAACTCCCATGACTGAAAATGAATACTGAGATACTGGCATACGAGTTTAGTGCTCAAGAAATCTCTTAGCATGAGGGGGAGTATTGGTAGTTGGAAATATGTGAAATTTATCACACTATATCCTCACAACTGAAATATGAACTTGAAGTTCAAAGATGCATGACAGATTATTAATCTTTGGTACCAACTACAACTGCTTTGATAAATACATAATAATTCCCCGATAATGAATCAAAGCAAATGATAAAAGGAGGCATATACTTTTGAGAAGTATATAGACATAACCACAATGTGTAATTCTAATGGATGATTGATAATGAGATATCTCGGCAAGTTATTGTTGTTGCCCGAAATATTATCCGAAGATAGATATTGCTGGAATGGACGGACAACAAACAAGGTTGTGGGAGCGCTTCCGAGGGGGTGTGAATAACATAAGATTTGCCGGGTTTGTTAGGCCCGGGCTTGAATGCTCTTGCGAGATGTTATTAATACGAATATTCGTGGATACAAGTATTAATGTAAGAATGCGATTACAATGAGTGTAAAAGATCCTATTTATCTAGCTCTTCAGCGAAGCTTTGGTGTTCTTGCTCTCTGCCGATCGTCTTCTGTGTGAGAGAGGCTGAGAGAGAAGAAAGAACCGAGAGATAGATGTTGCCAAGAGTGAGAAAGCCAAGTTGTGGTAAAAATCCGAAGGGAGTTGGATCGTTTTCCAAGTGCAGGAAGCCTTCTATTTATAGGGGTTAGAGATGCCTTGCTTTCTGGCGGGCGATCGCCTTTTGTGCAATATAATAAAGGGGCGATCGTCTTTAAGTCACATGGGCTGTCTGCATAAAGCTTGTGGCTGCTGCTGGCAGCCAGCTGTGCGGTCCAATGAGGAGTCGGCACGCGTCCTGAGTTGCTGTCACGGGCGGTCCCACTGACACCTTTCGGCGGGCCTGTCGGTTGATGGAAGGATGCTGACAGGCTGTGGTCAACGGACCATGTGCATCAGCGCCTTTTACGGATCTGCATGTGGGTCTTGTTCCGAGCTTCGGCCTTTGCCGACTGGATGATCATCGACCTCGCGCATCGGCCCTTGCCGACTAGGCGATCGATGGCTTCGCACATCGGCCCTTGCCGACTGGACGATCGATGGCCTCGCGTGGCATGAGGAGGTCGCCACTAGGTCGGTTGCCAGGAGTCGATCGCCAAGTACCGAGAGATGATCGCCTTCAGATGTCGATCGCTCGGCACCGGGACTTGTCATGGGACCGTCGGCCGGCCGATCTGTCTTGGCTGCGGGGCTCTGGATAGGTCGCCCGGTCTCTGAGGCGATCGCCGATCGAGGCGTATAATTCTCGACACGACAGTTATGTTGCCATGGGGAAATAAATATTGAAATGTGTCGACACAATATAGCGCTATGAATAAAATGAGGATATCAATGATTAGAAAGAGGATATCGATAAATGGTATGAGGATATCCATGACTGTGAAATATGGATATTGGAAATGAGGATATTAAAATCCATGATTTGTAAAAATGAGGATATTGAAATCCATCGAAATTGAAATATATGCCCTTATAATAAAATTATAACATATGGGCTTACTGGAAGTGACTCCTCAGGAGATGTTAAACATATTATCAGTGCGTGCAGTCACTCAAAATAAGGTGTTGTGAAAGAAAATGATATGCTATACTCTTTTCCTTGACTGAGGTTTTATCCTACTGGTTTTCTTTTTTCTAGCAAGGTTTTTAACGAGGCAGCTTAATCACAACTAATATGGAATCTCCAAAGAGATCTGAGTTCGATATTACAAACTGCACTGAGTATGGTACTCGTACTAATCCTTGGAGGATCATTGAAATGCCTGGGGCATATTTATAAAATACGCGTTGCACTATTTTTCCCTTGACTGGGGTTTTGTCCCATTTGGGTTTTCCTAGCAAGGTTTTTAACGAGGCAACTGGAATGGCGTATTAGTATGAATAATGTACTCTTTTTCCTTCATTAGGATTTTTCCCATTGAGTTTTCCCTAATAAGGTTTTAATGATGCATATTAATGGCATAATGAATAAAACTACAAAGATCAAGATTATTTCTCAGAGTTTGAAAAGAGAAAGAGTAGTTGTACTCTTTTCCTTCGATCAAGTTTTTTTCCATTGGGTTTTTCTTGACAAGGTTTTAATAAGGCAACACGTGGATACTCCAACAACGAATGATATACATGACAGATTCACTCAGTTTTTGTCTCACGGGTTTTACTAAGACGGCACAAGAATACTCATACAAGAACTATCGAGATAAGGGGGAGCAAATTTACGAGATTACAGATTGCTGAAGTTTTTATCCAACAGAGCTTTCCTACTCCAATACAAACAGTTTGAAAGTTCTTCTCCCATTGGGTTTTTCTTCAAACTAGTTCAGCAGATATTTATGTAAATAGTCATTCAAGGGGGAGTGTTATAATATACCACGAAAGTGACGTTTCAATTATCCCTTTGTTTTTATATAGTGTGAATGACTATTATGCCCCTGATGTAAATATGTAATTACGATTGTGCCATCTGAAGTTTTCCAATAAATAGGACTTCAGTTATTAATGAAAATTATACCTGAGAATCATTCTCTATTCTCTCTAAATTCTCTCTCTATAATATTTTGATTTCATAACATATACATATTTAACTTGATACCATTTTATATAGTAGAGAGACGAGCTCTCCAAGAATAGCTTCTAATACGATTCTAGTTACCTCATTCTCAAGAACTCCCTAGAAGACAACCCAAGCAAAAGGCATACGAGGTCAAGAGATTAGTCGTTTGGGCTCATCTAGTACGGATTGGGGAGGAAAACAAAGGTCCATTAAGATCTTAATGAGCTATACAAGCCGACCTTCGCGTGGCAAAGAATCCTATTCGAACTGAATAGTTCGGGTGATTTCCGGGTCAATCGGACTGAAGGCCGGTCATCCCGTCTGTTTGATTTGAGTTGTCCATGATACCATATACTTTCAAAATAAATCTTACAATCTAATAAAAAATTTATATAATATTCTTTAAAAGTAAGAAATTATATCACATCCTTTCACAAATGCAATATTTCATTAAATTATATCACATCAAGTATAGTATTTGGTCCAAAAAATGTCACTTTAGAAGTCAATATTCCATTAAATGTCTTAGATCACATCAAACAATTATATTTTACTTTTTTAATCTCCACCACGCACCCACCATCAACAAATTTTACTTTTTAATCTACACAACACATCTATCATTAATACTTACAAAACTTATACACCAATCACACTCAATCATTCTCCTAAAACACACAAATTTTACTCAAAATGTTGCACTTGGGCTGAGAGAGAAGTAGTATTATTAATTGTAGGGGTGTGCATTCAGATCGATCCGATCCGATCCGATCCGAAATCGGATTAATCCGAAATTCCGGACTACCTTCTGTTCAATTCGAACCGATCGTTCGGATCGGATTCAGATATTTTTTTAATAATATCAGTATGTATAATTAGGGGTGTAAACGAGACGAGACAACTCGCGAGCTACTCGAGATTGACTCGGTCAAAAATCGGTCAACACTCGACTCGAGTAGGCTCGACTCAAACTCGAGATCGACTCGACATACTAACGAGTCGAGTCGAGCTACCCAATACTCGATTCGATAAGCTCGTGAGATACTCGAATTTTATTATATATAATTAGTTTTTATAATATATTTTGTAAAATATAATATAAAAAATATTAATTGGCCAAAAAAATAAAAAATTAATAATACATATTAGATTTTTATTTTAAATAAAATAAATAACAATTTATTGGTCAAAAATTAAAATTACTAGCTAGATAATATAAAAATTGAAATTATTCTATATTGATTAAGGGTGTTTGAAGTGTTTACACAAGTTAAAAGCAAAATAGTTTCTCCCACATCGTTTGGGTGCTGTTTATTTTGGCTCACAAGTGGGTAATAAATTTAAGCCAAATTCCTTGTCCCACATCGCCCATATAATTATGATTGTAACTCAAATGAGATTTTTAAAGGAGGTTGGAAGGCTCCCCTTTAATATATTTGGCCATGGGTCCTCACTTAAGGGTACTATGTGGGGGTGTAAACGAGACGAGACAACTCGCGAGCTACTCGAGATCGACTCGTTCAAAACTCGGTCAACACTCGACTCGAGTAGGCTCGACTAGAACTCGAGCTCGACTCGACATACTAACAAGTCGAGTCGATCTTGGATTTTAACTACTCGTGAGTTTTCGAGTCGAGTTCGAGCTTGAGAAATGACTATCGAGCCGCAGTGTGGGAGTTTTATCCATCCAATATGGGGGATAGCTCATGTAGCACTAGACATGCTCCTCCCACCTAGTGCCGCTGAAATACCACGATTTATTCTCCACCAATCGTCGGATCGGGGTAGAGCCTGCATGAGGATTTCGCCTTCTGCTACGAGAATAAATTAAATAGTCATAAATAAAAATGGAATAATTTTTCTATGGAAAATTAAAAAAAAAAAAAATTAAAAAAAAATTCCGGGCAATATCCAGATCGTGTGGAAAGGCGAGCCTGGCTCAAAGAAAATAATACGCAAATAATGAAACGACAAGTGCAGTCCAAAAGAAAAGAGGGTGAATAAAGCGAAAGGCCCTCAGCCCCAATCCCAAGAAAAATCAAAGTACGGAGTTGGTATGTATAGTAGTATAACTTGCCGTCTCACTCTATCTGCCGTTGGGGCAGACAGATCAGAATCAGATGGGCTGTCTCTTTTTCTCCCTTCTTACGCACAAAGCTACCATTTTTCTTGCTATCTAATAGTACTAACAAAAACGAAACTAACACAACCCCGCCCACTAAATTACCCAACTTAAAATCTTTCCTCTCTTCTTCTTCTTCTTCTTCTTCTTTTTCTAGTTATGGCTTCTAGAAGAAAACAGAGGTGGTGTCCTCAACCTCTGACTCCTCTAATGGAAGGTCCCGATTTTGAAATGGAGGATCACGAAGGAAACAAAAAGGAGAGTTCTTGGGAAGTTATACGCGAATGGTTCAAATTACAGAGAAATTTACCTGGAGGAACCTGCAGTGACTTCTCGCCATCAATGTCGCCCAATATCAGCCCTGCCAAGAGACAGGATCTGAGGCTCTTGCTCGGCGTTTTGGGCTGCCCGCTTGCCCCCATTCCCGTTGCCGTTCCCATTTCAAATCCAAAGAATCCGAGTTTCCATCTCCACATTAAGGACATCCCCCTCGTCAGTATACTTACCTCTCTTTTTTTTTTCTGTCGCTCAGACATTTCGCCGAACACCTTAAGAACGTTGGAACCTTTTTTTTGTTTGGATGATTGTACAGGAGACGTCTGCGGCGTACTACATTATTCAACAGTACTTAGCGGCCACTGGGTGCTCGAAGCAGCAAAGATGCGCGAAGAACATGTACGCGTCGGGGATGGTGAAATTGGTACGCTGCGAGACGGAAATTTCGACGGGGAAGACCGTGAGGACGCTAGGATCGAGGTGTGGGGAGAATGGGTGTTTCGTGCTGTGGCGGATGTCGCCTGGAATGTGGTCGCTCGAGCTGGCGGTCGGCGGCAACAAAGTCGTGGCGGGCAGCGACGGCAAGACGGTTTGGCGGCACACGCCGTGGCTTGGCACTCATGCAGCCAAAGGTCCCCAACGCCCTCTACGTCGCATTATTCAGGTAATCGAATAAACACTACTATTTTTTATTTAATGTGATTTTGGGATGACAAATTCTAGCCTAATACCCACAAAAAAAACTTAAATTTTAAAAATGTTTATAAGTAGATTAGAAATGTTTAAATTTTCATAATTACAGGTCTGAACTTATAAGTAGATTAGAAATGTTTATATCACTATTTGACAAACATTACTATAATTATTATTTTGATATAATTATAACACAAAAAGTTCTTTCATACGAGAGAATTTATTTTTATTTTATTTTATTTTCTTTTTTTTTTTTGAAAATTACTTTGGGGAAATTCTCGATAGAAACAAATGTTGTTTAAATTAGTTTGAATGCTCTAATTAATCTACAAAGAAGAGTGTTTCTAGGGAAAACAAATCCAAACTTTGATCAAAAAGCAAAAGTCACATGCTTTATTTTTCTTTTAGTAAATCTAAAGATAACTATGTATGAATTAAACAAAGAGAAAATATTGCATCGTGGTACATACTTTGGGAGACGATATTGGTATTGGTTCAAAACTTGACAGATGACGTATATTTAGTGTATTTTAAATAATAAAATTAATTTAAGTAATAATAATAAATATGTGGTGAAAATTAAAAAGTAAATTGTATTGATAGCAAGTGCATGGTGGAGATTAAAAAACAAAAGATACTGAAAGTAAGTGCGTGGTGGATATTGAAAGTAATTGTTTAATTTGATTGTATAAACTGATAAATTTAAATTTATATAAAGTGAAAAAAAAAAAGAAGGAATAAGTATAAAGAGGTAGGGAGGGAGTGAGAAATTATTGAGCAATGCTACATATACACACATTCATACACACATTCATACACACTTAACATCTCATCCATTCATTTATTGTTGGACCCACAATAAACAAATGGGTCCCATAATAAACAAATGGATGAGATGTTAGTGTGTAGGAATGTATGTATGTGTAGCATTTCTCCAAATTATTTCATTTCCTCCTACTATTTTTTAGCTTTGGTCTAAACTAAAGCCTAAATTTCCAGCAAAAAAAAAAAAAAAGTGGAAGATCACGACACTATCTAAAACACTTTATTGAAAACTATGTAATAAATTTCTCAAACGAATATTTCAAGAAACTGGCCTGATTTTTTTTCGTTGAGGAAGAGACGGGAAATTCCCCAACCTGTATCAGATGTCCTTTGATCAGGCGGGTGTTAAATCGAGGGATGTGCACTAATGGCAGCCCTGCAAGGGGAAAAGGACCAACGAGACACGAACTCAGCAACAAACCTTGCAATATTTCAGCAAAGTACTGTCACCCCATGAATTCGAACCCGTGATGTCGGAGTTTTTTCACCTCAATCACCCTGCAACTTAACATCAGTCTATGTCCATGGGGACAACTGGTCTGATTTATGTACAAGAGGGAGAGAGACGATGATAGATATGGAAACCGACACTTTCTTGAGCTTTACCCCAGCACTAAACTTTGATCACATTCAAACATGACAAACGAAAAAATTAGCAAAGGCCGAGCACGTGATTTAGCCTGACACCTCACCTAAAACGTACCTTAATGCTAGTACACTTATATAGAACATTGAATCTTCTAGGGATTGCCACCAAACACCCCTACGTACTATTCTAAGTGACAGGCATCTGCATTTTTTAGGTCCCTTTTGCTTTGCTTTGTTGATGAAACTCCCCTTGTTAATTCCAATTTCCATGCTACCATACAGCACATTTGCCCAACACACCCCCAACTGTATCTATCACATATGTAGGTACGTGTTCAAAATATCGATCCACTAAAATATTACATTTTATGCATATGTTTTTGTGAGAATAAATCTAGGTCATCCATTTAATCAAGATCTATGGATCAATCGTTTTTATTTCTTAACTTAAGTATCATTCTCATCAGAACCCACCCTTATATTAATCAAGATCTATGGATCCGCCATGTTGACGGATGTTCGATTTTGCCCCAATATTAATTCATCTGGGTTTGCGCAGGGGCTGGATCCAAAGAGCACCGCAAGCCTGTTCGCCAAAGCCCAATGCCTGGGTGAGAAGCGGGTCGGTAACGACGACTGCTTCGTTCTTAAAGTGGCGGCGGATCGGGCTGCGGTGATGGAGCGGAACGAAGGCCCGGCGGAGGTGATCCGCCACGTGCTGTACGGATACTTCAGCCAGAAGAGCGGCCTCCTCGTCTACATGGAGGACTCGCACCTCACCAGGGTGCACTCCTCCGACCAAAACGACACGGTCTACTGGGAGACCACGATCGGAAGCAGCATTGGAGATTACAGGGACGTCGACGGCGTGTTGATCGCGCACCAGGGGCGGACTGTAGCCACCGTTTTCCGCTTCGGAGAGACTTCGATGGAGCACACGAGGACACGAATGGAGGAACTGTGGTGGATACAAGATGTCGTCTTCAATGTACCGGGACTTTCAGGTGACTCGTTTATCCCTCCGGCTGATATATTCGATTCGGCACAGACGGTGTCGCCGTGATTCGTAATTATTTGTTCTTTCCCTTTTTTTTTTGTAGGGTATTTCTAATATTGGGGACTAAATGGTTTATAATCCTGCGGCGTTGAATGCCCACTTGTAAATCTGTAATTGTTTAACCTTGGCTAAGCTTCTTTGTTCTGTCTCTTGATCTTGAATTATCAAGCTACAAATCAGTGTTTGTAAAAATTGATAGATTCGGATGAATAGTCGGCCGAGTACACAGAAATCGGTCCTCGTTCGAGCCGAGTTGGGACCATTCGGATCAATAATTGGTTTTGACTAAACTCGGGTCAAAATCGGTCCAATTCGACTAATCGGGAGTGTACTCGAATTTCATTATTTTTCACAAAAAATTATTTGATTTTTTTCAATTCAAGTGGTCTAAATTCTTTTACAAGATTGTATGTCAACATGACTATACACATCAATTTTATCATAATAAAATACTACGATGAAAAGATATTCTATTAAAATTATACGAATAACCTTACAATTCTATACATACTCAAATAATAGAGATAATTAATAATTTTAAATATTCTCAGATCATTTAATATTTTATCTCTTAGTACTTTAAATTATTAAGTTTTATGTATTTATAAATAAAATTAAATTAAATTGATAATGTTTAAACTAAAAAAATATTATTCTTTAATATATGTAAAAAATTAGAAATATTTATCATCCCGATTAGTTCTCTGAGTACTCATCCTAGTATTCTTCAATTATTCGAATACTCATCTTTTACAAACTAAACAGAATAGTGTTGAATATCGATTTTTACAATCTTGCTAAAATGTGTTCTACACTACCCCTTGTAGTTAGAACAGCATTAGCCTCTTCCCCTCTTTCTACACTCCAATGCCTCTATCAGATACTCCTTGTTTGCAAAAAAAAAAAAGAGGAAGAACAGACCAGCCTCAACTCTAGTCGGAAAACAGAACAGAGCACGTTCCATTATTGTTTAATGGAAAAAAGTAACCACAAAATTAGGTCTTATCCATCTGTTGCTATAATCGTGAATGACGTATCAAGTAGGACTGACATCGGTTCGGTAATAACCGTATGAGTAACAAAACAAACTGAACCTATTCAAATCGAGTTTCAACAATAGCGACACAAACCTCACCGAATTAAATCGGTTTCCAAATGTTCGGTTTGGACGATTGACCAAATTTTCTTTTAAATAAAATAATTATAAGAAGAAAGTGCAAATTGTTTGGCAATAGATAGATCCAATCAAAATCCACAATATCGTCCAATATATGGTTTAAAAATGAAACACACACTTTGAATATGAACTGATAATCCTGAGTTTGTATAATATATGTAAAACACATAATGTACTTGGATAAATGTCTAGAATATGTCGCATACAAATAATGATCCATATTTCATAAAATAACCACACATTTTGAATTTGGATTGATTGTGTTAACTCTAAATAATACTCTCTCCTTCCCAATTTAAGTGAGAAGTTTCCATTTTTGCCGATTATTAAGGATCGCAAATTTAGTACATAATGTTTCAATTTTACATAATACCTACTCTTTCCCACTAAAAAATAGTAGGTTTCACTTTTTTTCCATTTTTAAAATAAGTTTTTCATTATATTTTATGAAATTACAAAAAAAAATTACAGATTATTCTCATGGACTATTTTATGAAAATACAAAAATCTTGGTTGAAAAATAAATTCAACCTCTTGCCATAGGATTTTCATGGAATTCGCAGTTTTTTAGATAAAAAAACCTCTAATTTTTCCAAATCAAATAATCAATGAAAATTCATAATCATAACAATCAGTATACTATTTTCAAATAGTTCCATAAAATATTCCATGAGAAAAACCTGTAAAATTATACTCTTTGTAGTTCAATAAAATTAAATTGTGAAATATGGATAATTTGAGTATAAAGATTAATGATATTCAAATGAGAAATTTATTTTGGGAAGTGAAAAAAAGTGAAACCTCCCACTTATATTAGGAATGAGAGAGTATATAAAAATAGGAAATAGATCATATCAAAACTAATTATCTTATGAAATTTAGAAACTTTTGTAGGCCATTGATATTAGTGATCTAACGGCTATAGATGAGTAGAATTATATGCATTTATGTATTTTTTATTACATTATTTGTTGCATATAGTAGCGACCAGCTTGATGCAACAAATAATAACAAATATGCAATGAAATTACTTAATAATGCAATTGGTTTCTAGATTTCACCATTAAGAGTGTTTCCACCATAGTCAATCCCTATAAAAATAAATCATGTACTTTGTAAATAGTCCAAAGTATGTTCTACACAAAATACTAGATGTACACGCATATTAAAACTCTCTACTCATTAGTTGAGAAAACAAAAAGTGCATAAAAATACGAATTTTTATATTAGGAAGGCGACAAAGGGCTCCCTAAATAATTAAAAAAAGCACAACATTAATAATATTTATATTATTTATTCAAATATATCGATTCAGTATTTATTTTAATTTATAAAATACAAAATGAAACCGACTTGCATCGAACTGATTCGGTTTCAGTTTAAAATATCCGATTTTCAAATTTGTGCTAAACCAACTCCATTCAATTCGATTGATTTTTCGGTTCGAAATCTTTTCGCTTTGGTACTTTTCCAGTTGTAAAATATCAAGACAGTATAGTCTTTTGGGGACAATATAAAATATTTGTCTCGACTTAATTTTATAAAATAACCAAAAAAAAAAAAGAGGCCCAACAGAATGAGAAAGTGATTGTTAGCATATTAGCACTTGATTGAAATGGGCCTTCAACACAAATATTAAGACTGATCGATGTTTTCGTGCGTGGGCCGTGGTAAATTAAGCAAGGGTAGTTCACCTATATATAATGATTACAAGTCTAACTAAAATGTCACCACCTCAAGGTAGGGGTGGACTCGGTTCCATTCGGTTCGGTTTTTGACCGAAATCAATAATTGAACAAAATATTCGGTTTCGGTTTGGTTTTGTTCTTTTTGAAGTTCGGTTCGATTAATTTCAGTTTTATAAATATTCGGTTCGATTTTGATTTGGTTTGATGTTTTTTCGGTTCTTCACAATATAAATTCAAATATTATATTCAATAGAATAAGTTATATATAAAAACAAGCCAACAAAAGTTATATATATAGTCTAAAGATAAGAGGTAGACTTGCACAACAATTTACAAATATCTCAAAAGATATAACAATCACAAATCACAATAGATCATTCTCTAAACCTAAATTAGTTGAATCACGAATTACACGAGCATATTATCGGTCCTCCTTGGATCCATGAGGGTCTTAAAAAAGAAAAATAAATTACATTAAAATCTCAAACACATAAAACTCACAAAAAGATGTCATTTTAGTATGTGACTTTGACTTCAATCCATTTCGGTTCGGTTCGGCTCTGTCCGACCCCGAACCGAGAACCGAACCAAACCAATTCAGTTCGGTTCTGTTTTTCTATTTTTCGGTTCGGTCTTCTTTGGTTTCGGTTCTTTGGTTCTTTTTTTGGATTTTTTCGGTTTGGTTTTGAATTTTTCGGTTCCGAAATGTCACCCCTACCTCAAGGAGTGGGACTTTGTTTACCCTCTTTTAAGAGGCTGAACATAACCCTCTCTTTTAAATATATATTAATATAATGTATTAGTGTATAAATATATTTTTATAATATACAATATATTTATACAAGATGAATAATGTTGAAAAAAATATTTTTTTACCCTTTAGAATTTTTTTAGAATATAATATGTGAAAATATTACATTTAAGCTGTAGTAATATTGAAAAAAATAAAAATAATAAAAATTTAAAAAGATAAAATATTTTTTCAATATTAATTCATCTTGTATAAATATATTATATATATTATAAAAATATATTTATACATTAATACGTTATATTAATATATATTTAAAAGAGAGGTTATGTTCACTCTCTCGAAAGAGGGTGAACAAAGTCTCACTCCCACCTCAAGTGTAACTCCATTGACCAAAATTATTTTTGGAAAATTACATTATTTAATACTTACTCGATCCACAAATATATTATTTCCATTTGTCATTTTGGACATAAAAATTTATATTTTTCATTTTTAGTAAGTATACCATATATTTCATTTTAAAATTATAATAAAAATCAACCCTTACTTCAATCACATAACACACTCAATTAGGGGTGTAAACGAGACGAGACAACTCGCGAGCTACTCGAGATTGACTCGGTCAAAACTCGGTCAACACTCGACTAGAGTAGGCTCGACTCAAACTCGAGCTCGACTCGACATACTAACGAGTCGAGTCGAGCTACCCAATACTCGACTTGATAAGCTCGTGAGATACTCAAATTTTTTTATATATAATTAGTTTTTATAATATACTTTGTAAAATATAATTTTTAAAAATATTAATTGGCCAAACAAATAAAAAAATTAAAAATACATATTAGATTTCTATTTTAAATAAAAGAAATAATAATTTATTGATCAAAAATTAAAATTACTAGCTAGATAATAAAAAATCAAAATTATTCTATATTGATTAAGGGTGTTTGAAGTGTTTACACAAGTTAAAAGCAAAATAGCTTCTCCCACATCAGTTGGGTGCTGTTTATTTTGGCTCACGAGTGGGTAATAAATTTAAGTCAAATCTCTTGTCCCACATCGCCCATGTAATTATGATTGTGACTCAAATGAGATTTTTAAAGGGAGTTGGAAGACTCTCCTTTAATATATTTGGCTACGAGCTCTCACCCAAGGGTACTATGTGGGGGTGTAAACGAGAGGAGACAACTCGCGAGCTACTTGAGATCGACTCGGTCAAAACTCGGTCAACACTCGACTCGAGTAGGCTCGACTCGAACTCGAGCTCGACTCGACATACTAACGAGTCGAGTCGAGCTTGGATTTTAACTACTCGCATCTTTTCGATTCAAGTTCGAGCCTGAGAAATGACTATCGAGTTCGAGTCGAGTATACCAATACTCGAGCTCGACTCGCATCATTTACACCCCTACACTCAACTAATTCCTTAAAACTCGTGCCAAAATCAAAAGGTAACTTCTTGGTGGAGAGAGGGAGTACATTTTACAAATAATACAACACTAAAATAATTATAAGAATCACTATTTCAGTTGGTAATCTCAAAAAGCTACTTACAAGTATCTAAATGCAATATGGATTAGTAGAGGCTGAAGTATTAGATACTGAATAACTGATATCCAAATATATTATTTCAAGATTTTAAACTATTAATTACAAGTATCCAATGCGATAATTTTATAATTATTTTCTTTGCATTATATATATGCAATTAATTTATAAATATTATATAAATATATAAAGAACCAATCCTTATTATCCTTAATTTACAACTTCCAATTCCAATTTTGCGTTTCAGTTGTCATTCCATATATATTTATTTAATGAATAGTGGAATAGAATATCTAAAACACTTTAATCTACAAAAGGTTTTCTATTTTTCATTATTTCAGTGAACTGTAATTCATTTTAAACCGTTTATTCTCTTTTTTTTTTCTTTTCAATCAACCATTAATATATATATAATAGGGGGTCATGAAACGACCCACTTATATATCGTTCCATGTAATTGGTTCTTTATATATTAGAACATGAGTCTATTGGGCCTCAGAGATTAAAGGAAAAAGCCCAAGTCGAATTAATTCCTTCGAGCCCAGATAATAGTGACGGATTTCCTCCCGTTCTTGGGCCCTCACTTGAAACCTATTATACACATATGCTTGCAGTCAACATCCAAGACTCTCCAATTTTGGATTTTTCCCCTGGTTTCGGGTACATAGGAAAACCAAATTTTCAACCACTATATTATTATAGAAATATAAAATTACTATATATATATATATATAATGCAGCGTCATTAAACGACGTATGCATTGTCGTTGCGGCTCTCGTTTCTTTTTTAGCTCAAAACCAAGGCCCACTATTTAGCCCGAATTTTGATTTGTTTCAGCCCAACATGTGCATATGTTATGCCCATCTTTGCAGATACAACAGATAATCAAAATGTGTTTAGCCCAAAATAAAAGGGGCTGGCCCATACGAAACAGAATTTTAAATTTAACAAATGTTTAAAAGAGTGAACGACTAACAAAACTCAGGCTCCTACTATAATTGTAATGCAGAAACAAGATAACCGCCTAAAACTCGACACACATATACACGAATAGTCATCACCCTGCCGCAACGCGGCGGTTCGCAGTCGTCCTTGTTATTATAATATACGGAATAAATTACTTTATTTTAAGAAATATCATATTGATTTTTTTAAAATATTATAATTTTATTTCGAAAGCGGACTTTTTCGTTAGGACAATATTAAACTCTGGAATGTAGATTTTTCAAATAAGACGAACGGAGTACTGAGTTTGTAGAGGTAACTAAAGCGGTTTGGGTTCAGTTTAGTAATAAGCTTCCCATCTTTTACTAATTGAAAGTGAGTGTGAATGTACGAGCGTATGGGTGAATGAAAAGAGCCTATTATAAAATTATTTTCTATATGTATACTATATATTATTCTAATATTCTTGATAAAATATGTTTTAGAAATTGATACTCCCTCCGTTCCTTAATACTAGTCTAGTCCTGTTGTAAATAAAATTTATCCTATAATACATGTCATATTCTATTTTTTCATATAAATTTGTAAAAAGACCAACAATATCCTTAATTTATTGTGGACTCGTCAACTTCAATATATACAAACACATTAATTAATATAGCTGGTTTATTAAATTAATGTAATTAATAAAGATAAATATTAAATTTTTTTTAATATTTGTGTAATTTTAAAATAGAACTAGTATTAAGGGACGACGAGAGTATCAAAATGAAATACCTATAAAGAATATATGAAAACTATGTTAGCTCATAAAGTGAAGATTATTAATCTAATTAGCTCTCTATAACAAAGATTTTATTCCATTAAATAAAAATAAATTTATGTAGTACGAATTACTATTCCTCCAACCATAAAAAGAAGTGGGAATTAATTTTTTAATACCAAAGCATAAAATTGATAAATTCTATATCCTCATTCATAAAACTATAAGTTTTTTGTACCATTTTGATTAAAAAGACTAAAATGTTCTCTCTTTTGTTGTATTGTTGACTTCTCGTTTTATTTTTTTTATTTATTTAATTTAAACTACTTTTCTTCTCTTTTTTCTTTTTTACTTTCCTCCTCCGATCGATATTAATGTCCAACAACCAAAATTTAACTACAAACATATACATCAAAACAACACAACCATTTTATTTTTGACAAAGGGTTTCTCAAAAAATCTTATAGAAATCACAAGATTGTTCGAAAATAAAAGTTGACGTTGAAATAGGACTTCATTTGTCGTGCTTCCGAGTTCATAAAGAAGGTATGCATCATTATTTGAACGATAAAAAAAAATTCCAGATCTGTTCTTACGGACACGATCGCTGCACACGATGGGAAGCCACCGTGTGCAACGATCGTGTAACGATCGCGTCTTAGCGACCTTAACATCGTGCGCGATACTAACGTGTACACGATCGCTTAACACGATCGTCTAAAATCGTGTGCAACGATCATGTTCATGGACAAAAACTTGCACACGATCGCGCACCTGATAGTATACGGCCGTGTGCATCGGCCGTGTCCAAGTGCGCGTAATATTGTTCGCTCATTTTTCCGAATAGTTATTCCTCTTTTTGTAATCGGATGTCGTGGCGGCGTATTTTGATACATCACGGTGGTCATTGGGAGCGATCGACATATGTAGACGGGGACTCCTTTTTGTCTATATCGACACGAGCAAAGTTAGTCGTGCAAACCTCGTGGGGGTTATCAGAGAGGGTTTGGGTGGTCCAAATGGAGTCCGATTACAAATTATGGTACTTGACACACATGGCCAAATGAAACAAAGTAAAAGTCCTATTACGGGGCGATACCGAGATACTTCGATTACTAGTAGAATACAAGGAGGATCCTGAGGTCTATGTTGAGAACAGCAGCTCCTCCACTCCCGAGGTTAATATGGGATGTAGCAGCTCGAGAGTAGAGCCCGACAACATAAATTATGACATGCCTTCCAAAGAGTATCAATACGAGGAAGATGAGGAAGACGAGGAAGATGAGGAAGATGAAGAGGTGCATACATCCGAAGATGAAGATTGTTGTAAAGACTTGCTTGAGTCACTATCTGCGGAATTTCTTGCTTGGGTTCGCCAATCGGCCCAAATGGATAGGATTATGAGTCGTCGGAACTTCTCATCCGACCATCAATCTGCGAGCGAGCATGAGCATCTACAATCAATGCGTATCTGGATCATTCCATTTCGGACCGGAAGTGCCGTAACTTTGGGTTGGGTCGAGCGGCCTCCACCTTCTGCGGCCGGCTAGAGGTGGGGTCCACCTTTCGTTCAAGACGAGTTGAGGATAATCGTAGGAATGTATCATTTGGAAAACATGCTACAGTGTATCACCGATCGTTCCGCCGATAAACGTATAGTGTTTGTCGTAAGAGTGGGCGAAGAAATTGTCGATTTAGGTTGTGTGCTATTGAGGGTGCAACTATTTGGAGAATTACTAAGTTGACATTGGAGCACAGCTGTCACCCTAATTTGAACCGTGCTGCCGCACGATCGGTCACTTCTGAGGTTGCCGCCCATTATTTTGCTAAAAGATTGACCGATGAGGGGGTCACTTTGAGGCCAAAGGAGATGATTGCAGAGATGTGTAGGGAGTACGGCATTGACATGCTATACGCTTTGCTCTCCTGACGAGGAATATAGAGATAGAGAATACATATGGCTGCTTTGATGAGTCGTATCAGAGGCTCCCATCTTATCTGTATTTGTTAAAACAGCGTAATACAGGGACAATTTATGATTTGCAGACGACTCGTGAGGGAGTGTTTCGCCACATGTTCGTTGCACTCGGACAGTATTAGGGCATTTGATACGTGCCTTCCAGGTGATAAAAGTTGATGGGACCCACCTAAAGGCAAGGAAAAAAGCAACTCTATTTGCGGCCGCCACATTTGACGGAACGAGCAAGTTTTTCCTCTTCTTTGTTGGTCTCGGTCCGATAGAGAACGACGAGTCATGGACTTATTTTACGTATAACTGCGCAGATGCTACAATCCGACGGAAGATTTACGGATTGTGAGTGACCAACATAAGAGCATTGAATCTTTGTTCGAGCCGTCTATCCGAATGCATTCCACGGGTTTTGCTATCACCATCTTGCAAAAAATCTGACCTCCTATGGTGCGCATGCTATAGGACTCTTTAGAGCTGCTGCCTACATGCATCGAGAAGAAGTTTTTGAAAACTACTTTTCGAAACTACATATCGAAAGCCCTAATGGGGCGCACAGGCGCCTTTCCGAAATTGGGCCAGAGAGGTGGGCTAGGTCGAAGTGTCCGGTTCGACCAGGGGCGGATCACAAGCCTCTCAACCGTGGGGGCCGAAGTTAATATCTTATATATTTTTAAAAATACAAAAGATACATCATCCAAAATTATAAATAACAAAACATTAACGCTAGATGTTAAATATAAAAATACCAAACATCGCTCATCAAAGTGGAACTCGTCGATCCTTCGCGGCCTTGAAATCTTCTATAATTTCATCCAAAGTAATCTTTTCAGCAAGTTCTCTTTCGATATACAAAACCAACTAGTCATTTAGAAAGACGGAAAGTGTTGGTTGAAGAGGACCAAGATTCATATAAGCGCGTCGAATTGTATCTTGTTGATTTACGGGATAATCATAAACTTGATGACGCAAGCGAGGATCTCGTTCTAATGCACTAAGATCAATATTATTGCTATTCATTTGAGCTTTTTTGCAAGGGTTTTCGGTAATCGGACACTAGGTGAAGCCGGGGTATTATCATCTAGATTTGTTGTCTCTTCGACATCTTGAGAAGAAGAACTAACATGTTTCTTTTAAAAAACTCATGAATGATAGATTGAGTTTTCTTCATCTACATGTCAAACAAAATTAACAATTTTATCACATTTTAAATCAATTGAACTATCAAAGTATTAATAATTTCATAAAAAAATACTCGGGCAGGCTACAAAAGAATCCCAAAATAAAAAGACAAAGAGTGAAAGAGTAGAGGGCAAAACCTAATCGATATCGACGTCTTATTTATGCTGGACTGCTGGAGGCCGCTGCAGTTCTGGATGAAGACGATGGTCGTTATGCTTCCTTCCTGGTCACGAACTGAAGGCGCTGGAGTGGGAAAGAATTCCATCTTTTTTCAAAAAGAGGTTATAACTTGTGTGGGCTGGACTTTACTTAATTATACCGGGCTAGGATCTACTATTTTTTTTTTAAAAGCCCAGGGGCCTTGGCCCCTAAAGGCCCTATAGGGCCTTCGCCCCTGGGTTCGACGCTATAACTTCTTGACATCCAATGCTGTTGAATGCTTTAATAATCATATGTTGTGGGCGAGGCGTTTACCTGTTTGCTCGTTACTTGAGATATTTCGCCTAATTTTAGAGAATTGGTTTGATGAGAAGCGGGGAGAAGCTACGTCACGAGACCATGAGTTGACAATGCACACTTTTGAAAAGCTTTCTAACTCTGTGCAAGCCAGTCTGACTCTTACCGTTCGAGCTACCACCCCACTTGTTTATAAAGTCGAAGAAAACAAAGTTTCTTATGAGGTCGACCTTCGAACATGGACATGTTGTTGTCGTGAGTTTGATTTGGATCAGATTCCATGTCGTCATGCCGTTGCCGCTATAAGGTACATGTCTATGCTGTTGTGTGCACGATCGTTACCCACGATGGGCACGATCGTTACCCACGATGGGCACGATCGTAACCCAATGGTCACGATCGTAACTCACGATGGTCACGATCGAAACCCATGATGGGCACGATCGTAACCCACGATGGGCACGATCGTAACCCACGATGGGCACGATCGTAACCAACGATGGGCACGATCGTAACCAATGATGGGCACGATAGTAACCCCACGGTCGCCATGACCGTAACCCACGATCGCCCTTATCGTAACCTATGATGGGACACACGATGGGCACAATCGTAACCCAATGGGCACGATCGTACCCCAATTGTCACGATCGTAACCCCACGATCACCGTGATCGTAACAGACGATCGGCACGATCGTGTTTTGCCATCGTTTGCAAAACAGGGATGGTCTGGATTTATCACCTCATCAATATCAAAAATACATTATCCTATACAACATCTTTGACATAATTGCTTATTGTAACAGGCGCGCCGGCAATGGTTTGTCTGTGTATGATTTTGTTAGTCGATATTTCAAGCAACAAGGCCTTAGAGAGACTTATAAGGAGCATATTAGTCCCATCCCACATCCTGATGAGTGGAATGTCCCACCGGAGATCTCATCCATCGTTTGCGTACCTCCAGAGGGGGTACGACAAGCCGGCCGACCAAGGATGAGTCGCGCACGGTCCGCTGTTGAAAATTTGCCCGCAGGTGGACGGCCTCAGGTGTGCGGTAGGTGTAAAGGAACCGGCCACAATAGAAAATCTTGCAAAGTATTCATTCCCATAGGTGGTGTGGATTTGAATATCCCTGAAGAAACTCAAGAAATCGATGAACAAACGAGGCAAAGGCGCCGGCAGAAGAAGAGGTGTAACATTTGCCGTAATGATGACCATGGCATAAGGGGATGTCCATACCGTGAAACTTAAATTGCTTATGTATTTTTATATTTTGTGACTTACTAGCAACAATCATGTGCTGATATTTTGATCCTCGATGGACCATGTATTGATTCAGTATTCTGATTATTAGTTGAAATGCATAATTTTGTGTCTATTTTCTTTACCTTTGAATTGAAATTTAAGTGTTCAGTTATTTAAAGCAAATAAAGGTGATTATGGAGCCAAACATTAACCATAACAAAGTAGCTCACTTCAAAGAGCAATAGTTTACGCCCAAAGCATATAACTTTACAAAACAAAATTTAATCACCATCACACAAAAATATCTAATAATAACATAAAAAAACAATCAATTGGATCCCTTTTCCCCCATCTGCTGCTGTATCTTTAGTCTTGTATCACCGTCTTCATGAACTTCCTCTTCCAAAATAACTTTTTTGCTTTTATTCTCAGAAATCTCCAAATCATTATCATCATCACCATCTAGTATGACTGGAGTGCTCGCAGTGTTTTTAAATAGGCCCTGTTTCATGGAACACATTAATTTGCAATGATAGTCACTACACATACAACAAAATCAAAAAACTTACTCTGAGCATTGAGTATCTTCCTCTCGGCCTAGTTCTGTATGGTGGGTTGGGGGTAGGTATCCTCCTTCTTTTTGGTGGTGGTGCTCCGCTTCCTCCTAAATCGGTTTCTCGTAATCGGCCGCTCATTTCGCGTATTTGATTTTAATGAATTTTAACTGATGTTAATTGATTAGGGTTTGTAGTGAAAAAGGGGGGGACCGACCCACGATGGGATTTTATAATAAAGGGGGGGGGGGGACCGACCCATGATGGGATTTTATAATAAAGGGGGGGATCGACCCACGATGGGATTTTATAATAAAATAATTTGACCTTTGAAGTAAACACGATCGGGCACACGATCGCCTCGATCGCGTGTGACACGTTGGCAACCAGGTGTCGCGTTGTCTTTGGTGTCAAATTGGCGCTGTATCCACGTATGCACACGATCGTGTACACGGTCGTGTCCACGATGGAACACACAATCGTGTGCATAAGAACATCAAGAATTTTCACCAATTTCTCAAATTACTCGTCAATTTAGGTGTTGTTACTTATATATTAACAATTATTTGTTAATGATACACTTATCTAAAAAGTTATTGATTGAATTAACATAATATATTGCATATCATGTGTCGTCTATCTGTTCTCAGTGTATTAGTACGTACGGATAAGTTCAATCATCTGGATGAATTACCTCATATACTAATGAATTACAACGAAATGACAAATAGGAGTTTGTATAAGAAGCTATATAGTAATTAATGTTTGAACAAGCGATGTTTGAATCACAAAACATCATTCTAGATAACACAATAGTTGAAATTTGCAAAAATACCAAAAGTTCATATATGTAACACCCCCAAACCACTCGGGAATATTACAGCGCCGCAGACCCTCTCCGCGAGGATCTACCAGGCTAAATACAAAACAATGCATCACTTCACACCGCCGACATGGCTACATAAAGGACCATTAGACCGATATGGTCTTATATCACAACACACAGAACAATACATACAAGATCCTTGCCCAGAACACATACCCACGCAGGGGCTAGAATACAATATCACTCCCATAACTCTATAAAATAACACATCGGAGTAAAATCAACACGACTCTACCAAATACTCTATAATTGGTCTTCACGTGATTAGTATCTTCGTTTCCCATCATCCTTCGTATCGATCCTGTGATTCGCTCCCGCCTACTGCAAGTACCGGACGCACACAGACATCCACCCCGAATACTGGGGTTAGCAAACTCCACCGTTTTGCTAGTGCAAGTATAAAACCAAAAGTACAAGCCATACACAACGTGCTTCAAGAATATAAAATCTCGAATATATTTCCCGAGATAAATCACTTAATCAAAACAGTTTGATTTATAAAAGGTAGGAAAAGAACCATGTGTCTCATACAAAATATTTTACGGTCTCGGGAGTTTGAAAACATTTGGAAATAAGGAATTCTCAAGTCTTTCGAAAACACTTGGGGACACGACCCAAAATCATCTTTCCAAAATACGATTCCAATAATAAAACGCGGTTTCACAATCCAATTCACAACACACGGGGTCCAAGACCCAAATCATAAGCCACAGGGTCCACGACCCGAATCACATAACACATGTTCCTAAGGATTATTCGCGTCCCGTGCTAAAAAGCCACGAACCTCAGATGCTCTCGTAGAACATACCCGAGTGAATAACCCAATAGGAAACCATACCAAATCACATGTCCTCGTGACAACAGTCACGGAACCATTCCATACCACAACCATAAGTTATCCCGGCATCGGGCTAACAAGCCACGAACCTCGGAGTCCCCGCAAGACATACCCGATGATAACCCCACAAGTTATCTCGTCATCGGGCTAGCAAGCCCCGAACCTCGGAGTTCCCGCAAGACATACCCGGATTGGATAACCCTACAGTCACGCCCGACCCATACTAGCAAGTATGGATCCCGGAGATTCAACAATCCTACCCGGAGGCACATCACTTTCAGCAATCACATCACAATGAGCAGAACATCAAGCCAAGCAACACTTAAACATCACAACCTCCTTTCAAAGGAGTAACAACTAATATCCCACGTAATACATTCTTAACGAACAAGTACACATAACGTTACGTAATCCCCGGCAAAGGATTACGGTCTAATAAACTCATTCAAAGTGATCATATCATCTTTTCAACATACAAATCCAACACACATATTCCGAGAACACATATATTCACGAAGTACATAAATTATCGTTGAAAGACAACATTTATCGAGAATATACCGATCCCTTTTTACGTTCATTAAACATTGAGTTTCGCACGAATTCCTTTACCATTAATTACGCCTACGAAACATGAAACGTATGGACAAGATACTTGCCTCGATATCACGAGCGACGAAACGACGAACGGGCACGATCGGGAAACCTTCGAACCTCCAAAAACGATCAAGACTTCGACAGCCCACGAATACTACGAAAATAGCATCACCACAAATCAATAACACTAATCGAAATCCAAAACGATCCTAAAAACGACAAGGATCTAAGTATTCTCAAAGAAAGCAAGAATCGTTGATCCGGGCGATAAAAATCGATGAACGGTTAACAAAATCTGAAGATTACGGTCAAGACAAACAAGAACAAATAACCGATCGGATGAGATCGGTCAAGAATCACAAATCCAAACAAAAACCCCAAATTTAAGAAAATAGGGTTCTAACAAAAGATTACCTTGATTTGGACCAAGAAGACGATTAGATGTTGTTAAACATCCACAAATCCGCTCAAAGATGAAGCTAGAAGAAAAAGATCGGTCCTACTCGCCTCTGGATCTCACTCCCGTCGGAAGGGATGAAGAAAAGTGGGAAATGACGACTTAATGCTCATTCAAGATTTATATCGATGCTTATTAGCGTGCGCTAATCACCTTTCATTAGCGTGCGCTAACGGGGTCAACGCTCTAGAGAAACCGCGTATAACATAGTTAGCGTGCGCTAGCCAACAGCCGTAGCGCGCGCTAACGGGTCACAAAAACCAGTCCAGTAGCCCCTGGACAGAACTGCACCTACCGAGTAGCGTGCGCTAGAAAGAAGAGGGAGCGTGCGCTAAGCAGTCGATAGCGTGCGCTAGCTATCGGCCTTAGCGTGCGCTAACAAAGCTCCAGTCCCAGTCCAGTAGCTACTGGACTGCCTCTGAACTGCCAGTTTAGCGTGCGCTACACATTCAGTAGCGTGCGCTAAACACCATGCAGTAGCGTGTGCTATGCTTCAAGCATTAGCCTGCGCTACACCACAAAATCTCAAAAACTCACAAAGTGATCCGAAATGCCTCCAAAAACATGTCCCAACAAGTCACAACCAAACATGGCACGAAATTCCTACGATGAGGACCATGACAATCCGATAAAACCCAGAAAACCCAACGAATCCGGAATAAAGATCTCGGGTATTACATTCTACCCCTCTTAAAAGAAGTTTCGTCCTCGAAACTTGAAACATGGAACGAACGACGCAAAACAAACTCAGATAACACACGATATCCGTTGCCGAAATAACAAAACACGACGAACGAAAATCAATACGGTTGAACAATTCAACAGTACAACGGTCAAAACACGAGCTATTCGCTGAACCAATACGAAATTCCACAGCCCAAGGGTTGAAAAATCGAACACAAAACTAATTTCTGAACTTAAGGAAATTACGAAGGAGTCCTAACGCTCAACAATTACGAAACGAGATCAACAAAAACTGAACCATCAAACGATTGAGTTACAACGATCGAGACAACAACAGTCGATCAATCATGTTCGAATCACGACGAACAATAATACTCAAACAACAACCCCAAAGTTCACATCTCGACTAGAGATAATATACGATCCGGTGAAGGCAACAAGATGTGCATTCACATAAGATCCACAGGAAAGGGAATAGCAATTTGGAGAGTCATAACGACAAACGGGTCATTCTGAAACAATACCACAACTCGTTCGATCAATAAAAGCACAGGACAGGACAAGATCAGAAAATATCAACGAATATAAACGATTCGACAGAGTCGAGAGTACAGAGTTCAAAATCCGATCCACTTCAAATAAAAGAAGTCAATCTCTGAATTTCGAAACAACAAAGAAAGGGGAATAATTCAACATGCAACTGATAGACCACGCCCCTCCGGGACTGCTCGGAGCCGATCCTGATATCAAAGTTCAAGTCCCTGCCTCGGAATGCTCGGTAACCATCTCGCAAAACTGAACCCGGTGTCCCTCGAGTCCACACCTGTAACACGTTACTGGCGGAGAAGGACAATGTGCACGAACATGTCCTGCCACATTACAGTTAAAACATCTCCTGGCTTTACCAGGAGTCAGAACAGAAGACTTGGAACTCTCAGTTCCACGCATCGAGCGATGGAGCTTCACAGCAGAAAGGCTACGACATTGAAAACTAGAAATACCAACTCCTGCACCGTCCACACGGTCATCGGACTTCCTCTGCTTCTTCGACTCGGGCACACGCTCCGACGATAACGAAGCTAGTTCACGGGCTAACGCTCGATCTTGATAGTCCCTCAACGAGGTGCAATTGAATCCCGACATATACACGCGAATATCCAGCTTCATCCGTCTGTCAAAGTGGAGGATTCTCTCTTTCTCGGTTCTCACCCGGTCTCGCACATAACTGAGTTGTTTGCTATAATCAATGATAGCTTGCGACACCGATATATCTTGCGGTTCTGCCAAGTAGAATTCGCGAATCCTCTGCTCTCTAATCGGTTTCGGACAGAACTCAGCTTCCATAAATGCTTGGAACTCCGCCCACGTGACATCACGATCACGAGGTTTAACAGCTTCCCACCAATTAGCAGCATCCTTGTCGAGAAGGTACTGAGCGATAGGTACCTTCCGCTCTTCAGGACATCCGACAGCCTCGAAAATATTTCCCAACTGGAAAATCCAACCATCCCAGCCCAACGCATCCGTAGCACCGGCGAATCGAGGGGGATTCATACGAACTACCTCGCGAAGCCATTGATTTACACCAACGTTCTGACTTGCGTCAATGCTACGTTGAACCACCTGGGTCAACGGAGTCATCTGAGTCGCTACTTGTTGCAATATAGTAGCAACACCCAAACCAAAATCATTCCCAGCGGCATTCTCTCGATTCCGCATCTGATCCCCGTGGCCATCAGCGCCACGATTACGACCACGACCTCTGCCCCTCGGCATACTAACAAAGCACAATCTAAGGTAAAGAAAGATCATAACACATAGCAAGATATTCATGTCTCTGTCTTTAATCCAACATCATTAAATCATATACATATTACCATTTAATTCCAGCTAGAGCACAATATACAAACTATTATACCAACAATCTTCATTTATAATGCCGTTGTTATGCGATTTATAAATGCAATGAAATTGAAATCATCCATTATATCAAAATCACTTTCTCTCACGGTTTCCGCTTGGAACTCACCAAGTTGAAAACCATTTTCAAAACGCTCCAAAATGCCGAAAGGCCGATGACGGTAATACTTTCCAAATACTCCCCAAAAGTCATTTTCCAAATACCAAATACCGTCACCAAATACCGTTTGAAATTACAAGGCGTAGACGCGAAAACTCAATAGTTTCAAAATATATGTTAAATCGCCCGACAAAAGAGTTGGGAAAAAGGGTCAACGAAATAATTCAAATTTACAAATACGAAAGGTCATTTTGAAACACACACTATTTGGTAAAAGTACCAAAAAAGTCACTTTGAACTTTACACACGCAGCGGACAAGAACACAGTTCAAGTTACACATAACCACACCCAACAGTTGTTATTCATGAACAACACACATGGAGTACCGTCTCAAACGGTCAGCCTAACAATCGCAAAAGTTAGACTTACGGCCAGAATGTAGTTTCCGAGCTTCTGCTCAGACCGGTTAGGGTATGATTCAACAGAGACGTAGCGTGCGCTAGCCATGCCACGTTAGTGCGCGCTAGTTATACTAATTCAGCAACACATTCATGAGCATATATCAAATAATGCCAAACGCCAAAGCTTACATATAAACAACAACATACGAATCCAAACGCCAACAATTTACATTCTCACTACATATCGTTTAATCGAAAAAGTTGAAGGCGAAAGTCACGTCTCAAGTAAACTATTGGTAGACCTCGTTTAAGCATTTAAAATCAAATTTTGAAAATTTTCAATGCAAGATGAAAATATAATATGTGTAGTTTGAATTCTCAAAATCTTTGGTCTCGAGGTCATCATACGAAAATCAAATTATTTTTCCTTCTCGAAGGATATTTTTAAATAGAATTTACGTGACTTCCCCAAAACATTTGAAATTGAAATATCACATTGATAAACTTTTATTGAGTAACCAATCCAAAACATCACTCCTGTAAAAATGATTTCACACAAGGATGTATACATATATACATGCATACCGGTACTACTCTTTATTCCAACACAATACGAGAATCAAACAAGTATGGAATAAGTATTCACGAGGCACAATTAAACTCCACATAATAACACAGAATTACATAAAGTCGTATAGCACTAGACACAACAAAGTAGGGAGACTTACATCCACAGATCGCACGAAGATGATGGTTGCACCTCGATACTAATCACGACCGATAACTCAGACGACGCGTCGCGACACCACTCAGTCAGACCAAATCTGACGAGACAAGATCCGACAACACACAACTCAACCCGACAGCCTAGGTTTCCTCAACCTAAGCTCTGATACCATATTCTGTAACACCCCCAAACCACTCGGGAATATTACAGCGCCGCAGACCCTCTCCGCGAGGATCTACCAGGCTAAATACAAAACAATGCATCACTTCACACCGCCGACATGGCTACATAAAGGACCATTAGACCGATATGGTCTTATATCACAACACACAGAACAATACATACAAGATCCTTGCCCAGAAAACATACCCACGCAGGGGCTAGAATACAATATCACTCCCATAACTCGATAAAATAACACATCGGAGGAAAATCAACACGACTCTACCAAATACTCTATAATTGGTCTTCACGTGATTAGTATCTTCGTTTCCCATCATCCTTCGTATCAATCCTGTGATTCGCTCCCACCTACTCCGCAAGTACCGGACGCAATCTGGACATCCACCCCGAATACTGGGGTTAGCAAAACTCCACTGTTTTGCTAGTGCAAGTATAAAACCAAAAGTACAAGCCATACACAACGTGCTTCAAGAATATAAAATCTTGAATATATTTCCCGAGATAAATCACTTAATCAAAACAGTTTGATTTATAAAAGGTAGGAAAAGAACCATGTGTCTCATACAAAATATTTTACGGTCTCGGGAGTTTGAAAACATTTGGAAATAAGGAATTCTCAAGTCTTTCGAAAACACTTGGGGACACGGCCCAAAATCATCTTTCCAAAATACGATTCCAATAATAAAACGCGGTTTCACAATCCAATTCACAACACACGGGGTCCAAGACCCAAATCATAAGCCACAGGGTCCACGACCCGAATCACATAACACATGTTCCTAAGGATTATTCGCGTCCGTGCTAACAAGCCACGAACCTCGATGCTCCCGTAGAACATACCCGAGTGAATAACCCAATAGGAAACCATACCAAATCACATGTCCTCGTGACAACACGGAACCATTCCATACCACAACCATAAGTTATCCCAGATCGGGCTAACAAGCCACGAACCTCGAGTCCCCGCAATACATACCCGATGATAACCCCACAAGTTATCTCGGCATCGCTAGCAAGCCCCGAACCTCGGAGTCCCCACAAGACATACCCGGATGGATAACCCTAAGGTCACGCCCGACCCATACTAGCAAGTATGGATCCCTGAGATTCAACAATCCTACCCGAGGCACATCACTTTCAGAATCACATCACAATGAGCAGTAACATCAAGCCAAGCAACACTTAAACATCACAACCTCCTTTCAAAGGAGTAACAACTAATATCCCACGTAATACATTCTTAACAAACAAGTACACATAACGCTACGTAATCCCCGCAAAGGATTACGGTCTAATAAACTCATTCAAAGTGATCATATCATCTTTTCAACATACAAATCCAACACACATATTCCGAGAACACATATATTCACGAAGTACATAAATTATCGTTGAAAGACAACATTTATCGAGAATATACCGATCCCTTTACGTTCATTAAACATTGGGTTTCGCACGAATTCCTTTACCATTAATTACGCCTACGAAACATGAAACGTATGGACAAGATACTTGCCTCGATATCACGAGCGATTTAAACGATTTAACGGCACGATCGGAAACCTTCAACCTCCAAAACGATCAAGACTTCGACAGCCACGAATACTACGAAAATAGCATCACCACAAATCAATAACACTAATCGAAATCCGAAACGATCCTAAAAACGACAAGGATCTAAGTATTCTCAAAGAAATCAAGAATCGTTGATCCGGGCGATAAAAATCGATGAACGGTTAACAAAATCTGAAGATTACGGTCAAGACAAACAAGAACAAATAACCGATCGGATGAGATCGGTCAAGAATCACAAATCCAAACAAAAACCCCAAATTTAAGAAAATAGGGTTCTAACAAGAGATTACCTTGATTTGGACCAAGAAGACGATTAGATGTTGTTAAACATCCACAAATCCGCTCAAAGATGAAGCTAGAAGAAAAAGATCGGTCCTACTCGCCTCTGGATCTCACTCCCGTCGGAAGGGATGAATAAAAGTGGGAAATGACGACTTAATGCTGCTGTCCAGTATTTATACTGGACAATTATTAGCATGCGCTAATCACCCTTCATTAGCGTGCGCTAACGGGGTCAACGCTCCAGAGAAACCGCGTATAACATAGTTAGCGTGCGCTAGCCAACAGCCGTAGCGCGCGCTAACGGGTCACAAAAACCAGTCCAGTAGCCCCTGGACAGAACTGCACCTACCGAGTAGCGTGCGCTAGAAAGAAGAGGGAGCGTGCGCTAAGCAGTCGATAGCGTGCGATAGCTATCGGCCTTAGCGTGCGCTAATAAAGTTTCAGCCCCGATCCGGTAGCTACCGGATCGCTTCAATCGCCCGATTAAGCGTGCGCTACACATTGATGGCGTGCGCTAAACACCATGCAGTAGCGTGCGCTATGCTTCAAGCATTAGCGTGCGCTACACCACAAAATCTCAAAAACTCACAAAGTGATCCGAAATGCCTCCAAAAACATGTCCCAACAAGTCACAACCAAACATGGCACGAAATTCCTACGATGAGGACCATGACAATCCGATAAAACCCAGAAAACCCAACGAATCCGGAATAAAGATCTCGGGTATTACATTCTACCCCTCTTAAAAGAAGTTTCGTCCTCGAAACTTGAAACATGGAATGAACGACGCAAAACAAACTCAGATAACACACGATATCCGTTGCCGAAATAACAAAACACGACGAACGAAAATCAATACGGTTGAACAATTCAACAGTACAACGGTCAAAACACGAGCTATTCGCTGAACCAATACGAAATTCCACAGCCCAAGGGTTGAAAAATCGAACACAAAACTAATTTCCTGAACTTAAGGAAATTACGAAGGAGTCCTAACGCTCAACAATTACGAAACGAGATCAACAAAAACTGAACCATCAAACGATTGAGTTACAACGATCGAGACAACAACAGTCGATCAATCATGTTCGAATCACGACGAACAATAATACTCAAACAACAACCCCAAAGTTCACATCTCGACTAGAGATAATATACGATCCGGTGAAGGCAACAAGATGTGCATTCACATAAGATCCACAGGAAAGGGAATAGCAATTTGGAGAGTCATAACGACAAACGGGTCATTCTGAAACAATACCACAACTCGTTCGATCAATAAAAGCACAGACAGACAAGATCAAAATATCAACGAATATAAACGACTCGACAGAGTCGAGAGTACAGAGTTCAAAATCCGATCCACTTCAAATAAAAGAAGTCAATCTAATTTCAAACAACAAAGAAAGGGGAATAATTCAACATGCAATCGATAGACCACGCCCTCCGGATCGCCGAGCCGATCTCGATATCAAAGTTCAAGTCCTCGCTCGGAATGCTCGGTAACCATCTCGCAAAATCAACCTTGTCCTCGAGTCCACACTGTAACACGTTATCAAGCGGAGAAGGACAATGTGCACGAACATGTCCCGCCACATTACAATTAAAACATCTCCGGCTTTACCAGAGTCGAATGTAAGACTTGGAACTCTCGGGCCCACGCATCGAGCGATGGATCTTCACCGCGGAAAGGCTACGACATTGAAAACTAGAAATACCAACTCCTGCACCGTCCACACGGTCATCGGACTTCCTCTCGCTTCTTCGACTCGGGCACACGCTCCGACGATAACGAAGCTAGTTCACGGCTAACGCTCGATCTTGATAGTCCCTCAACGAGGTGCAATTGAATTCCGACATATACACGCGAATATCCGGCTTCATCCGTCTCACAAAGTGGAGGATTCTCTCTTCCTCGGTTCTCACCGCCTCGCACATAATCGAGTTGTTTGCTATAATCAATGATAGCTTGCGACACCGATATATCTTGCGGTTCTCGCCAAGTAGAATTCGCGAATCCTCTGCTCTCTAATCGGTTTGGACGTAACTCGGCTTCCATAAATGCTTGGAACTCCGCCCACGTGACATCACGATCACGGGGTTTAACGCCTTCCCACCAATTAGCAAGATCCTTGTCGAGAAGGTACTGAGCGATAGGTACCTTCCGCTCTTCGTGACATCCGACACCTCAAAATCTTTCCCAACCGAAAATCCAACCATCCCACCTCAACGCATCCGCAGACCGCGAATCGAGGGGATTCATACGAACTACCTCGCGAAGCCATTGATTTACACCAACGCTCGACTCGCGTCAATGCTACGTTGAACCACCAGGTCAACGAGTCATCCGAGTCGCTACTTGTTGCAATATAGTAGCAACACCCAAACCAAAATCATTCCCTGACATTCTCTCGATTCCGCATCTGATCCCCGTGGCCATCAGCGCCACGATTACGACCACGACCTCTGCCCCTCGGCATACTAACAAAGCACAATCTAAGGTAAAGAAAGATCATAACACATAGCAAGATATTCATGTCTCTGTCTTTAATCCAACATCATTAAATCATATACATATTACCATTTAATTCCAGCTAGAGCACAATATACAAACTATTATACCAACAATCTTCATTTATAATGCCGTTGTTATGCGATTTATAAATGCAATGAAATTGAAATCATCCATTATATCAAAATCACTTTCTCAGACGGTTCGCTACGAACTCACCAAGTTGAAAACCATTTTCGAAAACGTTCCAAAATGCCGAAAGGCCGATGACGGTAATACTTTCCAAATACTCCCCAAAAGTCATTTTCCAAATACCAAATACCGTCACCAAATACCGTTTGAAATTACAAGGCGTAGACGCGAAAACTCAATAGTTTCAAAATATATGTTAAATCGCCCGACAAAAGAGTTGGGAAAAAGGGTCAACGAAATAATTCAAATTTACAAATACGAAAGGTCATTTTGAAACACACACTATTTGGTAAAAGTACCCAAAAAGTCACTTTGAACTTTACACACGCAATGACAAGAACACAGTTCAAGTTACACATAACCACACCCAACAGCTTGTTATTCATGAACAACACACATGGAGTACTGTCTCAAACGGTCACCTAACAATCGCAAAGTTAGACTTACGGCCGAATGTAGTTTCCGAGCTTCGCTCGACCGGTTAGGGTATGATTCAACAGAGACGTAGCGTGCGCTAGCCATGCCACGTTAGTGCGCGCTAGTTATACTAATTCAGCAACACATTCATGAGCATATATCAAATAATGCCAAACGCCAAAGCTTACATATAAACAACAACATACGAATCCAAACGCCAACAATTTACATTCTCACTACATATCGTTTAATCGAAAAGTTGAAGGCGAAAGTCACGTCTCAAGTAAACTATTGGTAGACCTCGTTTAAGCATTTAAAATCAAATTTTGAAAATTTTCAATGCAAGATGAAAATATAATATGTGTAGTTTGAATTCTCAAAATCTTTGGTCTCGAGGTCATCATACAAAAATCAAATTATTTTTCCTTCTCGAAGGATATTTTTAAATAGAATTTACGTGACTTCCCCAAAACATTTGAAATTGAAATATCACATTGATAAACTTTTATTGAGTAACCAATCCAAAACATCACTCCTGTAAAAATGATTTCACACAAGGATGTATACATATATACATGCATACCGGTACTACTCTTTATTCCAACACAATACGAGAATCAAACAAGTATGGAATAAGTATTCACGAGGCACAATTAAACTCCACATAATAACACAGAATTACATAAAGTCGTATAGCACGAGACACAACAAAGTAGGGAGACTTACATCCACAGATCGCACGAAGATGATGGTTGCACCTCGATACTAATCACGACCGACAACTCAGACGACGCGTCGCGACACCACTCAGTCAGACCAAATCTGACAAGACAAGATCCGACAACACACAACTCAACCCGACAGCCTAGGTTTCCTCAACCTAAGCTCTGATACCATATTCTGTAACACCCCCAAACCACTCGGGAATATTACAGCGCCGCAGACCCTCTCCGCGAGGATCTACCAGGCTAAATACAAAACAATGCATCACTTCACACCGCCGACATGGCTACATAAAGGACCATTAGACCGATATGGTCTTATATCACAACACACAGAACAATACATACAAGATCCTTGCCCAGAAAACATACCCACGCAGGGGCTAGAATACAATATCACTCCCATAACTCGATAAAATAACACATCGGAGGAAAATCAACACGACTCTACCAAATACTCTATAATTGGTCTTCACGTGATTAGTATCTTCGTTTCCCATCATCCTTCGTATCAATCCTGTGATTCGCTCCCACCTACTGCAAGTACACCGGACGCAATACAGACATCCACCCCGAATACGGGGTTAGCAAACTCCACCGTTTTGCTAGTGCAAGTATAAAACCAAAAGTACAAGCCATACACAACGTGCTTCAAGAATATAAAATCTTGAATATATTTCCCGAGATAAATCACTTAATCAAAACAGTTTGATTTATAAAAGGTAGGAAAAGAACCATGTGTCTCATACAAAATATTTTACGGTCTCGGGAGTTTGAAAACATTTGGAAATAAGGAATTCTCAAGTCTTTCGAAAACACTTGGGGACACGGCCCAAAATCATCTTTCCAAAATACGATTCCAATAATAAAACGCGGTTTCACAATCCAATTCACAACACACGGGGTCCAAGACCCAAATCATAAGCCACAGGGTCCACGACCCGAATCACATAACACATGTTCCTAAGGATTATTCGCGTCCCGTGCTAACAAGCCACGAACCTCAGATGCTCCCGTAGAACATACCCGAGTGAATAACCCAATAGGAAACCATACCAAATCACATGTCCTCGTGACAACAGTCACGGAACCATTCCATACCACAACCATAAGTTATCCCGGCATCGGGCTAACAAGCCACGAACCTCGGAGTCCCCGCAATACATACCCGATGATAACCCCACAAGTTATCTCGGCATCAGGCTAGCAAGCCCCGAACCTCGGAGTCCCCACAAGACATACCCGGATTGGATAACCCTAAGGTCACGCCCGACCCATACTAGCAAGTATGGATCCCGGAGATTCAACAATCCTACCCGGAGGCACATCACTTTCAGCAATCACATCACAATGAGCAGAACATCAAGCCAAGAAACACTTAAACATCACAATCTCCTTTCAAAGGAGTAACAACTAATATCCCACGTAATACATTCTTAACAAACAAGTACACATAACGTTACGTAATCCCCGGCAAAGGATTACGGTCTAATAAACTCATTCAAAGTGATCATATCATCTTTTCAACATACAAATCCAACACACATATTCCGAGAACACATATATTCACGAAGTACATAAATTATCGTTGAAAGACAACATTTATCGAGAATATACCGATCCCTTTTTACGTTCATTAAACATTGGGTTTCGCATTTAATTCCTTTACCATTAATTACGCCTACGAAACATGAAACGTATGGACAAGATACTTGCCTCGATATCACGAGCGACGAAACGACGAACGGGCACGATCGGGAAACCTTCGAACCTCCAAAAACGATCAAGACTTCGACAAATTTACCGAATACTACGAAAATAGCATCACCACAAATCAATAACACTAATCGAAATCCAAACGATCCTAAAAACGACAAGGATCTAAGTATTCTCAAAGAAATCAAGAATCGTTGATCCGGCGATAAAAATCGATGAACGGTTAACAAAATCAAGATTACGGTCAAGACAAACAAGAACAAATAACCGATCGGATGAGATCGGTCAAGAATCACAAATCCAAACAAAAACCCCAAATTTAAGAAAATAGGGTTCTAACAAGAGATTACCTTGATTTGGACCAAGAAGACGATTAGATGTTGTTAAACATCCACAAATCCGCTCAAAGATGAAGCTAGAAGAAAAAGATCGGTCCTACTCGCCTCTGGATCTCACTCCCGTCGGAAGGGATGAATAAAAGTGGGAAATGACGACTTAATCTGCTGTCCAAGATTTATATCGACAATTATTAACATGCGCTAATCACCCTTCATTAGCGTGCGCTAACGGGTCAACGCTCCAGAGACACCGCGTAGAACATAGTTCGCGTGCGCTAGCCAACAGCCGTCGCGCGCGCGAACGGGTCACAAAACCACCCAAAGAGCCCTCGACGTAATCGCACCTACCGAGTAGCGTGCGCTAGAAAGAAGAGGGAGCGTGCGCTAAGGCCGATAGCGTGCGCTAGCTATCGGCCTTAGCGTGCGCTAATAAAGCTTCAGCCCCATCCGGTAGCTACCGGATCGCCTCAATCGCCAGCTTAGCGTGCGCTAAACATTTAGGAGCGTGCGCTAAACTGCATGGAGGAGCGTGCGGTCTGCTTCAAGCTTTAGCGTGCGGTACACCACAAAATCTCAAAACTCACAAAGTGATCCGAAATGCCTCCAAAAACATGTCCCAACAAGTCACAACCAAACATGGCACGAAATTCCTACGATGAGGACCATGACAATCCGATAAAACCCGGAAAACCCAACGAATCCGGAATAAAGATCTCGTATTACATTCTACCCTCTTAAAAGAAGTTTCGTCCTCGAAACTTGAAACATGGAACGAACGACGCAAAACAAACTCGATAACACACGATATCCGTTGCCAAATAACAAAACACGATTTAACGAAAATCAATACGGTTGAACAATTCAACAGTACAACGGTCAAAACACGAGCTATTCGCTGAACCAATACGAAATTCCACAGCCCAAGGGTTGAAAAATCGAACACAAAACTAATTTCCTGAACTTAAGGAAATTACGAAGGAGTCCTAACGCTCAACAATTACGAAACGAGATCAACAAAAACTGAACCATCAAACGATTGAGTTACAACGATCGAGACAACAACAGTCGATCAATCATGTTCGAATCACGACGAACAATAATACTCAAACAACAACCCCAAAGTTCACATCTCGACTAGAGATAATATACGATCCGGTGAAGGCAACAAGATGTGCATTCACATAAGATCCACAGGAAAGGGAATAGCAATTTGGAGAGTCATAACGACAAACGGGTCATTCTGAAACAATACCACAACTCGTTCGATCAATAAAAGCACAGGACAGGACAAGATCATAAAATATCAACGAATATAAACGATTCGACAGAGTCGAGAGTACAGAGTTCAAAATCCGATCCACTTCAAATAAAAGAAGTCAATCTCTGAATTTCGAAACAACAAAGCAAGGGGAATAATTCAACATGCAACTGATAGACCACGCCCTCCGGATCGCTCGAGCCGATCCTGATATCAAAGTTCAAGTCCTCGCTCGGAATGCTCGGTAACCATCTCGCAAATCAACCTTGTCCTCGAGTCCACACTGTAACACGTTATCAAGCGGAGAAGGACAATGTGCACGAACATGTCCCGCCACATTACATTAAAACATCTCCCGGCTTTACCAGAGTCGAATGTAAGACTTGGAACTCTCGCCCACGCATCGAGCGATGGATCTTCACAATGGAAAGGCTACGACATTGAAAACTAGAAATACCAACTCCTGCACCGTCCACACGGTCATCGGACTTCCTCTGCTTCTTCGACTCGGCACACGCTCCGACGATAACGAAGCTAGTTCACGGCTAACGCTCGATCTTGATAGTCCTCAACGAGGTGCAATTGAATTCCGACATATACACGCCAATATCCGCTTCATCCGCTCACAAAGTGGAGGATTCTCTCTTCCTGGTTCTCACCCGGTCTCGCACATAATCGAGTTGTTTGCTATAATCAATGATAGCTTGCGACACCGATATATCTTGCGGTTCTGCCAAGTAGAATTCGCGAATCCTCTGCTCTCTAATCGGTTTCGGACAGAACTCAGCTTCCATAAATGCTTGGAACTCCGCCCACGTGACATCACGATCACGAGGTTTAACAGCTTCCCACCAATTAGCAGCATCCTTGTCGAGAAGGTACTGAGCGATAGGTACCTTCCGCTCTTCAGGACATCCGACAGCCTCGAAAATCTTTCCCAACTGGAAAATCCAACCATCCTGCCTCAACGCATCCGCAAAGACCGCGAATCGAGGGGGATTCATACGAACTACCTCGCGAAGCCATTGATTTACACCAACGTTCTGACTCGCGTCAATGCTACGTTGAACCACCTGGGTCAACTGAGTCATCTGAGTCGCTACTTGTTGCAATATAGTAGCAACACCCAAACCAAAATCATTCCCAGCGGCATTCTCTCGATTCCGCATCTGATCCCCGTGGCCATCAGCGCCACGATTACGACCACGACCTCTGCCCCTCGGCATACTAACAAAGCACAATCTAAGGTAAAGAAAGATCATAACACATAGCAAGATATTCATGTCTCTGTCTTTAATCCAACATCATTAAATCATATACATATTACCATTTAATTCCAGCTAGAGCACAATATACAAACTATTATACCAACAATCTTCATTTATAATGCCGTTGTTATGCGATTTATAAATGCAATGAAATTGAAATCATCCATTATATCAAAATCACTTTCTGTACGGTTTCCAAGTAACTCACCAAGTTGAAAACCATTTTCGAAAACGTTCCAAAATGCCAGAAAGGCCGATGACGGTAATACTTTCCAAATACTCCCCAAAAGTCATTTTCCAAATACCAAATACCGTCACCAAATACCGTTTGAAATTACAAGGCGTAGACGCGAAAACTCAATAGTTTCAAAATATATGTTAAATCGCCCGACAAAAGAGTTGGGAAAAAGGGTCAACGAAATAATTCAAATTTACAAATACGAAAGGTCATTTTGAAACACACACTATTTGGTAAAAGTACCCAAAAAGTCACTTTGAACTTTACACACGCAACGGACAAGAACACAGCCTCAAGTTACACATAACCACACCCAACAGCTTGTTATTCATGAACAACACACATGGAGTACCGTCTCAAACGGTCACCTAACAATCGCAAAGTTAGACTTACGGCCGAATGTAGTTTCCGAGCTTCGCTCGCACCGGTTAGGGTATGATTCAACAGAGACGTAGCGTGCGCTAGCCATGCCACGTTAGTGCGCGCTAGTTATACTAATTCAAAGAACACATTCATGAGCATATATCAAATAATGCCAAACGCCAAAGCTTACATATAAACAACAACATACGAATCCAAACGCCAACAATTTACATTCTCACTACATATCGTTTAATCGAAAAAGTTGAAGGCGAAAGTCACGTCTCAAGTAAACTATTGGTAGACCTCGTTTAAGCATTTAAAATCAAATTTTGAAAATTTTCAATGCAAGATGAAAATATAATATGTGTAGTTTGAATTCTCAAAATCTTTGGTCTCGAGGTCATCATACGAAAATCAAATTATTTTTCCTTCTCGAAGGATATTTTTAAATAGAATTTACGTGACTTCCCCAAAACATTTGAAATTGAAATATCACATTGATAAACTTTTATTGAGTAACTAATCCAAAACATCACTCCTGTAAAAACGATTTCACACAAGGATGTATACATATATACATGCATACCGGTACTACTCTTTATTCCAACACAATACGAGAATCAAACAAGTATGGAATAAGTATTCACGAGGCACAATTAAACTCCACATAATAACACAGAATTACATAAAGTCGTATAGCACTAGACACAACAAAGTAGGGAGACTTACATGAATTACCATTAATTACGCCTACGAAACATGAAACGTATGGACAAGATACTTGCCTCGATATCACGAGCGACGAAACGATGAACGGGCACGATCGGGAAACCTTCGAACCTCCAAAAACGATCAAGACTTCGACAGCCCACGAATACTACGAAAATAGCATCACCACAAATCAATAACACTAATCGAAATCCGAAATGATCCTAAAAACGACAAGGATCTAAGTATTCTCAAAGAAATCAAGAATCGTTGATCCGGGCGATAAAAATCGATGAACGGTTAACAAAATCTGAAGATTACGGTCAAGACAAACAAGAACAAATAACCGATCGGATGAGATCGGTCAAGAATCACAAATCCAAACAAAAACCCCAAATTTAGGAAAATAGGATTCTAACAAGAGATTACCTTGATTTGGACCAAGAAGACGATTAGATGTTGTTAAACATCCACAAATCCGCTCAAAGATGAAGCTAGAAGAAAAAGATCGGTCATACTCGCCTCTGGATCTCACTCCCGTCGGAAGGGATGAAGAAAAGTGGGAAATGACGACTTAATGCTGCTGTCCAGTATTTATACTGGATAGTTATTAGCGTGCGCTAATCACCCTTCATTAGCGTGCGCTAACGGGGTCAACGCTCCAGAGAAACCGCGTATAACATAGTTAGCGTGCGCTAGCCAACAGCCGTAGCGCGCACTAACGGGTCACAAAAACCACCCGGAGCTCCCTGACGTAATCGCACCTACCGAGTAGCGTGCGCTAGAAAGAAGAGGAGCGTGCGCTAAGGCGATAGCGTGCGCTAGCTATCGGCCTTAGCGTGCGCTAACAAAGTTTCAGTCGATCCAAGAGCTACCGGATCGCTCAATCGCCAGATTTAGCGTGCGCTACACATTCAGTAGCGTGCGCTAAACACCATGCAGTAGCGTGCGCTATGCTTCAAGCATTAGCGTGCGCTACACCACAAAATCTCAAAAACTCACAAAGTGATCCGAAATGCCTCCAAAAACATGTCCCAACAAGTCACAACCAAACATGGCACGAAATTCCTACGATGAGGACCATGACAATCCGATAAAACCCAGAAAACCCAACGAATCCGGAATAAAGATCTCGGGTATTACAATATACACACGATCGTGACCCACGATCGTGTCCACGATGGAACACACGATCGTGTGCACAAGAACATCATGAATTTTCACTAATTTCTCAAATTACTCGTCAATTTAGGTGTTGTTACTTATATATTAACAGTTATTTGTTAATGATACACTTATTTAAAAAGTTATTGATTGAATTAACATAATATATTGCATATCACGTGTCGTCTATCTGTTCTCAGTGTATTAGTTCGTACGGATAAGTTCAATCATCTGGATGAAATATCGCGTATACTAATGAATTACAACGAAATGACAAATGGGAGTTTGTATAAGAAGCTATATAGTAATTAATGTTTGAACAAGCGATGTTTGAATCACAAAACATCATTCTAGATAACACAATAAATCAAATTTGCAAAAATACCAAAAGTTCATATGCACACGATCGTGTACACGGTCGTGTCCACGATGGAACACACGATCGTGTGCACGACCGTGCCCACGATGGTACTCACTGTCGTGTGCACACGGTCATGCTAGCCATCGTGCGCACACGACAGCATCAACCCATGACCGTGGGTAGAGGTGGGCAAAAAAACCGAAACCGAAACCGAAACCGAAAAAAAAAACTGAAACCGAAACTGGTCAAAACCGGTTTTTGACCAAAACCGGTTCGGGTTGTCGCAAAACCGGGGGTTTCTACCCGGTTTTGCATTTTTCCGTTAGAAACCGGTCCAAACCGGTTTTTAGGGTAACCGGTTTCTGAAACCGGGTTGAAAAAACCGGTTTCAAACCGTTTTTTGCATGTATCCGCTAGGTTCCATTTTTTTCAAAAATGTGACCGTTTTTTGCCCCTTTTTTTACCATTTTGCCATCCCTAAACCAACTATAAATACCCTATTTGAGTTTTGGTTTAGTCAGAATACTCAAACACTCTTCAAGTACTAAAAAAATTACAAAATTCTTGTTTCTCTCAATTCAAATGGCAACTCAATCTTCTTCCGCTTCCACGAATGCACTCGAGATTGTTGAAGTTATAGAAACAACTCGAAACCAAAAAATTTGGTGTAATTTCAACCTCGTGAGGTTGTCGGATGGGCAACTTAAGGCTCATTGTAAACATTGCGGTAAGTTTTTGAAACATGAATCCAACACGACGTTGAAGATGCATACCGACAAGTATTGCGAAGGACTCAAATCCGTTCCGGAAGCCGGTCAAGCATCTATGTCACGAGAGGGCGGTATTTTTGCATACGAGGCGGAGCGGTGCCGACAACAATTTGCAAGCTACGTGATTCAAGAAGTTTTGCCGTTCAACCACTTCGATAACCCTCGATTGACTAAGGTGATTCAAAATACTCTTCAACCGCGATATAAACAAGTAAGTCGTGCTACTCTTAGACGTGATTGTATTAAATTATGGAAAAAGGCTAAAATAGAACTAGTAAACGGTTTTGCAAACTTAAATACATATGTAAACTTAACAACCGATGTTTGGTCGGCACCTCATGGTTTGCCCGGTTCATACCTTTGTGTTACCGCACATTGGATTGATCCCGATACATGGCTAATGATGAAGCGTACGATTGCTTTTGAAAATTTTGAGTACCCTCACACGAGTCAAAATTTATTTCATATGTTACAAAATGTAATAAATAACTTTAACTTACAAGAAAAAGTTTTTTCAATCTCATTTGATAACGCGTCTAATAATACAAACGCGGTAAAAAAATTAATATTAACATATAAACCGCCTTCGAAGGGTATTTTTTATCATAGTCGATGTGTTGCACACATTATAAATTTGGTTGTTCAAGACGGATTAGCGGTACCCGAAATAAGTTTGGTAAAAGACGCTTTTAAAAAAATGTTACAAGATATATTTTGTTCAAGTAAATCTAGATATAAACAATATATGAAATTGTGTAAGGACACGAATTCTATTTTTTTAACCCCTAATTGGGACGTTCCTACAAGATGGAATTCGACTTATAAAATGTTTTGTTGTGGTTTACGCCAACGTGATACTTTACAACTTTTTCATGATGAACTTGCGAATAGGACGAGTAGGGTTACACCATTTACGTCGGAACAATGAGATATAGTTAGAAAAATAAGCGAATTGCTCAAAGTTTTTAAAAACGCAACAACTTTATTATCGGGTGTTTATTATCCCACGAGTCATTTGTTACTTAATCAAATTTATTTAATGTGTTCAAAATTAAGCGACTACGAATTAAGTGGTGATTTATATGAAAAAATGGTTTCGCCCATGAAAGAAAAACTAAGAAAATATTTTAAATAAATGCCACCGGTAATTACTTGTTCCGCCGCCTTGAACCCATGTATGAATATTAGTGGGGTGGAACTACTTATCGACAAAATCTCTATTGATTTAGAGTTGCATAACGAAAATGTTTTCTATTCAAGAGATGCAAAATCCATTTTTAATAAAAATTTCAAAGATTTATTCGGGGTTTATTTTAAAAAGTATGGTTCAAGAAACGATTCTTCAAGTTCGTTTTCATCATCATTTTCTACTTCTATTAGCGCGGATCCCATGCTTAACTTATATAATAGTTTAAGAGAAGAAAACACTAAACGGGCTAGGGGTGAGGGTGATCAATCATCGACTAGCGAATATGGGAGATATATTGGAACCGATTTTTTTATCGACTATGGGACCCCATGAATTCGCAAATTTTGATATTTTGGCTTGGTGGAAAGGAAGGGAAACTCAATTTCCCGTTCTAACCGCTATGGCCCGAGATTTACTAACCGTCCAAGCTTCTACGGTAGCTTCGGAATCCGCCTTTTCTCTTAGTGGTAGGGTATTATCTATACGAAGAACAAGACTCACACCGGCATCATTGGAGATGTGTATTTGCTTGAAGGATCACTTGGACACATCCGAGCGTATACAACACACTCAAAGTCTTGAAGGAGAACTAGACATTGAACAAGAAATACACGATATCGAGGTGGAAGAAGGTTTTGCAATCTCACTCTCCGATGAAGAAATTGCTCTCGATGAAGCTTCGCGCGAGGCTAGCTCCGAAGAAGATATCACTCTCGATGAATAAAAATTTATGTTTTAAATTCTAAATGTTTGAATAATAGTTGATGTTGTAATGAGTTTATTTAATAAAAGTTTATGTTTTAAATTCTAAATGTTTGAATAATAGTTGATGTTGTAATGAGTTTATTTAATAAAAGTTTATGTCTTAAATTCTAAATGTTTGAATAAAAGTTGATGTTGTAATGAATTTATTTAATAAAAGTTTATGTTTTAAATTATAAATGTTTGAATAAAAGTTGATGTTGTAATGAGTTTATTTAATAAAAGTTTATGTTTTAAATTCTAAATGTTTGAATAATAGTTGATGTTGTAATGAGTTTATTTAATAAAACTTTATGTTTTAAATTCTAAATGTTTGAATAAAAGTTAATGTTCTAATGAGTTTCTTTAATAAAAGTTTATATTTAATGTATAATGGGTTTATTTAATAAGAATATATTATTTTTTTAAATTTTTTTTTTTTAAAAAAACCGGTTATAACCGGTTTTTTCTACCCGAACCGGTCACAAACCGACCCAAACCGGTTAGTATAGGGTCGAGTTTTTACAGTCCCCAACCCAACCCAACCCGAACCGATTTGGTCAAAAAACTGGTGTTTAGACTACGACCAAAAACCGGTTCAGTTATACAACCCGAACCGGTTTGAAAAAAAACCGAATTGTACACCCCTAACCGTGGGTATGTTGCACACGATCGTAATACACGATGGCCACGATCGTGTGCATCCATCGTGTGTAACACAGAGCCAAAACATAAAGATTTAACAACACAACACGATCGTGACCCACGATGGTCACGATCGTGTTCATCCATCGTGTGTAACACAGAGCCAAAACATAAAGATTTAACATGAAACATTCATATTGCCAAAACTGTCTAAATACAACATAAAATATTTAACAACACACCATAAACCATTCTACATGTCTAAAGACAACATAAAGATTTTAGCAGCTAAACCATATCGATATTTCTTAATATATTTTTCATTAAGTTCCTTGATTTGGTGCCTTGCTCCTGGGTTTGCAGAGACGAGTCGATCCAAGTACATGCACGCGAAGGGGCCACAACTGTGATTGTCGTTTTGTATGAACTGTAGCTCTCGTGGCATAATTTTGAAACTCATCTCCGTGTCATACTTCTTCTTCGATTGGTTGTTCAGCCAATACCCGGATTGAGCTAGCACACGAGGCATCAGATGCATAATCGGTCGCAGTTGGTTGAATCAGTATTGCCAATCTTCGTGGTGGTGTGACAAGGAATCGTACAACTCCACGGTCCATGTTATGATGTCAATCTTGATAGTCACCCAGTGGCTCTGGTCGAGGCAACAAATGGCAATGATCTGTTGAAACAAAATATGTAATCATATAAGATCATCACATCAAACATAGTGAATCATTTATAAATCGTCAATTATTTATAAATATAAATTTCAAACTTACTTCGTTGCAATTTAACCATGGAACCGCATGTGGTGTATCAAGACCTGTCATGTAGTCCTCGATGCATTTAGGAATTTTCCACTCCTTGTAAACCGGCTTCCCCGTCACCTTGATACCAAGTGGATCATTCGGATGGAGTCTTGCAAACTCGTTGGCCAAAACTAACTACAAAAAGCCAAACCACAAAATTAAAAAAATCAATATCACACCAATGATATACAAGTGAGTAGGTTATAAAACTTACGTAAAATAGGGAGCCGGCAAGTACAGTGCCAACTCTACCGACACCAACACTACGGACTCCCCTCCGAAGCCTCGCTCGAGTCGCAAGCACATAACAGTCTATCACCTCGGCATCAAAGTCTTCACGGCTAGACTCTATCCGGTCAAATAACGCCTGGGTGAGAGAATGCCCAGTCTCCAAACACCGGACAATAGCATCACGTGGCTGCTCCCTCCTAAACTGTAGGTACAACTTCTTTAGAGCCTCGCTATCTCTTGGAGGCGCAACCACAAAAGGCTCCCGAAGAGCAGCAGATGGTCGACTCACTCGCGGTGGAAGACTACGCTCACCCAAATGCTGCGTTCCGGCACTCTCACCATCTTTGTCACCCTCAGCATCCCTCTCACAACTATAACGATCAGAGAGCTGTACAGCCGGCTGCTCGATCTCAAAAACTGGATGCTCGATCTGAAATGGAGGTTGCTGCTCAGGACCACCACCCTCACTTCGAAACATCGCACTGTAATGATGCTCGTCCTGAAACCAGTCGAACATCGTCCCATACTGCTGAAACGGCGCCTCAAATGGCTCATACTGATGCTCGTAATCAAGGGGCTGCTGAGTCCGCTCAACAGAATGATGAATCTGAGAATGATGACTATGCTGGACCTCAGAATGGTGGGTAGGCGGATGCTGAGAATGGTGACTCGGCTGACGCTGAGAATGGTGACTCGGCTGACGCTGAGAATGGTGACTCGGCTGACGCTGAGAATAATGACTAGGCTGACGATGAGAATGGTGACTGTGTGCTGCGCCAGAGACTGAGTGACGTGAAGGGTCAGGAATTCTCCGCTGGGCGCTGCTAACAGATGCAGAATGACGAGGCCTATCATGGCTCCCAGCTGAGTAGTGTACCGGGCTCCTAGAACGTCTATGCATATGTCCGAAGAAATCCACGATCCCAGAAAGCACCCGGCGAGAAACTCGAGCAATAAATCCGGACTCAGAATCATCGTACAAGATCGCCTTCAAACGACGATTGAAGTACTCATCCCTGCTCGTGTCCTGGGTGTGGTCCGGACAAGGAAGTCCGTGGACACAACACACCCTCTCTGGCTGCCTCTCCCGGTCCGATGTCTCTTCCCCATCTACTGGTGGGGTACTCTACCGGCGTCGCTTCGACACTTTATGTGCCGACTCATATGTAATCAATTTTCCAGCAGCCTTCTTCAACCTATCCATAACTTTCTTCCTCGGGATCGGCGCAGGCTCATCCCCCTTATTCTTCACAGCTATTCTTACAGGCTTAATGAACTTAACGTCATATGGCGAGCTATTCTCAAAGCTCAGGTAGTAGTACTCAGCCTCATCCTCCTCCAAATGCGGTAAAGAGGGAAGTACTCTGTGCTGCAAAATTAGTCATTAAATAATACCATTAGATGGACAATCACATAACATTTAAGAGATGAAGTCAGGAGAAAATACGTTTACAAATTTATGTACCTTATCGTCGAAGAAATGAGTGTAATCACAAATCATCTTCCTCGTAGTCCACATCAAACACCGGGGGACTTGGACAGTTTTATCTCGAATACCACACAATGCTCCCAATGCAGGAATCATCTCATACGACCATATTTGTAAAGCCCAAACAGGACCATAAAAGTGATAGTCCTTGTGCTCTTGTCCCTCCTTCATGGCAACGTTGCCTATGTAGTAAGATAAAACCCCAAAGGCATAAGAACCCCAAGGAAACATATCCCACTGCTCGAAATCCTCCACTAATGCCCATGCCCATGTCTCGACCATCATGTCGTCACGGCATAGGATAAAGTAGTAGTATATAAGCAAATTGGCAACCTTGACATAATCTCTTATGTCTCTACCAAAATCTCGAGCATTGAACCTCTTCCGCAGAACACTAACCTTACTATTTTTGCCATGTAGTATTCTCATGGAAAATACCGCCGACGGAAGGAGATGGTCGTCACCGGGATGGAAGGTAGAGTTTCCAAAATGGAGTCCCGTGATCAAGGCAAAATCACGGGCCGTAAAACGAATGGTCCTCCCGCAAACTTGGAACCACGACTCATCCGGGGGGATTTGATCACCCTCCAATTGACGGGCAATCAAGTGATGTAGGGCAGTATTTGAACTCCCATTGCTCCTAACTTTAATCAAGCGCCCCAGGACCCCCTCGGTCAAGCTCTCGATAGCTCGATCAAGAATAAATGAATTGCGGCCCATACTTCTTAATGTCTCAATGATCTCTTTAAATACCGCCTCCCGTATGTAAAGATTCACTTGACGTGTAACAAAATGCAATGTAGGTCTCTTCCATACGCAACCAGTCTGCAATATGGACATACAACTCATAAGAATATGATAGAATGCTTAAGAGAAAAAAAAATTACGCCTTGCACACGATCGATGCCGTCGTGTGAAGACCATCGTGTGCCACACGACGGCAACGATCGTGTGCTGCGATCGTGTGCAAGGCAGATCTTTTGGTCTTCTAGCACGACGGCACACGATCGGCGACCGTCGTGTGTAACCATCGTGCCCACGAAAGACCATCGTGTACACGATGGTCTCATCTTCTTCGGACGATCGTGGGAAGATGAACAACCGTCGTGGCACGATCGTGTGTGAATGAAAATACACTAACCACGGCTCATTGACGAATTGCTCTTCGGATGGAGTGTCACTAGCGGAACTTCTGGCGTCTTGATTCTCTGTGGTAGTCGGAGGTCGATATTTTACGCCAGTGAAGGGTTTCACGACGGGAGAGTTTTTTTGCAGAGAGGAGGAGAGCTTTTTTGCAGAGGAAAATATTGAGTTGTGGGACCGTTTTTTTATTGTTGTTTCGTTTTAATAATCTTCCTTTTTCTTTTTTATGTTTTTTTTCTTTTAGTGGTAGACTTTAAGGGTAATAATGTCTTTTAACACATTTTGGTATCAAAAACTTATAGTTTTATGAATGGGGATATATAACTTGTTATTTTTATGCTTTGCTACTAAAAAAGAGAGGACCTAAAAAGAATCCACCTAGAAAAAAAAATCGCAGACAGAAAGTCAAATTCCAACTTTGTGATCTCATAAAATATTGCATAATAATTATTAAACAATAATGTAAAATTAAAATGGTCATTAAAAATGAACTCTTCTTATGAGATGGGGGAGATGTAATTCAAGAATTGAATAGCATTCACAGCAAATCACCTAAATGCATTATTAACTTTAAATTTAGGCTAAAATAATTAAAAATGAGACAAAAAGTGTATCCAGCCGATCTCCTAAATTGGATAGGGCCCACAAATTTTTTTACACCCCCTAAATTCAATCCTAAATTTACACACACCCTAAATTTATTTTATGCTTACAATTAGTAGGGGCAACACATAATTATTATTTTTATGTAGAAAATAGGAGATTTGGTGTATGCATTTATAAAATTGAGATGGTAAAATAGTATAGAAAAGCTTTAGAGAGGAATTTAAGAGCAAAATTTTGAGATTTGCTCTAAGTCGAATTAAAGCAAGTTCCGAACAGGCCAGCAAATCTAGAGCAAAAAAGAAAGAACGAGTGAGAAGATTTATGCGACTAAAGTTGAAACAAAAAGTATACATGTATTGTTCCAAGAGTTATTTAATCGAGTCTACTATCATTTTTTACACTCTAGCTCATCGAATTATTATTTCTGAAAATACTATGAAAAACACGATAAAGTATATATTTTCGCTCTAATCTATTAGATCAATACAAGAATATGGCTAATCCAAACATATATTTAATTTTAGTATCATAGAACTAACTTACATTTTTTTATTTTACAAAAAAAAAAAGATAGTATATGGAATATTTTTGACAATAAAAAATATTAAAAAACTAATAACTTAAAAAATAAAGTAATTTACCATTAAAATAAACAGGTTCTAGATTAAATAAAATAGGCTGGCACAATAAAGCGACATTGTAATGCTAGTACTCCTCCGGCCCTGTCGAAGTGATTTCACTTAAATTGGTGTATTCTCGGAGAATGATTGGATGTGATAGATGTGTAAGTTTTATAAGTGCTGATGGTAAGTGTATGATGTCGATTAAAAAGTAGTAAAATGTATTGATGGTGACTGTGTGGTGAATACTCTCTCTGTCCCGCCCAAAGGTTTACGTTTCTATAAAAATGTAGTCCATGTAGTAAGTTTACATATATCACATTTTACAATTAAATTAAACAATCATCTTTTACTTTTTAATCTCCACCACACATTAATCATCAATATTTTTTACTTTTTAATCTCCACCATATTTTTACCATTATTACGTTTTTCAATCATTACCTAAAACACACCAATTAAGAAGTAGAAGATAAGTAGAAGATGCTTGTTTGATGTGATTTGAAGTATTTAATGAAATATTATAATTTTACATAGACAACATTTTGGACCAAATATTGTACTTCCAATCCACTAGTTAAAGATTGAGAGTAGAACTGAGAAAGGGGTGAGCAGACAGAATCCAATGTACTACTCCCTTACTACAGGAAGTTAAGGAGTTTGTGTAAGTAAAAGTACTAAGTAGTTGCATGGTTGTTCGTGCCACAGAGATTTGGACATCATCGGAACCAACAACCAAATGATTTTCAAATGCCGGGAAAAAAAAGAAAAGAAAAGAAGAATCATGCATTAATCATATGCAGGGCACAAACTCCGGTGGTTTGTTCCCACGTAATGAGTATTACTGAATCTCCCTACAGCTTTTGATGGCAACAGACAACAGTGCTCTTCACTAACTAAAGTTAGAAAAGCTTCATTCGTATCGTACTTGCATGCATCGCTCCTCCTATTTCTTCTCCTGTTCTCCATTTTATTCTCATCCCCCACCTTTACCTTTTTCACGCGTCATATCTTTTGCTCTCTCTCTCTCTCTCTCTCTCTCTCTCTCTCTCTCTCTCTCTCATGTCGACATAGCTGAAGTAAAAAATTAATATGTGGGACTTCTTTATAGAGAGATGCTAGCCCTAGCGGTTTCAGCCTAGCCCTAACGGGCTTCGGACTAAACAGTCCGGGTCAAAAAGACCCGGATTTAAATGGGCTAGTAAATATTGGCCTCAACTCTAACCCTAACGGGCTTCGGGCTAAACGGGTTAAAAAATATTTAAAAAATCTATTTTTTATTTTTTTATAGGTCATAAACAAAAAAAAACTGTAACAATATATTTTATATATAGAGTAACAACTATACTATAATAAATATAACAAAAAATACACTTTTATGTATATACATATATATATACTATATTAACAAATACAGTAATAATATATATTATATATAATATTAATATAATTATATATAATATTAATATATATATGTTATATAAATATAGTACTATTGTAAGTTGAAATTAATATATACATATATATATATATATATATATATATCGGGCCAACTAAGCAGTCCGGTCAAAAAGTTCTGATTTAAACGGCTAGTAAATATCGGCTCTAACGAAGTTTTTGCGGGTTAAGAATTTGCAGCCTACGCCCGAGCCCATTTAACATCTCTACTTCTTTACATATAGTACTCCATACGTTCCCAGTCGAATTGTAATATTCGGAGTAAAATTGAAGTATTTTCGAAAAATGGTTGTAATAGATGTGTAAATTTTGTAATTATGCATGGTTGAATGAAATGTTGCATTTTTAAAAGGACATTTTCTTGGATTAAATGTTACACTTCAAGCAGGAGGGAGGAACTATATATATATGGCCGATTCAAAGTTTTTTGATGCCTTGAGTGGTGACACTTAAAATGCTCCCAAACAAGAAAAACATAGTAAAATATTTTAGCATTTGTAACAATATAGAAATAATGTTTGACGACCTTCAATCATTTACATAATTTTTATACTAAAATGATGTGGAAACTTATGTAAATAATAATTAAGTTTCAACTCGTTTTATACTTTTTCAATAATATTTTTATATTTATTAGTTTTTCTCTCCAAATTTGACCCATACATAACCTTATAAATTATTATAATATACAATTATAACCATAATAGATTATTCATACATAATTAAATTAGAATTTATTATTATTAAAAGTTATATTATAATGCGTCTCTAAAAATAATGTACATGTATTTAAATATGTACTATGCATTGTTAGATTTATACAATGTGTTATTTAGATTTATTATTCAATGTTGTATCTTTTTAGTTTTCGAATAAAGTGTTTTTCTTAAAGTGCTAAATTTTATTAAGTACCTCAAATCACATCAAGTTTTATATGGCTTTTTAACTTCTCTCTCACTATCAATATTTTTTACTTTTTAATCTACACCATACATTCACAATCAATACTTACAAAACTTACATATTTTGCGCATCCACTCATTCACCTATATTACATCAATTTTTTTCCAAATATTACAACTAGACACGAACGGAAGGAGTATTTATACTGGCAAATCGAGAATAGGGCTAGAATGCAAAGGCAATACCGTAATAGTGCAGAATACATAAACCCCCTTTTCTATAAATTATAGGAAACAAGGAAAGGCCCGGGCCGCCGCGTTGCGGCGGGGCGGCGAGCGTTCGTTTTTGTGTGCGTATAATGAGAATACAATTCCTGTCGGGTTAGTTTTATGGCTTTTCTTTCTATTTAAATAATCTAGTCATTTTTTATGATAGTGTATGTTTTGATATCGTATGGGCCTGAAATTGGGATATTGGATCTTGTGACATCTACCAGCCCATAGTATGGATACTGTTTGGTATACAGTAATAATTAAACATGGACCGAGTCAGTACAAAAAAGGGTCAGAGACTGGGCTTAGAAGTCAGCCAATCACAGAAGCTAGCCAATTTGCTAGCAATACCAAAGTAAACCCTAAGGAGTCATGCCAAATCATTACTTTGAGGAACGACATGCGTTATGAAGGTTCGAACGTTCCCATCGAGCCTAAGAAGGAATTTCAGTCAAATTTAGGAGAGAAACTTGAAAAGGAATGATCTAAGCTAATAACTGATATATAATTTAGTCTATTTTTAAGCTTAATTAAAAATTATGATTAAAACTATTAAATTAAGTGTATGCTAGGCAAAATAAACTGATTTTTAAATTAATTTACTTCTAAATTTATTAGTACAAGTACCACTCTCGGACCCCAGTAGATATGAAATTATGAGCCTCCCACTAAAGCTCTACGTTGAATATTAACCTCCCTTCATATCCAACATCCAAAAGAAAAAGGGTCGGCCCGCCTTGGGAGAAAAATGAACCCAAGGAGATTACCGATCAAATGAAAGCGTTACCTTATGGAGGGAGAGAGAATTATGGAGAGACCGTCTATTGTCTTTTAACGATAACGCATGCGTCGTTTAATGACGCTGCGTTATAATCACAAAATTCCGTTACAGAAACATGGAATGGAATCAGATATACAGATACACAACACCAAAAAACATGGAACTCGAAAAATAAATCAAATTTCGACAGCATTAATCTTAATATTGCATATCTCATGTAAACAAATGAACGGCAGCGACAGAGATGTTAGCTGAACTTACGGCGGCGAAGGATAGGGGGCGTGACGGAAGGAGTGGAGCTCTGCTTCTAGTTTAGAGCGACGACTGCGTCGATAATACATGTATACTGTAACACCCCCAAAACCATATGGGAATATTACACGCCGTAGACCCTTTCCACAAGGATCTACCAGGCTAAACATCCATAAACAACCAAATGCTTGCCCAGCCAGGGTCAAACAATAAAATGATACAGATCGATATGGTCACTTACACGTGAATACACAGACCGATGAGGTCACACAACCCAATCGATAAAACTGACTTAAATAACATTACCCACAGGGTGAAATACAATACAAATGAAGATCAAATCAACTCTGACAACACAACAAAAATCAAGACAACTCTCGACTCATGATTAGTATCGCAGCTCGTCATCCTCTTGTGCCAATCCTGTGACTGCTCCCTTGAATCTGCATGTACCTGGACGCAAAACAGACATCCACCCCCCGATTACTCGGGGGTTAGTAAAACTCCACTGTTTTACTAGTGCAAGTATCAAATCATACGAAATGTAACAAGCAAATAATAATCGTGAATCCAATATAATAATCAAGTATCAAAATATTCCCGGGAGGTTTTCACAAGGAAAGGTAAACTATGAAGCATTCGAAAACAAGATTATCATCTCGGGAATTTTTAGAATTTCAAACCTTTCGAAAATCTTAGGGTCTTAACCCAAATCACAAATTGTATTTCAATAATTCACAGTACGAAAACATTTCATAAATCTCGTGGGGCTCGGCCCAACATTCCTTTCTTAAAACTTTCTTTTCAAAACTTTGATTTGAAAACAATCATGCTCATGACACCGTGATCCACTGCCACGTGTCTCCGTAGGTTCAACATCCCGCACGGACTACACCACGCACAATTAAACAAACATAATCAATTCCGACACCGTGATCCACTGTCACGTGTCTCCATAGGTTCAACAACCCGCACGGACTATTAACCAGACATAACCAATTCCGACACCGTGATCCACTGTCACGTGTCTCCATAGGCTTAACAACCCGCACGGACTATATCAATCTCAACAACCACACACACAGTCCTGACACCGTAGTCCACTGCCACGTGTCACCGTAAGCCCCGTCGAGCTCACCCGGTTGGACGTACTGTGTCCGAAACTCATGGTCCACTGCCATGCGTTATCGTAGGCCTCGTCAGTCCCGCACGATTGGACCTCAGTACCTCACTAAGTTCTGACCCCGTAGTCCACTGCCACGAATCCTCGTAGGTCCCGTCGGACCAACACGAGTGAACTTAGCGGTCACACACATATTCATATTCACATTCACATTACATACAACAATGAGCACAATTGATCAATCACATTGATCACCACAAAATCGTACATCACCTGCACATAACACAATCTCAACACTCGCAACGACTATCGTCAATCAACGACACATATCTAACATAACACACGTTCGGTACACATTACATTACACAACCAAGTGTACGACCGTCCCATATGTACGGCGCAATCCTGCACAAATGGCACAACGCCTAACACGTATACTAATATAACAATATTATCGCAAAGCCTTCAAATTACGGAAAACACAACCAACTCAAACGGAACATAATTACGAAGGCAAGCAAAATCATCACACATCTCATACATAATTACTAGTCGCAAGATACAAGTCGTATAGTAAGATACTTGCCTTAATAACCGCTACCAAACGCTCCGAAGAACACGGTTCGACCGGGAAGCTCGGACCCCGAAGAAGACAACGAACGGAAGGGTTCCGACTCGAGTTCTTCACAAGAAGTCGACTCTAACAACATATAATCAATAAATCATCGATCATACGAGGAAGAATAATGGTAGAACGCTCGAATTCTCTTTGTGACATTTTATCGAACACCTTCAAGGCGTCGATAAAATACTCAATAAAACGACAAATCCATGGCAATCCAACCGTGGAATAACAAGGAATTAGATATAATATAGCTTAACAATCATCAATCCATCAATATTCTGAGTTAAAACGGATTAAACGGATAAATCGAACAAAATCCCCAAAACTATATTTTAAGAAAACTTGCCTTGATTCGGTCGATCGGAGCAAGTTATGGAAGGATTAGTCGATGTTATGAACTTCAAAACTTCATGGATTTAACCCTAACAGATCCCTCCATGATCATCAAAGCTCCACGCGGAAGAGGAAGAAACGAGTGAGAAAATGAAGAAAAACCCGATCGCTCTGCCATATTTATAGCCCTGCCGGACACGGCGCAAAGCAACGCCCAGATCAGCCGGGTGTCTCGGCCGTGTCTCGGCAGGCTTCTGGTCCTGGCCGACCCGGCGCAAGACACGGCGCGCGCCGTTTCTGTGGCCGCCGCATGTGTCCGGCCACCAGACTCGGCTGCTCCGACGGTCCGAAAAATCCCGAAACTCAGACCTGAACGTAAACCGAAAGCACGGTTACGAAGTACTCGTAAAGACGAATCCGAACACTGAGAGAACACATGATTCCGACCGCCCGAAGGCTCGAAATTCGACAACGGAAAGTAATTACCCCAAACTTTGAGAAATTACGAAAATGGCCCAAAACGTTCGAAAATCACGATACGTGATCGAATAACCAAACCGAAGTTCACAACACGTCTAACAAAGTTAAACGGACTTACGGGAAACTCGAAACAGTAATTTCCAACGAGATTCGCAAGAATCGAACTCAAGTGCGGAAAAGTCGCCAAAAAGCACGGAACTCAACAAAACGACACCGAAACGAACTCGGATGACAAAAAGTGCAGAATTAATCATTCTTAGAATGATGAGACGGTCCCAAGCGAGTCATCGAAACGGACTTCCGCCGAAAAAATAAAATTACCGGAAATCCGAAATTGCGGATATTACATTCTACCCTCCTTAAAAGAAGTTTCGTCCCGAAACTTAAATCAAGTAGGGAGAAGCAATATCCCGCCAGGAAAACTCAACGAGATACATAAGAACCGAAAAAAAATCCGTGCCCAACGGCGAAACGTTACAAGCAACGCAAGGGAATATACGGCGTAAAAACACGCCCCACGACGACTAACGCAACGCCACCGACTATGTTTCAAACAACAACGAGCAATTAACGACGCATCACATACCACATCACATGCACACATTTAATCGAAGAAACGTACGCTACAACAAGTTGCACCCGACTAAAACGGCTATGCGATAGAAACAAATAGAGTATCACGATAGAAATCATTCCGATTCTCATCAATAAGAAAATGTCCGACGTCAAAACACAAACAATTCAAGATAACGGAAAACGAGAATACCGGACATTACATTCTATCCTATTTAAAAATAAGTTTCGTCACGAAACTTAAAATAAAACATCATGGTAGAATACAAAAAAAAACAAAAAGTCCTCTCAACAAATATCAATTTATACACGAATTACATCACGAAGTACGATACACAACTACATCACGGACACCACCAGCACTCCCGAGTAGGAACGAAAACCCACCCCGAACATCGTGGCAACAGCCTCACAATGCACCGCTCGGTGACCCACTTGGCCACACTCAAACATTGACTAACGGTGAACGACAATTCTTCGCAGCACGAGATCGTGCAACAACAACGAGACAACCCCGTCCAACAACAACGATCGAACAACAACGATCAAATAACAATGATCGAACAACAATGATCAAATAACAATGATCGAATGACAACGATCGAACAATGACTCAAGTCCCCACTTCAACTCCGGACATTAAAAGAACCGGTAGAAAGTGAAAGATGTTACTTCCAAACAAGGTTCACAAGAATCGAACCTAACTCGGAAAGGTCACGATGACAAACAGTCGATCTAAAACAAGGTCACAACCGATTCGAATGATGACAATCGAGACATCAAACAAGTTCAAAAGTATCGACGAACACGTGCAAGTCGATAGAATTTAGAAGGAGAAATCAGAAGTCAAATATAGTACGGTATTACATCCGACCTCTTATAAAAGAAATGTCGTCCCGCAACTCACAACAACGGAAACAAGGTAACAACACAAAAGCATCCGATAGGAAAATCTCCCATGGGTCTCTCGAGTTGATCCCGATATACAGGCCAAGCGCGAACTCCGAAAGTCTCAATAGCCAATTCGCAAAACTGAATTCGGTGTCCCTCGAAACGCGTCACTGACGAGAAGGACAATTTACACGTGCATGCCCCGGCACATCACGATTGAAATACCTCGGCTCGGCATACCGAAAATACAAATGCTAGATACAATGGGACATAAAGTCGCAAAACAATATAACGGAGATGCCAACTCAGCACAACAAAGAATCACGACAGTATCGTTCGGCGACCTCAACGGCCCGAACGATAACCAGCACCTAATTACAAACATTATGAAACAATCACACATGTACACAAACGTACAAACCCAAGCTTCAACAGCTCACACTCGTGCGACAACACGCAAATCACCACGAGGCGATAAATAGTAAACACCCGTTCACACCTCTCACAGAGGGCTAGTACAACAAATGCGTGGCAACGCCTCGACGTTCATGCCACCAATTCGATCATACTCAGGAGCAAACATCATAACGACAACGCGAACATCATACATACATACCCAGCCCTCAAACGGGAATGGATAGGGTTTAAAAACGAAAACCTCCTTTTGAAAATAATTTTGGAAACACCGATTGATCTTGAGTATCACCCTTCAATAAAAATACAATCGTGAAACATTGTTATCGAGACTTTGGAAACTATTTCGCATTCGATAAAAATGAGGACAATTTCTTTTCGTGAAAAACTTTCGGAAGTATTCGACCCTCGGGTCTAAGTAAAAGTGTTTCTAAAACATTGGAAAGTATCTCAAAACATTTTGGTCCTCGAGGTAGAAGAATCTTGAAACATATTGTGGCACCTTGGATGTACCACAAGAAAATAATTCATTTTAAAAAGGACGTCTCAAAATTTATTTTCTAAGGTACTCAAAGTTTTCAAAGATAATTCAATGGGGTATAATGCCCAAGAATTTCAGATAATTACACGGAACATTATAGCGCCGTGGGTCCCGCGCCGGAACCCACCAGGCTAAAAACCATTTACAAAACGCCAAAAAGGTCGATGACGGTAATATTTTACAATGTCCGAAGTATTTCAAAACACAGTTTTCAAATACCGCTTGATTGTGTCATTTGAAAATACACGGCCCATTTGTCAAAATTTAACAATTTTTAAAAATCCATATAAACCATGGTTTGACCGCACCACCAAAATATTTTCCAAAAATCGATTTCTACAAAATTCTCAAACTGTAAAGTCCTTCAGGAAACATTCTCAAACTTACCCATAGCGGACAAAAATTACAACATTCCAAAAATAGTCGAATTTAAAACCATATACTCAAATGGAAACCAGGGTCGCCAATTCAATCAAATGCATCTCGTGGTATCAAGTTTAAACACACAACAAAATCATTCATTGGAGTTTCTCACAAACTCTACCGTCGGTACCTATTCGAAACCCATCAAGGTTTAAAACTTTCACAACCTACCACCCCACCCGGTGGTTCAAAGATAAAACAATAACGTGCCCAGTTCTATACACATACTATGTGTCACAAGTATTAAACACAACTATATTACACAATACTGTGTAAATAAAATTATGCACCGCAATTAACTCACTAAGATAAAATCGAGATACACAGGTATTACGCATAAAGGAGGAGACTTACATCCACAGGTCGCACGGAGGTGACGGTCGCCCACGATACTAATCTCGTCCGACAACATATCAGACACGTTGTGACTACGCACAACTCAACTTGTCACCTGACGACTCGAACGACAAGACCACACATTACTCGACAAACCACGACTCGACTCGACCCGACAGCCTAGGTTTCCGCAACCTAATCTCCGATACCATAAATGTAACACCCCCAAAACCATATGGGAATATTACACGCCGTAGACCCTTTCCACAAGGATCTACCAGGCTAAACATCCATAAACAACCAAATGCTTGCCCACCTGTGGTCAAACAATAAAATGATACAGATCGATATGGTCACTTACACGTGAATACACACTGATGAGGTCACACAACCCAATCGATAAAAGCGACTTAAATAACATTACCCACACAGGGTGAAATACAATACATGGAAGATCAAATCAACTCGACAACACAACAAAAATCAAGACAACTCTCGACTCATGATTAGTATCGCACTCGTCATCCTCTTGTGCCAATCCCGGATCGCTCCCTTGAATGCATGTACCGGACGCAAAGCAGACATCCACCCCCGATTACTGGGGTTAGTAAACTCCACCTGTTTTACTAGTGCAAGTATCAAATCATACGAAATGTAACAAGCAAATAATAATCGTGAATCCAATATAATAATCAAGTATCAAAATATTCCTGGAGGTTTTCACAAGGAAAGGTAAACTATGAAGCATTCGAAAATAAGATTATCATCTCGAATTTTTAGAATTTCAAACCTTTCAAAATCTTAGGGTCTTAACCCAAATCACAAATTGTATTTCAATAATTCACAAGATTTAAAACATTTCATAAATCTCGTGGGGCTCGGCCCAACATTCCTTTCTTAAAACTTTCTTTTCAAAACTTTGATTTGAAAACAATCATGCTCATGACACCGTGATCCACTGTCACGTGTCTCCGTAGGTTCAACATCCCGCACGGACTACACCACGCACAATTAAACAAACATAATCAATTCCGACACCGTGATCCACTGTCACGTGTCTCCGTAGGTTCAACAACCCGCACGGACTATTAACCAGACATAACCAATTCAGACACCGTGATCCACTGTCACGTGTCTCCGTAAGCTTAACAACCCGCACGGACTATATCAATCTCAACAACCACACACACAGTCCTGACACCGTAGTCCACTGCCACGTGTCACCGTAAGCCCCGTCGAGCTCACCCGGTTGGACGTACTGTGTCCGAAACTCATGGTCCACTGCCATGCGTTATCGTAGGCCTCGTCAGACATCACGATTGGACCTCGCACCTCACTAAGTTCGACCCCGTAGTCCATCGCCACGAATCCTCGTAGGTCCCGTCGGACCAACACGAGTGAACTTAGCGGTCACACACATATTCATATTCACATTCACATTACATACAACAATGAGCACAATTGATCAATCACATTGATCACCACAAAATCGTACATCACCTGCACATAACACAATCTCAACACTCGCAACGACTATCGTCAATCAACGACACATATCCAACATAACACACGCTCGGTACACATTACATTACACAACCAAGTGTACGACCGTCCCATATGTACGGCGCAATCCTGCACAAATGGCACAACGCCTAACACGTATACTAATATAACAATATTATCGCAAAGCCTTCAAATTACGGAAAACACAACCAACTCAAACGGAACATAATTACGAAGGCAAGCAAAATCATCACACATCTCATACATAATTACTAGTCGCAAGATACAAGTCGTATAGTAAGATACTTGCCTTAATAACCGCTACCAAACGCTCCGAAGAACATGGTTCGACCGGGAAGCTCGGACCCCGAAGAAGACAACGAACGGAAGGGTTCCGACTCGAGTTCTTCACAAGAATTCGACCCTAACAACATATAATCAATAAATCATCGATCATACGAGGAAGAATAATGGTAGAACGCTCGAATTCTCTTTGTGACATTTTATCGAACACCTTCAAGGCGTCGATAAAATACTCAATAAAACGACAAATCCGTGGCAATCCAACCGTGGAATAACAAGGAATTAGATATAATATAGCTCAAAAATCATCAATCCATCAATATTCTGAGTTAAAACGGATTAAACGGACAAATCGAACAAAATCCCCAAAACTATATTTTAAGAAAACTTGCCTTGATTCGGTCGACCGGAGCAAGTTATGGAAGGATTAGTCGATGTTATGAACTTCAAAACTTCATGGATTTAACCCCTAACAACATCCCTCCATGATCATCAAAGCTCCAGCCGCGGAAGAGGAAGAAACGAGTGAGAAAATGAAGAAAAACCCGATCGCTTCTGCCATATTTATAGCTCACGGACACGGGCGCAGAAACGGCCCAGACGGGTGTCTCGGCCGTGTCTCGGCAGCTGCTGGTCCTGGCCGACCCGGCGCAAGACACGGCGCGCGCCGTTTCTGTGGCGCCGCACAGTGTCCGCCATCCAGACTTTCGGCTGCTCCGACGGTCCGAAAATCCCAAACTCGGACACGAGCGTAAACCGAAAGCACGGTTACGAAGTACTCGTAAAGATGAATCCGAACACTGAGAGAACACATGATTCCGACCACCCGAAGGCTCGAAATTCGACAACGGAAAGTAATTACCCCAAACTTTGGGAAATTACGAAAATGGCCCAAAACGTTCGAAAATCACGATACGTGATCGAATAACCAAACCGAAGTTCACAACACGTCTAACAAAGTTAAACGGACTTACGGGAAACTCGAAACAGTAATTTCCAACGAGATTCGCAAGAATCGAACTCAAGTGCGGAAAAGTCGCCAAAAAGCACGGAACTCAACAAAACGACACCGAAACGAACTCGGATGACAAAAAATGCAGAATTAATCATTCTTAGAATGATGAGACGGTCCCAAGAGAGTCGTCGAAACGGACTTCCGCCGAAAAAATAAAATTACCGGAAATCCGAAATTGCGGATATTACATATACAACGAACGAAACCCTACCTCTTTCACTATTGGGCCGAAGTTGTGTAGTTGTGGGCCGCTTGAGAGGCCCAATACTATTGGCCTCGGTTTATTTTAAAGGGGTAATTAAAACGACAATCGCAGCGTCGTTTCATGACGCTGCGTTATATATATGTATAGTAATTCTATTATATTATAAAAAGGTCTTCAAAAAATCTTCCTTTATTAATTTTCTATCAAATATATTAACGATAGTAATAGTTTGGTTAAGAAAATTAAATATACTCTCGCCGTTTTAAAAATATTGTCCACTTTTAATTTCTCGATTATTATACCTCTTAAATTTTGACTTTAAATATTTATTTTTGTATTAAAATATGAAAGGGTAAACAAGAGAAAAGGCCATGCAAATTGGATACTCTTTGTCGGCGCGCTTTCCCCAACACAAAATTACTCTCATTAGGGCTGAGAATTTCCCGTCGGGAAATTCCGAGTCCCGGTCCCGTCCCGACAGAAAACGAGACCCCGAATTCCGAATTTTTCGGGACCGGGACCGGGACCGGGACCTTAAACTTTGTTAATTTCGGGACTCGGGAGTCCCGAAATCCCGATCGGGAGTCCCGAAATCCCGATCGGGACTCCCGAAGTCCCGATTGCAAATTTTAATTTCGGGACATTTCAGGACATTTCGGGACATTCGGGACATTTCAAAAAATTATCCTCGGGATCGGGACTGGGACCGGGACTTAAATTTATCCCAATTCGGGAATCGGGACTCCCGAAGTCCCGATCGGGACCGGGACCGGGACCATTAAATTGGTCCATTTCGGGACCGAGACATTCGGGACTCGGGACCGGGACCTCGGGATGTCCCGATTCTCACCCCTAACTCTCATTAACCAGTACATGTAGGCATTTTGCCGCTGAGTTGTTCCGACTATATTTTATGATTTGGATATAAAAATATAATCTATCTGTTTCATTTTAAATTTTATACTTGTTTTTTTTTGAATTCTTACGAAATTTTATATTTATTATTTTTATACAATTAAATAAAATAATAACTTTTTATTTTCCAATCTCCACCACACACTCATTATTAATACTTTTTAATTTTTAATCTCAATTACACATTTATCACATTACTTATGTTGGAAATATTAGATAAAATGGAGGAAATGGGCTGTTTTGAGTAGCCCACTTGAGAGGAAATTTTGAGTGGGCTCGACTACGAGTTAAAGTCGGGACTTAGTTAGAATACGTAGTACGCCGTACGAGGTTTCCAAAACATGTAAGAACACTCAAAATGATTGAGGTATGAATGAGATGTAATGTTCCAAAGTAAACCCTTTAAAAATGGGTTTAAGATGTTATCCCACATTGGAAAAAGAAGACAAAAATTGTGAGTATATAAGGAGATGTGGACAAAGGAATGTTCAAAAAGTGAGACATGTGTGGATGTGTGACTAGGCGCCCCTCGCACACGAGCGCGCCGCCGCCGTCCGTCCGTCCGGCCGGCCGGCCGGCTCGGCTCGGTCTCGCTCGAAGGGCGATTTGGGCGAAATGTCTCGAAGTTATCTTTTTACTGCAATTTTATTCGGTAAAATTTTATTTTACTAAAAATACCTCAATTAATAAATTCCGAATTTTTCAGATCCGGCTAAAATCGAATTAAACAGATCTGGATAAGTATTGAGATACTAATCCTGATCGGTTTAGAGTTCCTCCAGATACCAATTTTGGTCGTTTTAGAGTTCCTCCAGCACATGTCTCTCTCTCATCTTCACCTATAAAAACAGATGTGAGGGGTCTTATTTTAGACTGAAATTTTCGTCCGTTTTTCTCACCCGAAAATCCGACTTCGTTTTTTTTTTTCGGAAAAAATTTCTTTTCAGAATTTGGGTCGCGTCGGTGGTAGTTCAGGTTTAATTGTAGTTCGCTGAGGGTGTGATGATCGATTTATCAACGCATCGAGATGTTGTTTTATCTTGGGAGGCAGACGCTACACACTGAGGTGAGGGCGAATTTGCTTTAAGGAAACAGAAATTATGGACTCAACATCGCCCATATTCGATTTGCTTCTTTCGATTACTTACATATATATATATATATATTTATATATATATATATATATATATATATATTATTCAATGTTTTCGTTATTAACGAATCTGTTTCTTACTTTGTTCTTCTCAGATTTGCAGCTCATGCGGGAGATTCAAAAGATGGTAAATATACCAACAATCTTAAAGCAAAGTAATATTTTGTAGCATAAATTTCGAAATTATTAATATCGGATCTCTGCAAATTTTCCATCTATGGGAAAAATAATTTATTATTTTCGAAATTTAATTTTAATGATGTTTGGATCTGCCATGAAAAACATGCTACTGTTCTTCTTTGGGACACCTTGCTCAAAACGATCTTGTGAAGGTTCTTCAAACTTTGATCGAGATGTGATCCAAATAAATGGACTAAAAAATATTACGAGCAAACAAAAAATTCAAATGAATATCCATTTCTCACAATCAGCTTCGGGATGTGCTCTTTTATTTCTTATTCTATTTATGGTTTTGCAATTGTCTTGGCTTAGAGTGAGGGCTTGAGCACCTACTGAAGTGCCGATTCTTCCAATCTTCCTTTGCCTCTATAATTCGATTTGCCCTATGGTTGCTTTATAACTGCAAATATATATTATAAACATATTATGTTTATTTTGTTGTATAAGGATGACTTGAATTAGCTGGCATGTCATGTAGGAAAGTATTTATGTTTACATTAGTTCATTGCTTATTAATGGTAAAATCTGCGTAAACATATTTGTGTGACTTGTTGTGTTGATCCATGAATGGTAGGATCGACGATGCTTATTCGACTCTAATTCATTTATCCGGCATATGTGGCATTGCAATATATAGTCTGGATTTTTTTTGAGTTACGCTACTGTCAGCAAACGTAGTTGCTAATAGCTGACTAGAATAAAAAAAATACTATGGATTACACGTCGATCATTATTTAGAAAGTGTTTGTGGTTAATATAAATGAGAAGAATTTATATTATTTGTTGCCATGCGTTTTTCTAAATAAGATTGTGATTATATTTGCTATTATATAATCATGCATACGATGATAAGGTATAGCATTGCTTGATAAGAGACGAATCAATTATTAATTGATTATTCGATTAATATGTTAAGATTATTTAGTTTAATTAAGATATTAACTAAATAGTATTTGTTGATTGATTTTAATCTTTTTATGTGATGGAATATCAATCTTGGTCGGATGCTCGGATGTTAAAAACCTAACGGGCCCGGTACCTAGAGAGTACAGGTTGTGGGTCGGCTTGAGAATTATAATTTTTGGTTGGATCTGCTCTTCTGGTTAAATTATATATATTCTCGTGTTGGTGTCGGTCTGCTGCGGTAGTGACACACGAGCCTATTACAGTGATCCATGTGATATCAAACACGGCAAATATTGATATTAGCTCTATACGCTGAAAATTCGGAGAAATTCGAGATCTTGTTAACCCTAACGCATCGATTGATCGAGGATCACCGAATGTGGGTTTAAAGGTGGTGTATCAGCGTTTGTGCTAAGAATTTTTGGTTCTACTTGGAACCATGCTGAAATTCGGAGAAATTCAATAATTGAATTTTAGTGCTAAAAACATATAAGTTCTTTTATCGAATATTAAAACCAGAGAGGTTTTAAATGATGATGAAACCTACTCTTATGAGAGGTTGTAATAAGAAATGTGATTACTCTATAAATATAGTGATACATTTGTTATGTGTACTCGATAATGAGTAAGGATGAAGCTAAAAAGAGAAATTTACACTCTAAAAGCTTGAGATACAAAACCAACTTAATCCGGAAATTAAGATGGTTGAATTGTGTTCTAACGGAAACGCAAAAATGATGTTAATCAGTTCAAACTAGCTCTGACTATGAGGATATCAATCATGTGGAGACTAGTTAACTTAAATCAAGATCCCATGCTAGGAAATAATTGAAATTTTCTATTAGCTCTGAAATGTAGTAAAACAATTTTAGAAATACTAAAAATATGGGGGTGTATGGCTAAGGCAAAAGTTCATAAGCCAAAGCAAGTGAAGGTTTGACCCAAGACGGTCAACTGCATGTTCACTAGATACGCACATGATGCATGATGTGTATAAATCCGTAGTGCAAAAATATGATAGTCTGACATATCAGTATGTACTAATCGAGTTAAGGGAAAGAGTGTATCAAACGCATAACTGATTTAAAAACTAAATCAATTATGAGATACCGTGGATTTATCAATGTGAAATAAATCACCAAGTGGTTTTAAAGGATGAAGCAAAAAGGCTTGAACTTGAAAAATCACTACGTCTGAAATTTCTAACATGCGTGCTAGAAGATAACTTACAATGCCATATACACTCTTCGTATGGTCATATAAGAGAAAGAATAATTCTGTTGTGCAGAATTTTGTTTAATGTTCGGTAGATCTTCCTCTGGAACAGATACCGCTAGGATCCAACGTAAATTCGAAAATAAAATTAAATGGATCCATGAATAAATAAGAGGCGAAACTACTAACTGAGGTTGTAGTAACATGAGAGCCTAAAGTACTTTGAGATATATTCTCTAGTAACGAGGATAAAGTTTATTATTATGATATACATGTAGAAGTATATCAAATGAACATACATGCAGTCTTTCTAAATGGCGTCTTTGAGAAAAGCCAACTTGGAAGAACCAAAGGCATATGTGCCTAACGCAGCGATTGAAAGTCCGCAACTTAGTGAAAGTATTATGAATCTAAATTGACACTAAAGTAGTGGCATAAAATCTTTGACACTGTGATGTCAAGAAATGACTTCAAAGGATGTGATAAAATCTCCAATTTGACAACGCTCAAATATGGTGATTAAATGACCGAAAAGTTACCAATTTGGGGATGCTCAAATTTGGTAATGTAGTTAATGAAAAATTGCTAATTTTGGGGACGCTTAAAATTAGTAATTTGATCTATGAGAAATTGAAGTCTCGGTTAATAGTTGCTAACGTAATTTCAAAACGTTAAAAATGCCAATTTATAATGTCAAAAGATTCAAGACAGTGAATATGTCAAGTGTGTATATGTCAAATATACATGACGATTATGTCATTTTAAGAATGAATTTGAATGATCAAGTCATTGATGTAAGTAATGACAAGGGGATCAATTCAACAAAGTCTGAAAAGATAAATGAGACCAAAGAGATGACTTTAAGATGTAAAATCTCAAGTCGTTCACAATGTCTCATATGAGGTCAGTCATACTATGATGACATGAATCTTGGAAAGATCAACGAAATCAATTGGAATGCCAATGGATATGGTGCATCTATCCAAGCACAAAGGCAACTGATCTTTCAAGAGTAACTAAAAGTCTAATGTACTAAGTGAATTGTACAAGACAAAACACAATCTATATCGTGAGTAAGACTATGTGGATACACGAGTAATCAGGAAACTAACCATCAATTAGTGATTACAATGATATAAAGATTACTTGTGTGTATATGCTGCCTGATATGAGATATTCAAAAAAACTATAAAATGATATAGTAACGCAAATTGGATATCTGACATTATGAATTTAATGTCTAAATAGTGAATATGTTTCACACTAGTTAGTGCAGCAGTGGTATGGAAATCTTTAATATAGATGGTTATTGCTCGATTTACAAAGGAATATGAGTTCATAACCTTAGACAAATATGCATAAGAGGCATAATGCAATACCAAGTTCTAGAAGATATTCCAAAATGGGCAAAGCTGTGACCGCAATATGTACTTATTGTGATAGTCAATCCACGATTGACGGGACACAGAGCAAAAGTATAATGGTAAGTCTCGTCATATGAGGAAAAGACATAATACCATTTTGCTATCAACATTGGTTATCACTATTGACTACGATTCGTCAAGAGATAACATAGCGGATCCGTAACCAAAGGGTTATCAAAAGACCTTGTTGATAAATCATCAAGAGGAATGGGTCTATTGCCATGAGCTAATGGTTTTATGGAGGATACCCAACCTAAGCTGACTGGAGATCCCAAGATCTAGGTTCAATGGGACAACGAATTCATAAAACTGGGCACGATCACTGTGGGGGTTACCCCGAACCAACCATTCCTAGGATGAAAACAGTGATACCCGTAGGGAGAGGTTAAGCTTATGCTTTTAATGATTCTTAAGTCGACAACGTATAGTCGGGTGGAGTAAAATACGGGTTTACTCAAAACACTTAACGAGAATCACCTATGTTGGAGTGAAGAGGGGCCGTTTCAAAGGAGAATTGCAAGGCACAATTCTCTAGAAAATCCCGCAGAACCAGGACGGTGTCCACGGCCAAAACGGACACAATAATGAGACCAGAATAAATCAGGGAGGGCACTTGTGAAGGTAGGTGTGTTTTCGGTTTCGGTCGGGGTAAAATTTTCGAAACCCAAACCCTCCCCAAATTTTAAAATTCGGTTTCGGTTTCGGTCGGTTTCGGTTTTCAAAACTCAATACCCAAATCCTCCCCAAATGTTTCGGTTTCGGATTAGTTCGGTCAAATTCGGTTTTGACCCAAACATATTTAATTTATATATATTTATTTAATAAAGTAACAAAAAAATTAATTATATTAATAAAACTTGTTCTAAAATAATAGATAGATCTTTTATTGATATATTTAATCATTGTTTTTATCAAAACTACAATATATGTGTAGATATATTATTTTATAAGTTTAAAAATTTTAGTCATATAAATAAAAGTTTATATAATATAAATAATTCGGGTTAGTTCGGTCCAATTCAGGGTAAATCGGTTCGGTTCGGTTTTAAGTTATCTAAACCCGAATTAATTCGGTTTCGGTTTCGGTTTGTAAGTTTCAAGTTCGGAGTTGCTTTCGGTTGGGGATTTTCGGTTCGGTACGGATTGGTTCGGATTGGTTGGTCGGTTTTCGGATTTCTATTAACACCCCTATGTGAAGGATATACGATCACTTACACAAGCGGTCGGACAGTTCAAAGGCATCTAGTCATACTGTCTAGCCAGTAAGGTGAATATATCTTTTCGAGGAAAGGTTCAAGGAGCATACTCTACCTATCCTATGCAATGCCTAACCGCAGTAACTATCACCAAGTCAACTCCGTGTCTGACGTGTGCTGCTGGTAGGGGTGTTCAAAAATACCCGACCCGAACTACCCGGCCCAACTACCCGATGACCCGAATTAAATATTCCGGGTATTTTTAAAAATTTTAAATTTTTTTCGGGCCGGGTACCCGACCCGGAAAAAAGTCATATAATCGGGCCGGGTCATGGGCCGACTTGTTGTGTAAATTCGGGTACCCGAAAACTCGATTATTTTTTAATAGGTATTTTTTTTATAAATTTAATTATTTAATTTGTAATTATATGAAACTTTATCTTTCAAATAATATGAATTATATTTAATATGAGAATTCATGTATTTTCAGTAATGGTATTTATTCTCACTAGTTTGGAAATTTACAAGAAGATAAAATCTTTAAATAAAAAATAATATATTCTTTCATATATATAATTGAATATTGAATTAAGCATAATTATATAATAATAAAATGATATATATAAAAAAAATTAGTTAGTTTTGAAATTTACTTATTGTACGGAAAATATTTATAATGTATTTAGTACTCGGGAATTAATTTATATAATAAATTTTAAAATAAATTTATATTAAAATTACAAATTATTTATAAAAATTTAAAATTAGTTGTATTAAATTTTGGGCCGGGTACCCTATGACCCGACCCGAAAAAATAGGGTACCCGCTTTTCGGGTACCCGACTTTTCGGATCGGGTCACGGGCCGAATTTTTCATTACCCGCATAACCGGGTACCCGAAAAACCGGGTACCCGGTTATGAACACCCCTGGCTGCTGGACCATCAATCTCATTCGTGTGGGGGATTATTGGAAATATTAGATAAAATGGAGGAAATGGGCTGTTTTGAGCAGCCCACTTGAGGGGAAATTTTGAGTGGGCTCGACTACGAGTTAAAGTCGGGACTTAGTTGAGACATGTATGGATGTGTGACTAGACGCCCCTCGCGCACACACACACACGAGCGCGCCGCTGCCGTCCGTCCGTCCGTCCGTCCGGCCGGCCGGCCGGCTCGGCTCGGCTCGGCCTCGGTCTCGGTCGAAGGGCGATTTGGGCGAAATATCTCGGCGTCTCGAAGCTATCTTTTTACTGCAATTTTATTCGGTAAAATTTTATTTTACTGAAAATACCTCAATTAATAAATTCCGAATTTTTCGGATCCGGATAAAATCGAATTAAACAGATCTGGATAAGTATTGAGATACTAATCCTGATCGGTTTAGAGTTCCTCCAGATACCAATTTTGGTCGGTTTAGAGTTCCTCCAGCACATGTCTCTCTCTCATCTTCACCTATAAAAACAGATGTGAGGGGTCTTATTTTAGACTGAAATTTTCGTCCGTTTTTCTCACCCGAAAATCCGACTTCGTATTTTTTTTCGGAAAAAATTTCTTTTCAGAATTTGGGTCGCGTCGGTGGTAGTTCAGGTTTAATTCTAGTTCGCTGAGGGTGCGATGATCGATTTATCAACGCATCGAGATGTTGTTTTATCCTAGGAGGCAGATGCTACACATTGTGGTGGGCGAATTTGCTTTAAGGAAACAGAAATTCTGGACTCAACATCGCCCATATTCGATTTGCTTCTTTCGATTACTTACATATATATATATATATATATATATATTATTCAATGTTTTCATTATTAACGAATCTCTTTTTTACTTTGTTCTTCTCAGATTTGCAGCTCATGCGGGAGATTCAAAACATGGTAAATTTACCAACAATTTATACTAATTATTACCTTAAAATACACCAAATATACACAAGGTTTGTGCTGGACAGAGAGAACAGTTAGGTATAATTATTTTAAATTTATCTCGCTATATGTTTGTTAAAAATCAATCTTGTGTAGTTTTTATAAATAAATAATTTAATATATATATATATATAGAGAGAGAGAGAGAAGACATAATCTAGCCATATTGCTTAGTAAATTATAATATTTGTCATGAAACTTAGTTTGTACAAATTGTAGCAAAAAAAAAAATAAATTTGGACCAATTTACCACTGACCTCCCTTATTTCTCCCCTGCCTCTCTCTCCTCACTCATTCCCCCCACGTGTGACTCTCTCTCTCTCTCTCTCTTTTATTTTTACATTCTCTCTCTCTTCTCTCTCCTCTCTCTCACCCTCCCTCCCACCCGCGCCACCCATCCACCCTCCCTCCCTCACAACCATCTTCAGATCTCGCCGGAACCTAGCTATTTCCGGAGCCAACTTTGTCGGAGTTCCAGTTCTTTCCGCCGCTGCTGAAGTTACACCGCCCGTAGATCCAACACCATTGCCGCGCCGTTGCACCGAAACCCTAGCTCCTTCCAGCGCCGACTTCGTCGGAGCTCCGGTCTTTCCTGTCCGACGACCGCCAGGAGCTCCGAATCTTCCCTACTCTCTCTTTCGATTTTATTTCTCTTTCTCCAAATTTCTCTCTCTAGAAAAATCATAGATCTAGCTTGAAATAATGTTATTTTCGTATTTGTTTTTGATGATTTACAAGTTTTCATATGATTTCTGGTGATTCGTGGTATATTTGGGGTGATTTCCAATCGATTTGTATGTATTGGTGTTGTAGATCTAGTTTTTCGCATGTTTGCATACGTGGTTACGAATTTACAGTTGTTACGATTTATTCATTTCGTACTGGGTTACCATGTTACAATATTGTCATTTTGTATCACTATGCCTTGATTTTCTGTTAAGATTTTATCATTTCATATCAGTATGAAGTTACGAAATTCGAATTTCATAACACATTTGTGCCGATTTGAAATTTTCGTATTGGAGATTTGGTATACATGTTACGAATTAATGTAGCATTACGATTGGTAAGAAATTGTAACTTCTTACCAAGTGTAACTAGTACGAAGTTACGAATTAATGACTTCGTATTAGTGTAACGATAACTATTTCCAGCTACGAATTAGTAAGGGTGTCACTGTTTACACTCTGGTATATTGGTAAGAAATTGTAACTTCTTACCAAGTGTAACTAGTACGAAGTTACGAATTAATGACTTCGTATTAGTGTAACCGTAACTATTTCCAGGTACGAATTAGTATCTGTTTTAATGGGGTTTTGGTATATTGGTAAGAAATTGTAACTTCTTACCAAGTGTAACTAGTACGAAGTTACGAATTAATGACTTCGTATTAGTGTAACTGTAACTATTTCTAACTACGAATTAGTATCTATCTTAATGGGGTTCTGGTATGGTAAGAAATTGTAACTTCCTACCAAGTGTACCATTTAAACTTAACATGTTACTATATTGGTAACGAACGTAACGAAAAACAAATAATAAATGATTAATTATTAATAGGGTAATGTAACGAATGTAACGAAAAATAAATATCGTATCCGCTTACTGGTACCTCGTGTACAATATTCCAACAAGGTAAATAAGATACGAAGTTACGATACAATAACACAAACGGTAAACAACACATGGTAACGAGACGGTACGAAATACATACGTCGTAACCCAGAAACTCAGAAAATATAAGGAGAGAGATAAAATGGGTTAGTTTTATTGAAAAGTAAGGGTATATTGGTCCAGCCATGTCCTTTTTGGCTAGAATTTGTACAAACTAAGTCCCTTGACAAATATTGTCATTGACTATGGCAAAGTGGCTAAAGGTGTAATATCCGCAATTTCGGATTTCCGGAAATTTTCTTTTTTCGGCGGAAGTCCGTTTCGAAGACTCTCTTGGGACCGTCTCATCATTATGAGAATGATTAATTCTGCAGTTTTTGTCATCTGAGTTCGTTTCGGTATTCTTTTGTTGAGTTCCGTGTGTCTTAACGACTTTTCCGCACTCGAGTTCGATTCTTGTGAATCTCGTTCGAAATTACTGTTTCGAGTTTCCCGTAAGTCCGTTTAACTTTTTTAGACGTATTGTGAACTTCGGTTTGGTTATTCGATCACGTATCGTGATTTTCGGATGTTTTGGGCCATTTTCGTAATTTCCCAAAGTTTGGGGTAATTACTTCGGTTGTCGAATTTCGAGCCTTCGGGTGGTCGGAATCGTGTGTTCTCTTAGATTTTAGATTCGTCTTTGCGAGTACTTCGTAACCGTATCTTTGATTCGTATTCAGGTTCGGGTTTCGGTGTCGTTTTCTTGAGTTCTGTGTTATTAAACGACTTTTCCAAGTATGAGTTCGACTTTGTAAAATCACCATAAATTCTTGGAAACTCCAAAGATTTTGAATATTTTCAATATTATAGAGCATCAAGTTAGCTTTCCAATGGTTCAAACGGTGAGTCAATCGGAGTCCGGACGAGAGAGTTATGGTCGAAATAGATCAGACACTCATTTTCCAGTTTTGGCCGAGCAGCCTGTACCGTGAGCCGCGGCACACTTAGGCTGGGCCGCGGCACACAGTCCAGAACAACCTATTTGTGCGGATTTTGTGAGATGAATGCTCATTTCATCTCTTCCTTCATTCCTCCTCCTCTTGGGCGATCTTGTGGGCGATTTTGGGCGTTTTTGCATCATCAATCCCAGAGAACTTCATATTCTTCTTGTTCTTGGTGTGGATTAATAACACCAACAATTGTTCTTCATCATTAATCCAAGGTAAATTCTTGAAACCCTACTTTTAGGTGAATTGGGGGTTTTTGTTTGTTTTATCCGATTTAACCGTAATAACTTAGATTTGTGATGTATTGATGATTATTTAGATGTATTCTATCATTTCCCTTGTTATTCCATGGTTGGATCGTTTCGATTCGTTGTTTTGGTCGAGTTCTTAGTCAACGCCTTGAAGGTGTCCGACAAAAGGTCTTAGAGGGGGGATTGGGCGTTGTATGATTATTATCCATCGTACGATTATTGATTTATCATTGGCATGACTTAGGGACGAAATTCTTGTGAAGAACTCGAGTCGGAACCCTTCCGTTCGTTGTCTTTTTCGGGGTCCGAGCTTCCCAGTCGAATCGTGTTCTTCGGAGTATTCGGTAGCGGTTATTAAGGCAAGTATTTTACTATACGATTTGTGTCTTGTGAATAGGGACGTCGTATTATGGTTGTGATGCATTGGTTTACTTTCGTGTATATACTTCGTATGAATTGATTATTACGAACAATTGATGGTAACGATGATACCTTCACTTAGTTAACATTTTGGGAATCGTGTTGGATGTGCAAATCATCTAAGTTTGTGCCGGGCGTGGTCGGTCATTGTTGAGTTGTTGTGTTGATTATGATGTGTGTGTGTTGTCTTGGTTTACATATGTGTGTGTTGTCTTGGTTTACGTACTTGATTGTACATTTCGGTGTAATGTGAAATGGATTGACATTTGATGATTATGAGTTGTTTCGTGTCGATATGATGTGTGTGTTCCAAGTAGGGTCTGACGAGGCCTCTGGAGTTCGGTACATGATGTGTACGAACAAGGTGTGTGATCCAGGTAGGGTCTGACGAGGCCTCTGGAGTTCGGTACATGATGTGTACGGACAAGGTGTGTGATCCAGGTAGGGTCTGACGAGGACTCTGGAGTTTGGTACATGATGTGTACGAGCGATGTTTGTGGCCGGGTAGGGTTCGTCGTGTAACACCCCCAGAATCAAACCGGGAATATTACACGCCGCAGACCCTCTCCATGAGGATCCACCAGGCTAGACATCCAAACAACACAACTCATTACATACCGACGTGATAAAATACCAAATCAACATACTAACTTGGTCTTTCATCACAAACATACAAGTCAAAATGCACATTTCTATCTCGACTCATACCCATGCAAGGGTAAAATACACTCATAAATAAAAATACGACAGCGGAAAGGACCATACACGAACTCCGACTAACTGTATCCAACACTGGCCTTCGTGTGATTAGTATCATTCGCCTTCCATCATCCTTCGCGCTGATCCTGTGTTTTGCTCCCAAACCTGCATGTACCTGGATGCAAAAACAGACATCCACCCCCGAATACTCGGGGGTTAGCAAAACTCCACTGTTTTGCTAGTACAAGTATAAAGTGCAAATACGAGCCATACAAAACACATTCCGAGAATACAACAAAAGTCTTCCCGAGATATTTGATAATTAAAATAGTTCAAGTCTTGAAAGTAGAAACCAAAACAAGAAAGCACTTTGAAAACATTTTCAAATCTCGGGAGTTTTCGAAAACATTTGCGATAGTAAGGTTCTTAATTCTCCAAAAGCCACTTAGGGTCACCGCCCCAATATTCATTTTCCAAAAATGCAAATCCGATTAACAAAACACGGGGTTCACAACCCAATTCACTCCATCACAAAACACAGGGTCCACGACCCACCATTTCGATCATCAATACAGGGTCCGCGACCCGTTCATTCACTTCAATTCACTTCCAACGACACATTACACACAACACATTATTTTTATGCCATTTTAGCCAAACACCAAGACTCGATATATAATGTCTCTCGACTCTGAGCAACAAGCATTGTGATACTCCGGACATATCACAATTAATCAACAGTACAAACACTCTGGCAATTCTCGCGACCCGGTCCAGCCCTCCGGTCCCGCCGTAAGGCCACCAAGTCCCTGTGTGCCCCGTCGAGCAATCCCACTCGAAGTAACTCTCGCGACCCGGTCCAGCCGCTAAGCCACCAGGTCCCCGTGTGACCCCGTCGAGTCAATCCCCGAGTGAGAGTACCCGAGAAAAACCTTACAACTCTCATCAATTCACATTTCCAAAACCGCAATCCTCAAGAGTCAATCACAATATATATAGTCGAGGTATTTTGCTAAAATGGCCATATTATTCAACACATACTCACGACCCAGAATTAATATTATCCACAAAGAAACACACTTATCTCATCAACACCGAATGACAACAACCAATATCACACAACTCATATAACCAACGATAACCACATGACTCCACGCATAATTCATAACAAGAGGATTTAACCATAAATTACCGACGACATATTCACACATATTGGCATCACCCGAAAGTAGGGATATCCTATACTCAACACTAACACACAAAGTCAATAAGCCCATTAAGTCCCGAACACAGGAGTCGTCCTTTAAGAAAACTATGATTGTAAATATACCGATTCTTTTAAGAAAAGGTTGTAAATATTCATTTAGCACATATCGTCAATTTGCAATCATTATATTCACAAAACACGTAATGTATGGGCAAGATACTTGCCTCGAAATCAATTGTGAATACTCCGACGCGGCTCGGCTAAAAGCTTGACCCGAAAACCGACCACCTTCGCGAAAAATCAATAACAACACCATCACTATGAGAATAACACCGCTACGAATCAACAATACTAAACGAAATCCCAATCGACACTAAGAAACAACAAGGGTTCAATGGTTTCCCAAGGAAATCAAAATCATGTTCCGGGTGGAATGAAATCAATAAACGAGTTTCTAATCCGTAGGGTACAACCAAAACAACAAGAACTACGTAATCAATTTATCATTTCCGGGTGAACTCAAGAGATCAAGGAAAAACCCCCAAAATTCCCAAAACCAAGGTTCTAAGGGATTTTACCTCGAATCCGACGGTGGAAGATGAAAGAAGGTCGATAAATCCATGTTAGGAGTTGAAAGGAGTTGATATCTAATGATATCGGCCAAGATCTCCACCTTCTCACACCTGAGTCGCACAGGTCGCCAGAGGAGAAGAAGTGAAATGAAAAAAATGATGAAAGTTGACTTCCCAAACCCTTATATACTAACAGAGGTTTAGCGTACGCTACGGAAGGCTTAGCGTGCGCTACCGGGGTAAAAATGCGATCGAAGCCTCTGTTCGGTCGTTAGCGTGCGCTAATCAATGTATTAGCGTGCGTAAACGAGGCGATCTGTAAAGGACAGAACGCTCTGTCCCTAATAGTTAGCGCGCGCTAATAAATACGTTAGCGTGCGCTAATTATACATTGTGTAGTCTTTGCTATTATGACCATAACTCCTTCGTCTGGACTCCGATTGACACGCCGTTTGAACCATTGAAAAGCTAATTTGATGCTCTATCACATTGTAAAGATTCAGAATTTTTAGACTTTATAAGTGCCGGTGGTGATCTTACAAAGTCGACCAATTGCACAACAACGATACTCCTCGACAAAATAATGATTATTCAACATGCAACGAAACACTAACGGACAACACCAACGATCCAAATCTAAAACAAACAAATAATAAAGCACGACATACTATTAGCTCGGCTTACGTAACGATATGTCATACCCGACGAACACCACAACACGGTACATCATGCCGTACCCAACATAGGGGAAAACTCAAATAATCGCTAACAGAGCAAAACAACCGGCACAATCGACAAAAATTCAAAAATAACGGGAAACGAAAATCTCGGGTATTACATTCTACCCTACTAAAAATAAGTTTCGTCCCGAAACTTAAAACAAGAGCAAGGCGACTCTAGATAACACACTCTATCTGATATTGAGAGCGCACAAGAGCTCCATGCGATCTGAGCTAATGCGGTCGAATCGACGCAAGAATGTTTACGAATGTAACACGAACCCCACGGTTGATAAATCCGAGCGAGACAACAATCAAAACACAACTCCAACGTTGAACAAGAATGAAATTCCAATAACCTCAAATGTTTGAAAAAAATCACATACGGGAACAATTACCCGAATTTTAAGGAACCCACGAAATGGCCGAGATGCTCAATATTCGCAGTTTTGGATCGGACAATAAAAATTGTACAACAACGATCGAACAACAATGGTCAAGCAACAACGGTCGAGCAACAACGATTAGACCACAATGCCGACGTTTACTACAAGATGCTCATATGCATAGGGTTCACGGAAGTCGCACCGAACTTGGAAAAGTCATAAGGCTAAACTAATTGATTCGAAACAACATCAAAACTCTCTCGATTGACAATGCCGAAAAACAACGCAAGGTCAGAAGTATCAGCGAACACAAACGAGTCAACAAAGTCGAACAATTCGGAAGCGAAAAAAAATGGTTATTATAGTGTGTCACTATTAAAAGAGGTTTCATCCCTGAAACCAAAACAACGAAAGCGAGGTGTTAGCATAGCAACCTTCTCGGCAATATTCTCTTGGTCCCGCATCTAGTCTCCACAACCATCTGCATCATAGTCACGACCATGACCTCCGCCCCTCAGCATACTAAGTAAGTAACCACTCAGCACGATGGAACCCAACATTTCAAAATGATACATTAGAATGCCAACGTAGCACAACATATCGACATAAGGTATCTAATAGCAACATGATAAGAAGATCCACGAGGTATCCTTTTAAATGACATCATAAAAAAAATCTTTGAATTTGTATGTTTACTCGAAAGAGAATTTTTGAAAGTACTTTTGGTACCTCTAACATTTTACCACGACTTGTAAACAAAAGACCGTAACTATCTTATTTTGAAATTATTTGCAAAACAATATTTCAGAATATCAATTATCCTTTGTAATCAGTATCGTCATTTTCGTTAATAACAAACAGGGTAACCACGCAATAACATCAAACCATTCGCACATGCACTAAATATTTCCACAAATCAACAATGATTTTGTAGTTATTCAAACTTTTCCAAATCCGAGTTTGATGTTTAAATCGAGTAAGCTTTTTCGTCTTTCACTACATATTTTGAAAATAAAAATCGTGTTGGTTTTGGAAATAAAAAAAAAATATTTATGTTGTGAAAGATTTTTGAAAATCATGTACTCGAATTATTTGAAAATACAATAGTACGTTAAAAATCATTTCTGAAAATTCTCCCAACACTACACAAAATTCAATGACGGTAACATTTTACCAAATGTTCAAGGTACTTTAAAACAACTCTTTAAATACCGTCGAGGTTTTATTTGAGAATCTTAGGCTGGCTCGCAAATTTCAAATAATTTCCAAAGTTCATATGAAGCCGCCGATTTAATCGCAACGTCAAATTATTTTCAAAAATTGATTTTCCGCAACTTGCACAAACTTATGAAAGTTTCAGGAAAGCATTTTCGAACACACACACACAGAGCAGACATAATTTATCAACTCACTAAACAAAATCAATTATTACTTAGCGCAACGAAAAGTCATAACACACATAGAATACAATTACGGGTGATTGACTACCGAGGTTAGGCCTAACGGCTAAAAGAAATGCGGTTCACTAGCCTCTGTCCCGACTAACTAACGCGCACTACAACAATATTTAGCGTGCGCTACCAATGCTGCATTAGCGCGCGCTAGCCTCGCGCTTAGCGTGCGCTAGCTGCTCCAACTCAGCAACATGATCGCGAACATATATACGACGTTACTAGAATCGATGGTCACAAATAAACAACAACAACGTTCGAATCTCCACGCCATCGATTTAACACTTCATGAGCAACCATCAAAAGACAATTGTTATTCAAAAACCGAAATCTCACCTCTTATTAAAGAGAGCTATCTCAATGTACACAAACCGAACGACTCAGCAATCACATCACAGTTTTAATCTAAAACTGGCTATACTGCCCGAACAACAAGAACATCATCACGTATTTGCCGACTAACAACCATAAAACTGATAAGTTGAAAACGAGAGTCACGTCTTGTCTACATTTTGGAGACTTCACTTGAGTTTAAAAATGGTGTTTTGAAAACTTATAATACAAGAAGAAAATAAAATATCGGTAGTTGGAATTCTCCAAAAATTTTGACCTTGAGGTCATCATAGGAAAATCAAACAACATAGGCCACATACTCACAAATCACCTTTAACTCCACATCATAACACAAAATCATACGGCTCGTATATCACAAGGCACAATATAGTAGGGAGACTTACATCCACAGGTCGCACGAAGATGATGGCTGCACCTCGATACTAATCACGGCCGACATCACAGACGACGCGTCGCGACACGACTTAGACAAAAACAATCTGACAGGACAAGACACGACAATATCTGACTGGACCCGACAGCCTAGGTTTCCGCAACCTAAGCTCTGATACCATAAATGTAACACCCCCAGAATCAAACCGGGAATATTACACGCCGCAGACCCTCTCCATGAGGATCCACCAGGCTAGACATCCAAACAACACAACTCATTACATACCGACGTGATAAAATACCAAATCAACATACTAACTTGGTCTTTCATCACAAACATACAAGTCAAAATGCACATTTCTATCTCGACTCATACCCATGCAAGGGTAAAATACACTCATAAATAAAAATACGACAGCGGAAAGGACCATACACGAACTCCGACTAACTGTATCCAACACTGGCCTTCGTGTGATTAGTATCATTCGCCTTCCATCATCCTTCGCGCTGATCCTGTGTTTTGCTCCCAAACCTGCATGTACCTGGATGCAAAAACAGACATCCTCCCCCGAATACACGGGGGTTAGCAAAACTCCACTGTTTTGCTAGTACAAGTATAAAGTGCAAATACGAGCCATACAAAACACATTCCGAGAATACAACAAAAGTCTTCCCGAGATATTTGATAATTAAAATAGTTCAAGTCTTGAAAGTAGAAACCAAAACAAGAAAGCACTTTGAAAACATTTTCAAATCTCGGGAGTTTTCGAAAACATTTGCGATAGTAAGGTTCTTAATTCTCCAAAAGCCACTTAGGGTCACCGCCCCAATATTCATTTTCCAAAAATGCAAATCCGATTAACAAAACACGGGGTTCACAACCCAATTCACTCAAGTCACAAAACACAGGGTCCACGACCCAGCCATTTCGATCATCAATACAGGGTCCGCGACCCGTTCATTCACTTCAATTCACTTCCAACGACACATTACACACAACACATTATTTTTATGCCATTTTAGCCAAACACCAAGACTCGATATATAATGTCTCTCGACTCCGAGCAACAAGCATTGTGATACTCCGGACATATCACAATTAATCAACAGTACAAACACTCTGGCAATTCTCGCGACCCGGTCCAGCCCTCCGGTCCCGCCGTAAGGCCACCAAGTCCCTGTGTGCCCCGTCGAGCAATCCCCAGGTGAGAATGCCCACTCGAAGTAACTCTCGCGACCCGGTCCAGCCGCTAAGCCACCAGGTCCCCGTGTGACCCCGTCGACTCAATCCCCGAGTGAGAGTACCCGAGAAAAACCTTACAGCTCTCATCAATTCACATTTCCAAAACCGCAATCCTCAAGAGTCAATCACAATATATATAGTCGAGGTATTTTGCTAAAATGGCCATATTATTCAACACATACTCACGACCCAGAATTAATATTATCCACAAAGAAACACACTTATCTCATCAACACCGAATGACAACAACCAATATCACACAACTCATATAACCAACGATAACCATATGACTCCACGCATAATTCATAACAAGAGGATTTAACCATAAATTACCGACGACATATTCACACATATTGGCATCACCCGAAAGTAGGGATATCCTATACTCAACACTAACACACAAAGTCAATAAGCCCATTAAGTCCCGAACACAGGAGTCGTCCTTTAAGAAAACTATGATTGTAAATATACCGATTCTTTTAAGAAAAGGTTGTAAATATTCATTTAGCACATATCGTCAATTTGCAATCATTATATTCACAAAACACGTAATGTATGGGCAAGATACTTGCCTCGAAATCAATTGTGAATACTCCGAATGACGGCTCTCGGCAGCGACCCAACGACCCGAAAACCGACCACCTTCGCGAAAAATCAATAACAACACCATCACTATGAGAATAACACCGCTACGAATCAACAATACTAAACGAAATCCCAATCGACACTAAGAAACAACAAGGGTTCAATGGTTTCCCAAGGAAATCAAAATCATGTTCCGGGTGGAATGAAATCAATAAACGAGTTTCTAATCCGTAGGGTACAACCAAAACAACAAGAACTACGTAATCAATTTATCATTTCCGGGTGAACTCAAGAGATCAAGGAAAAACACCCAAAATTCCCAAAACCAAGGTTCTAAGGGATTTTACCTCGAATCCGCCGGTGGAAGATGAAAGAAGGTCGATAAATCCGTGTTAGGAGTTGAAAGGAGTTGATATCTAATGATATCTGGCCAAGATCTCCACCTTCTCACACCTGGAGTCGCCTGGGTCGCCAGAGGAGAAGAAGTGAAATGAAAAAAAAAATGATGAAAGTTGACTTCCCAAACCCTTATATACTAACAGAGGTTTAGCGTACGCTACGGAAAGGCTTAGCGTGCGCTACCAGGGTAAAAATGCAGTCCAGAAGCCTCTGTTCGGTCCCGTTAGCGTGCGCTAATCAATGTATTAGCGTGCGTAAGCAGCGATCTGTAAAGGGCGAGCGCTCTGTCCCTAATAGTTAGCGCGCACTAATAAATACGTTAGCGTGCGCTAATTATACATTGTGTAGTCTTTGCTATTATGACCATAACTCCTTCGTCTGGACTCCGATTGACACGCCGTTTGAACCATTGAAAAGCTAATTTGATGCTCTATCACATTGTAAAGATTCAGAATTTTTAGACTTTATAAGTGCCGGTGGTGATCTTACAAAGTCGACCAATTGCACAACAACGATACTCCTCGACAAAATAATGATTATTCAACATGCAACGAAACACTAACGGACAACACCAACGATCCAAATCTAAAACAAACAAATAATAAAGCACGACATACTATTAGCTCTGAAAACTACGTAACGATATGTCGTACCCGACGAACACCACAACACGGTACATCATGTCGTACCCAACATAGGGGAAAACTCAAATAATCGCTAACAGAGCAAAACAACCGGCACAATCGACAAAAATTCAAAAATAACGGGAAACGAAAATCTCGGGTATTACACGTCGAGGCATCCGAAGTTCGGTACATGATGTGTACGAACAATGTGTGTGGTCCGGGTAAGGTCCGTCGAGGCCTCCGGAGTTCGGTACATGATGTGTACGAACAATGATCGTGTTATAGTGCTTGTTTGGGTAACATTTTAAATACGGGTCTCGGACCCATAATGATATCTCATCTATTGTGTTTTGAAAAGATAATCGGGCTAAGGCCCTAATGTTTTCGAAAAGGCTTTGTAAATTGGGACTCGAGGTCCAAAAGAAGTTCTGCTTTAAAAATCCCCGAGATGATGTGTTCATTTTCAAATATCTCTTTCTTGAGTTCAAAATTAATAAAACTTCTCGGGAACATTTGATAATTTATTTCCATATTAAATTCATAGTTGCTATTTACTTGTTGCATTTCGTATCGTTTTATACTTGCACTAGTAAAACAATGGAGTTTTACTAACCCCCGAGTAATCGGGGGGTGGATGTCTGTTCTGCGTCCAGGTACATGCAAGTTCAGGGAAGCAGTCACAGGATTGGCACAAGGGGATGACAAGCTGCGATACTAATCAAAGAGTCGAGAGTTGGTAGAGTTTGGTTGTATTATTAGAATTGATTCAGTCTTCCGCTGTATTGTGTTTCGACCCCTGTGTGGGTAATGTTGTTAGTCGATTCATTGATAGAGTTGTGTGACCTCATCGGTCTGTGTGTTTATGTGTAAGTGACCTTACGGTCTGTATTATTATATTGTTTGACCCTGGCCGGGCAAGCATTTGGTTGTTTATGGATGTTTAGCCTGGTAGATCCTTGTGGAATGGGTCTACGGCGTGTAATATTCCCATACGGTTTTGGGGGTGTTACATTTATGGTATCAGAGCTTAGGTTGCGGAAACCTAGGCTGTCGGGTCAAGTCGAGTCGTGATTTGTCGAGTATTGTGTAGTTTTGTCATTCGAGATGTCGGGTGACAAGTTGAGTTGTGCGTAGTCACAACGTGTCGGTTGTGTTGTAGGATGAGATTAGTATCGTGGGCGACCGTCATCTCCGTGCGGCCTGTAGACGCAAGTCTCCTCTTTTATGCATAATATATGTGTTCATGATATGTGTGATAATTGTGGTGCATGATGTAATTTGCACGGTGCTGCGTAATGGAGTTTGTATTTGATACTTGTGATACACTGTATGTGTATTGAACCGGACGTATTGACGTTTTGACATTGAACCTCCGTGTGGGGTGGTATAATGTGAAAGTTGTAAACTTTGATCATTCCGAAAAGAAAGTACCGACGGTAGAGTTTGTGAGAGAATCAGATAGATGGTTTCGTTGTATGTTTAACTTGATGCCCATGAGATGCATTTGATTGAATTGGTGACCCCATTTTCCATTTGGGCACGTGGTTCTAAGTTCGACTATTTTGGATTGTTGTAAATATGCCCGCTGTGGGTAGGTTTGAAAACATTTTTCCTGAAAGACTCTACTGGTTTGAGCATTTTTGTGGAAATCAATTTTTTTGAAAATATCTTGATGGTACGGTTAAACAACGGTTTGTGTGGATTTTGAAATCGGTTGAATTGTGACAAGTTGGTCATGTATTTTCAAATAGCACCATCAATCAGTATTTGGAAAATGTGTTTTAAAATACTTCGGACTTTGCAAAATACTACCATCATTTTTATTACGATCGAAAGGATTTTTGGAAAATTTATGTTTTGCAAAACGACTCTAATTTTCGGAATTTAAATGTTATGTGTTTGAGTGTTGTGACGGCATAGTATAATTTAATTGTATTATTCTATGACGTTATCCCGGACATGATAGCGTATCTATGGTAATGATTAGTGTCTTTGTGAGATATTAATAAGGTCATTTCTTGACATCGGTTATAGAGTGGACTTAATATTTCAACGTATTGTTGTGCAAGTGATTTCAAATCAGAGCAGTTTTGATATTGGCTCCATGGATTTGGTTAAATGGTCGAGGTATTAATCAAAGTGTTTTCAAAATTTCATTTCTGCAAAATCTTTCGAACTCACCAATTTTAAAATATTATTATTTGAACAAATACCTCGGGAAAAATTTTATTTTTAAAGAATGTGACAAGTGCCTGAATTTAATGACATGTATGTGGTCTTGACTGTGTTTTCTTTGGTAAAAGTTGTGCACCTCTGTTGGTGTAACCGTGCGAGTTACTTTTGAATTTAAGTCTATTATTGCAGTGTTAGTCTGAGTACTCGTGTGATGATTTGGAGTGAATACTTTATTGTGTTACTGTTTGTTGCCCTATGTTGATTATGTGATATTTATTTTGTTGTTCTGATCGGTGGCCGTTTAGTATGCTGAGAGATAGAGGTCGAGAGCGTGGTCGTGGTAGAGGTCGGAATCAGGTGCATGAAAGGGCGACTCGCTCGTTGTCAAGCGCCAATGAGCTCAGTACAGGTGGTCGAGATGACCAATCGCGTGAGCAGAGGCAATCAAGCGGGAAAATGCGACATTGGCGCCGCCACCATCCTTCGTCAGTGGTTGACCGGTTGACACATATGAATCGAGACCATGCACCGGGATAGGATAACGGAAGAGGAAAATGGAGCTAGTATGTTGATACGAGGTGTGATGAGAATGCACCCGCCCTGTTTAGTAGGTTCTTCGGACTCATTAGGTTGGGAGAAGCGGCTCTTCCATTAGACAACATTTGATGCCATAGCTTGTCCCGATGAGAGAAGAGTGCTTATTGCTCAATACCTTTCGGCAGGAAGCTGCAGACTGGTGGGAGGCCGTAGCGCCTAGTGATCGTATCGCTACTTGGGCTGAATTCAAGACTGCTATGGAGGCCGAGTATTGTCCGCCGCCTGTTAAGGAACGTAGAATTGTCGAGTTTTTCTCGGCTACGCCCCGAGATGTGTCGATATCTCAAGCAATAGTCGATTACAATCGACAACTTTGTTACGTTCGAGATCAAGTGCGAAGTGAGACAGATAAGGTTCGTTACTTTGATATGCGTATGAAACCTCAGGTTCGGCAGTGTATGGACCCTTATATGTGTACAACGCTGAAGGACTATCAATATCGAGCCTTAGCATTTGAAATGACTATGATGTCTACAGAGTCTGTATCGGTAGCGAAGAAGCAGAAGATTTCTGATGAAGCATCGGGAAGTGAGGGAATTGGGATTCCTAAACCTCGACCCTCGTATCAGTCGAGTATAGGACCTTCTCGGTCAGCTAGATAATCTAAAAGACCCGAGCCGGTGTCTTTGAGTTCTGGTAATGCTCCTAGGTGTTTCAACTGTAACGTTATGGGCCATGAACGCGCGCATTGTAAGAAACCGCCGGTGACTTGTTATAATTGTGGACGCGAGGGGCATCGAGTTCGATCTTGCGAGATTGTTGCCAAGATGATAGGGGACCGAGTCCGTTCCTATACGGAGGACCCAATGGTGTCCGGTGATGTAGTTGTGGGTCGTACTTTGTGTTGTTATTCGTGTAGAGATTGATATTTGTAGCGTGAACTTTTTGGTTTTGTTTCTATTCTACCATGATGTTTTATTTTAAGTTTCGGGACGAAACTTATTTTTAATAGGATAGAATGTAATGTCCGGTATTCTCGTTTTCTATTATCTTGAATTGTTTGTGTCTTGACGTCGGACATTTTCTTGTTGACGAGAATCGGAGTGAATTCTATCATAATACTATATTTGTTTCTACCGCCTAGTCGTTGTGGTCGGGTGCGACTTGTTGTCGCGTGCGTTTCTTTGATTAAATGTGTGCATGTGATGCGTCGTTAATTGCTCGTTATTTTTTTGAATCATTGCCGGTGGCGTTGTTATGGTCGTCGTGGGGCGTGTTTTCACGCTGTATGTTCTTTCGCGTTGCTTGTAACGTTTCGCCGTTGGGCGTGATTTTTTTTCGGTTCTTGTGTATCTTGGTGAGTTTTACTGGTGGGATATTGCTTCTCCCTACTTGATTTAAGTTTCGGGACGAAACTTCTTTTAAGGAGGGTAGAATGTAATATCCGCAATTTCGGATTTCCGGTAATTTTCTTTTTTCGGCGGAAGTCCGTTTCGAAGACTCGCTTGGGACCGTCTCATCTTTATGAGAATGATTAATTCTGCACTTTTTGTCATCTGAGTTCGTTTCGGTATTCTTTTGTTGAGTTCCGTGTTTCTTAACGACTTTTCCGCACTCGAGTTCGATTCTTGTGAATCTCATTCGAAATTACTGTTTCGAGTTTCCCGTAAGTCCATTTAACTTTGTTAGACGTGTTGTGAACTTCGGTTTGGTTATTCGATCACTATCGTGATTTTCGGATGTTTTGGGCCGTTTTCGTAATTTCCCAAAGTTTGGGGTAATTACTTCGGTTGTCGAATTTCGAGCCTTCGGGTGGTCGGAATCGTGTGTTCTCTTAGCTTTTAGATTCGTCTTTGCGAGTACTTCGTAACCGTATCTTCGATTCGTATTCAGGTTCGGGTTTCGGTGTCGTTTTCTTGAGTTCAGTGTTATTAAACGACTTTTCCAAGTATGAGTTCGACTTTGTAAAATCACCATAAATTCTTGGAAACTCCAAAGATTTTGAGTCTTTTCAATATTATAGAGCATCAAGTTAGCTTTCCAATTGTTCAAACGGTGAGTCAATCGGAGTCCGAACGAGAGAGTTATGGTCGAAATAGACCAGACACTCATTTTCCAGTTTTGGCCGAGCAGCCTGTACCGTGAGCCGCGGCACACTTAGGCTGGGCCGCGGCACACAGTCCAGAACAGCCTATTTGTGCGGATTTTGTGAGATGAATGCTCATTTCATCTCTTCCTTCATTCCTCCTCCTCTTGGGCGATCTTGTGGGCGATTTTGGGCGTTTTTGCATCATCAATCCCAGAGAACTTCATATTCTTCTTGTTCTTGGTGTGGATTAATAACACCAACAATTGTTCTTCATCATTAATCCAAGGTAAATTCTTGAAACCCTACTTTTGGGTGAATTGGGGGTTTTTGTTCGTTTTGTCCGATTTAACCGTAATAACTTAGATTTGTGATGTATTGATGATTATTTAGATGTATTCTATCATTTCCCTTGTTATTCCATGGTTGGATCATTTCGATTCGTTGTTTTGGTCGAGTTCTTAGTCAACGTCTTGAAGGTGTCCGACAAAAGGTCTTAGAGGGGGGATTGGGCGTTGTATGATTATTATCCATCGTACGATTATTGATTTATCATTGGCATGACTTAGGGACGAAATTCTTGTGAAGAACTCGAGTCGGAACCCTTCCGTTCGTTGTCTTTTTTGGGGTCCGAGCTTCCCAGTCGAATCGTGTTCTTCGGAGTATTCGGTAGCGGTTATTAAGGCAAGTATTTTACTATACGATTTGTGTCTTGTGAATAGGGACGTCGTATTATGGTTGTGATGCATTGGTTTACTTTCGTGTATATACTTCGTATAATTGATTATTACGAACAATTGATGGTAACGATGATACCTTCACTTAGTTAACATTTTGGGAATCGTGTTGGATGTGCAAATCATCTAAGTTTGTGCCGGGCGTGGTCGGTCATTGTTGAGTTGTTGTGTTGATTATGATGTGTGTGTTGTCTTGGTTTACATATGTGTGTGTTGTCTTGGTTTACGTACTTGATTGTACATTTCGCTGTAATGTGGAATGGCTTGACATTTGATGATTATGAGTTGTGTCGTGTCGATATGCTGTGTGTGTTCCAGGTAGGGTCTGACGAGGCCTCTGGAGTTCGGTACATGATGTGCACGAACAAGGTGTTTGATCCAGGTAGGGTCTGACGAGGCCTCTGGAGTTCGGTACATGATGTGTACGGACAAAGTGTGTGATCCAGGTAGGGTCTGACGAGGCCTATGGAGTTCGGTACATGATATGTACGAACGATGTTTGTGGCCGGGTAGGGTCCGTCGAGGCCTCCGGAGTTCGGTATATGATGTGTACGAATAATGTGTGCGGTCCGGGTAAGGTCCGTCGAGGCCTCCGGAGTTCGGTACATGATGTGTATGAACAATGATCGTGTTATAGTGCTTGTTTGGGTAACATTTTAAATACGGGTCTCGGACCCATAATGATATCTCATCTATTGTGTTTTGAAAAGAGAATCGGGCTAAGGCCCTAATGTTTTCGAAAAGGCTTTGTAAATTGGGACTCGAGGTCCAAAAGAAGTTCTGCTTTAAAAATCCCCGAGATGATGTGTTCCTTTTCAAATATCTCTTTCTTGAGTTCAAAATTAATAAAACTTCTCGGGCACATTTGATAATTTATTTCCATATTAAATTCGTAGTTGCTATTTACTTGTTGTATTTCGTATCGTTTTATACTTGCACTAGTAAAACAGTGGAGTTTTACTAACCCCCGAGTAATCGGGGGGTGGATGTCTGTTCTGCGTCCAGGTACATGCAGGTTCAGGGAAGCAGTCACAGGATTGGCACAAGGGGATGACAAGCTGTGATACTAATCAAAGAGTTGAGAGTTGGTAGAGTTTGGTTGTATTATTAGAATTGATTCAGTCTTCCGCTGTATTGTGTTTCGACCCCTGTGTGGGTAATGTTGTTAGTCAGTTCTGTTGATAGAGTTGTGTGACCTCATCGGTCTGTGTGTTTATGTGTAAGTGACCTTACGGTCTGTATTATTATATTGTTTGACCCTGGCCGGGCAAGCATTTAGTTGTTTATGGATGTTTAGCCTGGTAGATCCTTGTGGAAAGGGTCTACGGCGTGTAATATTCCCATACGGTTTTGGGGGTGTTACAAAAGGAGTGCATTTCCTCTCTCTCTCTCTCTCTATCTCTATATATATATATATATATATATATATATATATATTAATAGTTTCAATCGTAGATTGACAAACATAAATCTCTAAATGTTGAAATCATAAAAGAACAGAAATGCTATATACTACAATTTACAATAATATAATTTATATGTGTTTTTATACTTGAATTAGGGCTGAGAATCGGGACGGTACCGGGGTCCCGTCCCGAAGTCTCGATCCCAAAAAATGTCAATTTAACAGTCCCGGTCCCGGTCCCAATCGGGAAATCGGGAGTCCCGGACCTGAAATGAAAAAAAAATAGTCTCGGTCCCGGTCCCAGTCCCGATCTACAATTTCCCGAAATGTCCCGAAATTCTCAAATGTCCCGATCGGGACAAAAAACTACCCGAAATCAGAAAAAAATGGCAACATTTCGTCTGTTTTTGTCGATTAACCTGTTTCGAATTTCAGAAATTTCCATGAATCATAATTCATCAACAACTGACGACATAAACAAACCATGCAAATCCTAGTTATCATTAAGTCTAAATTCATAAGAAAAATCCCACAAAATCCTAAAAATTTAAACATAATTCCATCACCACCATCAATATTCAACAAGTCTTTCTAATTCAGTAATTCTACTCAATAAAACACAAACAAAACAAAACAAGAAACCACCAGGCACCACCAAATATCAATGGCAGCCACTATGCATGACTCGCATGAGCACTGTCTGTGTCCAATCCTGTCTCCGTTTGATCGCCGGGCACAATGTCGATGCATTCTCCAACTCGATCACCAATCCCAAGTTCAACTACAATTGACAAAAATAAGAAGAAACAAGTTAAATATTTACTATTTTAATTCCAGTATTTTGTACCATAATTATCAAACACAAATAAGAAGAAACATATTAAATATTTACTGTTTGTATGCTATAAATTTTATTTACAGCATTATACTAATATTATTTAATAATATTAAGAAAGGAGTACTCACCATTATCATATTCTTTTTCCATTTCGCTTTCAGGCACATCTTCTTTGTCATTGAGAAATATTTCAACCGAACTAGATTTCAGCCAATCTTAGGCACATATGAGAGCCTCAACCATATTACAAGTCAATGAGCTTCTGAATTGGGAGAGAACTCGACCACCCGTGCTAAATGCACACTCAGATGCCACGCTAGATATAGGGATGGCCAAAACATCCCTAGCTATCTCAGACATGATCGGAAGGCGTGGGCTGTTTCTCGACCACCATAGAAGAATGTCAAAGGAATCAGCTTCGGCAGAAGACATCACATAGTGACTCTCTGATAAATAGAGATCGATCTCTGAAGTAGTAGCATTAGGTTGTTCTTCCCCAACCCGTAGTTAACTTAACGAAGATTTAGCCCGAAGTCCGCGACGATCAGAGCGGTCTGTAGAAGTATGAGGATGCTGTAGGGGGGGTGTATTGGCTACTGATGGTAAGGTCGTAGTCACATTCTTCTTATAAATATGAAAGAACTCATCCAATGAGCTTTTGACCTCTCCCACTAGTTCCTTTGCTCGATCCTCGCCATACACGGCCTTCAAACATTTTTCCACATGCGTCAACTTCTGTCTCGGATCAAGTACTGCAGCAACATAAAGGATCTTGTTCATCCTCGGATTCAAGTTGAATTCCTCCAACCAATATTTACCGAGCTTCGTCTTCATCCTCTTGGCCATGCTACTAACTTCATCATCTTCATCCAACTCTAAGCCAGTGATAAGATCAAATAAATCACACATCTCCTTAAAGAATAAATGCGATGTGGTATATGTAGTGCCGGAGACGAGTACGGTCAAATCATAGAATTTCCACAAATAATCACACATCTTCGTCACATTGAGAAAAGCAACAGCTTCAAGCACCCCAAGAACCCCATTTTTGTACTTCTTCTGGTTCATATCGTTTGTAAAGTCATGATTCCCAAAATGCCAACAAAGCAAAGCCTTCTCATATGGTAGGGCTGCCTCTATCATCAAGTATGTTGAATTCCACCTTGTCGGTACATCCAAACATAAGGATTTCGAGCAATCAATTTTGAGAACTTTTACCGCCCCCATGAACTCTTGAGTTCTAGCTGGTGAAGCGTTTATCCACTTCACAGTCTCTCGAAGTCGTCTCACGGACTGATAATTCTCCTCTAACCCGTCAGACACAATCAAATTAATGATGTGTGCAACACATCACATATGGATATACTTCCCACCTGCAAGACTTGTACCCCAACTCTCAAAGATTGGCTTCATGAACTTGATTGCCACATCATTTGCCGGAGTATTATCCATTGTGCAGCACAAGACTTTATGCAAACCCCAATCCTCCAATGAAGATGTAATCGCAGCACCAATATCATCTCCTTTGTGGCCGAGAATCTTACGGAAACTGATGATTTTCTTGTGCAAGCGCCAATCATATGTAATACCCGGTTGTAATTCAGTCATTATCATTCAGTAATTTCATTCAGTGATTGTCACTCAGTGTATTTTCACTCATTTATAATCATTCATCAATCATGTTTATTCACTCGTGTTCACCGTTCGGAAAAACTTCGAGTTGTGTATCGTTATTGTCCATTGTTTCAACTTTCCGCATATGAGTTCGACTTTGTTAGATCACCATTAATTTTTGGTAACTCCAAAAATTCTGAATATTTGCAATATTATAGAGAATCGAGTTAGCTTTCCAATGGTTCAAACGGTGAGTCAATCGGAGTCCGGACGAGAGAGTTATGGTCGTTTTAGCTCACCCGCTCATTTTTCAGTTATTGGCGATCATCGCGACAACTTCGGCCGTGTCGTCCGACACGGCCCGTCTGTACTCCCGGAAATGCCGAAGTCTGCGCCCGTGACTCGACCGTGTAAATGCAGCACGGCCGATTCGAACTCTTCCAGATAAGCCAGAACCGACTGCCCAGACGCCCGACCGTGTTCCAGGACACGGTCGAGTCATGCCGAGTCGCTGTCGGACGGGTCACTATCGGAAGGCACCTCCGCGCCGCGACTGTGTCAAGCGGACACGGTCGAGTCCCTTCCGGCTAGTTGCGCGCCGCGACCGTGCCGATCGGCACGGGCCGTGTCCGGCAGGGCAGTCAACCCCTTTAAATTCGTTTTTTGAGCATTTCAGCCCATTCCTTCCTTTTCTTCCACCTTCATACGAGAGAGAGAGGCTTGAGGAAGAAAATTCTCTTCACCTATCACTTGAGTGTGGTTTTTAATCATTTTCATTTGGTTGTGAAGCTTGGATACTCGATTAAACTCGTGTTCTTCGGATCGAAGTGGTTGGATCTTCAAGAGGTAATTTCTTCAACACCTTGGATTTCGATTCTATGTTGAGATATGATGTTTTGGACGTTATAATCATGTTATATGAAGGGATATGTATATGATTATGAGTTTGTATAACGATTCATTGGATTATTGAGGGATTATTCAAGAATACTTTGAATATCGAGTTGGATTTGGGGATTTTCGACTAATTGTTGTTATAATCACGTTTTTGGATATTCGTCTTGGATTATTAATCATATTAAAGATGTTTTGTTGGTTTGAAACACTTCTTGGGGGATTTGATATTGGTATATTGAAGTTTGATTGTAAACAATCGGAGTTTGGCCGCAACGTGTTTGATTTAATGTCTCAATGAACTTGGTTTAATCGTATCGACGTTTTGAGTTCGTTATATTCGTGTTTGATTCGTATATTGAATGGGTTGTTGGATATTGTATAATTCAAGGTTGTTCGAGCGATCGATATCTCAATTAGGACGTCGTTCGTGGAAGGATAATTATCACCGGTGTTTTGTAAGTTAATTCTTACTCGGTTAAAAGGATATTCATACCTTTTGTTGTTGATCATTCATAATCATAACTCATTCATCATTGTATTAATCACATTGAGACTTGTAATTGTTGAACAATCATTTCATTAACGGGAACGGCGGTTCCAATCATTCCATTGAAACTATCAATCACTTCATTATTACTCTCATCTCGGTGAGTCATTCTCGACTTTGTCAGATTATTATTTATTCATTGATATTCATTACGGTCATTCTCGTTCATATGACCTTACAGGTTCATATTGCGTGGCGGAGTGCGGATGTGTGGAATTTTTAGTCGGGCACGTTATGGCCATGTATTGGGAGTGATACATTGGACGTGCACACGGTAACAGATTACCTCCGTGAGACTAATTAGGTACAAGGACGGGTGTGTCCGGTCATTCGTCTTGTACACTTGCACAGAACACTATGGGCGTACTATGATACTCTTCTTCAGCGTAATTCATAACTAAGGATATTTCATAACTTCAGTTAAATCATGTTTGTGTATTTTCAACCCTTGAGGAGTGTTGTTCTGTTTAACCGGCCATTTGGGATTTTGTTTTTCAGGTCATGGCAAGGCAGACGCACGGGAATAGCATGTTGATGTCGAGGAGTCCTAGTGATACTAGTAGGGGGCCCCGATCTTTCAGTTATTCATGTTATTGTCCTTTATTTTCCGCTGCAGATTTTCATTTGGATACTCCGTTTCATTCAGTGTTGTGTATTTTATCTTCATATAAAATACACTAGTATTCGGTATTGTCTTGGTGTGTTGTAATTAAACTCCTCATCGGACTAATTACTGTTGTAATGTGGTTCGGTACTACATTTATCTTGTGTAATTCATTCATTTTCATTTGCCTGGTGGGTCCCAGTCGGGGATCCACGGCACTGTAATATCCGCCTAGTTTAGGGTGTTACAGAGTTGGTATCGGAGCGTGGTTTTGAATACTACCTTCCGAGTCATGTCTCATTTGAAATCATCGTCATCAGACTAGTATCATTGGACTTTCGCGTCACGTGTGACCTGTGCAAATGCCGAGCCAATCAGACCGGAAGAACTGTAAGATTTCTAACGCCATGGTATAATTTCTGGCAATAGTCATTCATTCATCATTCATCAATTAACAATCCTCAAACATCATCATTCATTGTGATCAGGACGATCATATTAACTCATTAATCACTTAATTCATTACTCAGTTAATGATCAGGACGATCATATTAACTCATTAATCACTTAATTCATTTCATTACTCAGTTAATGATCAGGACGATCATATTAACTCATTAATCACTTAATTCATTTCATTACTCAGTTAATGATCAGGACGATCATATTAACTCATTAATCACTTAATTCATTTTATTACCCAGTTAATGATCAGGACGATCATATTAACTCATTAATCACTTAATTCATTTCATTACTCAGTTAATGATCAGGACGATCATATTAACTCATTAATCACTCAATTCATTTCATTACTCAGTTGTCGATCTGGATGATCATATTACCAATCTTATTAAGTTATTCAAGATAATCATTTCAAGAATTTCATCAGATAATCATGTCACTTCAGTAAATAATTCATATAATCACTAAGTTAGAGCATGTATACTAATTTTCATCATCTCATGACATAATCATAACATGATAATCATGCGGGGAAATATAATCATTATGCGACCTTCCTACTTCAGTATGGGGAGAGCTGTCAGGGGATGCACGGGGAGAGGACGTGGTGCGGGCCGAAACCCGGGAAATAATCACTCGCTGTCGGGAAATCGTGCCCAGGACTCGGCTCGATCAGGAGATATTCGGGTTGATCCACTCACTTTTATGCAGGCCATGATGACCCATGTGCAGTTGCTCAATCATCATTGCGCCACTCTGGCCGGATTAATCGAGCGAACTCTCCCGTATGAGACGGCTGCTAATGAAAGTGCTGAACAACAACCTTCATCTGTCAGCAAGAAATCAACGAAGCGTAATCAACCCGAAGACGGTCAGTCAACCTTCAAGAAGCCTCGTGTAAGTCCTATCGTTTCTGAGCGACCTCCTACGGCGCATAATCGTGCGGGATCTAAGTCCCGAGCGGCCAGTTCGGCCATCACCTGTTTCAATTGTGGAACGCCGGGTCATTTCAGCACTGAGTGTCTGAAACCGTCTATCACGTGCTATAATTGTGGGAATTTTGGGCATAAGGCCCGTTTTTGCCGAAAGGACTCCAAGTTAGCTCCGGCGGCATCTCAGGCCCCGAAGCAACCAGCGTTTCAGAATCAGACTGCTTTGTCATCGTCGTTTAAGGCAATGGAAGCAAATAGAGTTGGAGCTCGTATTTATCAGACGGGAGCGTCCGGTTTGGGGGCCGGCAAGTCCCAGATTCATATGATGAGGAGGATCGACGATCCGGTGGCCCGAATGATTTCAGATATACTCGTAATTTTATTTCAACTTGTGTGTACCTTTTGATGCTGGTACACCGCATTCTTTCATTTTCAAATCATGCTTGAATAGACTTATTTCGGGATAGTTCTATTGCTTGTGGACCTCATACCATCGGTCTACCTGACGATGGAAGAATTTTCGGAATCATACCGAATTAAGCTTAATGACCGCGATTGGTTGATGGATCTAATCGTGGTGAACTTATCTTAGGACGATGTAATTTTCGGTATTAGTTGGTTTGATCGTATTGATACTATCCTCAGTATTTGTTAGCATTTGGTCGCTATCTTTCCGTCGTTGGTTGTCGAATGTGTGCTTCAGGGAAGTAATCCCCGTTGTTCCAGAAGAAGTATTATTATGACGAAAGCAGAGAAATTCCGCAATCGAACTATTCAATCATTCATTGTATCATTTTCATCGATTGGCCTTTCTAAGGCAATCGAGTTATTCAATCATTCATTGTATCATTTTCATCGATTGGCCTTTCTAGGGCAATCGAGTTATTCAATCATTCATTGCATCATTTCCATCGATTGGCCTTTCTAAGACAATCGAGTCATTCAATCATTCATTGTATCATTTTCATCGATTGGCCTTTCAAAGGCAATCGAGTTATTCAAACATTCATTGTATCATCTTCATCGATTGGCCTTCCTAAGGCAATCGAGTTGTTCAATCATTATTGGTATCTCTTTTTATCGACTGACCATTCTAGGGCAATCGAAATGTTCAATCATTCGTGGTATCATTGTCATCGATTGACGATGTATTTCCAGACGAGTTATCTGGTTGCCTTCACATAGAGTAGGGGAATTCAGGAGTGAGTTGGAGCCGGTACGTCCCCTTTATCGAAGGCACCGTATCGGATGGCCCCGACCAGAATGCAGGAGTTGAAGATTCAACTTGAGGAGTAGTTCGAGAAAGGCTATCTCCGACCGATTGCGTCCCCGTGAGGAACACCAGTGTGATCTGTCAAGGAGAAGGATGGCTCGTCTCGTGTGTGTATTAATTACCAGGAGTTGAACAGGGTGATAATCAAGAGTAGTATCCCTTACCCCGTATTGATGATCTTTTAGATCAACTTCAGAGAGCCTCAGTATTTTCCAGGATCGACTTAAGATCTGGATATCACCAGTTGCGGATTCAAGAGTCGGATATCGCGAGGACAGCGTTTCGTACACGCTATGGTCATTATGAGTTCGTAGTTATGCCGTTCGGGCTAACTATTGCACCTGCGGTATTCATGGAGTTAATGAATCGGGTTTTCATCGACTTTTTGGATCAGTTTGTTGTTTTCATCGACGACATTTTGATTTATTCTCGTAGCCGAGAGGAACACGAGGTTCATCTTCATCAGGTTCTCGACGTGTTGAGACGAGAGCAACTTTATGGAAAGTTTTCCAAATATGAGTTTTGGAGGTCCGAAGTGACTTTCTCGGACATGTAATTTCATCTGACAGAGTTCGTGTCGACCCTCAGAAGTCGGAGACTATCCGAGATTGGCAACCTCCGAAAGATATTAAGTAAATCCGATGTTTCCTCGGATTAGCTGGTTAATTACTCAACCCACGGCCGGAGCTAGCAACCGTGGTTTTCGCGTTGGAAATTTGGCGTCGTTACCTTTATGGCATCACCTGTCAGATCTTCACCAATCACAAGAGTTGAAGTATATATTTACTCACAAGGAGTTAAATATGCGACAGAGGCGGTGGTTGGAACTAATCAAAGATTTTGATATCGAGATCCTTTACCACCCGGGCAAGGCGAACGTTGTCGCCGACGCCTTGAGTCGTAAGTCCGTTCAGGAGCATATGCTTGCTCGTTTAACAGTTCAGAAGGAGCTTCAACAGGAATTCCTTAGACCCGAGATCGAGGTCTGGCTTCAGCGAGTTCAGGGACAGCTTTGTATGTTAGAGATTTTATCGTCACTTGAGGAGGTAATCAGAGAGAATCAGAGTCCAGACCCTTCATTGTTGCGCATCCGTGAAGATGTGGCTCAGGGGAAGGCCTCTGGATTCGTGGTCCACGAGGATGGACTTTTGAGGTTTAAGAACCGGTTGTGCATACCGGCGAATGACGAGTTGAAAAACTCTATTTTGAGAGAAGCTCATGCTACCCCTTATTCTGTTCATCCGGGGTCCAGCAAGATGTACAAGGACTTGAAACAAAATTACTGGTGGAGTAATATGAAGCGAGAAGTCGCAGAATTTGTTTCGAGATGCTTAACCTGTCAACAAGTTAAGATTGAACATCAGCGATCGGCGGGTATGCTGAAAACCTCTCCCTATTCTGGAGTGGAAGTGGGAAGACATTTCTATGGATTTCATAACGAGTTTGCCGACGAGTCGTCGTGGCATGAATGCGATCTGGGTGATTGTGGACCGCTTAACTAAATCAGCTCATTTCCTTGAGATCAAGGATACGTGGGGTCCCGAGAGACTGGATCAGTTGTTCATCAAGGAGATAGTGAAACTGCACGGTACTCCTAAGAGTATCGTTTCCGATCGTGACGGACGATTTGTATCCTTTTTTTTGGAAATCAGTTCATCGTGCTATGGGAACTCAGCTCAATCTCAGTACCGCCTTTCATCCTCAGTCCGACAGACAATCAAAGAGGACTATTCAGACATTAGAGGACATATAGAGGGCATGCGTCCTCGATTGGAAGGACGATTGGGAAGCCCAACTACCCCTGATCGAGTTCACGTATTATAATAGTTGGCATGCCTCCATTTAGATGGCACCTTACGAGGCCTTGTACGGTCGTCGTTGTCGATCTCCTTTGTGTTGGGATGACTTGTCAGAATCAATCGGTACCGAGCCCGATATGCTTATAGCCGCCCGGGAGAAGGTAACTTTGATCAAGAGTCGTATGTTGACAGCTCAGAGTCGACAGAAATCATATGCAGATAATCGTCGTCGACCACTAGAGTTCGAGACGGGTGACCACATTTTGGTCAAGGTATCCCCGAGTCGAGGTATTTTCCGTTTCGGAAAACGGGGGAAGTTGAGTCCGAGATTCATTGGACCGTTTGAAATTTTGGATCGAGTAGGCGAGTTAGCTTATCGATTGGCTTTACCTCCGGCTTTGAACCGAATTCATAATGTGTTTCATGTCTCTCAGTTGCGGAAGTATGTTGCCGACCCGAGTCACATACTTCAGTTCGACGAAATCGAGATCGCCGACGACCATTCATATGAGGAGCGTCCTATACGAGTCTTAGAGCGGCGAATCAAACAGTTGAGAAATAAGTCGATTCCTTTGGTCAAGATTCAGTGGTCTAGACACGGAGTCGAATAGGCTACTTGGAAAACCGAGGATAGTATGCGGGAGAGTTATACCGAGTTGTTTGACCCTTAGTTTCGGGGACGAAACTCTTTTAAGGGGGGGTGTATGTAATACTCGGTTGTAATTCAGTCATTATCATTCAGTAATTTCATTCGGTGATTTTCACTCAGTGGATTTTCACTCATTTATAATCATTCATCAATCATGTTCATTCACTCGTGTTCACCGTTCGGAAAAACTTCGAGTTGTGTATCGTTATTGTCCATTGTTTCAACTTTCCGCATATGAGTTCGACTTTGTTAGATCACCATTAATTTTTGGTAACTCCAAAAACTCTTAATCTTTGCAATATTATAGAGCATCGAGTTAGCTTTCCAATGGTTCGAACGGTGAGTCAATCGGAGTCCGGACGAGAGAGTTATGGTCGTTTTAGCTCACCCGCTCATTTTTCAGTTATTGGCCGATCACTGCCGACCGAACTCGGCCGTGTCGTCCGACACGGCCCGTGCTGTACTCGTCCGGAAATGCCGAAGTCTCGCCCCGTGACTCGACCGTCGTCGGCACGGCCGAGTCGAACTCTTCCGGATAATCCGTAACCGATCGCCAGACGCCCGACCGTGTTCCAGGACACGGCCGAGTCATGCCGAAGCCGCTTGACGGGTCACTATCGGAAGGCCCCTCCGGCGCGCGACCGTGTCAAGCGGACACGGCCGAGTCCTCGCCGCCATTGCGCGCGACCGTGCCGATCGGCACGGGCCGTGTCCGGCAGGGCAGTCAACCCCTTTAAATTCATTTTTCGAGCATTTCAGCCCATTCCTTCCTTTTCTTCCACCTTCATACGAGAGAGAGAGGCTTGAGGAAGAAAATTCTCTTTACCTATCACTTGAGTGTGGTTTTTAATCATTTTCATTCGGTTGTGAAGCTTGGATACTCGATTAAACTCGTGTTCTTCGGATCGAAGTGGTTGGATCTTCAAGAGGTAATTTCTTCAACACCTTGGATTTCGATTCTATGTTGAGATATGATGTTTTGGACGTTATAATCATTTTATATGAAGGGATATGTATATGATTATGAGTTTGTATAAGGATTCATTGGATTATTGAGGGATTATTCAAGAACACTTTGAATATCGAGTTGGATTTGGGGATTTTCGACTAATTGTTGTTATAATCACGTTTTTGGATATTCGTCTTGGATTATTAATCATATTGAAGATGTTTTGTTGGTTTGAAACACTTCTTGGGGGATTTGATATTGGTATATTGAAGTTTGATTGTAAACAATCGGAGTTTGGCCGCAACGTGTTTGATTTAATGTCTCAATGAACTTGGTTTAATCGTATCGACGTTTTGAGTTCGTTATATTCGTGTTTGATTCATATATTGAACGGGTTGTTGGATATTGTATAATTCAAGGTTGTTCGAGCGATCGATATCTCAATTAGGACGTCGTTCGTGGAAGGATAATTATCACCGGTGTTGTGTAAGTTAATTCTTACTCGGTTAAAAGGATATTCATACCTTTTGTTGTTGATCATTCATAATCATAACTCATTCATCATAGTATTAATCACATTGAGACTTGTAATTGTTGAACAATCATTTCATTAACGGGAACGGCGGTTCCAATCATTCCATTGAAACTATCAATCACTTCATTATTACTCTCATCTCGGTGAGTCATTCTCGACTTTGTCAGATTATTATTTATTCATTGATATTCATTACGGTCATTCTCGTTCATATGACCTTCTGGGTTCATATTGCGTGGCCGGGTGCGGATGTGTGGAATTTTTAGTCGGGCACGTTATGGCCATGTATTGGGAGTGATATATTGGACTGTGCACACGGTAACATATTACCTCCGTGAGACTAATTAGGTACAAGGACGGGTGTGTCCGGTCATTCATCTTGTACACTTGCACAGAACACTACGGGCGTACTATGATACTCTTCTTCAGCGTAATTCATAACTAAGGATATTTCATAACTTCAGTTAAATCATGTTTGTGTATTTTCAACCCTTGAGGATTGTTGTTCTGTTTAACCGACTTTACCGGGATTTTGTTTTTCAGGTCATGGCAAGGCAAACGCACGGGAATAGCATGTTGATGTCGAGGAGTCCTAGTGATACTAGTAGGGGCCCCCGATCTTTCAGTTATTCATGTTATTGTCCTTTATTTTCCGCTGCAGATTTTCATTTGGATACTCCGTTTCATTCAGTGTTGTGTATTTTATCTTCATATAAAATACACTAGTATTCGGTATTGTCCTGGTGTGTTGTAATTAAACTCCTCATCGGAGTAATTACTGTTGTAATGTGGTTCGGTACTACATTTATCTTGTGTAATTCATTCATTTTCATTTGCCTGGTGGGTCCCAGTCGGGGATCCACGGCACTGTAATATCCGCCTAGTTTGGGGTGTTACATCTTCATCTATGAAATGTGCTGTAACACAAATGAAATTTGTGTTATTAATCGATGTCCAACAATCTGTGGTTATAGACGCCCTTCCCATGCCATTTGTTTGAAAAAAGGACTTCAATGAGATCTTGCGCTCCAAAAACAACTTCACACAGTCAGCTCTAATTGTGTGTCTACCCGGAATCGTGAATTGAGGACATAAAGCTTTCGAGTACTCCTTGAACCCCACTCGCTCTACAAATCTGAAGGGCAACTCGTCACGGATTATCATCTCACACAATTTCATTCTGCATCTCACTTTGTCGAATTTCCAATTAGTCAATGACCCTGCCCCAGTCCCATCACTGTCACCTTGATAGTTTAGCGTAGTTTGAGTTTGACCAGTTGCCCTTCCCTTCCTCTTATTGCACGATTCCAAGTGTTTTTTCAGCCCGTTAGTCCCACAATGTTTAGAATCCACTGCAATCAACCTGCCACATGTCTTACATTCTCCCTTCTTAACTTTTACGGGAGGATCTCCTTCTAGAATTTCGACAAGCTTAAATCCCAACCAATATTTAGATCTTTTAGTTTTAGTTGTTTTTTGCTTCTTCGAAATAGGTTGGTTCACACCATCTCTCATTTCTTCTATAGCCACATCTTCTAAGAATCCCAAGTCTTCTTCATTAACGATATTACTATCTTGTAGTGGTTCATCAACCAAGTCTTCTTCATCCCAAGTTTGACTTTCAGAATTATCCATCTAACAAAAAAATATACAAAAACAAAAAGTTACACAAGATAGTAATAATCATACATGGTCATAAGGTCAAAATAAAAATGTACAAAAACAAAGTCTCCCATTCACTCACCGTCACTCAAAAACCATTCACTCATTCCTCTCTCGTATCAGATAACAAAGACAAAGATACTTTAAGAATATACTGTGCAAAAAAAAAAAGAATGAACTAATAACTGAAACAAAAACAAGGCTGTAAAAAAAATATATACAAAAACAAAAAACTCAACGGATGAAGTAATAACATAATTGTTTTTATGAAGTAATAACTTAAATGTTTTTTCCTACTATTCTGTTTTTATGAAAACTTAAATGTACCAGAAAACTTAAGAATGAATTTTCTCTATACTCAACGGATGAAGTAAAACAATAACAATAATAATAATTAATAATAAAAAATAAACATGAAGAATAGAATTAGTGAATTACCGAAGAAATTTGAGAAAAAATAAACATGAAGAAGAATATAATTACCTTTGCTTCCAACGAAGAAAGTGTGAATCGGGTCGTGAAAACGACGGCGAACTGGGCGAATGGAGGCTGTGGCGGTGGGCGGTCTCCGGTCAGACGATGGATTTGGGGTTGGAAAGGGGGGGATGGAAACGGCCGCGATTTGGAGAGTGTTGTTTGGTGGGGGGGGGGGGGGTGGAAATGGGATCTGGAGTTGGGGGCGGGGTTGGAAATGAAAAAGGTCCAGGACTTTTACTAGGGTCAGACTCAGAAGAAAAGAAATAATCAAATAAATTAAAATGATATCGGGAAATCGGGATAGTCCCGATTACCTATCGGGACTCCCGAGTCCCGAAATTTCCCAAACTTCTAGTCCCGGTCCCGGTCCCAGTCCCGTTAATTTCGGGACTTGGGGTCCCAATTCCCGTCGGGACTCGGGACGGGACGGGAATTTCCCATTTCCCGGTCCCCAATTCTCAACCCTAACTTGAATTGAGTTATATGTGCATAAAATTGTCATTCGACCTTGTAAGCTGCATATGTTTTTCTTTTCATTTTTTTTATACTTCTTTCTGTGTTGCTCAAATACTTAAACTCCATTAAAAAATTGTCTATTTATGAAGTTTTCATCAATTTTATACGATTAAATTAAATAATTAGAATCATATCACTTAATCTACATTATACACTCATTATCATTATTTTTTATTTTTTTAATCTCGACCACACATTCACCATATTTACATAATATATTAATCCATCACATTCAAACCCTTATCCAAGAACTGGAGGAAGTATACATCTCACACCACCACCATGTTGTTAGAATTTTCGCAGTTAATTCGAATTGCTATACAATATAGCTGAGGGGATACTAGTACAAATATCCCCTTTAGTGACACTAAAATAGTGTCAGTAATTATTTTTACTGACACTAAAATAGTGTCAGTAATTATTTTTACTGACACTAAAATAGTGTCAGTAATTATTTTTACTGACACTAAACATTAGTGTCAGTATGTTCTGGCTTTAGCATTACTGACACTAATATAAAGTGTTAGTAAAAATAATTACTGACACTATTTTAGTGCCAGTATATGTTCAGATTTGTGAAAAAAAAATCTATTTTTATCTCAATTCTATTTTTATCTTAACTATATTTTTTGTTTAATTACATGAAATTTTTTTTTACCATAAATTAAAATTGTCAAATAGACAATTCACTTATAAAACATCCCCTATGATGAAACCAGAATACTATAAATACACAGCAGCAGCAGCATTCTTGGCTAAGAACACCAGAGGCTCCTATGGCCTTATTAATCATGGCGATCACAGTCTACAAACATATGAAAAACAAGCCTTGCATGGTCTACAACTAGTCTTGCATGGTCTACCTTACATAGAATTGAAAGGCAAGCTACAAATGACTAAAACTTTATCAGAATTTCATAGTATTATTAGAGTACAACAAGCCTTCCTTCAACAGCACTGCATTCCATCATCTTCATCCTACAAAACAGTCATGTTCACATTATTACAAATGAATCAACTGTATCACAAACGCTAGACTTAGACTTACCACATCCCCCATGATTAAGTGTTAACATACTCTACTGTTTGATAGCACTACATGTAACTGAATACATAACAACATCATCAATCAACATAGACATTAACTAAGAAACAAACACTTAAATACCTACAGCTTATCCCAATTTCTGTCATCGTGGTATTTTAGCCAAGACTTCATAATGTCGTAATTCGTGATTAGACCCAGCCTAAACATTATCCAATGTTATATTCTCAACAATATTACAAAAGCATTATATAAGTCAAAAATGAAATAAAAACAAATTGAGAATTAGATACATGTTTCCTTTCACAGATTGTAGATTTGTATTCTCTTCTCAGGATCCTTCTTTGTGTATTATGCATGAGCAATTTATTCTCTTCTCATGATTCTTCTTTCTCTGTTCTGCATGAGCAACGTATGGAGCTTCCTCGATTGTGTATGAGCAAATATAAAAGTGAGAGGTTAAGTGTTAACATACTATACTACTTGCTAGCACTACATGTAACTGAATACATAACAACATCATCAATCAACATAGACATTAACTAAGAAACAAACACATAAATACCTACAACTTATCCCCATTTCTGTTGTCGTGGTATTTTAGCCAAGACTTCATAATGTCGTATGTCGTGAAGCCAATGGCTACTGAAGGCACAATCTATAAAAAGAAATTACAAAGAGTCATTACTACTGTTATGTATCTACAACACATAATATTTGGTTAGTTTTTTAGCACAACACTTAGGCATTGATACAACTACCTTAAACCAGATTAAAAGGTTGAAAACAGAATAGAATTATATAGGATTGGTTAGAATCTTGTGCAATAAATTAGACTGATAAACATACATCCAAATGTTAAAGATCATAGAAAAGGGAGACTACAAAAACAGTTCATGAGTGCCATTACCCACTAGTTCAAGAATTATGCACCCAACTAAAAGCCTATGACACGTCAAAAAGAAAATGCAAATTATTGTTGTTTATCTTTTCCCATTTTTATTCTAATGCATCTCATGTCCTTTTTCTTATTTTCATTGTAACTATGAAAACTTAGGACAAACAACCTAGAGGATATGGATTATAGGCCTTCAGAGGTCTTCACAAAACCTATTATAAGTTTACAAGTCATTTTTTGAACTCCCCCCCTGTTATCACTGTGACAGGCATACAAAATGAGATGCAAATCCTGTTTCCACCAAGATTCATAGTGCAGCAGAACCACTTAATATTCAAGCAGCCAAACACATAAAATACGGTGCATTTGCTAATGAAACAAAATGATACAGCATGAACTTGAAAAACTTTTACAACCTGCATTCAATAAATGACTTAAGGTATCATGCTATGAGAATAAATTAAAGATATACCTTTTTATAAGCAAAAACACCAAGTACCAAAATACTTGCATAGTTACATGTAGTAGCTTCATATGCAGCCGCAGAAGAATCGATTATTAGGCTTAAATATGAAGTACATTACTCCTTGCACAATACTTTTAAAATCAAAAGTCCTTATATTAATTGTTTAATTTATTTTGTAGGTCATCTGAAGCTCCTTTACCTGAACCAGTGCATTCCATGCAAATGATGTCAGTGTCCAAAGTCTTATACTTTAGACACCCTGGACTATCTTTGTATCCTTGAGTCACCTGAGTTCAAGCATGGTCAGATTATCAGTACAAAATACAGTTCTAAACTTGGATGAAAAGAAAAATGAATAATGGACTCAATCTATTCTTTAGTAACACAATCATTGCTTCCAAAATCCATGACCAGACACACGCAAGAAAAAAAAGAAACATAAATATGTCATGTAAGTAAAAATGTGGCATTCTAATGAAAAATAATAAAGATATGTCAGTAGAGGGCTGATGAAAGTACAACAGAAGGAATCAATGCCACCTGTGGAGGTATCATAGCGGTAGTTTGCCCATAAAATAGTTGCTGCCCAATACCAGACGCGCCAGGGGAATACAAAGGCATACGGGGAGCAATCGGTGCAGCCATCGCAACATGCCTCATTTGTGAAAACTGAGCCCGCAATTGACACAACAGGTAGCCAAATAACTACAGTATTCTCCTTCCAGTGAAATTTGGTGCTTATGGACTGCATGTATTCATTCACATAAGCATGAGTCAGAAAGTCATATGACAATAGTACAGTTCTCAGTGGCGGATGTCCTTTTGACCCCATTAAAAATTTAAAACAGGGTTATACAAAGGGCACTTTAAAAAACAAGTCAGAAGGCAAAAAACTGAGCATTACAATATCATTTTACAAAGGGCACTTTAAAAAATAAGTGAGAAGGCAAAAAACTGAGCATTACAATATCATTCTAAGAAGAGAAAATAATAAACCAAAACGAAATAGATCTATTGATACCTTCAGACAAGAATTTAACAAGTGTTGGGATAACATTTTTCAAATATGCATAATACATAAACCTGAACCATGTTCTCCAGAATGGTCACACACATACAATCAATTCAACCAAAACACTCAAAATTACATCTGAACAAACAAGTGAAAAGCTTTCCTACATGTATTTGGTTTATTGAAAAACACCCAATTTTCTGCAGCCGCACATACATAGAGCCATGGAAGCATGTATTAAAATCAATATACATATAACATATTCATTTCACACTCACCGCCTTCTCAGATGAGACAATATACTCTCTTCCGGGTGGACTTAGCACATTGAATGGTAGTCATACTCTAAAGAAGTCATCTCCTTCCACCGGTCTGTTATTTTAACGGAGAAAAAAAGGAACAAAAGAAAAAAACATCACATTCTGTATGACAAAATTCTCAAATTAACAACAGTAAATCAAAAAGATTTAAAATCGGGCCATCTCTTTTTGTCCGAAACCTCAACCATAACCAATATGGACGCCAAGTTCCTTCACTGGTTCAGAAAAATTTCACACAAGCACATTTCATTAAACCAACCATTTCCAGAATTCACGTAACACATGAAACCCATTTTCTTTTAGCATTTAAAATCGAAACAGTAAGAAAACGAACCTAAAATTCGTTCTTTCAGTCGCGACAAAACCAACCCTCCGTCGCGCTGACACCTTCAGTCGCATCCACGGATAGTCGCCGTCGAAGCTTATCGGAGACCTTGTCTTCCACCTTTTTCCACCGGTAGTCGGATCTGGAATTTCGGATTTCCAAACCAAGCCCTTGAATCGGGCTGAGAGGAGACTATCGCTCCGATTTACACCAATTACGGACATGTACGCTGCCGAGTCAAGCGGGCTGTGGTCATGCCGGAGATAGGACGCTCGGAAGCACAAAAAATGAGAGAGAGAACAGAAAGGGGGCGATGAGGCGACGACGAAGAGAGAGAGAGTGTGTGAGATGAGAATGACTTTCTCATCAAGGGATAATGATTTAGCATTTTTTTTAATTTTTTGATATTTAAATTACTGATACTTTAGTGTCAGTATATTTTGACACATTTATATTAAAGCCAGAAAATAGACCAAATGTCATAAGTTACTGACACTTTTGGTAAAAGGTGTTTTGGTAGTAGTGGGAGATTAATGAATTTGAATTATTCTTAAAACTAAATAAATAATATATTAAGTTTTTGAAAATAAAAATAAAAATAAAAGATCAAAGTACAATTTACAAGACTCTTGAGGCAAAAGTACAAGAAAATGATCATTTGTGTGTGGATTAGCCGATTAATTATTTTGATTAAAAAAGAGAAAAAGGAAACCCGGCCGGCCCTAAATTATGAGGTCTTGGTCATAGCATAGGTAGAGCCGTAGAGGGCCATTAGCCTGATATTGGTCTTCCCAAGTCCCAATAAATGTGTTTACTATATAGTACTGGTCAAAAAAGTTTTACCGCAATTAATCATTAGTTTACAGACAGCTAATAATCCTGTAAAGACATGAAAACGACCTCAAATCCCGCCCTAGAAGCTTGACGTACATAAAGGTAATTTCGATTAGCTTCTAATGTAAACACTATCACACACACACACATCAAATGAAAATTAAGTCATGGTGAGCAGGCAGGGCCAGGCATTTGACATTTGAGATCAGTTGGCTCGGATTAGGAGAAGATTCAGTTGGCTCGGATTAAACATTTGACGTGTGATCAAATCCCATTTTTACTGAAAAATTATATCGTGTAACATCGTGTATCGTGCATGGTACATCAGTCGTGATTATGTTATATATCAGTAGTGATTATATTGTTGCATCATATTTTCACTGTAATTATATTATACACAATTGTAATTATGTTATACACTACACCAATTGTGATTAATAAGTGATTATGTTATTTAATCACAACTGGTGTGTAACTTGCACCGTACATAATATAGTGGAATATACGAACTCTCTTTTACTATCTATTTTCAAATTTTCTTCTTGACCGACATTACAAGAAAGTTGTTCATAGTTCCTAACGAATTAATTATGTTATCCATTGAAAAAGAAACTATTGAGCAATTTGATCGGATTTGATTTTTGGCATGACGATGCTTCATTTTTTTATTCTTTTTCATGTTTGTACGTGGAGACCAATATGGACCCGTTGTAGAAATTTGTCTTCGTCCTAAAAATGGGTAAATTCGGCCCTAAAAATCACATATTACCAATTATGTGAAAAAAGGACTAGATTTAATTAGTATTTACGTAATTCTTAATAACAATATCCCAGTATGATGTTTAGTTCTCACGCTTAATAACGTTCCCATGCGAAGTTGAGCCTGCATACACACACACACACATAGGGTTAGGATCTAGGGAGAAGAAATTTGCGAGAGAAAATAAATAGATGAACAAACGCTTAAAATCAACGAACAAGTGCTTAAAATCAAATGAACAGGAAATAAATAAATAAATAAGAATTTTGCTCCCTCCAGGATTCAAACCCAGATGCTCCATTCGTCCAATAAGGAAATGCATTCACCATAGATCACTGTGATTAAAAGTCTGGACATGATTCCCCGTCCTCTCCAAAAATTTTCTTTTCTCGGGATCTCTTCCCTACGTATATATAAGTATTGGTTCAATGAAAATCAATCCCTAAAATAACACCATAAGTCTAATGTATATTTAGTATGAATTTACTATACACTTAATTTTATGCAAGTATAAAAATCCTTAATTTTATTTCAAAATAAATCGATAAATTATATATGAAGTACACTTCTTTTATGTATGCAATGCAATGCATTATTTTAATTGTGCATTGAGAAAAATAAACACACCTATATGTATAATGAACCCATACAAAATGTGCATTAAATCTACATTTCTATTTTTAGGATTTGATTTTCCAATTGAACTAATCCATATATATAAAACGACTTGCACAACACATCAAATGTGCGAGGAAACTTTGCACAATTTCCAATAATTAGGGGTAAAGTGCTCATATCCTCAAAGCTGGCGGGGGTTAAAAGATTTTACCCTATATATAGTGAAAAGATAATATTCTCTTACTGTAAACTTTAAATCAGAATAAGAGAAGATTGTAATTAAAATTAATGCACCTTCAAAACACAATTCTATTAACTGCATGCATGCATGACTTAAAAGAAAAACAATCTTTATAGCTTGACTAATATCAATTTAATTACTCAACAAAGCTGATATATATATATAGGGCGCGTTACATGCGATAATATTAGATGCGATCTTTACTGATCTTAATTTATGCATGAGTTTTGTACTAATTATGCATGAAATATATGCATTTCGTGCATCAAAATTTCAATGCATTAAAAGATGCAATATATTTGATGCACACAATCTAATATTTTAATGCATCGATATTTTGATGCATATATTGCACATTTTAATGTATTGAAATTTTGATGCACGAAATGCATATATTTCATGCATAATTAGTACAAAACTCATGCATAAATTAGTAATGTAAAGTACTGTATCTAATATTGATACTGCATAGAACGCACCACTATATATATATAAAATAACATCACCAGTTCAGATGCTAAAATCAAGCCAAACCCTCTGTAAATAATTAGAAGTATTAACTTAATACACTGAATCCATCAAAAACATGTAATTAAAAAAGCTAAAAATCTGTTACTAATTAATTAATCACCCGAAGGTGCGATCTCCTTCGTTGCGGTAATGCCACCGGGGCCGCAGATGGCCGTCCGACGAGGTGACGTCCTCTCCATCTTCCCACGAACGTACATCAAACTCTTCTTATTATCCCCAAATGAATATATATCTCAATAAAAAAAAAAACTGAATCATTAAATATTCTATATCAATGGACAAAACTAAGGCCCAATTTGGATCCGACGATCAACATTCAATGAGGCGCTGCAGTTCCCAGTTCTTGCAACCGTAAATCATCGGCCCATATCAAAGGGCTCTTGCCTGCATTGTTATTGTTGTATGGATTGGGCCTTTTTTTCATTAAGAAATTATTATCGTTGTTGCTAGTCGGCATGAATGCATCTACCGGAGATGATCTTTCCATATTGTTCTGGTGATGGAGTTCGACGAGTTGGTGGTCGTGAGTGGCTCCGTATATGTTGAGGTCTTGAAAGGATGGGAAATTCATGGCGGGCCCGAAATCCTTCACGCCGGGGATATCTGGCCCGAGCCCATGGGCCTTGTTGAAACTAGCCGAGGCCGCATGATGAACTTGTGCCATGTTTTCGCCGGCAAGTGTTTGGCATGCTTTTTCAAGAATTGTCTGCATGTACTTGCCGTGAGCTTCGATTCTCAGTTGCAGGTGTCTCTGAACCTTTATTGAAAAATAAAATAATTTAATTCATCTTGGATTTTATTTATGAATATATATATATATATATATATATATATATATATATATATATATAGTGACGCGTTACATGCAGATATTAGATGCGATCTTTCTGATCTTAATTTATGCATGAGTTTTGTACTAATTATGCATGAAATATATGCATTTCGTGCATTAAAATTTCAATGCATTAAAATATGCAATATATGCATCAAAATATCGATGCATTAAAAAATTAGATTATATGCATCAAATTTTTGTGAGAATTAATGCATTGAAATTTTGATGCACGAAATGCATATATTTCATTCAGAATTAGTACAAAATTCATGTATAAATTAGTACTGTAAAGTACTGCATCTAATATTGGTACCGCATAGAAAGTGCCTATATATATATATATATATATATATATATAAATTAAAAAATAAAAAATAAATGGAATTGTCGTACGTGTGTGTACATATGTCTTCTTACCTCTAATTGTTCATGGAGTCTTCTGTTGACCTCCATTTGCATCCTAAATATTGCATGATCAGTTATTATGTGAATATTACATGTCCAAAACAAAAAATTAAAAAATATTCACACGTACCATATTGTATTGTGAGAAAACACAAATTATTCATTTGTAGATATTTTTAAATTATTCAATATTTAACTCCGAATTTTTAAACAAATCAAATAATTAATTTCTCCAACAGTAAACGCGAAAATTAGGTTGTGGAAAGAACATACTCGTTCATGCTACGACCCAACATTCCAGATGATGATGCATTGTTTCGTTGCAGTTCTAAAGATGAAGCTGTCAAAATAATTTAATAAGTATAAGTATGTATAAGTAATTTGTACGGAAATTATTTTTGTAATTTTTGAGGGTTTTGTTTTAAGTACAATTATTTTCGTGGCTTCTAAATATAGGACATTATGTTTAAAATTTATAAATATAGGATAATTGAGGCTCAAATTGCACATGAGTTGCACGATTATCCTACATTTATTGATTTTAAAAAATAATGTCCTACAGAAATATGTAAACGCATAATAATATGTTTTAAAAATTTGTAGATGTAGGACAATCGAGCCTGAATTCTAAATCGGGCTCGCTACATCTACGTGTTTTAAAAACATAATAGACCTACATTCACAAGCCCATAATTAAAATTATTCCTTAAAAGGCAAAAACAAAAAAAAAGGGTTCACCTCTCTCACCATCTTTCATTGAATGATCAGTGATGAAATCCTTGTGAGGCTGCTTTCCCAGTCGAAATTTCTGAAATAAAGAAATTCTCAAAGTAAATCAAGTAGACCTATACTCTCTCCAAAAAATAATAACTATATATATTATTTTAAAATAAAAAAAAAACGTCGTGAAATTAATTAATTATTTCTTGAAAGTTATAGTATTATTTAGACCTGCAGATGGCTCTTGAGATGGTAGAGTGTGAGACCCTTAACCCCCATAACTCTCATGATAGTCTTCGGCGTCGCCTCTACAAGAAATAGAAATCATATTAAAATTATATATATATATACATATATATATATATATAACAGTGTAATTAAAAGGTTCTCTGTGTGTGTGTGTATATATTAATTTGACGCAACTGTCAGGGCCACCGAGCTGTGTGACGGCATCGACAAAGCGTTCATGGAGTTCGACCGTCCAACGGAGACGAGGTTTCGGGTCGGTGGTGAGGACTAGACCGGAGTCACCTTGAACGCACATAGACCGCTCGTGAGTATTATTCATAGTTGATGATGATGGCTTCTTCGTGTGGAACATAATAATATTACGATTCTCTCTCTCTCTCTCTCACACACACACACACAACTTTCTCTCTCCTCAGAGAGGCGCTGCTGTGGAATACGAAGAGATTCAAGAAGAACAAATGCGGTGATGCATATAAGAGGGAATAAGGTGCTGATTATGAAGAGGAGGAAAGGGGAATAGAGAGACTTAGGCCCCGAGTTAAACCCTTATTTACCATTTACCAGGAAAAAGGAATTTCTTTCAAAATAAAAAAGTAAAAAAAGAATAATCGATTAGAGTTATCCACAAGCCATCTTTTATTTTAGCAAAGAGTACTTAGAAACCGTTATCTTTTAACCTATAAAGTGGGACATTTGTAGTAGTAAATAAAAGGCAAAGTTGGATACTTAATTAGGAAACTTGTGTTACTAAGATTGCCTTATTAATTAGTTAATCTCTCTCTCTCTCTCTCTCTCTCTCTCTCTCTATATATATATATATATATATATATATATATATATATATATATTTAGATTTAGGATCATATGGTAATGATTTTTATGTTGTGAATTGAGAATAAATCTGCATCATTAATCTGCAGGGCCGGCCCACATAGTGGGCCAAATGGGCCTCCGCCCAGGGCAGCAACAGCCCAAGGGGCATCATCGGCCGATCCATCTAGTAGTAGTAGTATACTAGGTTTTTTTTTTTTTAAACCCTCTCTCCAGTCTCTGAACTCTCTCTCGCCTCTGCCTCTCTCGATTTCCCCTCTCTCTGACTCTCTATCATCAGTCGTCTCTCACAAATCAAAATCACCACCGACTCCGACTGGCGACACCACGGCGACTCGGTTTCTTGTCTGAGTTTCTTCTGCTGAATAGCCCGTGACCGTAAGCGTGAGGCGTGGTGGTGACTCCTTCCTCCTGGTGGCTGGTGGTCGGCGTCGCTCTGCGTCTGCTGCCTCTCGCCCGCTTCATCCAATCGGCCAGGCCACAATCCCCAACCCCAGGTGTTTTTTTTCCATTTTTTTTCCTTTCCAGTAAATTTTTTATTTTATTTCTTGGTTTTTTATTTTATTTCTTGGTATTATTTGCTAAATTACTTGGTATTATTTTCTTATTTGCTTGGTATTAGTAGGACCGTATTACTTGGTATTATTTGGTATTTTTGCTTAGTTGCTTGATTACTTGTTGAAAAATGTTTCCTAGATCACAACCATCCGGAGCTCAAAATCGAAAAAGAAAGAAAAAACAACAAGAAATTGCTCAATCTTTACATGGATCATTAAATAGATTTTTTGTTAGACAAGAAAAACCCATTGAAAATCCTAATGACAATATGGAAAATCGTGTTGACGAAGAACTTATTGGTGATCCTAATGACAATGTGGAAAATCTTGTTGATGAAGAACTTGTTGGTTATCCCAATTCTAATGATTTTGTGGAAAATCTTATTGATGAAGAAGTTGTTCGTATTCCTAACTCTAATGACTTTGATGAGCCTCATGTTGATAAAATAGATTTGAATATTTTTGAGCCGAGTGTTTGGGATGGTATGAGTTCAAACATGAAAGATTTGCTTAAAGAAAAGGGGCCTATTAGAGATCCAAATGTTGTTTTTCCAAAAGATGAACAAAATAGACATTTTTCTTGCACTCATTACATTCGGAAGCTACGAAATGGTGAATCCTATGATCGAAAATGGTTGGTTTATTCCAAAGATTTGGATAAAGTTTTTTGTTTTTGTTGCAAATTGTTCAAAGTTGCTAGATCAAAAAGTCAATTAGCAAGTGAGGGACTTAATGATTGGAAACATCTTAGTTATGCATTATCATTACATGAAAATAGTTCTGAACATTGGATTAACTTGAGAGCATGGTCTGAGTTGAAAATGAGGTTAGACAAGAACCAAACTATTGATAAGGACTTGCAAGAGTTAATCAAGAAAGACACCGTTCATTGGAAACAAGTTCTGAAACGCATAATTGCTGTTGTGAAATGTTTGGCACAATATAATTTGGCTTTTCGTGGAACAAATGAAAAGCTTTATGAAGAGTCAAATGGTAACTTTTTAGGTGTTCTTCAAATGATTGCTGAATTTGATCCCGTCATGCAACACCATTTTCATATGATTAAAGAAAAAGAAACTCATCATCATTATCTTAGTCATAAAATTCAAAATGAGTTGATTGAAATGTTGGCATCCAATGTAAAATGTGCAATTATTTCAAAAATCAAAGAGGCAAAATATTTTTCTGTCATTCTTGATTGTACTCCTGATGCAAGTCATAAAGAACAAATGACTTTGATTGTAAGATGTGTTGATGTCTTGAGTGCTCCTATTAAAGTAGAAGAGTTTTTTTTAGAGTTTTTAGTTGTAGAAGATACATCCGGTAAAGGTCTCTTTGATGTGCTACAAGATGTTTTGAAATCTCTTGATTTGGATATTGATTGCGTACGGGGACAGGGTTATGATAATGGGGCTAATATGAAAGGAAAGCATCAAGGTGTTCAAAGAAGATTACTTGATATAAATCCTAGAGCTTTTTACATGCCATGTGGATGCCACTGTCTTAATTTAGTTTTATGCGATATGACAAACTCTTGTCACAAAGCAAAAACTTTTTTTGGTACATGTCAAACGATTTATACTGTATTCGCTAATTCTACAAAACGGTGGAGCGTTTTACTTGAATATATTGATGACTTGACTTTAAATTCTTTATGTGCTACTCGTTGGGAAAGTCATGTTGAAAGTGTTAGAGCAATAAAATCTCAACTTGGCCAAATAAAAGATGCCTTAATAAAATTAGTCAACGTATGTGAAGACGGAAAAGTGTGTAGAGATGCTGAATCTTTGATAAATGGTGAACTTTCAAGTTTTGAATTTGTTTTAAGTTTGGTCATTTGGCATGAAATTTTATATCGAATCATCTTTGTTAGTAAATAATTACTATCAAAAGATATGCTTCTAGATGTTGCGGTAAAAAACTTGGAAGGATTGGTTGTTTATTTTGAAAAATATAGGGACAATGGATTTGACTCAGCTATTATTGAGGCTAAAGAAATTGCAGAAAACATTGGAGTTGAACCCGAATTTCCTCTAAAACGTTATGCTTGTAGAAAAAAATATTTTGACGAGATCCCAAATAGTGAAAGAGAACAACAATGCACAAGAATCATTCAGACCGATTACTTTCTAGTTTTAGTGGATATGGCACTTTCTCAGTTAAGAAGTAGATTTGAACAGATGAAACATTTTGAGTCTATATTTGGGTTCTTGTTTAATGCGTCACAGTTGGTCAAATTAAAAGATGATGAACTAAAGAAATGTTGTTTGAATCTTGAGGTTGCTTTGACACATGGTGACGATGTTGACATTGATGGGAAGTATCTCTTTACGGAGTTACAAATTTTGCAGGGCATGATACCATCTGAAGCATACGAGGAAGAAAAACCTTGGACGTCTATTCAAGTTATGGAGTTTGTAAGGAAGGTGGATATGTTCCCACACGTGTTGCTTGCCTACAAGATTTTGTTAACCATACCAGTCACGGTAGCATCTGCCGAACGATGTTTTTCAAAATTAAAGCTATTGAAGTCATATTTGCGGACTACCATGAGTCAAGAGAGGCTTAACGGGTTAGCAATTTTGAGCATCGAAAGTAAGTTTTTAGCGAATGTTGACTATGAGAGATTAATTGAAGATTTTGCTTCACGAAATGCAAAAAGACATCGTTTTAGGTGATATTATGTTTGTTTTGTTTTTCGGGATTTTGGTTTATGACATTGTAACTTTTCTTTTTAATAATAATCGGCGTGGGGATGAGCCGCCTAGCTTGACTAGGTTCCAAACCCCTTCAAAAAATTGTGTTATTAGTTTCTTAAATTAAGGGACATATTTTTCGCCCTTCGCCAAGGGCATCCGAAACTATTGGACCGGCCCTGTTAATCTGTGTGTGATGTACGGTCCAGATTAGCTTATGCATTTCGTGCATCAAACTTACAATGCATAAAAACTCTTCATTATATGCATCACAATATCGATGCACTATAATATTACATTATGTGCATATGTTTTTGTGAGAATAAATCTAGGCCATCGATTTAATCAATATTTATAGATCAAATTCATTCGTATTTCTTAACTTATGTACCATCTCACCAGAACACACCCCTATATATATATATATATAATATTTCTTTCTCAATGATTTGGACTTTTGGTCATCTTTTTTCTTGCTTTTTTAACATTTTTTTGAATTATTTCTACTATTAACTCATTAATTAATTAATCTATCTATATCTATATATTTATTTATCTACAATTATATATATGGATTGGTTCAAACGGGAACCAATCCTTAAAATGGGAACGTAGGGACAAAACACAATCATTGATGAACAACAATGAGTGGTCAAGATTAATACTTAATATAGAAATTTAGGAAACAGAATTAATATACTTAATATGTTAATTTAGGCAACTAAATATTATTAGAGACTAATCTCTAATCGATAAATTTAAACCATCAACGGTTGTGAGTTGTCCCTACATTCTCATTTAAATACCGATTCTAATTTGAACACACACACACACACACACATATATATATATATATATATATATATATATTAAAACTGAGTTTTTTTTTAAACGGCTCATTGATTTGGCTTATATATCATTTTGTATTTTTTGACTTTCTTTTAATTTCTACTATTGACTTATATAATTAGTCAATATATCTATTTATCTATCTATATCTCTCTCTCTCTCTCTATATATATATATATATATGATCAAATAAAAATAATCCTTATCCTGCGAATTGCGAATATGCATGAGTTTTGTACTACTTATGCATGAAATATATGCATTAAAATATGCATTATATGCATCAAAATATCGATGCATTAAAATATTGCATTATATGCATCAAATTTTTGTGAGAATTAATTTAGGCCATCCATTTATCAAGATCTATGAATGAGATTCATTCTTATTTCTTAACTTCAATTGCATTCTCACGTGACCCCCCCACATACACACACACACACACACACACACACACACACACATATATATATATATATATATATATATATACTCACTATATAGTAATATTTCTTTGTCAATGATTTGGACTTCCAGTTATTTTTTTGTTTTTCTAAATTTTTGAATATTTTCTACTATTAGTTTATTAATTAATTAACCTATCTATATTTATATATTTATTTGTCTACACCTATATATACATATTTTTATTTATCTACACATCTCTCTCTCTCTCTCTCTCTCTCTATATATATATATATATATATATATATATATATATATATATATAGGGGAGCTTTATTTTAAGAACTCTCTTAAGTGCGAGAACTGCGAGAACTCCTCTAAACCAATGAGATTTTTAAATATTAAAAATATTTTTAATTCAAAGGGTATTATAATAAAATACAATTTTTATATTATTTTTGAATTTTTTTATTAAATATAATAGCTCCTACTAATGATAACCCCTACTATATCTATAACCCCTACTATATAGTAGGGGTTATGATCAGTAGGGGTTGTATGCATTGACATGATGTACATTATGTATTATTAGGAGTACAAAGGTGGTTACCAGCTTCTGCACTTATGAGTTACGAAAATAAAGTTACACTATATATATATATACCATTGATTTGGCTTATATATCATTTTGTGTTTTTGACTTTTTTTTTTTAATTTTTCTACTATTGACTTATATAATTAATCTCTCTCTCTCTCTCTCTCTATATATATATATATTCTATATAATGTACAGTAAAACCATGATAAATGAATATGAACGGGACCGGAGAAAAATATCCATTTAGCGAAATTATTCATTTATCGAAAGAAAATTTGAACATGTTATAAAAGTTGGGACCAAAGAAAATTATTCATTTGACGAGATTATTTATTTATCGAACATTCATTTATCGAGGTTTAACTGTATTAGAACTATTTTTTGGTTTTCTTATTGATTTGGTTTATGTTTATTTTGCAGCGTTGTTGACATTTTGTTTAAATTCTTTCTACGATTGACTTATTAATTAATTAATTTATCGCTATCTATCTATCTAATAGACTAATACTGAGTTTCATGGAGTTTTCATAATGGTCTGCCTTATGTATTTTGTGGATTTCTTCTTGACTTTTTGCTTTTTAATTACAATCTGAAGTTGTTGTATGGGTGAATCATAAACATGTTTAAATGGAGAACAATAAGAAAATACTACATAGAGAACAATAAGAAAATACTACATAGAAAATAATGAATAAATGCTACACAAAAGACCCATAAAAAGATAGTGAACATGTGAATGATAAGAAGATAATACACACGACAATAATAAAAAAATAATGCACAAGTGAACAATAAGAAGATATGAGAACCATCACCATAAGAAATTTCGCGAATCACCGACGGAATCCCGTTCGGTTAGTTATTATTTTTTATGATTTTAATTTTTCATTTTTTTTATTTTGATGTTGAAAATTTGTTTTACTGATCATTTAGGAGTTTTCGATTCTCTTCAATTGCGATCGTCTAACGTATCGTAACTTTTCATCATGTCTCAAAGGCAAGTAGTTCCACTGAATTTACATTCTTAAATGTGTGTGTGAGAGTCCACATGTTCATTCTGGGGAGGTAAGGTGGGGCCTCAGAGGAATCCGTGATTGTTTGGGTCATCGGACATTGGGGTTAACCACTTTGGGAGGATTCAATGGAGCCTCAGAGGGATCCAGGTCTAGTTGGGATCCACAGTCAATCATGAGTGCTTATTACTTTTGTGACATGTTTTAGATATTGTAATTTCTGGAAATTATTATCTTGCCTTTTGAAAATATTAATTCATGCACTTTAATATATGAGATGTGATGGTTCAATTGTATTACTTGCACTAGCTATTCCACGACTAATCCTATTCGGAGGAAGTACGTTTCATGTATTTTAGGTTTGGAGCGACCAAACGAGCGGGCATGAGGACAGTATGACGATGACGACCAAGCGTGATACTGCGCTGAGTTATTTTATGTTTCTTTTGAATTATGTCTTTTATTTTGATGTCAAATATTTGTTAGCCGGTACTCGAATACTATATAGAGTTTTCTTTCATTTTTCCATGTTGGATTTGTTTTCCTAGGATATTGTGTATTTTTGTTGGAGCAATTCTCGGATGATCCGGATGGTTGATTATGATTCTGATATTTATCGAATATTGTTATTACAACCTTAAAGGTTGGAGCGTGAACGTATTTGAAATTAGCCTTGTGAGTCCCAAGAAGGATTTGTGGTGCAGTGACATATTCCGAATATCCCGAAGGTGTTATAGAGTTGACTTAAGATTAAACTTCATCCATTTCGATTAGGTATAATAGATAGTCCTGGAATGAAAATTGGATAGTTAATTTTTTGGAACGCAAATCGATGACAATATATATATATATATATATATATATATATATATATATATATATATATAGAGAGAGAGAGAGAGAGAGAGAGAGAGAGAGAGAGAGAGAGAGAGAGAGAGAGAGAGAGAGAGAGAGAGAGTATAACAACAAGCAATTGTACATTATGGTATTTTTACAATCGAATAACATGGAGAAATATTTTTGTTGTTATAATTGATACTCGTGTGAATAATATTAATTATCAAAATGGATTTGAAAGAAAATATTATATAATAATTTGAAGTTTCAGCAAAATTAATCTTATGTTATCCAACCAAGCGATTATACTTATCAGTTCTCCACAAAAAGGAAAAAGAAAAAAAAACGTGTTCTCCAAAAAAAAATAACTAAAATATTTTTTTCTCTAGTTAAAAGGCTAAAATTTGGTAATCCGATTTTATTCATATTTATATGAAATATTTGAAACCATTTTATGATGTACTGAGATTGGAGTTTTATGTCTTCGAGTTATGCAAAGAATATTTTAATTTGGTAATACTAATTAATTAAAGCCCTTTTTTTATAAGCAAAGAATCATTTATTAAAATGCAAAGGATGAAGTATTAATTAAGGTTATTGAACTCCTTTTCTTAGTCAATGGTTTTTTTTCTACCAATATGGTTGAGGAGTCCATTAGTTTTAGGGTGAGTTTAACACCTGAAGGTCGAATATTTCTGAAAGTGTTTAATTAAAAGAAAGATATCCTCATTTTTATCAAACGCAAGACGATTTTTGAAAGTCTCGATGATGCTATTTTATTGCTTTTTCGAAATGTGATACATAAGTTCAACTGGTGTTTCCAAATTTTTGCAAAGTGTGGTTTCGTTTTTAAAACCTATCATTTCATGTTGCGGTTAGAGAATGTGTGTGTGCTGTTAGCATTGTCGTTAGGGTGTTGGCCCTCTGAGTTGTGATTGAATTGGTGGTGTGAGTGTTGAGTCGTTCGTCACGCATTCGATGTGTTAGCCCCCTGTGAGAGGTGTGATGTTGGTATTAAATGTTTGTCGCTTCTTGGTGATTGGCGTGTTATCGCACCTGTGCGAGCTGTTAGAGCTTGGGTTTGTATGATTATGTACATTTGTGATTGTTTCGAGATGTTTTGTAATTGTGTGCTGGTTATCGTTCGGGCCGTTGAATTTGCCGAATGATGCCATCGTTGCTGTGATTTTCGTATGTGTGTTGCCTTATGTTGGTAATCGTGGTATGTGTTATGTGTTATGATTTTCTGTTGTGCTGAGTGGTTGATTATTCAGTATGCCGAGGGGCAGAGGTCGTGGTCGTGGCGATCTGACGCGTGATCGGGATCATGCTTCCGGTGATGGTGTTGGTATCGGTGTTGCTACTATTTTACAGCAAGTAGCTGCACAAATGACTCAGTTGACTCAAGCAGTTCAGCGTAATACAGATGTGACTAGAGATGTTAAACGGGCTAGCCCTAGCGGTTCCGGGCTAGCCCTAGCGGGCTTCGGGCTAAACGGTCCGGGCCAAAAAAGCCCGGATTTAAACGGGCTAGGAAATATCGGCCCTAACCCTAACCCTAACGGGCTTCGGGCTAAACGGGCTAAACGGGCTAAATATTTAAAAAATCTATTTTTTATTTTTATAAGTCATAAACCAAAAAAAAAAATAGTAACAATATATTTTTATATTTTTATATATATATATATATTAACAACTATACTATAATAAATATAACAAAAAATACATTTTTATGTATATACACATATATATATATATATACACACACTATATTAACAAATACAGTAATAATATATATTATATATAATATTAATATATATTACATATATAATATTAATATATGTTATATAAATAGTGTTACTGTAAGTTGAATTATATATATATATATACATACACACTATATTAACAAATACAGTAATAATATATATTATATATAATATTAATATATATTACATATATAATATTAATATATGTTATATAAATTTAGTATTACTGTTATATATATCGGGCTGGGCCATATTCGGGCTAGCCTAACGGGCCAAAAAAGCCCGGATTTAAACGGGCTAGGAAATATCGGCCCTAACCCGGTTTTTTGGCGGGTTAAACGGGCCAGCCCGTCGGGCCCGAGCCCGTTTAACATCTCTAGATGTGACCCACAACATTGGTGCAAATCAGTGGCTTCGGGGAGTGGTTCGTATGTATCCTCCTCGTTTCGCTGGTTCCGCAGATGCTTTGGGTTGGGATGGTTGGCTTTTCCAATTGGAAAATATATTCGAGGTAGTTGACTGTCCTGAAGAGCGTAAGTTGCCAGTCGCTCAGTATCTTCTTGACAAGGATGCCGCTAGTTGGTGGGAGGCTGTTAAGCCTTGAGATCGTGTTGTCACGTGGGCAGAGTTCCACGGATTCATGAGAGACGAGTTTTGTCCTGAACCGATCAGAAATCAGAGGATTAATGAATTCTTTTCGGCGAAACCGCGAGATGTGCCGTTTTCTCAAGTTATTATTGATTATAGCAAACATCTCAGTTATGTGCAGGATCAGGTAAGGACAGAGGAAGATAAGATCTGTCATTTTAGTAGGCGAATGAAGCTGGAGATTCGTCAGTACATGACGTGCCTCACTTGTACTTCATTGAGAGAGTATCAGAATAGGGCGTTAGCCTATGAGCTATCCATATTATCGACTGAGCATATGTCTGAATCGAAGAAATAGAAAACTGTTGGGAGCTTTTCAGGGAATCGGGGGAATGGGCCTCCTGGGGCTGGGACTTCGTGTCGTCATCCTAAGAAGATTCCACGATCGCGTGAACAGATGAGGAGTATTACCCCTGCAGCGAGTAATGTGAGCATCTCAAAGACGTGTTATAACTGTAGTCGAGCGAGCCATACCGCGAAGAATTGTCGTTCACTGTTAGTCATCTATTTCGATTGCGGTCAATTGGGACACCGAGCGATGCATTACGAGACGGTAGCTGAGAGGTTCGGGGAACGAGGTTGTGTCCCTGCTCCGAAAGGACACGGAGACAGGGGTGTTCAAAACCGGATATCCGGACTTTCGGATAGTAGATTTTGATATCCGATATCCGTATTCAAAATTTCGGATATCCAATTTTCGGATATCCGAAATTTTGGATACGGGTATCGTATATCCGAATATCCGGAAAAAATATGAATTATATTCGGATATCATTATATTCGAAAAAAAATATTCGGATTCGGATATCAGATATACGAATATCAGAAAAAAAAATCGATATGGATATCGGATATCCGAATATCCGAATACCTTCTATTATTTAAAATATAAAAAAATAAAATTTTAGGATTTTTTGGATATTTCGAATATCCGAATATCCAGTTTTTCTGAAAAGTACTATCCAATATCTGAATCCGAAGTTCCGGATATCCGAACCTCGGATATCCAAATTTTCGGATATCCGGAACTTCAAATTTTCGGATATTTCAGATCGGATATCGGATATCGGATATTTTTTAACACCCCTACACGGAGATGCCTAGTGGGGTTTTAGAGAATTTCGGCGTGGTCCGAGTTCTTTGTGGTTACCTTTGCGGATTGTTATGTGTTTACTTTCTATTTTTTGACTATACATGTTTTCTTGTAATAGGTACCTTTTGTTTTGTGATAGTTCGTATATTTGACTTGATTGTACTATCTGTTTGGTGATACTTGGCATTGGTTGGTTTTATTATGTCTCTGCTTGTGGCATTGTGATGATTGTCGTTGAGCATGATTTCACGCTGTATGTTCCTTTGCGTTTCTTGTAACGTTTCACCGATAGGCGTAAGTTATGCAGTTCTTGTGTTTTTCATTGAGATATTCCTGGTGGGATATTGCTTCTCCCTACTTATTTTAAGTTTCGGGACGAAACTTCTTTTAAGGAGGGTAGTATGTAATATCCGCAATTTTGATTATTAGTAAAAAAAAAAATTGGCAGGAGTCCATCTTAGCGACTCGCTTGTGACCGTTTCGTCATTATGAGAATGATTAATTCTGCACTTTTGTCGTCCGAGTTCTTTTCGGTGTCGTTTTGTTGAGTTCCGTGTTCTTAAGCGACTTTTCCGTACTTGAGTTCGATTCTTGCGAATCTCGTCCGAAACTGTTGTTTCGAGTTTCTCGTAAGTTCATTTAACGTTATTATGCATGTTGCGAGCTTTTGCTTTGTGTTTCGATCGTGTATCGTGTATTTCGGACGTTTTGGGCCGTTTTCGTAATTTCCCAAACTTTGGAGTAATTATTTCCGTTGTCGAATTCCCAGTCTTCGGGTGGTCGGAATAGTGTGTTCTCTTAGCACTTAGATTCGTCTTTGCGAGTACTTCGTAACCGTATCTTCGATTTATATTCAGGTTCGGGTTTTGGGGTCGTTCGGGCCAGTTTGGACAACAGAATCCTTAATCTACTGTCCAGTGCAGACATACGGCCGTACCTATCTTTGCTTACGGCCGTAACTCACCATACTTACGGCCGTATCTCCTGCTATGTACGGCCGTACGTAGCAGTCTGCCTTAAAACGGGCAGACCCCTTTTTCTCTCCCATTTTCTTCTATTTTCGTTCCTACTGGCGGGTAGACCCCTTTTTCTCTCCCATTTTCTCTCCCATTTTCTTCTATTTTCGTTCCTACTGGCGGGTTCGTGCGATTTTGGGCGATTTGGGCGATTCCAATCTTCAGAACTTCAATCCATCCTGTTTCTTGGGTCATTGTTGTTGATTAACATCAACAAATCTCCTCCTTGCCATCTAGATCAAAGGTAATAATCCTAGAACCCTATTTCGGGAATATTTGGGGGTTTGTCTTGATTTCATGAGTTTAATCCGAAATCATTGATTCCTTTGTTGTTATCTAGTCATGTTGACCCATGGTTTAGAATTTCGTTTTCATGATTTCATCGGGTCGATTCTCGTTCTTGGCCGTTTTGGGGGAAACCCTTGAACTTTCGTCGTTTGTTCCTTTAATTCCGCGGATTTAGGTCGTACTATGGAATTCATTTTCATTGTTGTTATTGTCGTTCGTAGTTTATTATCGCGGATCGGTGTTCAACGGAGTCGTCGGACTCGTAGTCAGTTCGTGCCATCCTACTTCGTTCGATTCTCCACGTTTGTGATTATTCGATGCAAGTCCCTTGTCCATACAATTCTTGTTTTGTGGATATGATGATCGGTGATCGTCCTGACATGTTTGCTTGGTTGTTTGAAATGAACTTTCAAAAGATTCGGTTTAGCCTCGTTAGAGGCTCTCTTACAAAACCGGTATGTATTTTGCGAATGGTGTGTTTCGTAAATGATTCAGTGAATCCCATGGATATGTTTGATGTTGATGTTGCGCTTGATAATGCATGCCACAACGCACTGAAATGAGGTAATATATATATATATATATATATATTACCTCATTTCAGTGCGTTGTGGTTTGACGTTGTGTCGTGCTAAGTGTTTGATGCCTCTGGATGAATTGTCTGAATATCCTTATTGTACTGTGTTATGTGTGTGAATGTGTGGATATGAGCGGGGTCTACGGTAACACATGGCTTGTGATCATGTGGTCAGGATGCAACAAGTGATTGATCCAACCGTGAGAGCCTAAGAATACCTACGGTGACACATGGCTTGCGATCGAAAAGAATGTTTGTGACGAAACAAGCAGATAATGTCGTCCAAGGACAAAACAAATCGAAATGACGTCCCGGAGCGTAACAGATCGAAAATGACGCCCAAAGCTAAATGAATTGAAAATGACGTCCCATGCGAAACAGACTAAAAATGTCGTCTTGGGGCGAAACTGGTTGAAAATGACGTCCCAGGTCGAAGACGTTTGAAAATGACTTCTCGGGCCAAAAGGGACCGAAATGATGTTCCAGGGCAAAATCGGTTGAAAATGACATCCCAGCACAAAACCGATTGAAAATGAGCCCCTGGGGAAATGAGCCTGAAATGACGTCCCGGGCCAAAAATGTCGTCTCGGGACAAAACAGGCCAAAAAAGATGTTCGAAAACTAAACGAGTCGAAAATGACGTCACATGACGAAACGAGTCGAAAATGACATCCTAGGACGAAACGGGCCAAATATATCGTTTTAGTGGTGAAATGGGTCGAAAATGAAGTCCTAGCTCGAAAACTATCCAAAATAACATCCGGGACAAAACGAGCCGAAAATGGCGTCGCATGACGAAACAGGTCAAAAATGACGTCCTCAGGCGGAAAGGGTAAAAAATGTCGTCTCGGGGCGAAACGGGCCAAAAATTAGCAAGGTCTTGCAGAGCCTTCGGACTCGCAATTTGGATTGCGGGCTCTGATGCCTTTGACTCTAACGAGCTCAAGTTCCTTTCCTTCGACAGGTTCATCATTCGACAAGCTTTCCACCACTCCAACTGGCTTGGCTGGAAGGGGCTATCTTTCACTGATCCAGATCTGCTGTTCCAATAGAGACAACATTGCAAACTTCCGAGCCTTTCTTTCCATTTGTTTAGTGCGGCAAGAATTACGGCTTAAAAAGAATTGAGCTACCCAAGCAGACCAGCCCTTACGTCCTGAGATAAAATGGTCAAAAACGCGTTCAGGGGCAAAATAGTTGAAAATGACTTCCAGCGGCGAAATTAGCCGAAAATGACGTCCCAATATAAAATGGATCAAAAAATAACATCTGCAGACAAACGGGACCAAAATGATGTTCCAGGATAAGATGGACGGAAAATGACGTCCCGGGGCGAAATGCGCCGACAATTTCGTCTCGGGGTGAAATGGATAAAAAATGAAGTCCTATGGCGAAACGAGTCGAAAATGACGCCCCAGGGTGAGAATGGTCGAAAATGACGTCATGTGGTGCAATGGGTCGAAAATAATATCGTGGTGCAATGGGTCGAAAATAATATCTCGTGATGAGACTGATCGAAAATGTCGTCCTGAGGCGAAAGGGGTCGAAAATATCGTCTCGTGGCGAAGCGAGTCAAAAATGTCGTCCCGTAGCGAAACGGGTCGAAAATGACGTCTCGTGACGAGACTCGTCGAAAATATAATCTTGAGACGAAACATGTCGAAAATATCGTCTCGTTGTGAAACGAGTCGAAAATATCGCCACATGGCAAAACGGATCGAAAGCAACGTCCAATTGCGAAACGCCGAAAGTGACGTTCATGAGCAAAAAGAATTGAAAATAACGTCCCAGGGCAAAACTGTAACACCCCCAGATTTAACCGGAAATATTACAGCGCCGTGGGCCCCGATATGGAACCCACAAGGCTAAATGAAATTCTCGCAAACATTTACAAATGCCCAAGAGGCCAACGACGGTACTATCTGTAAAAATTCACAAAGACTTATAAAAATCCATTTATCAAAAACCGTCGGAAAAACTCATTTGAAATAACAAGGCCAAACGGCCGAAACTCAAAAGTTTAGAAAATAGTTTCCAAAATAACCTCGCTACGGATACCAAAAGAGCGTCTCAAAATACTCACGCAATGGAAAAGACCAACCAAAACGATACTCTAGCAATGAATACAAGAACCAATCAAGAAACTCAATGCACAGAACATGTCCTAGCCAGTATCCTCCGGGAAGCTCATCTCTTCACGACCGCTACAAGCTCGATACTCCAAGAACCTAAAAATAAATCCCACGACGGAGTCAGCCATAATATCCAACAATGATAACCGTCACATCACATTAATAATTACATACCAATGAGAATACAACATAAGAATACGACCAGCGTAATCTTACCGCCATAACTTTACTTACTCAAGAAATTCTCATCAGAATAACCATTATCACATTTCACATCCTGTACTCGATTAACCAATAAACTCGAACATAATATCTGTATTGTACCTCAAACAATACTCAAGATTCTCAAACTATCATTACCAACTCACGATACGGAAATATACTATTTCTGACCAATACGATCCATCGAATAACATCATCAAATCCTAAAACGATAACCGATTGTCCATCAAAGACAAATACCAAAGGAAATACGGAACATACCTCAAGATATGAAGTGCCACGACAATCATATCAGTCTAATCCGAGATCAGAACAATGCAATACGGACACGGTCCTAACACAAGACCTACAATTGCATACTCATATGACCACGTCAATATGATCACAACAATAACAATCATGTATACTCAATGGAAATCCGACGATCCAGCGCCCTCAGCATAGATCCCTCGATGATCCTACAGATCAACACGAGGTGGATAACCAATAATATACATATGCACAACAACACATGATAAAATCAATGATGCGAATTCACAGATTCCATCAACACAATACTGGTAATCCAACGATCCAAATACTTCTCAAAGATAGATCCCCATGATGATCCCACGAACCAACGCATGGTGGAAAACTCCGTCCAACGATCCGGCGCTCAAAGATAGATCCCCATGATGATCCCGTCGAACCAACGCATGGTGGACATTCGATCCAGCGCCCTCGGCATAGATCCTCATAATCCCATCGGATTATTTACACAATACGATCAACACAATATGCATACACATATGCAAATCAACACGTTCATCAACATGAACAACATGACATTTTACTAGGACGACTTCATGTTCAACAACATGAAAGAAAATGTACGAGACCAAAATAAATAACATTAAACCATAATCAATATGGAATACTTGCCCCGAGTCTTTCGGGAGCAACCTCGATGTCCAATCATCACCGACAATTATCCTCAATGCTCGGCGATCCAAACGTACAATGAACTATAGATACTCATATCCCCGTCTTTACCATAAGGTAACCTCGATACTCGAACATACCAATAACTGAGATAAAGCATATACATTATAATTTACCTCCCAGAATCGAAAGAACGATATGCGATCCGAATACCCAGAGTTCACAATAATAATCATCGCTATATGCATTATAAACGAAATGAAACTGAAACCATTCATTAAATATTATAACTGAGCAAGTAATAACTTGCCTCGATACCGATACGATGATGATGAAGCCGCTACCAGTTACAATGCCTTCGTCTACGAGCTCCTCGGCCCTGACCATGCAATTCACGAACACGCTCGAACACGACCACAACATCCGGTTATAATCGCCGATCAATAATCTCAACCTATCGAAGTAATCAAATAACATACATCCGATAACAATCAACAACCGCTAAAACCAATTCACAAACCCAACGGCTCAACAATATCTCAGTTAACCACAAGTCTGATCAAACCAACTTAAACGATCACGAATTCATAACCGAAACAGAATACATTACTCTGCCTGTTGACTTAGCGCACGTTAATCTTTAACCGTAGCGTACGCTAAGTTGTTCCCGATAGCGTGCGCTAGCCAGTAGGCTTAGCGTGCGCTAATAACGTGCAGTTACATGCATTTCGGATACCGATCAATATCTGGCGATTATCAAAAACTCTAAGTGATTCTGAATCATGTTCATAGCTATCAAACAACGAAATCCAATATCCTTTAACATATAGGTAATCATCCGACTTTTAATTCAGGTCATATATTCATATTTCATCTCTCTTAATATCAACAACCTAAACACCAAGAACTCATAATCATGCCATGTTCACAATCATATGAAGGAACCAACAATAACAACATCACAGATCCGAATTGAAGGAAGACATTATCCAACATATCTCTTTGAAGATAACAACACATTCGAAACCATCCAATTCATATTAATATCTTCATATCAACAATAACATTATCATAATCCGGTAGTCCAACTCATAATCATACTTATGAACTTGTTTATATGATAATCATCAGCTCAAGAACATCATATACAATCCAAAACGAAATCTCAAAGTGAATAGTAATTACCTTTTTGAAGGAATGGATTGATTTCCAAGGTTGAATCCATTTCCAAGAATCACCAATGATTTCAAGCTTCAAACGTTGTTATGGATGATTAACTTCACCTTAATCCAGTGTTTGGAACCTCAAATATATCCCAACTCTCTCTCGGCTGAAAGAAGGAAGAATGACGAAATGTTTAATAACACCCTTTTGTCCCTTTTTATAATATTCATTATTAGCGTGCGCTAACATCTCACGTTTAGCATGCGCTACCGCCTTAGCGTGCGCTAACTGACTTTGTTAGCGTGCGCTATCGAGGCCCAGAGGCTACTGTCTTGCTTCGTAAACTTACTTACGTACGTGATGCCTATGCATTAACGTACGTAAATCATCCTGCTTAGCGTACGCAAGTCATTTACCTTAGCGTGCGCTAATACCAGTTGACTTGCTACAGTCTACACCTACCACGAAGATGCTCGTGACCCCACAAGTCGAAATCGACCAATAAAGACAAGATTCCCTGTTGACCGATATATAGTTAGCGTGCGCTAATCAACATGCATAAGCGTACGCTAACACTACATTACAACATCCGTTGACTTATCAGAACGTGCGCCGAAAGTGGCCTGGTCCACGCGTAGATTCCTTCTGATCTGACTGCATTAACGTGCGCTACATTCTGCCTCTAGCGTGCGCTAACCATGAACGATAGCGTGCGCTATACTTGACCATTAGCGCGCGCTAGTCAGGCTATACTTAGCTATTTCCAACTCTTCTCGTCCAACGTCTCAACATACAGAATACGAACATACGGCATACTGAATACATATACTTCTTAAATGTAATTATCAACCAAATATGACAATTATACCAATACAGATGTCTCAGTCCTTTACTTATTTTATCCCTACTGTACAGATTCCACGCTGTACAATATAACTCGGATAAAATAATATCAAACAACAGTAGTAGAATTTCCAGATATTACATTCTACACCCCTTAAAATAAGTTTCGTCCTCGAAACTTGCAATCCATCATAAAACAAACAAACACACCGTTTAACCCAAAATATCCCAAAACCATCACGACACTGATCAATCATCATTATTCTGAATAGCCAAAACTGCATACTTACAAATACGCAGGTCGACGATCTCCGGAGATACTAGCCAGCGATCTCACCGCATGCCTCAATACGCTTACGATCACAATTCCCTGAGTCTCAACAAAATATATCATCTTCGGATCAAACAATCTGCCCGAATCAAATCCTGTCTGCCTGATTACATAATCAAGTTCCAATTCGAATAATATCCGATATATCTGTGAAACAATTGCCCCAAACGACACGAATCCCGAGACACCAACACAAAATCCGAACGCTCAGATGATCACCAACAATGATCAACCAATAAGTCAACCGAATTTATCATCGACATGATAAATTCCAATCTGACCAACCAGAGGTCAAAACACAATCGAGAATATCATCAACATGATAAACTCCAATATGACCAACGAATGGTCAACGATAATCGAGAATACCTTCAAACGGTAAGCTCCAACATGATCAACACAGAACCACAGAAACCGATATACGAACGAATAAAGTTCTCAAAACGACACACCAATCACAAACCGACGAACATATCCAATCATACAGGGAGTGGGAACGACCAATCGATACTCAAAACAACCGGCATGAGGTCAACAACCCCAAATCCACAAAAGAAATCATTCAAAAATCACTATGGTAAAAATCGCGCTACTGCCATACCAATGGAATTACATAGCACATATGCCCCGATTTCGCAAAATCCAAAGTTCCAAAATTACATCATGTGCATGAATCTACAACACACGACATATTTCTCTTATCCGATAAATCAATCGATCATCCTTGCATAACCAAACGACCATACCAAAGTTCGGATCCATATTCCTCGTTCCACATTGATATATTACGCAGTTCGTGAGTCACACTCACAACTTCACCATGATATGTAATATACACTAAATGCGTATGGTTATTAATCACATTTTCAAAACCGGTTTGAAATCATATATTCTTGTCACGAAGACAATTTTCGAAAGTTCTTTCAAGAGTTTGAAAACTCAAAACATAAATTTTCGTAAGACCACGAAATCAATTTTAAAAATTAAATCGGCTCGCTAGTGCCAAGTTCTCGATAAAAATTCTTTTTGAATACACACGACTAAATAAAATGGAATTTATGCAAATGCTTGTGCATATCCATACTCCTGTATACCACTTCGGCTCGTCACCAATATCCACTGATATTCCATCGGAAAACCACACGATAGAGTTCCAAAATCTCAAATATATAGACCCTGATAAAAAGTCCTCTCCACATACTACTCGCAACGTCTTCTTAATCCATCCTGGATCACCTCAAATATGATATGACAAAACATTGAAACAAATCAATAAATCAAACACAATAAAGACTTCGAGAAGTTCCATTTGAACAAGTAAACCAAAGCCTCGAAGGCGGAAATAACTTAGGTAAATGATTGGTAAAGTGTTTTACAAATCTCGGGAGTTTTAGAAAACAAGAAAAAGCCTTTTGAAACGTTAGGGTCTCGGCCCGTACCTCATTCCGTATTACAAGAAGTTTAAAAAGTAAAAAACCCTTTTTGGACCCCAAGTCCTGAGTTATAAAACCATTTCAAAATCGATTGGGTCTCGGCCCAAAATCATTTTCTGTAAAACATCCGTAAAACATATATTTTGAAAAGTATCATTTTCAAATGCTTCAAAAGCAGTTCATATATCACAAAATGAATTAACATGCTACATGTTCTTCTCAACAATTCACCGTCCTTCTCCCGATTACACAATTTCGTTCCAAAATTTAACCGACATAATGATTTCCAACATCATAGTTCCTCAAGATCATCAATCCTGTCCCACTCTGACATCTCACACTGTAACGCATGATATCTGCTGAATCTCAAAACATATCAACTTAGAACGGCAATAAATCTCAATGAAGTTCAAAAATCCAAATACTTACAGATCGTGAAGCCGACGATTCCCCGTGATACTGGCACATGTCTCGACTCTAGAAAATACTCGACACAGATATTTTCAAAACACACGTTTTGCAAACTCAGTGCAACTCGAGAACACAATATATCACGTAAACATCATTTGGAAAAGTTATAACAAGCCCAGTACGATACTGGCAAATCCGATAACGCACAAGCCTGAGTGAACAACAAAGACTCACGGCTCTAGTATTTGTCAATTGACAACTCGAATGACGCAACAAAAACACGACTCAACTCAACCCAAATGCCTAGGTTTTCTCAACCTAAGCTCTGATACCATATTCTGTAACACCCCCAGATTTAACCGGAAATATTACAGCGTTGTGGGCCCCGATATGGAACCCACAAGGCTAAATGAAATTCTCGCAAACATTTACAAATGCCCAAGAGGCCAACGACGGTACTATCTGTAAAAATTCACAAAGACTTATAAAAATCCATTTATCAAAAACCGTCGGAAAAACTCATTTGAAATAACAAGGCCAAATGGCCGAAACTCAAAAGTTTAGAAAATAGTTTCCAAAATAACCTCAGTTACCAGATACCAAAAGAGCGTCTCAAAATACTCACGCAGCGGAAAAAGACCAACCAAAACGATACTCTAGCAGCGGAATACAAGAACCAATCAAGAAACTCAATGCACAGAACATGTCCTAGCCAGTATCCTCCGGGAAACTCATCTCTTCACGACCGCTACAAGCTCGATACTCCAAGAACCTAAAAATAAATCCCACGACGGGGTCAGCCATAATATCCAACAATGATAACCGTCACATCACATTAATAATCACATACCAATGAGAATACAACATAAGAATACGACCAGCGTAATCTTACCGCCATAACTTTACTTACTCAAGAAATTCTCATCAGAATAACCATTATCACATTTCACATCCTGTACTCGATTAACCAACAAACTCGAACATAATATCTGTATTGTACCTCAAACAATACTCAAGATTCTCAAACTATCATTACCAACTCACGATACGGAAATATACTATTTCTGACCAATACGATCCATCGAATAACATCATCAAATCCTAAAACGATAACCGATTTTCCATCAAAGACAAATACCAAAGGAAATACGGAACATACCTCAAGATATGAAGTGCCACGACAATCATATCAGTCTAATCCGAGATCAGAACAATGCAATACGGACACGGTCCTAACACAAGACCTACAATTGCATACTCATATGACCACGTCAATATGATCACAACAATAACAATCATGTATACTCAATGGAAATCCGACGATCCAGCGCCCTCAGCATAGATCCCTCGATGATCCTACAGATCAACACGAGGTGGATAACCAATAATATACATATGCACAACAACACATGATAAAATCAACGATGCGAATTCACAGATTCCATCAACACAATACTGGTAATCCAACGATCCAGCGCCCTCAGCATAGATCCCCATGATGATCCCGTCGAACCAACGCATGGTGGAAAACCTGTCCAACGATCCAGCGCCCTCAGCATAGATCCCCATGATGATCCCGTCGAACCAACGCATGGTGGACATTCGATCAGCGCCCTCGAGATAGATACTCATAATCCCATCTGATTATTTACACAATACGATCAACACAATATGCATACACATATGCAAATCAACACGTTCATCAACATGAACAACATGACATTTTACTAGGACGACTTCATGTTCAACAACATGAAAGAAAATGTACGAGACCAAAATAAATAACATTAAACCATAATCAATATGGAATACTTGCCCCGAGTCCTTCGGGAGCAACCTCGATGTCCAATCATCACCGACGATTATCCTCAATGCTCGGCGATCCAAACGTATAATGAACTATAGATACTCATATCCTCGTCTTTACCATAAGGTAACCTCGATACTCGAACATACCAATAACTGAGATAAAGCATATACATTATAATTTACCTCCCAGAATCGAAAGAACGATATGCGATCCGAATACCCAGAGTTCACAATAATAATCATCGCTATATGCATTATAAACGAAATGAAACTGAAACCATTCATTAAATATTATAACTGAGCAAGTAATAACTTGCCTCGATACCGATACGATGATGATGAAGCCGCTACCAGTTACAATGTCTTCGTCTACGAGCTCCTCGGCCCTGACCATGCAATTCACGAACACGCTCGAACACGACCACAACATCCGGTTATAATCGCCGATCAATAATCTCAACCTATCGAAGTAATCAAATAACATACATCCGATAACAATCAACAACCGCTAAAACCAATTCACAAACCCAACGGCTCAACAATATCTCAGTTAACCACAAGTCTGATCAAACCAACTTAAACGATCACGAATTCATAACCGAAACAGAATACATTACTCTGCCTGTTGACTTAGCGCACGTTAATCTTTAACCGTAGCGTACGCTAAGTTGTTCCCGATAGCGTGCGCTAGCCAGTAGGCTTAGCGTGCGCTAATAACGTGCAGTTACATGCATTTCGGATACCGATCAACATCTGGCGATTATCAAAAACTCTAAGTGATTCTGAATCATGTTCATAGCTATCAAACAACGAAATCCAATATCCTTTAACATATAGGTAATCATCCGACTTTTAATTCAGTCATATATTCATATTTCATCTCTCTTAATATCAACAACCTAAACACCAAGAACTCATAATCATGCCATGTTCACAATCATATGAAGGAACCAACAATAACAACATCACAGATCCGAATTGAAGGAAGACATTATCCAACATATCTCTTTGAAGATAACAACACATTCGAAACCATCCAATTCATATTAATATCTTCATATCAACAATAACATTATCATAATCCGGTAGTCCAACTCATAATCATACTTATGAACTTGTTTATATGATAATCATCACCAAGAACATCATATACAATCCAAAACGAAATCTCAAAGTGAAGAGTAATTACCTTTTTGAAGGAATGGATTGATTTCCAAGGTTGAATCCATTTCCAAGAATCACCAATGATTTCAAGCTTCAAACGTTGTTATGGATGATTAACTTCACCTTAATCCAGTGTTTGGAACCTCAAATATGTCCCAACTCTCTCTCTCTCGGCTGAAAGAAGGAAGAATGACGAAATGTTTAATAACACCCTTTTGTCCCTTTTTATAATATTCATTATTAGCGTGCGCTAACATCTCACGTTTAGCGTGCGCTACCGCCTTAGCGTGCGCTAACTGACTTTGTTAGCGTGCGCTATCGAGGCCCAGAGGCTACTGTCTTGCTTCGTAAACTTACTTACGTACGTGATGCCTATGCATTAACGTACGTAAATCATCCTGCTTAGCGTACGCAAGTCATTTACCTTAGCGTGCGCTAATACCAGTTGACTTGCTACAGTCTACACCTACCACGAAGATGCTCGTGACCCCACAAGCCGAAATCGACCAATAAAGCCAAGATTCCCTGTTGACCGATATATAGTTAGCGTGCGCTAATCAACATGCATTAGCGTGCGCTAACACTACATTACAACATCCGTTGACTTATCAGAACGTGCGCCGAAAGTGGCCTGGTCCACGCGTAGATTCCTTCTGATCTGACTGCATTAGCGTGCGCTACATTCTGCCTCTAGCGTGCGCTAACCATGAACGATAGCGTGCGCTATACTTGACCATTAGCGCGCGCTAGTCAGGCTATACTTAGCCATTTCCAACTCTTCTCGTCCAACGTCTCAACATACAGAATACGAACATACGGCATACTGAATACATATACTTCTCGGATAAAATAATATCAAACAACAGTAGTAGAATTTCCGGATATTACAAAAACAGATCTTTTACTACTCCAATCCCAACGGACCGTTTCCAACGAACTTAAAGCATTTTTTTTATTTGGCAAAAATTAGAAATTTAAACCCATAATCTATACTATATACAACTTATCCCCCTTAATTTAATGTGGAAAGGGGATTTATGTCACTTATTCATGTTAAAGGATTACATATGAAGAGACTATTTTAATTGTAACTTTTAATGTAAATAAACTAATTTAAATACAAAAGTTATGATAAACATCACAATGCAAATGCACCTTCTAATACACAAGGTGATTAAAATGAACTTTTAAATGATAGTATAAATTACAAGATGGTTAAATTTTAGCTATGAAATCTTAGATACAATCGGTGCATCGCACGGGTTGAATAAACCAAAAACAACCCCGGAGCAACATACGAGTTAGTAAAGCCTCATTTCATATAACTAATTACATAGACTAAAATAAAAGGACAATAACAATAAAAAAACATATAAACTTCTCTAAAAGACATTTAAATTCTGACATCTGCCCCAACATTATGTACAAAACACGTAGATATTCAACCAAAGACCGTGCATCGCACGGGTTGGATAATGCCTCGTTAACTTAATTAGTTGCCCCCTTGTTTTTGGACAATTAAGAGCCAATTACACCTCACTCTTTTTATGTTTTATTGCTTCTAGCATATTTGTATGTTTCTTCTCTTTATTGACATAATACCCGCTCAAAAAATCTTGGAAATTTGTTATGAGGTACCTATTAAAAAATCTCAATTTCACATACATACCTAGAAACTGTATTAATTATAATTACCGACCAATGAACCTTTAGCCCAACAGTACCAGGTGTATTAATATAATTACCAGAAAGTAATTAAAAGAGGAATAGTGGTAAAAGAAGTTTCAATTTCATGGAGGAATAAGTGAATTATAAGGCTCCCACCAATTCATCTCAAAACGAATATATCCAATTTGAAAGAATAAATTCCCCAAAGCATATTTAGATGCTTAAATTTTAAGCAAACATGACCAAAATCCAATTCCATCTACTTTTTCACTAATATATATTGGTTTATAATTAAAAAATTAGCTACTAAAAGTTAAATCTTAACTTTTGAAGCATATGCTTTTATAAGGGGACAGCTAGTCTAACGTGATACTCGAAATTAATTAACTTATTAAGAAATTTAATTTAATTTAATTTAATTTAATTTAGAGCTCCTTACCTTTTTTTTTTTCTTTCACTAGTGGTTTGAATGTGCCAAGATGTAAAGCACCTTAGGTGCCGTTTGGAAACATGGATTTCATTTCAAATCCAGAATTTCAAATTCAGGATTTGAAATTCAAGATTTGAAATCCAAATACACTGTTCGGGAACACAAGAATTTCAAATTCTGAATTTCAATTTCTAGCATTCTGTTTGAAAATTCATGAATTTCTTGTACAAATTGTCTTTGTGTTTCGTCAGGTTTTACAAATTTAGTCCTGATTTTTTTAAATTATTTATTTAACTATTATTATTAGTATTATTTTTACACGTTTTCGATCGTTTTTCTTACGTTTTTGTCCGTTTTTCTTATATTTTTTTTCTGTTTTCATACGCTTTTGTCTGTTTTTTCTTACGTTTTTGCCCGTTTTTCTTATGTTTTTTCCGTTTACATACGTTTTTGTCCATTTTTCTTACGTTTTTTTCCATTTTCATTTTGTCTGTTTTTCTTACGTTTTTGCTCGTTTTTCTAACATTTTTTCAGTTTACATACGTTTTTTGTCCGTTTTTATACGTTTTCGTCCGTTTTTATACGTTTTTGCCCGTTTTTATACGTTTTCGTCCGTTTTTATACGTTTTTGCCCGTTTTCGTCCGTTTTTCTTACGTTTTTTCCGTTTTCATACGTTTTTGTCCGTTTTATAGTGTTTGCCCGTTTTCTTACGTTTTCATCTGTTTTTATACGTTTACGTCTGCTTTTCTTAAGTTTTTGTCCCTTTTTATCTATTTTTTAGTTTTTGTTCGTTTTTCTTACGTTTTTGTCCGTTTTTCTTACGTTTTTTTCGTTTTTATACATTTTCGTCTGTTTTCTTACGCTTTCATCTGTTTTTATATGTTTTCGCCTGTGTTTCTTACGTTTTTGTCCGTTTTTATCCGTTTTTGTCCATTGTCTTACGTTTTCACCCGTTTTCTTATTCTTTCATATGTTTTTATGGTTTCCGCTCGTTTTTCTTACGTTTTTGTCCATTTTTATCTGTTTTTATTCATTTTTCTTACGTTTTTGTCCGTTTATCTTACGTTTTTTCCATTTTCATCCGTTTTCGCCTGTTTTTCTTACGTTTTTTGTCCCTTTTCTTACGTTTTTGTCAGTTTTTCTTATGTGTTTTCTGTTTTCATACGTTGTCCGTTTTTAACCGTTTTGGTATGTATAAAAACGTAAGAAAAATAGATGAAAATGTATAAAAACGGATGAAAACGTAAGAAAATGGGCGAAAACGTAAGAAAAACAGGCGAAAACGGGTGAAAACGGAAAAAACACAAGAGAAATGGACAAAAACATAAGAAAAACGAATAAAAACAGACAAAAACGTAAGAAAAACGAGCGGAAACCATAAAAACAGATGAAAGAGTAAGAAATCGGGTGAAAACATAAGAAAATGGACAAAAACGGATAAAAACGGATAAAAACATAAGAAACACAGGCGAAAACATATAAAAACAGATGAAAGTGTAAGAAAACAGGCGAAAAAGGAAAAAAAACCCAAGAAAAATGGACAAAAACGTAAGAAAAATGAACAAAAACTGAAAAAACCGATAAAAAGGGACAAAAACTTAAGAAAAGTGGACGTAAACGTATAAAAACAGATGAAAACGTAAGAAAACGGGCAAACACTATAAAAACGTATGAAAACGGAAAAAACGTAAGAAAAACGGACGAAAACGGATGAAAACATAAGAAAACAGGCGAAAACGTATAAAAACGGACGAAAACGTATAAAAACGTACAAAAGCGTATGTAAATTGAAAAAACGTTAGAAAAACGGGCAAAAACGTAAGAAAAACAGACAAAAATGTAAGAAAAATGGACGAAAATGTATAAATATATAATACTAATATTAATAGTTAAATAAATAATTTAAATAAAGTGCATGACTATTAAATAAAAAAACAAGAAATAAAAACAGTAAAAAAAAAATTAAAAAATCAGCATAAATAAAATACAATACAAATAATTATATAAAAGAAACAAAAAGAAAAGTAAAAAGTAAACGAAAATGCAAAAGAAAAAAAGTGGCGGCTGGCCTTTTATTTTTCATTTGGGCCTATATTTTTCATAAGGGTTTATTTTTCATTTGAAATGACAAGTTTTGGGATTGTATTTCAAATTCTAATATTTGGTCTGTTTAAAAATTATATGGAATTCTACAAATCCAATTTCAAATTTTATTAGAGTTAGCCAAACACTAGATTTGATCAATTCTTGAATTTCAAATGAATTTCAAGTTACCAAACAAGGCATTAAGTTCATTGCATGTATCTGTAAATAAAATTGATGTTATATCAATATTTAAGATTAATTTTTTATTAAATCAAGCTTAATCTAAAAAGAAATAAAAACTCGCAGACGACCCGTTCCTCCGGTGACTTGAACTCAGACCTAAATCCTAGATAGTGGACTATTATTGATGTAGTTAAACATATGAAAATTTTGATTCGCAAATGATATTTTATACTACATAGGTTCTCATGTAATTGCACTATTTGGAATTTCACGTTTATTTATGCACAATTTTGACTAATAATTTATTAATTATTTATTTATAGATATAATAAAAAATTATTATTTTAAAAGTATATTTCAAGACGATTCTAATTAGATTTTCATTTGATTGTATTTTTTTTATATGTATAAATTATAAAAAATAATTAAAAAAGGGTTTGAACAATATAATAGTCAAAATGCCGTTGATTATAAAACAACATAAAATTCTATGTCTAAGATTGTGGGATGCTTTTTAAATTTACACAGCAGTAAAGTAACTTACATGCAGGAATTTGGGCACGTACGTATTATGGAAGCATTAATTACACGTTAAGAATAAATAAGTCTTGAAATTAATATATAAATATTATGAACTATTTCTTTTATTTATTGTTAATTAATTTTGAGATTGAACATGCGCTTTAACTACGTAGTAGCAGAGCGGACTCTCTACACGCGTCGGCAACAACTCATGGTGCTCTAGCCTGTGCCACCCGAGTTAAAAGTCACGTTATGGCTCGATTAAAGCCTACGCGTGAGGAGCGTCTTTGAAGCATTAATCCCACATTGGGAAAATATAAGTCTTGCAATCAATATATAAAGATCATGGGCTATGGGCTACTAATTCCTTAATTCCTAATTGTTTTTGAGATGGAACCCCAGATTTTAATATGATAACCGAGCAGGCTCTCTACACGTGCGAGCCAAATGACTCATGGTGTTCTAACTTCGCGCCACCCGAGTTAAAAAATTCACGCTGTAAGTCTTGATTTCGGCTGCGCGTGAAGAGGCAATTTTGATAATAATTAATTAGCAAGAACAGAAGGTATTAAGTAGTTAAACTTCTGCTTAACAACTAGACCGGTATAAGTCATGAGAAATTTTAAGATCTGGAGAAAATTAAGAATCTTTTGCTTTAGTGCTCAACCAAGGAAGAATTTATTCTCCCTTTGGAGAAAGAAAGAATAGTAGGATCTATATATCACTTATCCTTCTGTTAGATGTATATACATATATCCTATATATTCTAACTGAAGATACAAAGTGACGCATGTCAGTCTCTCACTTTTTTTTTTTTTTTTTTTTTTGTATACGAGTCTCTTATTTTTCAACTGATACATGTTAATTTTTTCTCAATTTATATATGAAATTAAAATATTTAATAGTTAGTAATTCTTAATCACTTTGTACACTAATGAGATTTTCTAAAATTCATTAATCATATATTTAGCAGTATATTACACCTGTTTTTTTTATATATAATGCTAAAAAGAAAACAACATCTGACATGAACTGATAATAGTATCAGATATGGACATTAACTATTCCTCGGTTCCTATTGGTGTGAGAACTAGGAAATGAATCAGGAATTATATATTAGTGATTTGATATAAGTGGTTGAAGTTACAAGAGCACAAAATGAAAGGGATTTTTTTTTAAGGACCGTAATTTTAGGGGTGGCAAAAATAGAACTGTCATTTTTCGGGCTGATAAAAGTAGGACTGTAATTTTTTGAGCTGGCAAAAGTAGGACCGTAACTTTTAAAAGTAGCAAAAATAGGCTTGTAACTTTTAAAAATAGCAATTTAAGGCCAAATTAAGTCCAGATAAATAATAAAGTAAAAAATATATGGAATAATATTAAAAATCAAATTTTTTTTTATTTAAAGTTCGAAAATAAAAAGTAAAAAATAAAAAATTCGAAAAAATCAGGAAATCTAAAAAATCTGCAAAAAAATATGAAATTTTATTTTTTAAGAAAAAATTATCCGGAATAATAATATTAAAAATCAGATTTTTTATTTAAAATTTAAAAATAAAAAGTAAAAGTTCTGATTTTTAATATTATTATTTTCAGAATTTTCAGAATTTTCTTTTAAATTTTCCAGAATCGGAACTTTTATTTTATATTTTTCAGATTTATTTTTAATTTTTAGTTTTTATTTTTGAATTTTAAATAAAAGATCTGATTTTTAATATTATTATTCAAGATAATTTTTCTTAAAAAACAAAAGTTCCGATTTTTTGTCAGATTTTTTAAATTTTGCGGAATTTTCAGATTTTTTTTTCAAATTTCTTAAATTTTTCACAATTTTCAGAATTTTTTTTTACTTTTTTATTTATCCGGGCTTGATTTGGGCTTAAATTACTATTTTTAAAAGTTACAGGCCTATTTTCGCTACTTTTAAAAGTTACGGTCTTACTTTTGCCAGCCCGAAAAGTTACAGTCCTACTTTTGTCAGCCCGAAAAATTACAGTTCTACTTTTGCCACCCCCTAAAGTTACGGTCCTTAAAAAACAATTTTCTCCAAAATGAAAGGAATCAAATGTGAAAATTAGATTTCAAACTGAAGGATAATAAAGTAATTTTATAAATAAATTATCTCCATTTGAAATAAAATAAACTATTTATTAAATTAATCTTCTTAATATAATCTATAATTTTAGATTCTATTGCATACCTAAATATATAAAATAAAAATTACTATGAATTTAAAAAAGAAACAACAAGTCTGGACATAAGAAGCATTATATTCGTATAATAACAGTATGATATGTCTATATATAAGCAGTATACTCAATGAGTAAAAGCATTGCATTGTCGTGTCTATAATGCTTTTTGTGATTTATGTTATTTTGAATTACTTTTACTATGATTTACTCAATTTACTCATATGTTTTTTTAGTTTTTGGTGTTATTATGTGTTTAACATAATGTTACATTGAAATTATTAAAATGCTATTATGTGCCCAGAATACTCTCGACTTATTGCACTGTTATTGTATGTCCAACTACCGCGACTTTTAACTTATTGCACTGTTATTATGTGTCCAACATAGAACATAGTGCTGCATTGGACATATTACACTGTTTTTGTCGTGTTCAATAATGTACTGCAGCTTTAAATTTATTGTACTGCAATTATATATACATTTAGCATATTGCTGCATTGAATTTATTATACTGCTGTTATGGGTGATGCATGCTACTATTGTGAACTAGTTAATCTGCTAGGCATCATTACAAATATTATTATTTACTTTCAAACCATTTCTAACAATTTTCAGTGCGGTTATTCTCTGTGTGTAATGTATTGTTATTTTGTATTATGCATATAACACTTAGGTGATTCTACACTGCTTTGGATTTGTTTGATAATTAAATACTTAATTTACTTATTGATGTTCACCAAATTTTGGTGTTATAATGTGTTGAATGTACTGCTAGTTTAGACTTCATAATAATACATATTCTATTATTATAGTAATAGAGACTCCATATGTTTAATTTTAAATTCAAAATAATAGTTTTTGTTTAATATTTTAGGGATCCAATATGCATTTTTAATTATATATTTTTGTTAAAAATAGATTAAAACAAGCAAGATATTATATTTAAGACGAGGAGAATTTACTTGGGTGGGAAAAAATTACCCTCCCAAATCTTTAAAGCATCTCACGCGTCATTTAAATGCAATTAATCCCTTTTATCTCATCCGTCCACGTAGCTAATCTAATGATCAACAACATATCTTAGTCTGGCACCAAGACAAAGTTTATTATATATATATATATATATTATATACGTTACATGAACACGGTTAGGTGTTAATTTGAGTTGAAATAATGTGTCATGTTCTATAAAATGCAAATCTATGCATATGGCTGGAAAATACTACTCGACGGTGAAACATTAAGCATTGTTATTTTAAATAAGTTTAATGCATTTTTTATATTTATAATATTATTAGATACATCATTATATATATGTTTTGATATTGAACATAGGTCGAATTCATTATAATCAAACCTTAGAAATTTTCTTTTTCTTAATAATGAATTTCATTTCGTGTTTTGGCATACAGTATATGCTTTTTATAGTAGATCTGATCAACTTATTTATAAACGTATTCGTTTAATGAAATGAAAAAAAAAAAGCAAAAAACAGTGTGGGAACACAGGAAATAGTATACTAATAGAAATTTGGATTCAAGGAACGCCGATGATGAGTTGAGAATATTTGTTTTTTCCCTTCTTTTAGTGTGTGTGTGTGTCACTCGGTATATCTGGAACATGTAATCTGGAACTGACAGGGGCGGATCACAAGCCTTTCAACCGCGGGGGACGAAATTAATATCTTATATATTTTTAAAAATACAAAAGATACATCATCCAAAGTTATAAATAACAAAACTTTAAAACTAGACGTTAAATATAATAATACCAAACATCGCTCATCAAAGTGAAACCCGTCGATCATTCGCGGCCTTGAAATCTTCTATAATTTCATCCAAAGTAATCTTTTCAGCAAATTATCTTTCGATATACAAAACCAACGAGTCATTTAGAAACTCATCTTCTATTTTACTCCGTATCCTTATTTTCATCATTGCTGAAAATGATCTCTCGGTTGTCGCGGTAGAAACTGAGAAAGTAAGTAACAGACTAATTACTCGATAAATAAGATCAAAAGTGGTTTCTCTTCTAGTCCTCACCAACCATAGACATAATTCCTCGTTCTAATTCACTAAGATCAATATCATTACTATTCATTTGAGCTTTTCTGCAAGGGTTTTCAGAATCTAACACTAGGTGAAGGGGTATTATCATCTCGATTTGTTGTCTCTTCTGTATCTTGAGAAGAAGAACTAACATATTTTCTTTTAAAAAACCCATGAATGGTAGATTGAGTTTTCTTCATCTACTGATCTACATATCAAATAAAATTAATAATTTTATCACATTTTAAACCAATTGAACTATCAAAGTCTTAAAACAAACGAGTAAAGAGACAAAGAGTGAAAGAGTAGAGGACAAAACCGAATCGAATCAATCGATGGCCGTCTTCTTTTTGCTGGTCCCCTGGAGGCTTCAAATCCTTCGATCTTAAGCTGGAAGCCTGGAATGGAGTCGGACTCACGGAGAATCGATGGCCGCTTTCTGTGCTGGTGCGATTGCGAAGCCGAATCGATGGAGTTTTGCTCGCTACAGTCAGAACTTTGAAGAAGGTCGACGAGCGACGAATGGATTCTCACTTCCGGAAGAAGGATGATGTGTTGTGGGCTTTAGGGGTAATATTAGTGTTGTGGATTTTACTCTTTAGGTAATATATCTATTAATTATTTGCAAAAAAAGCCCAGGGGCCTTGGCCCCTAAAGGCCCCTAGAGGGCTCCGCCCCTGGGAACTGATGACGATCAAAACTCGGATCGAGTTGGCCAAGTTCTATTCGAGCTCCTGAGCTCGCGAACGGCTCGCGAGCATTTAAATAGTATATATATTTTTATTTTATATATGTATAGATATCCTTAATAATAAAATTAATTACTAATAATAATTATTATAATTATTTATTAACAATAACTATATTCATTAAATAAATAATTACTTTATAAATTTCTTAACTAAAAATAAAAGTTAAAAAACAAACAAATGCCCGCGTGCCGCTCGTGAATGCTGCTCGAGCCAATCTCGAGCTCGAATTTTGCTGCTCGTTCGAACTCGAGCTCGAGTTCGAGCTCAAGTGGACACTGACAAGCCACGCTCGTTAAGATCAAAACTCGATTTGGCTCGGTTATTTGCAGGCCCAGGCGTAGCTGAGAATTTAATGGCTCGATAGCAAAATTTCAACCGGGCCATTCAGTCAATTTTAGAAAAATATGCAAAATATTTTGGACAAAATATTTTTATATAAACTCTTATCCTAATCCTAAAAATCAATTGACACCAATTTTAACATGCATATAGATTTTAAAATTGACGAAAATAATAACTGATGAATGAGACTGTTAAAATTCAAACCTGTTTCTAGAAGCAAGACTACTCTTCAGGTTCAATAATGGCTGCATGCTTGTAGAATTCAAACTCAATTTTGGCAAGCTAGTCAATAGTCTACAATGGAGGCTCTATTATTAAATATATGGTGATGTAAGGGATTAGATCAGCTTGTTTTGTGCAGCCTATAAATAAGGCCTTTCGGTTAGGTTGTAAAACACACAGAAAAGAGAAAAAGAAAAAGAGATTTGAGAGAGAAAGAAAAAGGCTGTAGCCTTGTGTCAAAAAAAAAAAAAAAACACATCCTTGTTTAAGAAAAAGAAAGCTGTAGCTTTGTGTTTGTGAGAAATATATAAGTGTTGTATATTCTCTGTATCAATATTTATTATAAATATATATTGTGTGTTTATTTCATATCAAGTTGAAATATCAAGGTGTAAGCCCGCTACGTTTCCAACAAGTGGTATCGGAGCCAAGGTTCCGTTCGTGAAAAAAATGGCGAATATGATGCAACCACAAATTCCGAAATTGACGAGTACAAATTATGGAAATTGGAGTATCCAAATGAAGGTGTTACTCGGTTCCTACGATAATTGGGATATTATCGAAAACGGGTATGACGAACCCGTAGATGCAACTGCAGAAGCAACACTTTCGAACGCCGAGAAGACGACGTTAAAAGAATCCCGGAAAAAAGATAAAAAAGCGTTGTTTACTATTTTTCAAGGTGTTGACGAATCAACTTTTGAAAAAATTTCGGAAGCAAAAACAGCAAAAGATGCGTGGGAGATTTTGCAAAAATCATTCCAAGGTGTCGAGAAAGTCAAAAGGGTGCGGCTCCAAGTACTCCGTGGTGAGTTTGAAAATATCAAAATGAAAAGTTCAGAAAATATCGGTGAATATGTTACGCGTTTGAAAACGGTAACAAATGAGATGAAAAGAAACGGCGAAAGTCTCGATGATGTTCGGGTCATGGAAAAACTTCTTCGCTCGTTGGTAAGAAAATTTGACTATGTTGTTACGTCGATCGAAGAGTCAAAAGATTTGTCCACAATTTCTATTGATGAGCTCGTGGGTTCACTACAAGCACATGAGCAACGGATGAATCAGTACGATGATACAAGCCATTTAGAAAAAGCGTTGCAAAGCAAGGCGACTATTGATGACATCCAGCAGTAGTAATTATGTACGTGGAAGAGGTGGCTATAGAGGTGGCTACCGAGGTGGACGAGGACGAGGAAGACAATCTTTCAACAGACCATAAAAATGAAGGCTATCGGCCATCCGGTCGTGGTCAAAATTTCAGAGGCCGAGGAAGAGGCGATTTCAACAACGAGGTGACAAGTCTCATTTTCAATGTTATAATTGCAACAAGTATGGCCATTTCGATTCACGAGTGTAGAGCTCCAAAGGCGGAAGAAAAGAATCACTTTCTTTGCCGCAAAGAAGACGAGGATGTGGGGACCGCCGTATTCCTCACATACAAAGAAAATGAAGAAGGCAAGAAAAATACAGTATCTTGACTCGGGCGCGATAATCACATGTCCGGCCAAAAGAGCTATTTACGAGATAGACGATACCGTCTACGGAGAAGTTACTTTTGGTGACTCGTCAAAGGCTCCAATCAAAGGGAAAGGTATTATTATGATCATCTCAAAGAATGGCGATAAAAAGTATATCAATGATGTCTATTATATACCTGCTTTGAAAAGTAATATTATCAGCCTTGGTCAACTTGTGGAGAAAGGATATGACATACGAATGAGGGACAACTCTCTCGTACTCAAATCGAGCTCAGAATTGATTGCTAATGTGAAGATGACAAAGAACCGTCTTTTTATACTTGATATGCAGACAGAGGTGCACAAATGCTTAAAGTCCGTCATTAAAAATGACTCATGGTTATGGCATTTAAGATTTGGTCATCTTGGATTTACTGGCCTGAAATTATTATCAAAAACAAAGATGGTGAACGGCTTGCCGAAATCAACGAACCAAATCAATTATGTGAAGCATGTATCAAAGGAAAGCAACACAGCAGAGTTTTCCTGTTGGAAAGTCATGGAGAGCTAGGAGGCCATTGGAGATTGTTCACACCGACATAGCCGGTCCGTTTGATATCGCATCACTTGGCGAGAACAGTACTACCTAACTTTTATTGATGATTTTAGCGAAAGAGTTGGGTATACATTCTTAAAGAAAAGGCAGAGGCTCTTGATAAATTCAAGGAGTTCAAAGCAATGGCGGAAAAACAAAGTGGTCGTGCTTGAAGATACTCGGATCGGACAGAGGAGGCGAGTATACTTCAAATTTGTTCAATGATTTCGCATAGCACATGGAATCAATCACCGATTGTGACATCATATACTCCACAACAAAGCGGCGTTCTTTGAAAGAAAGAATCGTACAATTCTTGATATGGCAAGAAGTATGGTGAAGGGAAAGCACATGCCAAGAAGTTTTGGTGAAGCCGTGCTATGTCTTTGTTTATTTGCTAAATCGTTGTCCAACAAAGAGTGTCGATTCAAAACACCAAATGAAGCATGGAGTGGTAGCAAACCGCGATTGGACATCTCGGAATTTTGGATGCATTGCATATGCTCATGTTCCCGATCAAAAGAGAAAGAAGCTAGATGACAAAGGTGAAAAGTGTATCTTCATCGGATATGACAAAAGCGGCAAGGCCTACGGACTCTATAATCCATTGACAAAGAAGGTAATCATTTCACGAGATGTTGAATTTGATGAAACAGACATGGAGATGGAGCGCGGAAGAAAGAAAAGTTGCGGGTTTATTTTTTGAAGAAGACGATGGTGATGACTCAAATAATGAAGGTGGTGAAAACGATGATCCAACTCCTCCACCAAGTCCAAATCAACAAACTCCTGCATCGACACCATCGACGCCAGAAGCAACAATTCGGGGAGCACCAAGAAAATGCGGAGTCTAGATGATATCTACGATGCAACAAGTCCAAGATAAACAACATTTGATTATTCATTATTTTGTTTGATGGCCGAGTGTGATCCAGTAACATTTGAGGAAGCTTCAAGAAGATAAGTGGAATAAAGCCATGGATGAAGAAATCGGTGCAATCAAGAAGAATGATACTTGGGAGCTCACAGATCTTCCTGACGGACACAAATCAATTGGTGTCAAATGGGTCTACAAGACAAAGACCAATCAAGACGGAGAAGTGGAGAAATACAAGGCAAGGCTAGTTGCTAAAGGCTACAAGCAGAGATACGGAATTGACTATGATGAGGTATTTGCTCCGGTTGCAAGAGTTGATACTATACGACTTCTTACAGAATTGCGGCACAGAATCGGTGGAATATTTATCGATGGATGTCAAGTCGGCATTCCTAAATGGTTATCTCGAAGAAGAAGTCTATATTGACCAACCACCTGGATATGTCCAAAGAGGCCAGAAGATAAAGTCTACAAATTGAAGAAAGCTTTGTATGGGTTGAAGCAAGCTCAGAGAGCTTGGAACACAAGGGTTGATGAGTATTTTCGGAAGAATGGTTTTGTGAAAAGTCCATACGAGCATGCACTCTACACAAAAACAAATTCAGGGGAGATATCATGATAGTATGCTTGTACGTGGATGATATGATTTTCACCGGCAACAACCCTCGTATGTTCGATGATTTTAAGAAAGTTATGACTAACGAATTTGAGATGACAGATATTGGTCAAATGTCTTACTTTCTTGGAGTCGAGGTGAAGCAAAGCAAAGATGGGATCTTTATGTCACGTAAAAATATGCGGAGCGATTTTAAAGAAATTGAGAATGGAAGAATGCAATGGGGTGAGCACACCGGCAGACACTAGCATAAAGGCGAGAGTTGACTCAGCAGAGTCGGTAAATCCGACATTATTCAAAAGTTTGGTTGGAAGTTTGAGGTACCTAACTTTCACTCGTCCCGATATTATGTACGCATTGGGTAGTTAGTAGGTACATGGAGAAGCCGAAGCAAGATCACTTCATGGCAGCTAAACGAATTTTGAGATACATTAAAGGTACACTTGATCATGGTTTATTTTACACGCACTCTCAAGATTCAAAATTAGTTGGCTACTCAGACAGTGATTATGGTGGAGATTTGGATGACGGGAAAAGCACTTGGGATATGCTTTTCATATCGGTTCGCGATATTTTCATGGGCATCGAAGAAGCAACAAACAGTTGCTCTCTCAACATGTGAGGCGTAATACATCGCAGCAGCGGCGTGCGCATGTCAAGCTATGTGGCTAGGCTACATATTGAGCGAGTTAAATCTTGCAAAGGAAGATCCGATTACCATTTACGTAGATAATAAATCCGCTATTTCACTCGCGAAAAATCCAGTGTCACACAAATAAGCAAGCACATCAACATAAAATATCATTTTATTCGAGAACAGTGAACAACAAAATTGTAGAACTGCTTTGCAAAACCGAAGACAACCTAGCGGATATATTTACGAAGCCATTGAAGCGGATGTGTTTCATAAGATGAAAGAAAAGCTCGGAATGGAAAATCGGGTTTGAGGAGTGTTAAAATTCAAACCTGTTTCTAGAAGCAAGACTACTCTTGAGTTGATAATGGCTGCATGCTTGTAGAATTCAAACTCAATTTTGGCAAGCTAGTCAATAGTCTACAATGGAGGCTCTATTATTAAATATATGGTGATGTAAGGGATTAGATCAGCTTGTTTTGTGCAGCCTATAAATAAGGCCTTTCGGTTAGGTTGTAAAACACACAGAAAAGAGAAAAAGAAAAAGAGATTTGAGAGAGAAAGAAAAAGGCTGTAGCCTTGTGTCAAAAAAAAAAAAAAAAACACATCCTTGTTTAAGAAAAAGAAAGGCTAGGCTTTGTGTTTGTGAGAAATATATAAGTGTTGTATATTCTCTGTATCAATATTTATTATAAATATATATTGTGTGTTTATTTCATATCAAGTTGAAATATCAAGGTGTAAGCCCGCTACGTTTCCAACAGAGACCAATTAATAACCTTGAACGCCCACAAAACATGGATTTTGTTGATGTCGAAAATTGTGTTCCATTTTTTAATTAAATATAATATATAATTAAAATGGAAAGAGGTAAGTTTTTTATTTTATTTTTCAATTTTAATATACATTTTTTTTGGATGTCCACATAAGATATACTACAGTTTATCTTGATGATGGGGCCAAGTTTTCATGTGTAGAGATAACTCGATGAGGATGAGAATGGAAAAGGAGGTGAGAAGAACAGACAGGTGCGTATGACAATCTTCTATTCCACAAAAGCACGTAAGTATTCCGCTTTAATGTGCATTGATGCTCACGTCCCTCTAATTTTTATCTGACCGTAACATTATTATAGTTTTAATTAAATTAAACATATGTAAGCTGGCTGTATTAATACATTTGAACCCTTAAACTCGCACACTAGTTTTCTAATTATGCTACAGAATTTCATTTTCTGATTAATTACTCATTACTCAACTCATATGGTAAAATTATATAATGTGACCTAACTTTTTGAATAATTTAACACGACATAATCAAGAAATTTATACTCCCACCGACTGCCAAAAGTGTGTACAGTTCGACACAATACCTTCAACACAATAAAGTTAAGCCCCAAAATAAGAATACCTTCAACTCTGTATTCTCGCGAAAAATTAAGCCCCAAAACAGCACAACACAATAAAGTTTGCTTGAAAAAAATAAGTTTGTTGGAGCTGGCAGTTGATAGTTAATGAAATAATAAATTAGTTGGCAATGATTAAGATAGATGGTTAAAATACAAATACTCTATAATATAGCTAAAAAAATATAAACAAAATAATAAGACATATTAATCAATAATACTTGTAAATTTTAAAATATAATAGTGGAACATTAATAGAATACACTTATTGGGTTGGATAAGCTACGTTTATGAGACTCTATTCTTTTGAGTTGAATTTTGCTGAATTATATTGAACTGAACTGAACTAAATTTTGTTGAATCAGAATGAACTGAACTGAACTTAATTGTGCTGAACTGAACTGAATTAAACTGAACCAAACTGATCTGAATAATAATAAAATAACTAGTACTATTTATATTAGATAACAAATATATATAACCAAAATAATAATAATAACAATAATAATAAATAATAATGATAACAATAATTATAATAATAACAATGATAATAATAATAATAATTATTGTATATAATATTATAGATATTAATATAAGATATAATATCATATAATAATAAATACAACAACAAATAGAATATTTATATTACAATAATAATAATAATCATTATAGTAAAAACTATACATAATACTATTGATAATATTGATCCGATATCAATAATAATAACTTAAATTATTAAAAATACTATAAATTATATATAACACTATAATATTGATATTATTAATAACACTAATTAATTATAAAATTTGATAATTATATATAAACCAATAAATTATTATTATTTATATTATAACAACAACGACAATAATAATAATAATAAAAAAATTAAGATTAATAATAACTATATATAATTTTATTGATAATATTAATTAATATCGATAATACTCCTAGTAACTAATTGTGTTAGAAAACAATATATACAACAATAATTATTTTTATATTAAATAAATAAATATAATAATTACTAAATATAATATTATTAATAATATAGTAATAATAAATAGTAGTAGTAATTAATATTATCGATTTTGAAGTTGAACTGGAATGAACTGAACTGAAGTGAATTGTGCTGAACTGAACTGAAAGTGTTGGGAAATTGGCACCCACTTAGAATGGTGGAAGTTAGAGTTATCAAACTCTTTTGCGTTGCGGAAGAGTAATTAACTTGCGGAAGATAAACAACACAAGATTTATAGAGGTTCGGCCAAACGTGCCTACGTTCTCTCGACGTATCTTTTTCTTTAGGCTTATGATCAACCTATGCGCCTCGTGTTCTTTCGGTCTGAGGGATAACGTTACAATCCCGTCTTGTATCGGTCCGAGATAAACCGTTACACTCTTGTCTTTATGTCGGTCCAAGATAAATCGTTTTCCTTTTCTATTGGACAAGGAAGCAACCTATCTAGATTTCTATTGGTACTAGACAAACCTCACTTGGATTTAGATATGATTCTAATAATACCGGATCAACGACCCTAATAACACCGAACCAATCTACAATCCGTATCTTTCCTCTCGTGTATGGTTTTCGTGTATAAACACTCAAACACTTATCGATTAAGCACAATTACAACAACGATAGTGTATACTATGATCTCAAACCTATATATGATTATCTCAGAGTTGTTATGTTGAATGATACCAAATGACTTGGTATTTATAGGTGTTGCTACCCAAAATATTATCCGGAGATAGATATTGCTGGAATGAGGGGATAACAAACAAAGTGCGAGAACACTTCCGTAGAGAAGGTAAATAACACAAGATTTGCCGGGGTTGTTAGTCCCGGGCTTGAATGCTCTCGCGAGATGTTATTAATACGAGTATTAATGTTAGAATACTATTACAATGAGTGTAAAGATTCTAGTTATCTTAGCTAGCGAGCGTGTAGATTGCCGGAAGAACCAGATATGATGCTCTGTGAGTTCTTGTAACAACGTTGATGAGCTGTGACGTCCGTCAGAAATCGAAAGTCTCTCACGGCGTGCAGTAGCTGTATGTTGGAGTTCCCAGACTTGTGAGTTTCGTTGAATCTGTACTGCAGGGAGTTCTTGTCTCTATCGACCGTCTTCTGGATGAAAGGAGCTGAGAGAGATCCTGAGATAGATCCAAGAGAGGAAACCGAGAGCCTGAAGGAATGTATGCATTTGTATGTATTTCCGTGAGTGAAGTTGGAACTAATTTCGAACTGATTGGAGTGAATTCCGAACCTTTTTCCAGTAGCTGGAAGTTCTCTATATATAGGACTGAGGCAGGCTGTGCGATCGCCTTTGCTGTATTATAATAAGCGGGCGATCGTCTTTTAGCACATGGGTTGGTCCCCTTAAAGTCCGCAGGAGTTGCTAGCAGCCAGCTGTGCGGTCCAATGAGAAGTCTGCACACGTCTGAGTCGCTATCACGGGCGGTCCCACCTTGTACCTTTCAGCGGGTTTGTCGGTAGGTGAGTAGGTGGTGACAGGCTGTGGTCAACGATTCATGTTATGCGGCGCCTTTCGCGGATCTGCACATGGGCGCTGCTTTGAGATCCAGTCTTCGTAGACTTTGACAGACGAAGGTCTTCATCGTGGCATAGGACGATCGTCCTCAGTCGAGCACCAAAGTCGACCGATAGGTGCCAAAGGCGATCGCCCTGAAATTCGATCGCTAGATACTTGAAGGTGGACTCTTATCTCTATTTAGGAGATTTCGCTGTAGCTTGATTGGTTGTGGACTCGGTCGCTCGACACTTACTCCGATTGCCGCCGAGGCGGACAAATCGCCGCACAACAATTGCCCCCCAGCTCGCTCCGATGTTGGAAACGCGGGGTGAGGTGGTTCTATTGGCGATTGCTGAATTATGACGAGTGACTCTGCATTTTACGGAACTGACGATCGTCTTTGAGCGGATCAGTTTGCAATTGGACGACCTGGTCGGTCGCTGAAATGAGCGGGAAACGATAATGGATGCGGAAAAGTCTCCGGGGCACGTGTTGGGTTCCTGTTGGGGGATACCGACGGTTATCTGTGACTCCTCGTCTGGCGTGCCCTCGAAACGATGCATCGCGGGTTTCAAGGGAGTCATTCAATAGCGACGGTTGCACTTCGGCCCCTGATATTCCCCATAATTGCATAGAAGTCCCTGCTTTCTCCTATAAAAGGGGGCCGGGTTGCAGGGTTAAGACCCTTATGCGCTTTTATCGGAGAAAGAAGACTTTTGCTGATGATTTTTCTAGAGATTTTGACTGCTGATCGTTGATCGACTCGATCCTTGGTAAGAAAAGACACTCCTTTTCTCCTCTTCTTATTTCGAGAATGTTTGGAACATCTTCTTCACACGGAGTGGGCACCACCTCCGCCGCCGGGGCATCGACTAACCGGGGAGGATCCTCTGCAGATTTCCATCTGGAGACGGCCGCCGAGGCTATCCGGGCCGGTATTGACCCTGTGGAGGTCGAGGCGTTGTTCAATGAAGCCAACGTCGCCAAGGAGGCGACGTTTGAGCGGAGACACTCGCAGATGGAGAGAGATTCGGCGGTTAGGGCCTACTGGGAGCAGCACAGTGCTTTTGGCCAGGCCTATCTGGCTTTCGCTGAAATCATGGAGAGGTTGGCTGGTCCGCCTCCTAAGTTCAATTACCGGGAGTACTCGATCGCTTATCCTTATCAACCTCCTAGACGATCGCTGTTTCGGGCTGCGCAGCGATTTCTATGGTCCCTTGGCCAGATAAGGAGCTCGGCGACCAGGAAAGACCTGGCCGTCTGGAGGACGAGGTTCCATGTCCCTTCAGATGTAGATCTATTTGTGCCGGCCGAGAATGAGCGAGCCGATCAGCCTCCGGGGGGCATGGTCGCCGTGAATGAAGCAATCATAGAGGCTGGGCTGTGGTTTCCTTTGTCTTCTTCTGTCTCCCATCTGCTGGCTGCTTGGAACGTTGCGCCACTCCAGTTGACGCTGAATGCCTGGCTCCATATCATTTGCACTCTCACTTTGTTTGGCGGTCACCGACTGTGCCGCTTTCCTTCGCCGTTGGAGATGAACCACATGTTCAAGCTGACGGCTCAGAAAGGGTCGGTCGGAGGCTATCATATTCAAGGCCGATCCGGTCAGGTGATCCTCGGAGTCCCGAATAAGGTGCGGGGCGACCCGGCGAAGTGGTTCTGGGTCGGCGGTTCATGGAAGGCATTGGCGAGCCACAATCCTATGGACGAGTTGAATATTCCAACTGGCTTTCGGGAGAGGAATCCGGGTAAGGGTTCTGATTCTCCCTTTGTTCGGATATGTTATGAACTGGTCTAATTTGGTTTTCCTTTTGCAGGTTTCCATATTCCGACGATCGACGAGCTTTCTTTCGACTTTTTGGTCGTCTGGAAGCGGATACGAAGTTTGCCGGACAATGACCTAGACGCTTGCCGGATCAACAAGGAGAGCCGTTGGCTGTCAGCTCGGCTATTCAGCTTTCCACGTCACCTCTCAGTCTTAGGTATGAGTTTCCGCGATCTCCAATTGCTTGGCGATCGTCCTGCTTGGAGAGGGTGTCTGACCGTGGTTTGATTGTTCTTTAATGCATAAATCCGCTTTCCTCGCTTCTTGGAGCCCCCACCGGAGATAGCTATGTCGAACCCTGGAGTTTTGGGCCGCCTTCGCCAGAAGAAGTTATCTCGATCTCCTCCTGTGGCGTTACCTCTTATTCCGGAGATGGGGCCTCGCGTAGAGCCGATCGTGGCCGAGGAGGAAGTTAGGGAGGAGGGGCTCTGGACAAACCGCAAATGGCAGAGGTCGGGAGAAACTCCAGTTTCTGCCCCAGCCAGCGAGGTGCCGATCGCCGCGCCTCCGATCACCGTTGTTCCTCCGACGAATGAGCCTACGCCCTCTGCAACTTTCCTGCGGGAGATGGCGATCGCTGAGGCTGAGACCCCTCGCGGGAGACCATACTTCGGTCGCAATCCTGAGAGAGCCGAGAGGTAGACTTTGCTTGCTGAGCTGAATTTTGTCATTCGCGTATGAGATGTGCTAACTTTTGTTGATTTGATGCAGGATCCGTAGCACTAACCCATCCTGCCCGCCGATGGTGCTGGATTTCTTAGCGAGCCGATCTCCTCGCCAGGCCTGTGATATCCCGTTATACGTCAATCGGGTCGTTTCTGTTCTGCCGAAGGCCTGGACGATGGACTTAGATGCGATCGCTCGCCAGCAATCCAGGAATACAATGCAGGCTGCTTTCGCTCTCTCTATCCAGGCGGCGACGATGGCTGCCCAGGCTGTGCAGGAGTTCGAGGGGCGTCCTTCCACTACTCGCCTGTAGGCAGATCTCGAGGCGGCTCGGAAAGAAAATGCCGAGTTCGCTGACAGGATCGTGGCAATGGAGAAGGACTCCCTGGATGCAGCTAAGCGGGCGAGTCATGAACTTGAGCTGGCGAGACGTGATGCCGAACAAGCCCGGGTGATGGTTGACCGATTTCGGGACCGGATGACAGATGCCATATGGTCGCAGACGGCCGCTGAGAAGGAGGCCGATCAACTGAAGGTGACTGTTGCTCGGCTGATTAGCGAGCTGGAGGCGTCGAGGGGAGAGACGGCTGCAAGGGAGGCCGAGCTCCAGGGTGCGCAACAGGCGGCTGCCGAGTTGAAAGGGAAACTGGAGACGACCGAGGCCAATCTCTTTCTCAACATGGAGTTTGTTAGTGAGTTTGCCTATTATATGGCGCTCACTGACTCGCTCTGAGCCGCTAAGAAAGGAGGACTGGAGGTCGGCCCTCTAGCCAAAAATTTCAAGGCGTATGTGTTGGAGCACCCTCTTCATCCTGACTTCTCCGTGCCGATCTTAGATCTCGCGGGCATCGGCGTGGACTTGAGCTCGTATCCGACTCCGGCGAACCTTGTTCATCCCGACGCTCCGGAGGACGGGGAGGCTGCCCCGGAAGCTGGCGAAGGGTCGCGGCCAAGCCATAGGTTGAAGGCGAAGGCCAGGCAGGGGCCTGAGGCTCTTCGTTCTTTATTGCTTTAGCTCTTTTTGCCTTGTAATTTTGTAGATTTCTCTTTGTAGTACTTAGTCCTTCGGGCGAGCGTGTATGTACTTCTGAAACTTCAAGTAATGAGATGAATATTTGATTCTCCGAGTTTTTACTTGAATGATTACTTTTCTGAGTTTTTGCTTGACTTTGTACAAATGTGTGAGGAGAGATTGTTGCGTGTATAGGTCTAAGTGAATTGATAAACTCATATAGATAACTTTTACAACAAATTCGATCGCTGCACGAACATCTGAATAAATTCCGATCTCCGTATGTAATTGAATAGGGACGATTGTCGTATAAATAGCTCCGCACTCTTCCCCCTTGTTTTTGTTCACTTAGTGAAAGTAAGGGGACGAAAATAAATCGTTGAGTGAGCGGTCTTCAAATTTGTCGAATCCTCGAAAGGCCGTCCATCTTGGTCTTGAGGAGCCGTGCACGATCGCGGAGTTCGATGGACCAACCTCCACGACCGTGTCTTATGCACGAGCGACATTCCGTCTGATGGCTAAGTTCTCGTGACTCACTTAATTAGTAGGGTCCTCCGAAGGCTGCGCCTCGCCTCATATTTAAACGAAGGGCGTGCGGTCTTGGTCTGGAAGATTCCTTGCGCGGGGCATCGTCGGATTAATCAACTCCACTTCCGTGGCTTGTTAGCTCTGCTTCCACCTCAGGCCGCCATTAAGATGGCGACCCTCGACTGTGTACGTTGAGACGGGGGGAGGGTCACGTCGCATTGCCCGGAAAGGACCCACCACGTTAAGTGATGGGCCTCCGAGGGCGGGCGAACACATCCACAGATTAGTTTTGGAGGGCCCTCAGAATACGCCGGCCTCGTATTTAAATGAATGGCGGGCGATCGTGGCCCAAAGGGACCTTGCACGTCAAAACTCTTACGCGCTTCATCTGGAGAAAGAAGGACTTTGCTGAAGAACGCTTCTGAGAGATTCGACTGCCGATCGTCGATCAATTTCATCTTTGGGTAAGAAAAAATCCTTTTCTCCTTTCTTTCTTTGAGAATGGATGGAACGTCATCATCACATGGAGTAGGTAGTTCGCCACGGGACATCGTTGTCAGGAGGACCTTCTTGACTTCCACTGAGACGTCACGAGGCTATTCGGGCCGGAATTGCCCCTGCTGAAATCGAGGCTTTATTTAATGAAGCCGACTTCGCTAAGGAAGCGCCTGCTGAAGACAGACGATCGCAGATAGAGAGAGATCTGGCGATTAGGGCCTACTGGGAGCAGCATAGCGCTTTCGGCTGGGCCTATCTGGCTTTTGCTGATATTATGGAGAAGTTGGCCGGTCCGTCTCTGAGATTCGATTTCCGGGGTTACTCGGTCGCCTACCCTTATCAGTTTGCCAAACGGTCGCAGTTCCGAGCTGCGCAACGATCTCTGTGGTCGCTTGGCCAAATCAGGAGTTCGGCGACCAGGAAAGACCTGGCCGTCTGGAGGACGAGGTTCCATGTTCCTTCAGATGTGGATATACTCGCGCCGGCGGAGAATGAGCGAGCCGATCAGCCTCCGATGGGTATGGTCGCCGTGAATGAGGCGATTATGGAGGCCGGGCTGCGCTTCCCTCTATCTTTTGCTGTCTCCCACCTGCTGGCCGCTTGGAACGTGGCGCCACTTCAGCTGACGCCGAACGCTTGGCTCCAGATAATCTGCACTCTCACTCTGTTTGGCGGTCACCGCCTGTACCGCCTCCCTTCGCCGTCAGAGATGAACCACTTGTTCAAGCTGACGGCTCAGAAAGGGTCGGTCAGAGGTTACCATATTCAGGGCCGATCTGGTCGGGTAATCCTCGGAGTCCCGAATAAGGCGCGGGGTGATCCGACGAAGTGGTTCTGGGTCACCGGCGCGTGGAGGGCTTCTGCGAGCGACAATCCTTCGGGCGAGCTGGAGATCCCTACTGAGTTTCGGGAAAGGAATCCCGGTAAGGGTTTAGACTCTCCCTTCGTTCGGATGTGTTTTGAACTGATCTAATTTGATTTCGACTTTGCAGGTTTTCACATTCCGGCGGTCGAGGAGCTGCCCTTTGATTTCCTGGTTGTCTGGGAGCGGATACGGAGCTTGTCGGACGACGACCTTGATGCTAGCCGGATCAATAAGGAGAGTCGTTGGTTGTCGGCTCGGCTATTCCGTTTCCCGAGACATCTCTCGGTACCAGGTATGAGTTTCTGCGATCTTCACTTTCTAGGCGATCGCCTTACTTGAGGAAAATATCTAACTGTTGATCGATCGTCTTAACTGTAGAGTTCGCTTTCCTCGCTTTTTGGAGCCCCCACCGGAGATTGCCATGTCGAATCCTGGAGTTCTGGGCCGTCTCCGCCACAAGAAGTCGTCTCGGGCCCCACCTGTTGCGCTGCCAATTGTTCCGGAGGTGGAGCCTCGCGTGGAGCCGATCGTGGCTGAGGAGGGAGTTCCGGAGGAGGGGCTTCGAACGAATCGCAAAAGGCCGAGGCCGGAAGAAACTCCGGTTTCTGCCCCTGCCAATGAGATGCCGATCGCCGCACCTCCGATCACCGTTCTTTCTCCGGAGAATGAGCCGCCCTCTGCGGCTTTTTTGCGAGAGATGGCGATCGCTGACGCTGAGACTCCTCGAGGGAAACCGTACTTCGGTCGCGACCTCGAGAGGGCTGAGAGGTAGATTGCATTTTAGGGTTGAAACTTGCATTTGCGTAGGAGTTGTGTTAACTTTGTTGTTTTGATGTAGGATCCGTCGCACAGATCCATCTTGCCCACCGATGGTGTTGGATTTCTTAGCGAGCCGATCTCCTCGCCATTCCTGTGACATCCCGCAATACGTCAGCAAGGCCGCTTCTGCTCTACCGAAGGCCTGGATGACCGATCTAGATGCGATCGCTCGTCAGCGATCGGGGAGTACGATGCAGGCTGTTCTCGCCCTTTCTCTCCAGACGGCGACCATGGTACGCCAGCATGCGGGGAGTTTGAGGGGCGACCTTCCACTATTCGCCTGCAGGCTGATCTCGAGGCGGCTCGGAAAGAGAATGCCGAGTTCGCCGACAAGATCGCGGCAATGGAGAAGGACTCTTTGGAGGCAGCCAAGCGGGCGAGCCAAGAGCTTGAGCTGGCGAGGAAGGAAGCCGAGATGTCTCGTTTGGCGGTCGACCGATTCCGGGACAGGATGATGAATGTCGTCCGGGCGTAGAAGGTTGCTGAGGAGGAGGCCGATCGTCAGAAGGTGACGATCGCTCGGTTGACTAGCGAGCTGGCGGAGTCGAGGGAGAAGATAGCTGCGAGGGAGGTCGAGCTCCAAGGGTCGCAAAAGGCGATGGCGGAGCTGAAAGGGGAGGTAGAGGCGACCAAGGCCAATCCCTTCCTTAACTTGGAGTTTGTCAGCGAGTTTGCCTATTATATGGCGTTCGCTGACTCGATCCGGGCTGCCAAGAAGGGAGGGCTGGAGGTCGGCCCTCTTGCCGAGAATTTCAAGGCGTATGCGCTGGAGCATCCTCTCCATCCTGCTTTCTCCTTGTTGATTTTGGATCTCTCGGAGTTTGGCGTGGATCTGAGCTGGTATCCGACTCCGGCGAACCTCGTTCATCCTGACGATCCGGAGGATGGGGAGGCCGCTCCGAAAACTGGGGAAGTGTCGCAGGTCAAGCCGGCGGCTGAAGGCGAAGTCCAGGCGAGGGCCTGAGGCTCTTCGCTCTTGCTTGCTTGTTTTAGCTTTTTGTCTCGTAGTTTTGTAGTTTTCTCTTTGTAGCATTTTGGTCTTCGGGCGACCATGTATTTTGATCCTTCAAGCAATGAAATGAATGTTTGATTTTCTGACTTATCACTTGAATGATTGCTATTTTTGAGTCTTTGTTTGACTTTGTACAAATGTGTGAGGAGAGGTCGTTGCGAGGGTAGTTCCAAATGAATTGATAAACTCATAAAGATAACTTTTACAACAAATTCGATCACTGCACAATATCTGAGAAATGACGACCTCCGTATGTGGTTGAATAGGGACGATCGTCGTATAGGTAGTCCGCACTCTTCCCCCTTGTTTTTATTCACTTAGTGAAAGTAAGGGGATGAAAATAATTCGTTGAGTGAGCGGTCTTCAACTTTGTCGAATCCTCGAGGACGGTCGTCCGTCTTGAGGAACCGTGCACGATCGCGGAGTTCGATGGACCGACTCCCTGATCATGTCTTGTGCGTGAACGACATTGTCTGTCTCGTGACTCATTTTATTGTGAGGGTCCTCTGTTAGGCTGCGCCTCGCCTCGTATTTAAACGAAGGACGTACGGTCTTGGTCTAGAGGAGTCCTTGCGCGGGGCAGCGTCGGATGATTCAACTCCACGCCCGCAGCTTGTTAGCTCCGCTTCCACCTCGGGTCGCCATGACGATGGCGACCCTCGACGGTGTACGTTGAGATGGGGGTAGTGACGCATCGCATTGTCCGGGTTCACCACGTTAAATGATGAACCTTTGAGGGCGGGCGATCGTGGCCACTGATTAATTTTGGAGGGCCCCTCAGACTACGCCGGCCTCGTATTTAAACGAAGGGCGAGCGATCTTGGCCCAAAGGGACCTTGCATGGCCTAAGCAGTTGGTTCCATCGACCACCAGGACCATGGCTGCACTCTTCTACCTTGGATCGTCATGTAGATGCCGACCTTCGACGGTGTACGTTGTGCGGGGGAGGCGATCTCGTGCCTTAGTCCATCATGTTAGATAGTGAACTGTAGATGGCGAGCGAGTCCTCCAGTTTCTTAAATAAGGAGGGAGATCGGGGAGACTTCCGAGGTTCCATTCTCTTGATTGAAGCATGTAGAGACGGTCGCCGAGGTTGATCTAGGGGTCGGCTCGTATGAGCTTCCCTAACCTGTTTGTGTTCGACTCGGACGATCGTGTATAGAGATTGGTAGGGGCTTCGGCTAAGCCAATAAGCTGTCCAACTTGCCCTCCTCGAACAACCTCCAGAGCTGTTTGAGGAGGTCGCGACATTGGTTGGTGCTGTGGCCGGGACTCTTATGGTAGGCACAATATTGATTGTTGTCCAGGTGACCGTGGTCCCTTATCGACTTTGGCTTGTTTAGCGGTTCGTGCCCCTTGATGGCATAGAAAATGTGGGCCGGAGTTCGGTTGAACGTATGGAGGAGATGGGCTTCCATGTCCTCGAAGGCCTTGAGATCTCTGGGTGGCTTGGCGATCGCCTTCTTTGTTTTGGCGATCGCCTTCTCTGTTTTGGCGATCGCCATCTTTCGGGCAGGAGGTGGCGCTTCTTCGCCTAGGTGGAGGGTGAGTAGCCTTTGCCTGGCCAGAAAGTCGGTAGCCTTAGCGCGGAAGATCGCGTAGGTTGGGGGAATATCCTTGGTGAGATGTCTAAACATGGGTGAATGACCGTAGAATCCCCCTAGGACCGAATAGAGAGCGAGATCGTCACTGACGAGTTTGCCGGTGAGAATGATTTCGTCTACTCGGTCGATGTAATCTGCGTCGGTTTCGTCTTTCCCCTGCCTGATTTTCATCACGCGGTGGGGCCTTCTGGTCTGGCAACCTTAGTGGCGAAGTATGACGTGAAGTCATTCGTCAATTTCTCAAAGGAGATGATCGATCGTGGTGGTAGTGAGGCGTACCACCTATGGGCCAGCTCGCCCAATGTTAACGGGAAGATCCGGTACTTGGTTGCATCAGATGCCCCACACCCAGTCATGTAGATTCAGAATTTACTCAGGTGGGTTTCGAGGTCCGATCTCCCTTCATACAGAGGTGTTTTGGGAGGAACGATCGTTGGTTGCACGGGGGCAAGCTCGATGTGGACCGCGAGTGGCTCGGTCGGCCCGGTGATCTTTCTGCTGGCACTTGCCCCAGTGTCCAAGAGTGATTTCATCTCGTCGATCTGGCGTTGTATAGCGGCCATCGCCGTGGCCTGGATGCTCGCAGCTCGACGCTCGGAGCGGGAGCCGAGGCGATCGAGTACTGATCCCCTGGCGATCGGGGCGGGAGTCAGACGGCTGACCTGCATTCGGCTGTGAGTTGGGTAGGTTGAACTCCTGGTGACGGATTCGGATTGCGTCTTTTCGTGGTTGGAAACAGAATGCCCCGGTCGCCAGGATGGGTCGCGCCCCAAGCGATTGAATACGGATCCGTCCGGTCGTGCGAGAGCCCTTTCTCGCAAATTGGGGCTTTCTGACGATCGCTCGCCCAATAGCCCGTTGAGCTTCCATTTTCCCGTGCGGCGGACGATCGAGGGAGTTATTGCGGGCGACGCGCGTGCTCTCCGTCGCTCCTCTAGGATGGCCATAGCCTCCTCGATCTGTTCCTCGGTTTGGAACTGTTCGAGTGAGAGGTTGGGGCCATCTCTCAGGTGCGGGATCGAGAGTCTCGCGTTGCCGCGGCTTCCCCCGGTCGTCGGCTGGGGTTCGGATTGAGCCAGGATATGGTGTCCGGTGGTTCGGAGAGTGGCTTTCTTCGATGTACCGGTGGATGTCATGATTCTGAAGGTTTTTGTTGAAGCGCAGTGAGTGTCACTTCAAGTATATGCCCCGAGAACAGTGAGTGTTCTTCGGGACGGTAGGAATGAAAAATGAAGGTATAGATCCCCTTCCTCTAGCGCCAATTGTTGCTACCCAAAATATTATCCGAAGATAGATATTGCTGGAATGGATGGATAGCAAACAAATACGAGAACACTTCCGTGAGAAAGATAAATAACACAAGATTTGCCGGGGTTGTTAGTCCCGGGCTTGAATGCTCTCGCGAGATATTATTAATACTAATATTCGGGGATACAAGTACTAATGTAAGAATACAATTACAATGGGTGTAAAGATTCTTGTTATCTTAGCTAGTGAGCGTGTAGATTGCCGGAAGAACCAGATGTGATGCTCTGTGAGTTCTTGTAACAACGGGGATGAACTGTGGCGGCGGTGAGAGATCGACCATCTCTCACGGCGTATCTTAGCAGTATACTCGAGCTCCTGGGCTTATGAATCTCTTGGAATCTGCCTTGTGGAGACTTCTTGTAACACCCCCAGACCACTCGGGAATATTACAGTGCCGTAGACCCTCTCCGTGAGGATCTACCAGGCTAAATACAGAAACACCACAATACAATACGATACATTACATACCGACATGGGTAATTAACGGACCATTAGACCGATTTGGTCTTTACCACAACATACACATCAACCCTACATTACTCTTTCTCGTGACTCATACCCACACAGGGGTTAACATAAATCAACATTCCCGTAAAACGGAAATAATAGACACAACGGAAGGACAAAACAACAAGACATCGCCAAAAGACTCAACATCGGTCTTCGTGTGATTAGGATTGTCATCTTCCATCATCCTTCGTAACGATCCTGTGAATTGCTCCCCGGCAACCTGCAAGTACGTGGATGCAAAACAGACATCCACCCCCCGAAGACTCGGGGGTTAGCAAAACTCCACTGTTTTGCTAGTGCAAGTATAAATACAAAGACAAGCCATACATATCATACTCCAAGAACATAGAAATTATGAATATACTTCCCGAGATAATTCGCTTGATAAAACAGTTTGAATTATGAAAGATAGGAAATAAAACCATTTTACATCTTACAAAACATTGTACGATCTCGGGAGTTTTGAAAGCATTTGGGGTTTTAGAATTTTCAAGCCTTTCGAAACACTTAGGACATAGCCCAACAATCGTTTATTTCAAAATACAATTCCGATAGCAGATAACAGGGTCCACGACCCAATCATAACATTCCAATCACAACACAGGGGTCCACGACCCAAATCATCCACATCACATACTCGCAAGAATAACCCAGTGGAAATTACACCGTATCAAATATTACCATGACAACAGTCTCACTCAACATACCACAGAGCTACAATGCACAGAGCAACCACATGACTCACGTACCCATACCAAATTATCACAACCAAGAGACGAATCATACACAACACATTTATTGGTGCCATTCCAGCCAAGTACGATACCATTTGAACTGCCATTCTAATCAGACGAAATATGCGCCAAAGATCACAGTTCTCCAACAAAACATTTCAAAGTTAACCTTGGTACGAGACTCACGGCCACCGTACCCCGCAGAGCCCCGTCGGACATCCCTGGGTGGTTAACCATAGTTCGCGATACGAAACTCACGGCAACGTATCCCTAGAGGCCTCGTTAGATCGTCCCTAGGTGAACATACACATATCATCCACAACGCCACGGGAAGCCATAATTCGAATACTAGAATATGCATACAAATGTTAGGTACTTCGCTAGAATGACCACTATAGTCAACGTACACTCACAACTAATGTCACACAACCACAAGCAAATACCAATACCAAACAACACCAAGTGTCACAACCTCCTCACGAAGGAATAACAACTAATATCACACACATTACGTTCTTACCGAACAAGTACACATAACATTACGTAATCCCCGGCAAAGGATTACGGTCTATTAAACTTACACAAAGTGATCGTAGCATCTTTCAACATACAAAACCAACACATATATTCTGAGAACACATATATTCACGAAGTACAAGAATTATTGTTGAAAGACAACATTTATCGAGAACATACCGATCCATTTTTACGTTCATTAAACATTGGATTTCGCATAAAATCATTTATCAATAATTATGCCTACGAAACATGAAACATATGGACAAGATACTTGCCTCGGTACCGCGAGCAACGAAACAACAAACGAACACGGTCGGATAGCCCTCGAACATCCGAAAACGACCAAGAATTCGACAACCTCACGATCGCTACGAAAATAACATCACCACGGATAAATAACATTAAACGGAATCCGAATCAACCGGAGAAACAACAAGGATCCGAGGGTTCCTTCGAAGAAATCGGAAATCAAGTCCCGGGTGATAAAATCGATATATGAGTTACAAAATCCGAAGATCATGGCCAAGAAAACAAGAATACCATAATAAATTCATCCACCACTGATTAAATCGAAGAATCATGAAGAAACCCCCAAAATTACATAACTAGGGTTCTACGGAAGAATTACCTCGATCCGACGAAGAACAAGGATTGGATGATGATATAATTGACAAGGATCTTCCAAAACGTCTTGGAATTTAGTAGAATCGACCAAGAACCCTATTTCCCGTCGCACCCGTCCGATAGCCGCAAGAAAAGTGAAGAAATGAGTAAAAACGGGCTGCCCAGGCCTTATATAGCCGATCACTGCCGGACACTTACGGTCGTAACCGGCAGTGACTTACGGCCATAACTCGGCCCATACGGTCGTACTCAGCAAGCCTTACGGCCGTAACCGGCATTCGTCAAAAATCTGCCCAGTACCTGTCGGACACTTACGGCCGTAACTGGCACACATTACGGCCGTAACCGGCCTTTGTCTGGAAGATGCCCAGCGCCCGTACGCCCATACCTGATCACACCTTACGGCCGTAACTGGCACACATTACGGCCGTAACCGGCACCTTACGGCCGTAACTCGGCCATGCCAGGCCCTGCTCCGGCCGTGACTCGGCCGTGGCCATTCCGACGGCCCAGACGACCCCGAAACCCGAACCTGAGTAAAAACCGGAGATACGGTTACGAAGTACTCGCAAAGACGAATCCAAGCGCTAAGAGAACACACGATTTCGACCACCCGAAGTGTTGGAATTCGACAACGGAAGTAATTACCCCAAACTTTGGGAAATTACAAAAATGGCCCAAAACGTCCGAAAATTACGATACGTGATCGAATAACCAAACCGAAGTTCACTACACGTCTAACAAAGTTAAACGGACTTATGGGAAACTCAAAACAGCAGTTTCCAATGAGATTCGCAAGAATCGAACTCAAGTGCGGGAAAGTCGCCAAAAAGCAGGGAACTCAACAAAATGACACCGAAACGAACTCGGATGACAAAAAGTGCAGAATTAATCATTCTCGGAATGACGAAACGGTCATGAGCGAGTCGTCAAAACGGACTTTTGCCGAAAAAAAGAAATTACCAGAAATCGAAATTACGGGTATTACATTCTACCCTCCTTAAAAGAAGTTTCGTCCCGAAACTTAAAACAAGTAGGGAGAAGCAATATCCCCACCAGGAAAACTCGACGAGATATACAAAAACCGAGAACTCGTGCCCAACGGCGAAATGCTGCAAGAAACGCAAACACACATACGGCGTGAAAACACGCTCCACGACGACGAACACAACGCCACCGATAGAGACATAATAAAACCAACAAGTGACAAGCGTCATCAAACTAATAATATGGTCAAGTCAATTATCCGAACAATCATAAAACACAACGAACGAAAATTGATATGATTGACCAACCCAACGGTACATCAATCAAAACGCGAGCCAGTCGCTGAACAAATACGGAATTCCACCGCCCAAGGGTTGGAAGATTGTAAACGAGACTAATTTCCTAAACTTAAGGGAATTATGACGGAGTCTGAACATTCAACAATCACGGAACAAGATCAACAGAAACCGAACAATCAAACAATCGAATTGCAACGATCGAGACAATGACAGTCGATCAATCATGTATGAATCATAACGAATAACGAAAATCGAATAGCATCCCCATAGTTCACAGCTCGACTCAAGACAATATATACGATTCGGTGAAGACGACAAGATATGAATTCATATAAATTCACAAGAGCGGAACCGAATTCGGAAAAAGTCACAACGACAATTGGATTAACCGAGAACAACACCGCAACTTGTTCAAACAACAAAAAGTGAAGAGTATAAAAAGTCCAGAAAATACCGACGAACGCAAACGAGTCAATAGAGTCGAATAAAACGAAAGCGAAAAATATGGGTATTACACCATATCACCTTTAAAAGAGGTTTCGTCCCCGAAACCTAAACAACGAGAGCGAAGTGCTAGAATAGCAACCTTCCCGAAAATCTTCTCTTGGTCCCGCATCTAATCTCCATGACTGCCTGTACCGTGGTCACGACCGCGCCCTTTGCCCCTCGGCATATTAAGTGGATACTCTATCAATACAATGGTGCAACATCGCAACATAATGTACCAAATTGCCAACTTGGCTTGATATATCACATAAGACAATTAATAGCAACTCGATAAGAAGGTCCACGAGGTATTCTTTTTAATGATGTCATTTGGAAATATTTGGATTTGCATGATTATTCAAAATAAAATTTTGAGAGTGTTTTTGGTACCTCGGTTTGAAATTAACTTTGTCAAAACTTTATGAATTTTAATTTTCCACAACTCATTCAAGTTTATAAAATTTTCAGAAAAGCGTTTTCGAACATACCCACAACAGATATAATTTATCACTATATCAGAATACGATCCATTACCATCAAATCCAATCACACTTCAACATCATCTGTCCACGTAATTACAGTATCACACAAGTGACCGTCATAAGATAATTAACATCTAAAACTGAAATCCTACCTCTCAGTAATGAGGACTCTCACAACAAGTGCATTTAGGATGACTTAACGTTCACACCACCAACTTAATCACAATTTTGAGCATTATTGACCAAATAATAATGCCGACATCACTACATACCACCGAACCGACGATCATGAAATCAAAAAGTCGAAAGCAAGAGCCACGTTTCGAGTAAATATTTTGGTAGACCTCATTTGAATTTTTAAAATCAAATTTTGAAAACTTGCAATGCAAGATGAAAATAAAATATAAGTAGTTAAGTTCTAAAAAAAATTTCGGTCTCGAGGTCATCATACGAAATCAAAAATTTTCCTTTCTTGAAGGATGTTTAAAAATAAAATTTACGTGACTCTTCAAAATAATTAAACTTTGAAATATCACATTGACAAACTTTCCTTGCGGGGTCACACCAAGCCATTACTTCAATAAAACAATTCACACAATATATACACACATTTATACACCGGTATCACTTTTCATTCTAGCACAATACGAGAATCAAACAAGTATGGAGTACGTATTCACCAGGCACATTTAAACTCCACATAATAACATATAATCACACAAGCTCGTATATCACGAGACGCAACAAAGTAGGGAGACTTACATCCACAGATCGCACGAAGATGATGGCTGCACCTCGATACTAATCACGACCGACACCTCAGACGACGCGTCGCGACACGACTCAGTCAGACAAAATCTGACAAGACAAGACAAGACAAGACCCGAAAACACACAACTCGACCCGACAGCCTAGGTTTCCGCAACCTAAGCTCCGATACAATATTCTGTAACACCCCCAGACCACTCGGGAATATTACAGCGTCGTAGACCCTCTCCGTGAGGATCTACCAGGCTAAATACAGAAACACCACAATACAATACGATACATTACATACCGACATGGGTAATTAACGGACCATTAGACCGATTTGGTCTTTACCACAACATACACATCAACCCTACATTACTCTTTCTCGTGACTCATACCCACACAGGGGTTAACATAAATCAACATTCCCGTAAAACGGAAATAATAGATACAACGGAAGGACAAAACAACAAGACATCGCCAAAAGACTCAACACCGGTCTTCATGTGATTAGTATCGTCGTCTTCCATCATCCTTCATAACGAATCTGTTAATTACTCCCCGGCAACCTGCAAGTACCTGGACGCAAAACAGACATCCACCCCCCGAAGACTCGAGGGTTAGCAAAACTCCACTGTTTTGCTAGTGCAAGTATAAATACAAAGACAAGCCATACATATCATACTCCAAGAACATAGAAATCATGAATATACTTCCCGAGATAATTCGCTTGATAAAACAGTTTGAATTATGAAAGATAGGAAATAAAACCATTTTACATCTTACAAAACATTGTACGATCTCAGGAGTTTTGAAAGCATTTGGGGTTTTAGAATTTTCAAGCCTTTCGAAACACTCAGGGACATAGCCCAACAATCGTTTATTTCAAAATACAATTCCGATAGCAGATAACAGGGTCCACGACCCAATCATAACATTCCAATCACAACACAGGGGTCCACGACCCAAATCATCCACATCACATACTCGCAAGAATAACCCGATGGAAATTACACCGTATCAAACATTACCATGACAACAGTCTCACTCAACATACCACAGAGCTACAATGCACAGAGCAACCACAGGACTCACGTACCCATACCAAATTATCACAACCAAGAGACGAATCATACACAACACATTTATTGGTGCCATTCCAGCCAAGTACGATACCATTTGAACTGCCATTCTAATCAGACGAAATATGCGCCAAAGATCACAGTTCTCCAACAAAACATTTCAAAGTTAACCTTGGTACGAGACTCACGGCCACCGTACCCCGCAGAGCCCCGTCGGACATCCCTGGGTGGTTAACCATAGTTCGCGATACGAAACTCACGACAACGTATCCCTAGAGGCCTCATCAGACCGTCCCTAGGTGAACATACACATATCATCCGCAACGCCACGGGAAGCCATAATTCGAATACTAGAATATGCATACAAATGTTAGGTACTTCGCTAGAATGGCCACTATAGTCGACGTACACTCACAACTAATGTCACACAACCACAAGCAAATACCAATACCAAACAACACCAAGTGTCACAACCTCCTCACGAAGGAATAACAACTAATATCACACACATTACGTTCTTACCGAACAAGTACACATAACATTACGTAATCCCCGGCAAAGGATTACGGTCTATTAAACTCACTCAAAGTGATCGTAGCATCTTTCAACATACAAAACCAACACATATATTCTGAGAACACATATATTCATGAAGTACAAGAATTATTGTTGAAAGACAACATTTATCGATAACATACTGATCCCTTTTTACGTTCATTAAACATTGGATTTCGCATAAAATCATTTATCAATAATTATGCCTGCGAAACATGAAACGTATGGACAAGATACTTGCCTCGGTACCGCGAGCAACGAAACAACGAACGAACATGGTCGGATAGCCCTCGAACTTTCGAAAACGACCAAGAATTCGACAACCTCACGATCGCTAAGAAAATAACATCACCACGGATAAATAATGTTAAACGGAATCCGAATCAACCGGAGAAACAACAAGTATCCGAGGGTTCCTTCGAAGAAATCGGAAATCAAGTCCCGGGTGATAAAATCGATATATGAGTTACAAAATCCGAAGATCATGTCCAAGAAAACAAGAATACCATAATAAATTTATCCACCATGGATTAAATCGAAGAATCACGAAGAAACCCCCAAAATTACATAACTAGGGTTCTACGGAAGAATTACCTCGATCCGACGAAGAACAAGGATTGGATGATGATATAATTGACAAGGATCTTCCAAAACATCTTGGAATTGAGTAGAATCGACCAAGAACCCTATTTCCCGTCGCACCCGTCCGATAGCCGCAAGAAAAGTGAAGAAATGAGTAAAAACGGGCTGCCCAGGCCTTATATAGCCGGTCACTGCCGGACACTTATGGCCGTAACCGGCAGTGCCTTACGGCCGTAACTCAGCCCATACGGCCGTACTCGGCAAGCCTTACGGCCGTAACCGGCATTCGTCAAAAATCTACCCAGTACCTGTCGGACACTTACGGCCGTAACTGGCACACATTACGGCCGTAACCGGCCTTCGTCCGGAAGATGCCCAGCGCCCGTACGGCCGTACCCGATCACGCCTTACGGCCGTAAATGGCACTCATTATGGCCGTAACCGGCACCTTACGGCCGTAACTCAGCCAGGCCAGGCCCTGCTCCGGCCGTGACTCGGCCGTGGCCATTCCGACGGCCCGGACGACCCCGAAACCCGAACCTGAGTAAAAACCGGAGATACGGTTATGAAGTACTCGCAACGACGAATCCAAGTGCTAAGAGAACACACGATTTCGACCACCCGAAGTGTTGGAATTCGACAACGGAAGTAATTACCCCAAACTTTGGGAAATTACAAAAATGGCCCAAAACGTCCGAAAATTACGATACGTGATCGAATAACCAAACCGAAGTTCACTACACGTCTAACAAAGTTAAACGGACTTACGGGAAACTTGAAACAGCAGTTTCCAATGAGATTCGCAAGAATCGAACTCAAGTGCGGAAAAGTCGCCAAAAAGCACGGAACTCAACAAAACGACACCGAAACGAACTCGGATTACAAAAAGTGCAGAATTAATCATTCTCGGAATGACGAAACGGTCATGAGCGAGTCGTCAAAACGGACTTTCGCCGAAAAAAGAAATTACCAGAAATCGAAATTACGGGTATTACACTTCTTGCCTCTGCCGATCGTCTTCTGGATGAGAGATTCGGAGAGAGAAATCCTGAGATGGATTCCGGCAAGAAAGTTGGGAGCTTGATGGTATGTATGTTCTTCTGTATTTCTGTGAATGAATTCGGAAGGTAAGTGAATGAGTTCGGAACTGAAAGCGGAACCTTTTTCCAGTAGGAGGAGGTTCTCTATTTATAGGACTTGGACATGTTGGGCGATCGTCTTTGCTGTATTATAATCAGCGGGCGATCATCTTTTAGCACATGGTCTTGTCTCCTTAAAGTCTGCAGGAGTTGCTGGCAGTCAGTCGCGCGGTCCAATGAGAAGCCTGCACGCGTCTGAGTCGCTGCCACGGACGATCCCACCTTGTGCCTTTCGGCGGGCTTGTCGGTAGGTAAATCCGTGCTAGTCAGAGACAGCTGTTGATGGTCAATGATCCGTGAAATGTGGATCTTGTCTCGGATCTGCACATGGGTGCTGTTTTGAGATCCAGTCTTCGTGGACTTCGATGGACGATCGTCTCTGTTCGGCGCGTAGGACGGTCATCCCTTGCAGGACATTAGAGACGATCGCTAGATGCCAAAGGGCGATCGTCTTTGGAGACGATCGCTAGGTACCTGATGGTGGTCTGGTATCTTCGATTAGGCGAGCTAGCCATAGTTTGACTGGTGTTGACTCGGTCGCTCGGCCTTATAATCGATCGCCTGTCGGGATGAATAAATCTTGACACAACACGGATTACTATCGAATTTTTCCGGGCAACTTCCGACGCGTATGAAGTAGAGGCTTCGTACATTTCGGTGCTTGAAACGAAGGGATTTTGTGTTCGGGACGGGGTTCGTGATCATCATCAATTTTATCCAGATTCAAAATACCCTCGATAGACATACTGGCACGACTGTCACGGTTTCCAAAATTATCCAGTCATATCGTGTCGGTCCCACTCTGTACAGTACATCCCAGATAAAATAATGCGAAAAATTCATAGTGAAATTCTAGGATATTACATATACACCCACTTAAATAAGTTTCGTCCTCGAAACTCAACACCTGTCATAATCAGTATATCAATCCCGAAATATCTCAAAATCACGACACCGTACTCAAATAATCATCATCAAGACTGAAATAACTGAAAGAACATACTTACAGGTCCGTGAAGTCGATGATCTTCCGTGATACCAGCATACGACTCCCATAAAAAGTCTCAACACACCGGCAACGCAAATACAATAATTTGAAAATATTTCAAAAATTTTGAAACCTCCAAAATCGGTTTGACTCAAAAGTCAGAAAATCATTTTCAAAAGTCACGCTACTACCGCACCGGTAGAGCCACATAACACACACGCCCGGGTTTTACGAAACCCAAGCTCTGATACCATTTTCTGTAACACCCCCAAAACCGACCGGGTATTTTACAGCGCCGTGGGCCCCATATTGGAACCCACAACGATAAAATAATTTTCGCAAAAGTTTAAAAATTTAAAAAAGACCTTTGAAAGAACACACACGCACAGCGTATAAAAACTCACTTTCAATAATTTCGAAAGCCATTTTAAATATACACACACATCGGATAAAACACAATTAATTACATTTGCGGCGGAATTATAAAAACCGAGAAAGAACACTCGAATCTCAACAACTACGCCATAGCGGTATCACCGAAAGCTCATCCCTTCACGACCGCTACTAGCTCGAACTCCGAGTACCTAAAAGATAAAGCCCACGACTGGTCGACCATAATACTCAACAATGATAACGATCACATCACAAAAACAATACATATCAATGTAATTACAAGGTGAGAATAATTCCAATGTAGTCTCACCGTAGTAATCTTACCAACCTGTCACAATCCATAACAAATCAATTCTTACCAACCCACGCCTCGTATCCTTAGTGATGAATGAATTCAAAAGTAACCACTGCATCGTATCCAAAGCGATACCAAAATTCCCAAACTTATCATATTTCAATTATAGAATGATCGGCCATGAATAACTCTATCGTGGGTCGCACAATCGAATCCCAATCCCGATAAGACCGATATCACATGGCACACAGTAATCCAACCGTTCGAGACAATAGCAAGTCCGAATATCAATGCAAAACACGAATGTTGACAAAGTCAATAATGATAAACAATTAATGCATCACAACGGAAATATCAATGACATGATATTTCCACACAAGATCGATAAAGGGATCAACCACGAATGAGAATACCAATGATGTGGTAACTCCAACAAGATCAATGAAGAATCAATAACCGGGAATACCGGCAATACGGCAAATCCCAACGAGGTCAATAAAAGGGTCGACAACCGAGAATACCGACGACACAGTAAGGATCAACGAAGAATCAATAATCGAGAATACCGACGACACGGTAAGGATCAATGAAGAGTCAATAACCGAGAATACCGACGACACAGTAAGGATCAACGAAGAATCAATAATCGAGAATACCGACGACACGGTAAGGATCAATGAAGAGTCAATAACCGAGAATACCGACGACACGGTAAACTCTAACAAGGTCAATAAGAGTCGACAACCAGAATTACCAACGATACGGTAAACTCCAACAAGATCAATCAAGGACTAATAACCAAGAATACCAACGGTGAGACAACTCCCAATTGGAATCAATAAGGATCAATAATGAACGAGATTACCAATGACAGGGTGAACTCCAAACGAGATTTATAAAGGATCGATATCAATGAGTTGTCCATTGATATGGTAACTCCGAACGAGATTAATAAAGGTTCAATGGTGACGGATACACGAGAGAATAAAATCGTCAACCATATACAAATCATATATACGGAGTTTCAAAGACAATCCGAATATCAAAGCAGATCGATTATACATGGATTGTGAACGACCAATCAATAAGACTCAAGATGGACGTCACGATACGCTCGATCCGGACATGTGTCCGTGTACAAGCCAACCACGGGTATTGATCAATACACGCCTGGTCTCGTACCTAATCAGCCTCACGAAGTACGTCTCGTGTGCACGGTTCAATATGAGGTCGAAACCAACACATGCTACACGTGCCCGTCCCGAAAATCCTACACATGAACGATCATAACGTATCTGACTCCGGATATGCCACGATACAACATGACAACAAATCTCGAAAGAAACGCATGTCCAACATGGATCAGAAGATTTTCCAAGAGGGCAACGATGACTCGATCATGAAAGACCGACACGACCACAATGTCGTATTCCGTCGACAGTAGTCCACAAAGATGCTCAACAATGCATATAATAATAGCATATAAACTCCCAAGGCAAGGCGAGGTCACGGAAGCATCTACTCGGGAATACTCGGACAATATCACATAAACTCCCAAGGCGGCCGAGGTCACGGAAGCATCTACTCAGAATACTCCGGACATAGGTGCCATTTAGGTCTTATCCCCTAACACATTTCCATTCGGGTACCATACAGTTTTATCCCCAACACATCGGCCCCACAGATTACGGCTCAAGAAAGAGCACTTCACAAAACGTAACAAACAATGGTGCACATTCACCGCATGTAATATCAACACGCACATGCAATAATGCAACATGATGATTATCATAATATAACAATATTAATTTACCTCAAGCTGGAGACGCTAACCTTTCCACGACCAACTGCCCTGAACGAATACACGGTTTATCCGACAATCCAAAATGAAGTACAGTCCACAACTAATACCAAACCACCATCCCGAGTTCAACATCGACACGATAACTAACCTTGATATACAACTTCTCATGCAATAGACCCAATTATAATTCACGTCCCCATTTCCACTAGGTATCATTAAAATCATATACACTATGATTTATCTTACATACCACCATTCCGACAATTCATATATTCCATAATACCATTGCTATATGAATCATAAATGAAATGAAAATGAAATCATTTATTAACAATATGAACTGAGCAAGCATAACTTGCCTGGATACCCATACGATGAAGCCACCATCAATCCCGCCGTCTTCGTCTACAAGCTCCGCAGCACAACGGTTAACTTCAACGATCACTAAACGCAACCTAATGCAATAATCGATTAACGATACGTTCAATAACAATCAACAACCGAAATGACCAACTAACCAAACTCGATGGTTCAATGATATCTCGATCATATGAAACCAACCCATATCAACTCTTAACAATACAGACACAAGTCGAAATTCGGTGTTCAATAATCCAAACAATGTCTTCAACATATAGTTCATATAACCGCAAGAATCGTAACAACAAAACCATAATCATCTTCATACGAATCCTTCTTCAACGATAACATCAAAATCCGAATTCAATGAGAGGATTATCAACATACCTCTAGAAGATGACATACACAAGTAATCACTTGTTTTGAATAGCACGGTGCGAAGAAATCGACAAAAGGGAAGGGTACCGATTCAACTTCCTTCAAAAGTTCATTCCTAAATCACAATAATATCAATTCAATCACCATCCGTGCGAAAACGTATAGAATTTTCCAAGTTCAACTCATTGAGGCATTTCATCGAACACTTTGAAGGCATAATCCAATTTAATCGTTTTAACGAAGAAATACTCGGATTTGTTCCACAAAACTTCAAGAGTATTGAATGATTACGAGTATACAATCAAGTTCTATCAATAATCCGAATCAAAATGGAGCAAATCGGCCAAAACACCAAGAAACCTCAAGAACATCCAAAAATCAAGAGTTCATGTGTTCTTACCTTCGATCCGGGTGGAGGATGATGTTAATCCATGATTCCAACTTCCAAAACATGTTGTTATAACTTGATTCTACTCAAAACCATCATATTTGCTGAAGAAATCGCGGAAGGAACGAAGAAAAACGAAGAAATGAGCAGATGACTCGGTCGTGCCTTATATAGCCGAGACTGCCGGCGATTACGTCGTAACCGGCCGTAGCTTACGTCGTAACCGGCGGCCTACCTTCATCGATTTGTTCGGCACCCTTACGTAGCAGCGAGATGGCTTACGTACGTAACTGGCCCTTACGGCCGTAACCGGCCACTGCCTTACGTACGTAATCGGCCAGTCCTAGCCCCCATCGAGTCACTGCCGACCATGCTCGGCCATCCCAACGAGTCACGTCCGGCCATACTCGGCCATCCCAACGGGTCACGTCCGGCCATGCTCGGCCATCCAGGTCATCTCGGCCACGACTCGGCCAGTCGCCCCGTAACGTACGTAACACTTGTTCCGTTGCGTACGTAATACGTACGTTGACTTGCTACAGTACAATGGTCGTGTTACGTACGTAACACGTCCTGTATAACGTACGTAACACGTACGTTGACTCACCTGTCAACATCCTCCGCCGAAAGTTGCCGACACGGGGTCCCACCTGCCGACCACGACTCGATCGTCTGATTACTATGTTACGTACGTAATGTCTCGGCCATAACGTACGTAACTCTACCAATTTAACGTACGTAAGCTTCAACACATAACGTACGTAATGGCTCCCATACTTAGCCATTTCCGCCCCTGTCTGTCGTCTCAATAAACCGAACATATACACGCGACGTACCGAATACATATACTTGTCTCGATAACATTTCCATACGATACATCTGATGCACGATATCCTCAATTACAACTGTCGACCAAGTACGGCAATCAAACAAATACTCGCACGGTATATCCGACATCGAAAACACAACAAGCATGTAATATCCTAGATTCAAAATACCCTCGATAGACATACTGGCACGACTGTCACGGTTTCCAAAATTATGCAGTCATATCGTGTCGGTCCCACTCTGTACAGTACATCCCAGATAAAATAATGCGAAAAATTCATAGTGAAATTCTAGGATATTACAAACATGTTCAATCCATCCAAAGCATAAACAACTTCAAATCTAAACCATAAACAAGTGGAGATTAAATATTTGAACATACCTTTTGGTTTTGTGAAGAATGCAAGAAGAAGTCGCAAGAAAAATTGGAAGACAACTTCGGCCGAATCGCGCGCTGGGGAGGGAAAGAGAAGGGAAGAAGAAATACCTGGGTGTTCGGCCGATTGAGAATTATAAGCTACCAGGGCCTTTCAGATTCCGCATAGTGTGCCGCAGCACAGCTAAAGTGAGCCGCGGCACAGGGTACAGTCCCTTTTACCTGATTGCTCGTTTTGTCGTGTGCCGCGGCACAGATTACGTGTGCCGCGGCTCAGTGCTCAAGTGTGCCGCGGCTCATTTATGCCGTGCCGCGGCACAAGGTACAGTGTGTTTAGCTCATCTCCTTTGTTTTGTGTGTGCCGCGGCACAGATTACGTGTGCCGCGGCTCACACTTCAGTTTCTTCCCTAGGACTTTCCTGCACAGAATTTTGAGAAGAACACGTTAAAAGCGAGAGGCAGAAGCAAATTAAAGCACAAAAATAATGAAAAATAAGAATCACGAATGCAAGAAAAATAAAGAAACGCAAAAAATCTACAACTACGAACTCGGGTTGCCTCTCGAGAAGCGCTAAGTTTATAGTCTTCAGCCGGACCTATTGGGAAACATTAGTTCGCTTTTCGCAAACTCCATTTGGTTTCCGCCCCGTTCATCGAACCATTCATATTTTTGTTAAAATTATGACCATTGGTCGTTAGCGATTCGACTTTCGGTTCGGTCATCAAATGTTGTTGGCGAAAAGGTTTCGACGTGAACAACTTCCCGAAACACCCGGTTTTTTCATGACTAATTGTCCGCTGGGCTTTCGGCTTACTCTCCTCCTTCACAAACGCACTCAAGACTGCAGCAGATTTGTCCTCATGCTCGAGGAACGCCACTCGTTCTACATCCTTCTTAAGACTTGGACCATTTGACACAAAATCTGAATTTTCCCACCGACGATGTTTTCGGTGCTTTCCTCTTTCAACGGCATTTACACTTTCAATTTGTGACCTTTTATCAATACTTCCGGGACATGGAAACGATTTGAATACTTGAAAAGTAACTTGCTCGTCTTGGACCCTCAGAGTTAACTCCCCTTTTTCCACGTCTATAAGGGTTCGGCCAATCGCTAAAAATGGTTGTCCCAAGATGATTGGAATATCTTCATCTTCCTCCATGTCGAGTACGATGAAATCGGCCGGAAAGATGAACTTGTCAACTTTGACTAAAACGTCCTCAATCACTCCCCTTGGGTATTTGATGGATCGATCCGCCAATTGTAAGGAGACTGTTGTTGGCTTGGCTTCCCCAATATCCAGCTTTTTGAAAATCGACAGAGGCATGAGGTTGATACTAGCACCAAGATCGCATAGTGCCTTATTAAAAGAAAGATTCCCCATGGTGCACGGTATGTTGAAGCTTCCCGGATCTTTCAATTTAGGTGGGAGCTTCTTTTGAAGAATTGCACTGCACTCCTCTGTCAAGGCGACTGTTTCAAACTCCTAAAGCTTTCTTTTCTTCGATAATATCTCTTTCATGAACTTAACGTAACTCGGCATCTGTTCCAACGCGTCGGCGAACGGAATGTTTATGTGAAGCTTTTTAAACACATCAAGAAACTTAGAAAATTGTTTGTCCGCCCTTCTTTGCTGTAATATCTGCGGAAGCGGACGGGGGCACACATGTCTTCGAGTTATCCAAGCAACTTTATTGAAGGTTTCAAATCCTTCGACTCCTCTGGCTCTAAATCATTCTTTTCCTCAATTTCTTTCTTCTTTTCACACCGCTCGGGCTGATCCAGCACCTCTTTCCCACTTCTTAAGCTGATTGCGTTTAGACTCTCTCTAGGATTTGTCTCTGTTGTACTCGGCAATGCTCCCTCCGGGCGAGCTGTCAACACATTAGCAATTTGGCCTAGCTGGACCTCCAAGTTCCGAATGGAAGCGGAATGATTTTGCAATGTTGCTTCAGTACGGGTCATAAATTGACTCGTATTTGCCGCCAATTTTGCAAGTGCTTCCTCGAGAGACACCTTGGGAGCGGGAGGGGGCTGCTGTTGATTCTGAGCGAATGGGGGCTGGTGTGAGTTCTGTCCGTTTCTCCATGAAAAGTTGGGATCATTGCGCCACCCCGGATTATAAGTGTTGGAGTACGGGTTATTCAGCCGATTCCCATTTCCCACGAATTGAGCCTGCTCCATCTGATGTTGCTCGAACGGGTTTCCAACTTGACACTCCGCGCTCGGGTGTGATCCGTTACACCAATTGCATGTCTCTATGGTAACGTGGGCTGGTGCGTGCGAAAATGCCTGGAGCTGTTGGGTCAAAGCGGCGACTTGAGCTGACAAGGTGGAAATCGGATCATTACTTGAAACTTCCATAACTCTCTTCGGTGTCAAACTTTCCGATGGCCATTGGTATGCGTTTGCGGCCATAGCTTCCAAAAGCGAGTGTGCCTCGGCCATACTCTTTCCCATCAAGGCCCCACCAGAGGCCGCATCCACGAGAGTGCGTGTAGAAGCACTCAACCCAAGATAGAACGTCTGAATCTGAAGCCAATCAGGAAGGCCGTGATGAGGGCATCTTCGTAACAAATCTTTATATCGCTCCCACGCCTCGTGGAGCGATTCCATATCGTACTGACCAAAGGTGGTTATTTCGTTTCTCAACCTCGCCGTCTTAGCAGGTGGGAAGAATTTGGCAAGGAAGGCTTGCGCTAACCCCTCCCATGTTGTAATCGACCCCGGCGGTAAGGAATTTAACCAAAATTTCGCTTTATCCCTCAAAGAGAAAGGGAAAAGCCTCAATCGGATGGCATCGTCGGTGACACCACTAGTCTTGAACGTGTCGCATATCTCAAGGAAAGAAGCAATATGGGCATTCGGGTCGTCATTCGGCGATCCGCGATTGGCTACTTTGCACCATCTGAATAATAGCAGGCTTGATCTCAAAATTATTGGCTTGGATAGTGGGACGCCGAATTCCCGAAAAATTAGCATTGATCTGCGGTATGGCATAATCTCGAAGAGCTAGTTCCGGTTGAACTTGCCGCACTTGGTTATCTCGTCCTTGGACTTCGGTATTCTCGGCCATGTTGACCGTCGTCTGCAACTCTCTTTTCTCCTTCTTGTTCCTTCTTAGAGTGCGCTCGAGCTCGGTATCCAAAGGTAGTAGGCCTTCGTTACCGAGTTTTCTCATGCACTACACGAAAGGTCCTGAAAGGAAAAACAAATAAACGAAATTAAATACACAAAAATAAAAATAAAACGTTCAAATTAAGACTGGAAATACTTAAATCGATATTAGAAAATTTCAATCCCCGGCAACGGCGCCAAAAACTTGTTGCGATATTTCTTACACGCAAGTACACGTCATCGTTTACAAGTAATAAAATGATAAGTAGAGTATCGTTCCCACGAGGACTGAATCTCTAACTACCGATTTTTGTGTATTCCAATTTTATTTGAACAATCGAATTTGGGTTTTTGCAATTAATAACTAAAAGAATTACTAAAAGACTAGTAGAAAGCGATGGCTTGAATCAAATGGTGAATAAGTCTAGGATTCTGAATCCACCTCAGTTTATCCGAATTTACTCTCGATTATCCGTAATAAATAATTTTCCCAATTTATTGAAGGCGGAGATTGCTAATATATTCTACCGCCTCTCCCGAGGTCAATAGATTTATCTAAAGGCGAATAACGCACTCTATCCCTAGGTGAATTAATTCGTCAATAGGCGAAAAGCATAAAATCTCCCAAAGGCGACGTAGTTCCTATGAGTATATTCCTATCTCACCGAATAAAACGGTCCTCACCAATAATTCCTCACCAAATCTCCTCTCCCGATTCGAAGTGAATGATTAAATCAATACAACTATTGGCCAGATAATTGCAAGCATTAAACACAATTGGGACAACTCAATAAAAAGGTAATTAATTGGATAATCTCAAGAAATTCGTCAAAACATAGGTTTCATCAAAACCCTATATTAGGGCTTTAGCCTGACATACTAATAATTGAAAATACAGAATAAATAAATGAAAGCATAAAATTCAAACGCAGATGAAGCTCGGATTCCTCCGTTCTTCAGCTTCCGCCCTCTGCCTTTGAAGTCTCCTGCTTCCCTCTTCTTCTGCCGTCTCCATGCTTAAGCTCCAAAAGATTAAAAGATCCAAAGATAAATTAATTAGGGTCTTAAACCCTATTTATAGCTCAGCATATCCTCCAAATCGCGTCCGTATCCGTAGGTCGAAAACTGGCTTCGAAACGGTCCTAATTCGCGCGGACAACCAAAAACCGCCAAGTGTGCCGCGGCGCACTAAACCTGTGCCGCGGCACAGAGCCTTCAGCTGGATGCCTGGGCGTCCTCAATTTCTTCTGTGCCGCGGCTCACAGGTATGCCGCGGCACAGTCTGATTTACTCGCCTTCGGTGGGTGTCTTCTGTCGTGGCCGCTGCTTCCTTGTCTGCGGCTCAGAGTCCAGATTTGCCGTTTTCGCCCGTTTTGCCTCGTTTTAGCTCCCGGACTTCAATTTCCTGTCAATCATACAAAATTAAGGCATTAAAGGCTCATTTAGACAATTTCACTCTCCAAAATACTACAAAATAATGATAAATAAGCGTATAAAAATACGCCTAACATCAGCCTTCAAGAAGCCTCGTACGGGCCCTAACGTTTCTGAGCGACCTTCTACGGCGCCTAATCCTGCGGGATCTCAACCCCGAGCGTCCAGATCAGCCATCAACTGTTTCAACTGTGGAATGCCGGGTCATTACAACACTAAGTGCCCGAGGCAGACTATCACGTGCCATAAATGCGGAATTGCTGGGCATAAGGCCCGTTTTTGCCGAAGAGACTCCAAGAATACTCCGGCGGCATTTCAGGCCCCGAGGCAGTCAGCCGTTCAGAATCAAGCTACTCAGTCAGCGTCGTTTAAAACGACAGGATCGATTAAAGACGGAGCTCATATGTATCAGACGGGAGCGTCCGGTTCGGGGACCGGCAAATCCCGAATTCACGCGATGAAGAGGACCGACGATCCGGTGGCCCGAATGATCTCAGGTATACTCGCAATTTTATCTCAACTTGTGTGTACCCTTTTTGATACTGGTGCATCACATTCATTCATTTCTGAATCATATTTGTATAGACTTCACTTAGACAGTCTTAATAATTATGGACCTTATATCATTGGTCTACCTGGGGTAGAAGAATTTTTGAAAATCATGAGGTTAAGAACTGACCGAATTAAGCTTAAATGACCGCGATTGGTTGGTGGACCAAATCGTGGTGGATTTACTTAAGGACGATGTAATATTGGGTATTAGTGGGATGGTTCGTCATGATACCATCCTCAATGTTCGTAAACGTATGGTCACTATCATTTCTGTCGTTAGAGTCGGGTGTGTACTTCAGGGAGATGATCCCCGTTGTTCCGGAACAATCATTAATATGATGGAAGCAGTAAAATTACTCAATCAGAGTTGTTCAATCATTCTTGGTAGTATTGTCATCGATTGGCCGTTCTTAGGCAATCGAGATATTCAGTCATTCATTATATCATTGTTATCGATTGGCCGTTTTTAAGGCAATCGAGATATTCAATCGTTCATTATATCATCGTCATCGATTGGCCGTTCGTAGGCAATCGAGATGTTCAATCATTCATTATATATCATTGTCATCGATTGGCCGTTCGTAATCAATCGAGATGTTCAATCATTCATTATATATCATTGTCATCGATTAGCCGTTCGTAGGCAATCGAGATGTGATGTTCCATCATTCCTTATATCATTGTCATCAATTGGACATTCTAAGGCAATCGAGGTGTTCAATCATTCATGGTATCATTGTTATCGCTTGACGATGTACTCCCAGACGAGCTACCTGGTTTACTCCACCGAGGGGTGTGGAATTCACGATAGAGTTGGAGCCTGGTATGTCCCCAGTATCGAAGGCACCGTACCGGATGGCCCCGACCGAAATACAAGAATTGAAGAATCAATTTGAGGATTTGACCGAGAAGGGTTATATCTGACCGAATGCGTCCCCGTGGGGAGCACCAGTGTTGTTTATCAAGAAGAATGATGGTTCGTTTTGTTTGTGTATTGATTACCGGGAATTGAACTGGGTGACGATCAAGAATAAGTATCCTCTACCCCGTATCGAAGATCTCTTAGATCAACTTCAGGGAGCTTCAGTATTTTCCAAGATCGACTTGAGATCTAGATATCATCAGTTGCGAATTCGAGAGTCGGATATCGCAAGAACAACGTTTCGTACACGCTATGGTCATTATGAGTTCGTGGTAATACCATTTGGGTTAACTAATGCACATGCGGTATTCATGGAGTTGATGAATCGGGTTTGCATCGACTTTTTGGATCAATTTGTGGTTGTCTTCATTGATGACATTTTGATTTATTCTCGTGACCGAGAGGAGTACGAGGTTCACCTTCATGAGGATCTCGACGTGTTGAGACGGGAGCAACTCTATGGAAAGCTTTCCAAGCGTGAGTTCTAGATGTCCGAAGCGACGTTTCTCGGACATGTAATTTCATCATACGGTGTGCGTGTTGATCCTCAGAAGACGGAGGTTATCCAAGATTGGTTACCTCCGAAGAATGATAAGGAAATCCGAAGCTTTCTCGGATTAGCCGGTTATTATCGGCGGTTTGTGGAAGGATTTTCTAAAAATCGCTCAACCAATGACGAACCTTTTACGGAAGGGTTTGTGGTTTATAATGATGCGTCCGGATAGGGTCTCGGATGTGTACTCATGCAGAATGGGAAGGTTATTGCCTACGCTTCACGGCAATTGAGACCTTACGCGGTTAATTATCCGACCCACGACCTGGAGCTAGCAGCCGTGGTGTTCGCATTGAAGATTTGGCGTCATTATCTTTATGGCGTCACCTGTCAGATATTCACCGATCATAGGAGTTTAAAGTATATATTTACCCATAAGGAGTTAAATACGCGACAGAGTTGGTGGTTGGAACTAATCAAAGATTATGATATCGAGATCCGTTACCACCCGGGCAAGGCGAACGTTGTCGCCGACGCCTTGAGTCGTAAGTCCGTTCAGGAGCAAATACTTGCTCATTTAACAATTCAGAAAGAGCTTCAACAAGAATTTCTTAGACCCGAGATCGAGGTCTGGCCCTAGCGAGTGCAAGGGCAACTTTACATGTTAGAGATTTCATCGCCACTTGAGGAGACAATAAGAGTAAATCAGGGTTCAGACCCATCATTGTTGCGCATCCGTGAGGATGTGGATCAGGGGAAGCCACTGAATTTATGGTCCGCGAGTATGGACTATTGCGATTCAAGAATCGGTTATGCGTACCGGCGAATGACGAGTTGAAAAACTCGATTTTGAGAGAAGCTCATGATACCCCTTACTCCATTCATCCGGGGTCTAGCAAGATGTACCAAGACTTGAAACAAAATTACTGGTGGAGTAATATGCAGCGAGAAGTCGCAAAATTTGTTTCGAGATGCTTAACCTGTCAGCAAGTCAAGATAAAGCATCAGCAACCGGCAGGTATGCTGGGACCGCTCCCTATTCCAGAGTGGAAGCGGGAAGATATTTCTATGGATTTCATCACGATTTTGTCGACGAGTCATCGTGGCATGAATACAATTTGGGTAGTTGTGGACCGTTTAACTAAATCAGCTCATTTCCTTGAGATTAAGGATACATGGGGTCCCGAGAGACTTGCCCAGTTGTTCATCAAAGAGATAGTGAGATTGCATGGTACTCCTAAGAGTATTGTTTCCGATCGTGACGGATGATTCGTGTCTCATTTTTGGAAATCAGTTCATCGTACTATGGGAACTCAGCTTAACCTCCGTACAATTTTTCATCCTCGGTCCGACGGACAATCGGAGAGGACTATTCAGACTTTGGAGGACATGTTGAGGACATGTGTTCTCGATTGGAAAGATGATTGGGAAGCCCAACTACCATTGATCGAGTTCACGTACAATAATAGTTGGCATGCTTCGGTTAAGATGGCACCTTACGAGGCCTTGTACGGTCGTCGTTGTCGATCTCCTTTGTGTTGGGATGACTTATCCGAATCAATCGGCACCGATCCCAATATGCTTATAGCCGCTCGTGAGAAGGTAGATTTGATCAGGAGTCGTTTGTTGACCGCTCAGAGTCGACAGAAATCATATGCAGATAATCGTCGTCGACCATTAGAGTTCGAGACAGGTGACCACATGTTGGTCAAGATATCCCCGAGTCGAGGTATTTTCCGATTCGGAAAGAGGGAGAAGTTGAGTCCGAGATTCATCGGACCGTTTGAGATTTTGAATCGAGTAGGCAGTCTGGATTATCAATTGGCCTTACCTCCGGCGTTGAGCCGAATTCATAATGTGTTTCACGTCTCTCAGTTGTGGAAGTATGTTGACGACCCGAGTCACGTACTTCAATTCGACGAAATCGAGATCGCCAATAATCATTCATACGAGGAGCATCCTAAACGAGTCTTAGATGGGCGAATCAAACAGTTGAGGAACAAGACGATTCCTTTGGTAAAGATCCAGTGGTCTAGACACGGAGTCGAAGAGGATACTTGGGAAACCGAAGATAGTATGCGGGAGAGTTATCCCCAGTTGTTTGACCCTTAGTTTCGAGGACGAAACTCTTTTTAAGGGGGGAGTATGTAATACCCGATTGTAATTCAGTCATTTTTATTCAGTAATTATCAGTCAGTAATTTTCACTCAGTAATTTTCATTCATTATTAATCACTCATCATTCATACTCATTCAATCGTGTTCACCGTTCGGCGTAATATTTGTCATACTCGTACTTTTGTCCCCGTACTTCTCGAATTCTGTGATTTTTGTACTCGGTGCATCATTTTGGGGAGGCGCAGCGGCCGAGTCAGGGCCGCACGAGCAGGCGCACGAGTATCTGGTCGTGCGCGGCGTTCGTGTGTGCGGCTGGTTTGGGCAGGAGGCCCAGTGGTCGAGTCATTGCCGCACGAGCAGGCCACACGAGCATCTGGTCATGCGCGGCTGGACTGGGCAGGAGGCCCAGTGTTCTAGTCAGGGCCGCACGAGCAGGACGCACGAGTTGCTGCTCGTGTGCGGCGCTCGTGTGCTATTAACAACAGCCGGCAGTGGACTCACGCACGACCGGACGCACGGACACTTGGTCGTGCGGATTGGTCATGCGTCCTTGAGACTTTATAAGGTGGACCGACGAGATTTTTCCTCATTTCCACCTTTTCTTCATCCTTGGTCCGAGAGAGAGGGTTTGTGGGAGATATTTTTCATCATCAAACACTTGTGTGTTCGGATTTCATCATTTTCATTCGGTTGTGAAGCTCGGATTGTCGATCTAACGCGTGTTCGTCGAATCAAAGTACTTGGATCTTCAAAGGTAATATTCTTCAAACATCTTGGATTTCGATTTTGAGTTGGAATATGATGCTTTGGATGTGATAATCATGACATATGAAGTGATATACTTGTGATTATGGATTTTTAAGGATTATCATCGGATTACTAGGGATTATTCAAGAACACTTTTGATATTGAGTTGGATTTAGGGGTTTTCGATTAATTGTTGTTGAAATCATGAATTTGGATATTCATATTGAATTAATGGTCATATTGAAGATGTTTTGTTGGTTTGAAGCACTTCTTGGAGATTTGATGTTGGTATAATTGAGGTTGGTTATTAACAATCGAAGATTGACCACAACGTGTTCGATATAATGCCCCAATGAACCTGGTTTAGTCATATTGACGTTTTGAGTTCATTATATTCGTGTTTGATTCGTATATTGAACGGATTGTTGGTAATTGTGTTATTCAAGGTTGTTCGAGCGACCGACATTTCATTTATGACGTTTGTTCGTGGAAGGACGTTGTTCACCGGTGTTGTGTAAGTTAATTCTTACTCGGTTAAAAGGATATTCATTTCTTTCGTTGTTGTTCATTAATAATTATAGTTCATTCATAATGTATTAACCGTATTGATACTTGTAATTGTCAATTAATCACTTCAGTCACGAGGAACGACGGTTCCAATCATTTCATTGAGCTATCATTCATTTCACTATCATTTCATCTCGGTGAGTCATTATTGATTTCGATGTCACTTTGTTATCTCGTGGCATTCCGAGTCATACTGGCGTGCCGGTTGGTATGTGTAGGGTTTTCATGTCAGGCACATTTAAGTCGTGTGTTGGTTGTTGGCCTCACATTGGACTGTGCACACGAGTCGATTGCTTCGTGAGACTGATTAGGTACAAGACCACACGTGTATTCGATCGATACTCGTTGGTGGCTTGTGCACGGACACATATCCATCCCGGGCGTAGTGTGGCGCCACCCTTTGAGCCGTACCGTTAGTTGATTCATACAGCATGTTTGATTGCGTATGTTTTCAACAGGATTGGGTTATAATCTAACCGATTCATTTTTGATTGAACTTGTGGTTTATACAACATATATGATTGTGTTTATTCAACTCTTAAGGATTGTTGTTCTGTGTAACTGACCCCGTTGGGGGATTTTGTTTTCAGGTCATGGTAAGGCAAAAGCATGGGAATAAAACGTCGACGGCGAGGAGTCCTAGTGATACTAGTAGGGGGCCCCAATCCTTTCAGTCATTCATGTTGTTGTCATTTATTTTCCGCTGCAGATTTCCATTTGGATACTCCGTTTCATTCAGTGTTGTGTATTTTATCTTCATATAAAATATACATGTATTCGGTATTATCTTGGGTGTGTTATAATGAAACTCCTCATTGGAGTAATTGATGATATAATGTGGTTCGGTACTACAATTATATTATTTAATTCATCAATTTTCATTCTCCTGGTGGGTCCCAGTCGGGGGTCCACGGCACTGTAATATCCGCCTAGTTTGGGGTGTTACAGCGTGCGCTAAGAAAACTTCAGTGCATACGTCATTGTGTTTGAATCTCTTCATAATGGTAATACGTCTTCGATAGCGTGCGTTAGTAAACATGGTGTTGTAACACCCCCGATATATTCAGGAATATTACAGCGCCGTAAATCCTTTACATAAGGATTTACAAGGCTGAAGAATTGAACAGACATTAACAAGTACAAATGAATGGAAGTAACGGAATTAAGATACAACAGTTCTGACCAAATACTGAAAATACAATTGTTCAACAGAAACTTATTAATACATTACCAAATTCAAATTCATCATAAACGACTACGTACTCGAGTACTTATTGAAATAACCAACAAACAGCAGTCAAATAAACCCGTCCAGAACATCACTCTGCACCCTCGTCGTCATGCAGCTCCAGTGGTTGTTTTCCCGCTCTCCTAGATCCTGAACATAAACAAAATGTTCACCCCCGAAGGGGTTAGCACAATGATGCTAGTACAAGTACGACAACATATTATTCATATCTCACGAAGAATAATAACATAAACGACAAAAATACCAACGAGTCTTCTCCTACGAGAAACTCATAAACGACATACACAATTGATAATCACAACAAGATATCATAACATACACATGGTAATTCCGACGATCCAGCGTTCACTGCCTAGGACCCACGATGATCTCGTCAGACCAACCCGTGGTGGAAAAACCCGTCCGATGATCCAGCGCACGCTAGCATAGATCCCCCGATGATCCCGTCGGACCAACACGAGGTGGACATACAACAACGACATACATGCACGACAATATGTATAACATCAATACATAAAACAAATAAGGTACTTGCCTCGATTCGAAGATAAGAACAATACTTCCACGAAAACGAACACTCGAAGGTCGCCCCCCTCAATCAATCACGTAACAAGCTCGAACCTTAACAAAAGAAATAATATAGAATTTATCTCACGTCGTACGAATGTCTAACAATTCGATTTATGGCCAAAAGCTCAAAAATCTAATCTGCCTGAACTTCTTAGCGCACGCTAAGTACTCTGTGTAGCGTGCGTTAAGTCTGCTCGATAGCGCACGCAAACAACAAAGCCTAGCGTACGCTAAATATGCATGGTCAGTACTTCACTGATCAGCCGACTGACTCGTCTGATGGCCTAACGTACGTTACGTACCAAACGTAGCGTACGTTAACTCATACTCGATAGCGCACGTTAATCTACATAGCTTAGCGTGCGCTAACTGTGCATGGCGCTTACTCTTGGGCGATGGCGATCTCAACATGATCAAACCAAATGAAATCTTCAGTGTTACTTCATGTTACCTCCATGAATATCATGTTCATACGGTTATGAATGATCTTACGGATAACAATAACTTCGGATTCAAGAATATGTATACTATTATGAAACCATATTCCATTTCGATTACAATTCTTCATGCGATAATTCGGAAGGCTTAACGGTCGATATCAACACCTTTATATCAATCAAAAACTATCATTCTGTAGTTTGATTAACATTCCATCTTTACAAGATAAATCCTTCCATGATCAATCCTTTAGATTCGTCTAACAATAATGATGTTAAAGTCAAGTCCATGATTGCTATGAAAACACCTACTAGATTCGGATTACCAATGATAGAAGCTTCCTCTACTTGTTCATTGTAATAAGATTCGAATCATGATGTTCATAATCAAGGTACTTAAGGCATAATCATCTCAATATTCCAAACATGATGTGGTTTGGATAATTCACCCAAGAAACTCATTATTTTGCTAGCATGATCATCTTATTCTCCATAACACGAATCTAGAGTTGGAGATAGAATCAACATACCTTAATATGACGAAATCACTGAACTCCAAAGGTAGAATCTGACTCCGGTTGGTTATATGTCACTCCAAAGTGCTACTTCTCTTCAATGATCAATAACAAGAAGTATCCAATGTCCAATGATCAAGTGGATGCGTTATAAGTGTGTCTAAGGAAGATGATATGCCCTCTGGTCTCTCAAAAACGAAAGATGAACGAAGGAAATGAGAACAAAATGGGGTGCTGGCCCATATATAAACTTTCTGTACAAAAGCAGATTAGCGCACGCTACCTATACATCCTTAGCGCGCACTAATAAGAGTTGACTCCAAAACTGTCCAAGTTCATCCGCGGGAATCTTATCCGGTCCTACATCCGGCTGGCGCATGTGTTAGCCGCCTAGCTCAATAATTGATTACTAGCGCCCGCAAGTCCTATATTCATAGCGTGCGCTAGTAGTAGCCGATAGCGTGCGTTAAGCTACCTTCTTAGCGTACGCTATCACAAGTTTGCATGAGAAAATTTGCATGAAGATATACTTATATACAAAGATACCAATGTGAGAAATAACATACTTCAATTATCGAGATCATAAATCCGAATGATGCAGGGTTCGAATACAGATGATATACACAATAATAAATCCGGATATTACATACTCTCCTACTAAAAAGGAGTTTCGTCCCGAAACTCAAGACGAAAATAACTCTGGATATCTGGATTTCATACTATTTTCCGTTTCCCATGTGGATTTTTCCACTCCATGCGTGACCACTGAACTTTGACCAAAGCGATTGGTTTGTTCCTCAACTGTTTCACTCGACTCTCGAGTATTTTGACCGGTCTTTCTTCAAACATCCCATCCTGAGCGACCTCGATCTCCCCGAAATCAATGACATGACTAGGGTCCGGTATATATCTCCGTAACTGGGATACGTGGAATACGTTATGAACATGGCTCAACGACGGCGGCAATGCCAATCTGTATGTCAACTTTTCAACTCTCTCAAGGATCTCGAACGGTCCGATATATCTCGGACTCAGCTTTCCCCTTCTTCCAAAACGGAAGATTCCCCGAGTAGGAGAAACCTTTAAAAGTATGTGGTCTCCAGTACTGAACTCCAAAGGGCGACGACGTACGTCTGCGTAAGATTTCTGGCGACTCTGGGCGGTCAACTGCCTTTCACGAATCAAGGCTATCTTCTCTTGAGTCTGTATGATCAAATCTGGTTCTGTCCCGATCAAGTCTGATGAATCGTCCCAACATAGGGGCGATCTACATATCCTCCCGTATAATGCCTCAAACGGTGCCATCTTAATGGAAGCATGCCAACTATTGTTGTAGGTAAATTCAATCAACGGTAGATAAACTTCCCAATCAATTGACCAATCTAAGGCACAAGCCCTCAGCATATCTTCCACCGTTTGAATAGTCCTCTCAGATTGTCCATCAGTCTGTGGGTGATAAGTTGTGCTGAAGTTCAATTCGGTTCCCAAGGCCTTATGAACTGCTTTCCAAAAGTGAGACACAAAACGGCCATCTCGATCAGAAACAATGGTCTTTGGCGTACCATGCAATCGAACTATCTCCGAAATAAATACTCGTGCCAACCTCTCTGGTCCCCACGTGTCCTTAATGCCTAGAAAATGAGCTGATTTGGTTAAACGATCAACTATCACCCAAATTATGTTCATTCCTGTCTTGGTTCTCGGCATACTAGTGATAAAGTCCATCGATATGTCCTCCCACTTCCATTCAGGAATCGGGAGCGGCTTCAACATTCCGGCAGACCGTTGATGCTCGATCTTAACCTGCTGACAAGTAAAACATTTCGAAACATAGTCCGCTACATCTTTCTTCATGTTGCCCCACCAGAAATTTTGCTTCAAGTCCTTATACATCTTACTGGTGCCCGGGTGGATAGAATAGGGCGAACTGTGAGCTTCCTTCATAATTATCTGTTTCAGAACATCGAAATCGGGAACACAGAGTCGGTTCTGAAATCTCAAAACTCCATCATCATGAATTACGAATCCGGGGGCCTTTCCCTTGATCACTTTATCATGTAACCGAATCATCAGAGGATCCTCTGCCTGTCTAGATTTGATTTCTTCGGTTAATGATGAAGTTATTTCCATCACGCATAGTTGTCCTTGGACTCTTTGTAACCACACTTCGATTCCTCCTCGAATCATCTCTCGTTTAAGGCTAAGTTGGGAGGTCAGCGTCTCCAGCATCTGAATATAAACAAGCTTGCGGATGAGTGCATCGGCCACTACATTCGCTTTGCCTGGATGATACAAAATCTCCAAATCATAGTCCTTAATCAGTTCTAACCATCTTCTTTGCCGCATGTTCAACTCTTTCTGACTGAAGATGTATTTGAGACTCTTGTGATCCGTAAAGATCGCGGTGAGTCCGTCTGAGATAATGCCTCCAGATCTTTAAAGCAAAAACTACTGCTGCTAGCTCCAAATCATGTGTTGGGTAATTCACTTCATAAGGTTTCAGCTATCGCGACGCATAAGCGATCACCTTGTCATTCTGCATCAGTACACATCCGAGTCCTTGGTTCGAAGCATCACTGTAAACTATGAATCCTCCAGTCCCCTGTGGAAGTGTTAAAATCGGTGCGGTCGTCAATCTCTTCTTCAATTCATCAAAGCTAATCTGACATAATTCGTTCCACTCAAACTATTGAGTTTTCTGGAGGAGTCGAGTAAGTGGGTGAGAAATTTTGGAAAACCCTTCCACGAACCGACGATAATACCCAGCAAGTCCTAAGAAACTTCGGACTTCTTTCACATTCTTTGGAGGCTTCCAATCCAAAACCGCTTCGATCTTCTGAGGATCTACTCGGACTCCTTCAGCTGATACCACATGACCGAGGAACATTACTTCCCTTAGCCAGAATTCACACTTAGAGAGTTTGGCGTACAGTTGCTCGCTTCTTAAAGTTCTAATACAATCCGTAAATGCTGTACATGCTCTTCCGGGTTCTTAGAATACACCAGAATGTCATCAATGAACACGACCACAAATTTATCCAAATATTCGATGAACACTCGGTTCATCAACTGCATGAATACAGCCGGTGCATTAGTGAGACCAAACGGCATCACTACAAACTCATAGTGTCCGTAGCGAGTTCTGAATGCTGATTTCGGAACATCAGATTCCTTAATCCTTAGCTGATGATACCCTGATCTCAGATCGATTTTAGAAAATACTATTGCCCCTTGCAACTGGTCAAAAAAATCATCAATCCGTGGCAACGGATACCTGTTCTTAATCGTCATCTTGTTCAGCTCTCGATAGTTAATACACAGTCGAAGCCATCCATCCTTCTTTCGGACAAAAAGAACTGGCGCTCCCAGGGCGAAACGCTTGGCTGAATATAGCCTTTGTCCAGTAACTCCTCCAGCTGCTTTTTCAGTTCATACATCTCAGTAGGTTCCATACGATACGGCGCCTTAGAAATTGGTGTAGCTCCGGGTTCTAGCTTAATGGTGAATTCTACATCCCTTCGTGGAGGTAGTCCAGGTAACTCGTCAGGAAATACATCTGGAAATTCGTTCACAACAAGAATGGATGAAAGTTCCACAATTTCGTCTTCTTTCTTCATTGCATAACACCAATATCCAGTACAGCCCTGTTTCAACAATTTGACAGCTTTCATCGCCTTGATCAACTTTCCTGAGCTTCCCGGTTTCCATCCCTTAAACAGTATTTCGGAACCATCATCAGCGATCAGCGAGATATTCCTCTTTCGGTAGTTTACAATTGCTCCATATCGATTAAGCCAATCGTCTCCGAGTATCAGGTCATCTCCTTGCATTTCTATTACAATCAAATTTGAGAGCCACTCTCTGCCTCCAAATGATACATGGAAATTTCTGGTTTCTAAGTTCTCGACAATCCTCTCTCCACTCGGTAAACCAACAACATAAGGTTCACAAGTATGAAAACCAGAAATTTTCAAACGATTTACACAAGACAAGGATATAAAAGAATGCGTAGCTCCTGTATCGAATAAAACGCTAACTGGCTGGGAAAGGATCTGGGCGATTACACGATGCGGCAAAGACATCCTGATCGTCTGTTTTCCTCATCTCGTACAGACGTAGGGGAACAGAGCCGGCACTCGATGTACCCTTTCGGTCCCACTGTCCTCTGCCTCGCCCGCGGCCAAAATTCTGAGGCATCTGAACACTTTGCTGCGTCTGTTGGATACTGGATTCCTTCTGGACTGGCTGTGGTGTACGGGCTCTAAAAGACTTTGCATCCTCTTCACAGAACACCGCACGATGTCCCTCTCGACCACAATCAAAACAAGTCATGGCAGGTAGGGGGCAATTCCGTCGATAGTGCCCCGTCTGGGCGCAGTTAAAGCATTTCCTGATAACATCAGTCATAGTTGATGTTGCTCCGAAGTTTTTTCCACTCCTAACTGGGTGCGGAGGTTTCTTGAAAGAGTGAAAGGATGACTGGGCTTTGCGGGGCCTGCTGTTTTTGTGCTCTGTAAAAGTACCAGAGACTTTCTGCTTCTTGGATTCCGTAAATTTCTCCATAGCTGCTTCCTTGATCTCATACGCCAATGCCTTATCCTGGTATTGACGGAGTGTGGTGTTGGGATTCGGTGCCTAAAACAAAGGCCCAGCAGAAGCGGTAAAACGAAAATTAATTCGATCCGAATCCCTACGAGGATCGATCGAGCTACGTATATACGAATATATAAACGAAAAGCAAGAGTCGTAAGAAACTAACCCTCGAAGTCCATTGATTAAATGGTAACCTTCTCTTGAGCTATTCCCCAAGCTTTAGTTTGATCTCTACGAGTCCAATCCGCTCCAAGCTCTTGAACGATCCAATGCCGAAAGCACTGCGTCTCTACTTGCCACGCGCCGGAAAAACGCCCGAAATGACTAAACCTCATTATCCTCCAAGGATACGGCTTGAACAAGGTTATAGAAGCTATGCAACTCAAGATTACAATACTCTAAGTGTTTAATCTAGTATCTCTCTATCTCACAAATATTTTTCTCCAATAAAAACATATGAATGTTGTGAAGATGATGATGAATAGTATGAAGCCTTGGAAAAAACTTTTCCTATCTCCTTCTACTTACAAAAACGTGAGTTCTATCTATAGCAAGGAGATGTGGTCTTCTAAATATATTATCCATCAAATACCCTCATATCAATCACCTTTTGACAAAATCACCTAAGGTGATATTTTGTCCCCTTGACAAAACATAAGTCTTCCACCAACATGTGGAGACTATGACCAAGGAAAAGGGAAAGAAAGGGGCGGCCATCTAGAAGGAGCCGGGCGAGTTCAGTCCGTTTCGGACTCCCGTGAGTCCAAACAGATAAACTTCGATTCCGTTCCGATGCATTTATATTGATTAATTAATCCAATTAATTAATCATATCAAATACATAATAACATAATTAATTTATCCAAGAAATAATTATATTCATGAATTAAATTAATCACCGAGTAATATATTTAATTCATTTGGCTGTAAATTAATTTATCCAATAACTTAATTTAGACATCCAATGTCCCAAATTTAATTTGACATCCAATGTCTAATAAATTAGATATCCAATATCTAATATTTATAATGAGAGAATTAGCTTTATTCATTCCGTCGTCAATCCTATTGCGTGACTCGGTAGGTCCGTCTCAGTCAGCAATGGGAGGAACCAAAGAGTAGTAGCACCACCTAGCCAGCCTGGCGGCCTACACTGTACCCCAACTGAGAACGAATGATTGGGATCATTCAAGAACCATTATATCGTGAATACCAGTATACGTATAAACCCTTCTTCCAAATGTCCCGATCAAGTTATGGGGTCACGGTCAGTCAAACCCCATCTGTACTTGACGCTATGCATGCGTTAATGCAAATCGAGATCATCGAGCTCTCGTGTATCTAATATAGCTAGCTCCAATGCTTTGGCCAAAGACTTATGATCTCATCTGCCAATAACCGCATAGGACATATAACCCGTTCACTAACAGGAGACAGAATTCTATCTTGGTATTCAGTAGGACCTGCTAGTTGCCCATCAATATGCACATCGAGGTTGACCCCCGCCTTCCGGTTTATAGGGTCGAACTACTCTAATGAAAATCTTGATGTCACAAGCACATCCCTACTAAATCCTCAAGTCAAAGGTTCACGAATACCTATCACAACCTTTCGATTCCATCATTGATTGTCCCGGAGTGAATCCGTGTGCCGAATCGAGAGTGAGTCAGTTCGAGTATACTAATCTAATTAGCATACCTATAACGTGTGCTCCCACTAACCATTAGTGTTCGACAGGCACTCTCCTTATCAAAGAACACGTCATACAAGTCTTCACATAAACTTAACGCCCAGTCAAGTTTCATCGACTTGCGAACGATTAAGTATTTGAGCTATAAACCTTTCCAGTGCCGACCCCCTTATCCAATAAGGAGTGGAACATTTTGCTCTCAAATACACGGACTAGTTTCTACATGTATATTTACGAGTTAGGAATGCCAATAACTACCAGCAAATAAAGAAACATTCATTGCCTTATATAGTTGATTTACATAATTACAAGTGCAATGCCCTCACTCAACATCCTCTGAGTGGCATTCGAGGGCATACTCCTAACAATCTCCCACTTGCACTCAATGCCACACACTATGGTATCTAATACCTATGTTCTCCAGATGATGCTCCAAGCTAGTCTGAGAAAGTGGCTTGGTCAGTGGATCGGCGACGTTGTCGGCCGAGTCTACTCTGTGCAGCATAATGTATCCCTTGCGAACAAATTCTCTTACGAGATGATACTTCCTCTCATTATGTTTGGTGCTGTTGTGAAACCTCGGCTCCTTGTCCTACGCTACATCTCCGTCGTTTTCGCAGTACAGCGGAACAGGCAGCTCAGCACATGGTATCACTTGAAGTTCTCCCAGAAACTTCTTAATCCAGAACCCTTCCTTGGAAGCCTCCGAGACTGCTTGATACTTAGCCTGACAGAATCAGCAGTCGCGCTTTGCTTGGCACTACGCCAAGATACTGCTCCTCCATTAAGAGTAAATATGTAGCCAGAAGTGGACATCGAGTCGTCCTTCAGTCCTTGGAAGTCCGAATCAGTGAATCCCACCACATCCAATTCTCCACCGCCATACATCAGAACCATATCTCGAGTCCTTCTTAAGTACTTGAGAACGTTCTTTCTGGCCGATCAATGTTCCCTACAGGTTTGCCTGAAACCTACTCACCACGCTTACAGCATGCGCGATGTCAGGTATTGTACACAACATAGCATACATAAGGCTACCCACGGCCGAAGCATATGGTATATTACTCATTTCCTTGCGTTGTTCCTCACTTTGAGGACACATCTTCAAGGTGAGTTTTATTCCATGTCGCATCGGTAGGAACCCTCTTTTAGAATCATCCATCTTAAATCGCTTTAAGATTTTATCTATATAGAGGGCTTGGGAAAGACCTATTGTTCTCTTCGCTCTATCCCGGTAGAGTCGAATACCAAGAATATAGGTAGCTTCTCCCAAGTCTTTCATGGAGAAATTACTCGAAAGCCAAGATTTTACAGAACTGAGCATTCCCACATCATTTCCTATTAGTAGAATATCATCCACATATAGTACTAAGAATGCGATCTTGCTCCCACTAACCCTCTTGTATACACAAGGTTCCTCTTCATTTTGCACGAAGTCAAACTCTTTGACTGCCTCGTCAAAACGAAGGTTCCAACTACACGACGCTTGCTTCAGTCTATAAATGGAACGCTGAAGCTTGCACACTTTCTGAATATTGACTTCGGACACAAAGTCTTTAGGCTGCTCCATATAGATTTCCTCCTCGAGGAATCCATTAAGGAAAGCCGTCTTTACGTCTATTTGCCATATCTCATAATCGTGGTAGGTAGCTATAGCAAGCATCATGCGAATAGACTTGATCATGGCTACGGGCGAGAAGGTATCGTGGTAATCGATCCCTTCCTTTTGGGTATAACCCTTTGCCACAAGCCTGGCCTTATAGGCGTCAACCTTGCCATCACCATCAGTCTTTCTCTTGTAGATCCACTTGTTCCCAATAGGCATTATGCCCTTGGGGTGGTCTACTAGAGTCCAGACCTGATTGACATGCATCGAGTCTATCTCACATTCCATAGCTTCACGCCATTTCGCGGAGTCTACATCCACCATCGCTTGGTCATAGGTTGTTGGATCGGTCTCTTGGCTATCACTTGGAACCTCATGGATACCCAGCTCCTCCAAGTGCACAAGACCATACCTCTCAGGTAAATGAGACACTCTATTAGACCTACGAGGTGTTTGTACTTGTGTTTCAGAAAGTTCGGTTCCAGTTTCTTGCACAGTTGTCTCTCGAGGAGTTTCATTGTATTCTTCTAAAGAAATACTTCTACCTGCTCCGCCTTCCTGAATGAACTCATCTTCCAGGAAGTGTGCTTGTAAAGCAACAACGATCCTTCGATCTTCGGGCATGTAGAATAGATATCCCATCGTCCCAGACGGGAATCCAATGAAACGTCCCTTCGCAGACCTAGCTTCCAACTTTTCTACCTTAGTCTTCTTGACACAAGCGGGACATCCCCAAATCCTAATATGATTAAGACTTGGTTTCCTTCCTTCCCACATCTCATCTGGAGTTTTAGGAACATATTTGGAAGGACATATTTTCAAGATATACGCGGCAGTCAGGAGTGCATACCCCCACAGGTAAATCGGCAAGTCAGTATAGCCCAGCATGGAACGGACCATGTTCAACAGGGTCCGGTTCCTTCTTTCTGACACACCATTTAACTGAGGAGTACCTGGAGGTGTTAGTTGTGAAACTATTCCATGTTCGTTAAGGAACTCGTCAAACTCCGTACTCATATACTCGCCACCTCGGTCTGACCGAAGTGCTTTGATATGATTACCAGTTTGTTTCTCGACTAGGGCCTTGAATTCCTGGAATTTCTCAAAGGCCTCGGATTTATGTTTTATTAAGTATACATAACCATACCTAGTATGATCATCTGTAAACGTAATGAAATATTGATATCCGTCACGTGCTGCTTCTAAAGCACCACAAACGTCAGTGTGGATTAATCCCAGTTTATCAGCGGCTCTTTCAAAAGTCCCTGTGAAGGGGGACTTAGTCATTTTGCCTTTAAGGCAAGATTCACAAGTAGGAAAGGGATCCGATCCCAATGGACCCATAAGTCCATCTTTTTCCATCTTGTAAACCTTGGTCTGACCAACATGACCAAGTCTAAGATGCCATTTCAAAACTTGATTGGTTTCATCCCTACCATGTTTTCTAGTCATAGTATTGACAACTACTTTGTTGCTGAGATTTAGATGATACAATCCATTCAATAATGTAGCAGTACCCACTAGTTTATTTCTAAAATAAATTTTGCAGGAACCATCACCAATGAAAAATGAAAAGCCTTTTCGGTCCATGACCGGAATGGATACAATGTTTTTGTGCCCCTTGGGCAAAACAAGTACATCTTCTAAAGTCAAAACAAAGCCGGATTCTAAACCCAAAAGAAGTGATCCTATGTCGGTCGCCTCGACACTATGCCCGCTTCCGACTGTGATCATAACTTCTCCAGCTCCAAGCTTTCTACTTTGTTCCAGATCCTGATTCACGGTACAAATATGAGAACTAGCACCAGAATCCAATATCCAGGAAGTAGAAAATACAAGAGCGAGAACAATTTGTTTCCAAAACTAAAAGTTACGTACACGAAGTTCCATGAAGAATCGGACAGTCTCTAGCCCGGTGGCCCGGCTCACCGCACTTGAGACAAGCATCCTTCTTCTTCTTGTTCTTGAACCATTGGGGCCTTGCCCTTACCCTTAAGGTCCTTAACTTGTGGTCAGTTTGCTTCTTGGTCTTTTTCTTCTTGTTCTTAGACCTCCGAGGTCCGTAAGAAATCACAAGAGCGGACTCGTTCATCCACGGAGTCTTCATCTCGAGGCGAGCGGTCACAAGTTTGTTCATTAGCCCAGCTAAATTACATGCAATCTCATTGCAGTTGAAGTTCATAACAAACTGTGAGAAGGAATCAGGGAGAGACTGTAGGATAAGGTCGGTTTGGAGAGAAGTGTCCATTTTAAAATCAAGAGCCTCCAATCTCTCGATCATGGATATCATTTTGAGGACGTGTTCCCCAACCTTCTCACCTTCCTTCATCCTTGCACCGAACAGTTGCTTGGATATCTCATATCTAGCAGTTCTGCTGTGCTCACCATAAAGTTCGGTTAAGTGAGATAGAATCTGACTAGCAGAAGTCATTTTCTCATGAGCTCTCTGAAGATCATTAGACATGGAAGCCATCATATAAGCACGGACTTTCACATCATCCTTAACCCACTTTTCATGGTTTTCAATCTCTTCCTGATTGGCTCGGGTCCGCACAGGAGGCGCCGGAATGTCCGTCTCCAAGACGTATCCCACTGCCTCTATACTGAGGACAATCATCAGATTGTGGAGCCAATCCACAAAGTTAGATCCCATTAAGGTATTCTTTTCGAGTAAAATTGCGAGTGGATTCATTGTCATATTCAGATTTGTCTGCATTAAGTATAACAGATTAATTAGTGACTTGTTATATTATGATCCGAGTATAGAATTAAGAGTCTTTTCTATTCTTGTTACCCAGCTCCCACTATTTTATCGGAATAACACACTCCCATGTGAAATCCGGAAGTATCGTCGCTCTACTTCATAGTGGTGATCGAGTTCTTTATAAATCTTAATAGAGGGCAACCGAACAGGTTTCTAGTCTATTAATTTTCATAAAGTGGTGTCCAACACCAACCCATCTAATGGATGATTCGATCTTCTTTTTCCCCTTGTTCACTCCCCTCAACCTATACGGTTTCTATGGTTCATGAAGAAGTTAAGTTTATACCATCGACGCAAATCAGTTTCACAATTGAATCTTATCCGGCAACCTATCAGGTTTCTAGGGATAAAATTTGCTCCAACCGAAGGCATCCAATGCGCTCCCGGTAATTTATCCGTCCTCCCCGAACGACTACCCCGATAACTCGGAAGCATAGCACATTCGGTTTGGAATTCAATTTCCCGAAAACTCGATGGAGGGAAGGAAAACCTTGAAACCTTATAAACTTAATAATTTATCGTGGGAGAATTTTCGCGATTTACGTTGCACTTTGCACATTAATCGTTTAAGCGCGTTTGTGGCATTCATACAATATGAAACAACCATTCACAACCTAGTTGCTACCAACATGTGGTTCATGGACCGTTCCTAGAAAACAAAAACTCCGTAATCTAATTACAAGTCTTCGTCTTGAATCTTCGTCTTCTCGAAATGGATCTTCCTCCGGTCTTCGTCATTACATATAAATTTTACATGGAAAATTGCATCCTAGATACAAACATTTCTAGTAAAATAAATAGGCTCAAAACGGCCTTTACAACCCAATCGAATAAAACGAACGATTCAAAACTAAGTCCACGAACCACATCCCATTCAAAAGCATTCATCTAATAAATACTAAATAAATGGAAAGCGTATAGATACATTGATCCAATCAACAATACGAACCGATCAAATCGATTCACACAATCGGTAATATGATAACGTTCAAAATAATTTGGTCGACCATAAATATTCTGTTGCTACCCAAAATATTATCCGGAGATAGATATTGCTGGAATGGATGGGATAGCAAACAAATGCAAGAGCACTTCCGTGAGAGAGATAAATAACACAAGATTTGCCGGGGTTGTTAGTCCCGGGCTTGAATGCTCTCGCGAGATATTATTAATACCGATATTCGGGGATACAAGTACTAATGTAAGAATACAATTACAATGAGTGTAAAGTTTCTTGTTATCTTAGCTAGTGAGCGTGTAGATTGCCGGAAGAACCAGATTTGATGCTTTGTGAGTTCTTGTAACAAAGGTGATGAACAGTCGCGGCGGTGAGAGATCGACCGCCTCTCACGGCGAGTATATAGCTGGATGTTTGGGCTTCTGGGCTTGTGAATCCCTTGGAATCTGTCTAGTGGAGACTTGCTGCTTCTGCCGATCGTCTTCTGGACGAGAGATTTGGAGAAAGAAGTCCTGAGATGGATTCCGGTGAGATAGCCGGGAGCTTGATGATATGTGTGTGTTCTTCAGTATTTCCGTGGATGTATCGGAATGTGAGAGAATGAGCTCTGAGCGTAAGTCAGAATGAATTCGGAACTGTAGTGGATGAGTTCTGAACCGTTGGTTAAAATGAATTCTGAACTGAGAACCTTTTTCCAGTAGGAGGAGGTTCTCTATTTATAGGGCTTGGATACGCCGGGCGATCGCCTTTACTGCAATATAATAATCGGGCGATCGTCTTTTAGCACATGGGCCTGTCCCTTCAAAGCTGCAGAGTTGTTGGCGATCAACTACTCGGTCCATGGGGAGCTTACACGCGTCTGAGTTAGTCATATGCGGCCCTGCGACAACTTTCGGCGCACATGCCGGTAGGTGTTTTATGTGACTGGCTTTGGTCAAAGATCTTGTCAGTTAGCAAAAGATCTTTTCAGAGCCTTTTATGGATCTGCACGTGGGTGCTTTTCTGAGATCCAGTCCTCGATGACTTAGACGGGCGATCATCTCTGCCGGGGCGCAGTCGATTGCCCTTAGCCGGTTAGTAGAGCAGATCGCCGGTGCCCGGCGATCGCCACAGGAGTCGATCGCTAGGTACGATGGTGGTTTGATATATTCGACTTGGAGAGCTAGTCGTGGTTTGGTCGAGTTGACTTGGTCGCTCGGCCTTATAGTCGATCGCCTGTCGGGATGAATAAATCGTGACACAACAATTGCCCCCCAGCTCGCTCATACGTTGGAAACGTGGGGTGAGGTGGCTTTCTTGGCGATCGCTGAATTTTTGACGAGCGACTAAGTGTTTTATTGAACTGGCGATCGTCTTTGAGCCGATATGCTCTGGATTCGGACGACCTGGTTGGCCGCTGAACTGCGCGGGAAAAAGCAACGGGCGTTGAAAAGTCTCCGCGCACGTGTCAGGCTTCTATTGGAGGACGCCAACGGTCATTAATGACTCCTCGGCTGACGCGTCCTCGAAAAGACGCGTACGCGGGTCTCGAGGGGGTCAACTGGTGCGCCGTTTGAGATCCGACCCCTGAGGTTTTCCCTTATTGCAATCGGGTCCCTGCTTTCTCCTATAAAAGGGGGCGCGGGGCTGCAGTCTCACTCACGCGTACGCATTGGAGAAAGAAGGTCCTGCTGCCGAATTTTTTGAAGATCTAAGCGCCGATCGTCGATCGATTTCACTTTAGGGTAAGAAAAATCCTTCTCTTCCTTTCTAACTCTGAAAATGGCCGGAACCTCATCATCGTTTGGAGCGGGAACCAGTTCTGCCGCCGGGACATCGGCTGCCCGGGGAGAAACTTCTTCCGTCTTCCACCTGGAGACGGCGGCGGAAGCAATTCGAGCCGGAATCGACCAGTGAAGTTGAGGCACTGCTTGATGAGGCCGATGTTGCTAGGAGTCGGGCTGGAGGAGAGACGATCGCAGATCGAGAGAGATCGCGATCGGGGCTTCTTGGGAGCAACATAGTGATTTTGGGACGGCCTATAGGGCCTTTCTTTGAAATAATGGAGAGATTGGCGGTCTACTCGCGATTCGATTTCGAGGATATTGGTCGCTTATCCTATGTGCTCCCCAAGCGGTCGCGATGTCGTGCCGCGCAGCGATCGTTGTGGTCGCTCGGCCAAATACGGAGCTCGGCGACCGGGAGAGATCCGCCGTCTGGAGGACAAGATTCCATGTTCCTTCGGATGTGGACATGTTCGCGCCCGCGGAGAATGAACGAGCCGACCAGCCTCCGATGGGTATGGTCGCAGTGAGTGAGGCCGTTATGGAGGCCGGGCTGCGCTTCCCTTTATCTTTTGCGATCTCCCATCTACTGGCCGCCTGGAATGTGGCGCCACTTCAGCTGACGCCGAACGCCTGGCTCCAAATCATTTGCACCCTCACCCTATTCGGCGGTCACCGCCTGTACCGCCTCCCGTCGCCGTTGGAGATGAATCATCTGTTTAAACTGACGGCTCATAGAGGGTTGGTCGGCGGTTACCACATCCAAGGCCGATCTGGCCGGGTGATTCATGGAGTTCCGAATAAGATACGGGAGATCGGGCGAAGTGGTTACGGGTCGGCAAGTGGAGAGCTTCGGCGGCGACAATCCCAGCGAACCGGAGATCCCCAGAATTTCGGGAGAGGAATCCGTAAGGGTTTAGACTCTCCCTTCGCTTGGATGCGTTTTGGGTGATCTAATTTGATTTACATTTGCAGGCTTTCATATCCCGGCGATCGAGGAGCTGCCTTTCGACTTCCTCGTTGTTTGGGAGCGAATTAGGAGCTTGTCGGACGACGACCTAGACGCCACTCGGATCAACAAGGAGAGTCTCTGGTTGTCGGCTCAACTATTCCGCTTCCCGAGACATCTCGCGGTGCCAGGTATGTGGTCCTGCGATCTTCACTTACTAGGCGATCGCCTTATTTTTAAGGACAGTGTCTGACCGTTAGTCGATCGTCTTTAACTGCAGAGGTTCGTTTCCCTCGCTTTGTGGAGCCTCCGGCGGAGATCGCTATGTCGAACCCAGGAGTCCTGGGCCGTCTTCACGCGAAGAGGTCGACTCGGGTTCCACCCGTCGCATTGCCTATAGTTCCGGAAGCGGAGCCTCGTGCGGAGCCGGAGCCTCGCGTAGCGCAGGTCGAGGTTGAGGAGGAAATTCCGGAGGAAGGGCTTCGGGCGAATCGCAAGAGGCCGAGGCCGCAAGAAACTTCCTTTCCTGCCCCGGGCGATGAAGTGTCGATCGCCGCGCCTCCGATCACCATCGTTGCTCCGGAGCGCGAGCCGCCCTCTGCGGCTTTTCTGCGGGAGACGGCGATCGCGGATGCGGAAACTCCTCGAGGGAAACCGTTTTTCGGTCGGGATCCCGAGAAGGCCGAGAGGTAGATAGCATTTCTGTGTTGACAATTACATCTGCGTAGGAGTTGTATTAACCTTGGTGTTTTGGTGCAGGATCCGTCGCGCAGACCCGTCTTGTCCACCGATGGTCGTGGATTTCCTGGCGAGTCGATCTCCTCGCCATTCTGCGACATTCCTCCTATGTGAGCAAGGCATACGCCTTGCCGAAGGCGTGGACAAGCGACTGGATGCGATCGCCCTGCGGTCGTCGAGTTCGATGGATCTTTGTTGTCGCCCTTTCTCTTGAGACGGCGACCATGGCCGTCCAGTGCCGCTCGGGAGTTTGAGGCGGCCCTCCACTATTCGCCTTCGGGAGGATCTTGAGGCGGCTCGGAAAGAGAACGCCGAGTTCTTGTGACAAGATCGCGGCGATGGAGAAGGACTCCTTGGAGGCGGCCAAGCGGGCGAGCCATGAGCTTGAGCCGGAGAAGAAGGAGGCGAAATTCGAATGGCGGTCGACCGATTTCGGGACCGGATGCGAGTGCCGTCCGGGCGAGAATGTTCTTGAGGAGGAGGCCGATCGCTGAAGGTGACGATCGCCGGTGACAGTGGTGGCGGAGGCGAAAGAGAAGGTTGCTGCGAGGGAGGCCGAGCTCCAGGGATCGCAACAGGCGATGGCCGAGCTGAGAGGAGAAGTTGAGGCGACCAAGGCCGATCCCTTCCAAAATTTGGAGTATGTCAGCGAGTTCGCCTATTATTTGGCGTTCGCCGACTCGATCCGAGCGGCTAAGAAGGGAGGCTTGGAGGTCGGTCCTCTTGCCGAGAAGTTCAAGTCATATGCATTGGAGCATCCTCTCAATTCGGCTTTCTCCTTGCCGATCTTGGACCTGGCGGACATCGGCGTGGATTTGAGCTGGTATCCGTCTCCAGACAGTCTTGCTCATCCCGATGCTCCGGAGGATGAGGGAACCGCGCCGAATGCTGATGGCGAAGGCCCGGCAGGGGCCTGAGGCGCTTCCTTTTTGATGTTTTTAGCTTACTTTCTTTGTAGTTTGTAGCTTTCTTTTTGTAGCACTTAGGCCTTCGGGCGATCATGTACTCTATTTTTTCAAGTAATGAAATGAGCATTTGTCTTTCTGACTTATCACTTGAATGAATGGTTATTTTTAAGTCTTTGTTTGACTTTGTACAAATGTGTGAGGAGAGATCGTTGCGGGGGTAGTTCCAAATGAATTGATAAACTCATAAGACAACTTTTTACAACAAGTTCGATCGCTGCACTACATCTGAAAAAATGACGATCTCCGTATGCGGTTGAATAGCGACGATCGTCGTGTAGGTAGTCCGCACTCTTCTTGCCCCTTGTTTTTATTCACTTAGTGGAAGTAAGGGGATGAAAATAATTCCTTGAGTGAGCGGTCTTTAACTTTGTCGAATCCTCGGGGACGGTCGTCCATCTTGAGGAACCGTGCACGATCGCGGAGTTCGATGGACCGACTCCTTGATCATGTCTTGATGCGCGAAGACATTGAGTGTCTCGTGACTCACTTTATTATAAGGGTCCTCCGTTAGGCTGCGCCTCGCCTCGTATTTAAACGAAGGGCGTGCGGTCTCGGTCTAGAGGAGTCCTTGCGCGGGGCAGCGTCGGATGAATCAACTCCGCGCCCGTGGCTTGTTAGCTCTGCTTCCACCTCGGCTAGCCATGGAGATGGCCGACCTCGACGGTGTACGTTGAGACGGGGTTGTGGCACGTCGCATTGTCCGGGTTCACCATGTTAGATGATGAACCTTCGAGGGCGAGCGATCGTGCCCACTGATTTATTTTGGAGGGCCCTCAGACTACGCCGGCCTCGTATTTAAACGAAGGGCGGGCGATCTTGGCCTAAAGGGACCTTGCATGGCCTAAGCAGTCGGTTCCATCGACCACGTGACCATGGTCGCACTCTTTCACCTTGGATCGTCATGTAGATGTCGATCTTCGACGGTATGCGTTGTGCGGGGAGGCGATCTCGTGCCTTAGTCCATCATGTTATATGGTGAACTGTAGATGGCGATCGAGTCCTCCGGTTTCTTATATAAGGTGGGAGATCGGGATTACTTCCGTGGTCTCCTTCTCTTGATTGAAGCATATAGAGTCGGTTGCGAGGTTGATCCGGGTCGGCTCGTATGAGCTTCCCGGCTGTTTTGCGTTCGACTCGGACGATCGTCTATAGAGATAGGCGGGGCTTGGCTAAACCAATAAGTCATCCTAACTTGCCCCCTCGAGCAGTCTCGGAGTGTTTGAGGAGGTCGCAGCAATTGTTGGTCTTGTGGCGGGACTCTTGTGGTAGGCACAATATTGATTGTTGTCCAGTGACCGTGGTCCCTTATCGCCTTAGGCTTTTTAGCTCTTCGTGCCCCTTGATGGCATAGAAAATATGTGCGGTGTTACATTGAACGTATGGAGGAGATGGGCTTCCATGTCCTCGAAAGCTTTGAGATCTCCGGGTGTCTTGGCGATCGCCTTCTTTGCTTTGGCGATCGCTATATTACGGGCAAGAGGTGGCGTTTCCTCGTCTAAGCGGAGGGTGAGTAGCCTTTGCACGGCCAGAAGTTGGCGGCTTTAGCGCGGAAGATCGTGTAAGTTGGGGAATATCCTTGGAGAGATGTCGAACATGGGAGAGTGACCGTGGAATCCCCCATGACCGAGTAGAAGCGAGCTCATCAGCGGGTTCGCGGTGAGGATGATTTCGTCTACCCGGCCGATGTAATCTGCGTCGCTTTCGTCCTTCTCTGCTTGATTTTTATCAAGCGGTGGCCTTCAGTGCAGCGACCTTCTTTGGCGAAGTATGACGTGAAGTCATTCGCGATTTCTTAAAAGAGGTGACCGATCGTGGTGGTAGTGAGACGTACCACTTATGGGCCGGCTAAGCCCAATGTCGGCGGGAACATCCGGCACTTGGTTGCATCGGATGCCCCACACCCGGTCATGTAAATTCGGAATTTACTCGGGTGGGTTTTGGGTCCGATCTCCCCTTATACGAGAGGTGTTTTAGGAGGAGCGATCGTTGGTTGTATGGGGGCAAGCTCGATGTGGACGCGAGTGGCTCGGTCGGCCGGCGATCTTCTTCTTTGGTGCTTGCCCCGGTGTCCAAGTGCTCTCATCTCGTCGGCGACGTTGCATGGCGGCCATCGCCGTGGCTTTGTTAGCGGCTCGCGATCGGAGCGAGGCCGAGGCGATTGAGTACCGAGTCCACAGCGATCGGGGCGGGAGTCAGATGGCTGACATGCGTTCGGCTGTGAGGTGAGTAGGCCGAACTCCTGGTGACGGATTCGGATTCCGTCTTTTCAAGGTTGGAAACAGAGTGCCCCGGTCGCCGGGATGGGTCGCGTCCCAAGCGATCGAATATGGATCCGTCCGGTCGTGCGAGAGCCTTTCCTCGCGAATTGGGGCTTTTTGAGGATCGCTCGTTCAGTAGCCCATTGAATTTCCGTTTTCCCATGCGGCGGATGATCGAGGGAGTTATTGCGGGCGGCGCGCATGCTCTCCGTCGCTCCTCCAGGATGGCCATAGCCTCCTCGATCTGTTCCTCGGTTTGGAATTGATCGAGTGAGAGGTTGGGGCCATCTCTCGGATGCGGGATCGAGAGTCTCGCGTTGCCGCGGCTTCCCCCTGTCGTCGGCTGGGGTTCGGATTGAGCCGGGATATGGTGTCCGGCGGTTCGGAGAGCAGCTTTCTTCGATGGACCGGCGGATGTCATGATTCTGGAGGTTTTCTTTGAAGTGCAGTGAGTGTCACTTCAAGTATATGCCCCGAGAACAGTGAGTGTTCTTCGGGACGGTAGAAGTTAAAGTTTGAGGGTTAGATGCCGCCCTCCTTCTAGCGCCAATTGTTGCTACCCAAAATATTATCCGGAGATAGATATTGCTGGAATGGATGGGATAGCAAACAAATGCAAGAGCACTTCCGTGAGAGAGATAAATAACACAAGATTTGCCGGGGTTGTTAGTCCCGGGCTTGAATGCTCTCGCGAGATATTATTAATACCGATATTCGGGGATACAAGTACTAATGTAAGAATACAATTACAATGAGTGTAAAGTTTCTTGTTATCTTAGCTAGTGAGCGTGTAGATTGCCGAAAGAACCAGATTTGATGCTCTGTGAGTTCTTGTAACAAAGGTGATGAACAGTCGCGGCGGTGAGAGATCGACCGCCTCTCACGGCGAGTATATAGCTGGATGTTTGGGCTTCTGGGCTTGTGAATCCCTTGGAATCTGTCTAGTGGAGACTTGCTGCTTCTGCCGATCGTCTTCTGGACGAGAGATTTGGAGAAAGAAGTCCTGAGATGGATTCCGGTGAGATAGCCGGGAGCTTGATGATATGTGTGTGTTCTTCGGTATTTCCGTGGATGTATCGGAATGTGAGAGAATGAGCTCTGAGCGTAAGTCAGAATGAATTCGGAACTGTAGTGGATGAGTTCTGAACCGTTGGTTAAAATGAATTCTGAACTGAGAACCTTTTTCCAGTAGGAGGAGGTTCTCTATTTATAGGGCTTGGATACGCCGGCGATCGCCTTACCGCAATATAATAATCGGGCGATCGTCTTTTAGCACATGGGCTGTCCTTCAAAGCTGCAGGAGTTGTTGTGATCAACTACTCGGTCGATGGGGAGCTTACACGCGTCTGAGTTAGTCATATGCGGCCCTACCGACAACTTTCGGCGCACATGCCGGTAGGTGGGGTAGGTGATGAGCTCTGGTCAAAGATCTTGTCAGTTAGCAAAAGATCTTGTCAGCGCCTTTTATGGATCTGCACGTGGGTGCTTTTCTGAGATCCAGTCCTCGATGACTTAGACGGGCGATCATCTCTGCTCGGGGCGCAGGTCGATTGCCCTTAGCCGGTTAGTAGAGCAGATCGCCAGCTGCCAAAGGGCGATCGCCCTGGGAGTCGATCGCTAGGTACCTGATGGTGGTTTGATATCTTCGACTTGGCGAGCTAGTCAGGGTTTGACTGGAGTTGACTTGGTCGCTCGGCCTTATAGTCGATCGCCTGTCGGGATGAATAAATCGTGACACAACATATTCCAATTAATCAAAATTCCCTTATAAAATGAAATACCATAAATCATTTTAATCATATTAAATTAAATTTAATATGCGGGAGATTAATTTTTAAGAATACACAGAAAAATCGAGCCGGGGCGAAATTGGGCTGCCTGACCGAGTCACCCTCAGCAGCTTTCCGGCAGACAGGCCTGGCATGGCCGAGTCACACTCGGCAGCTGCCGGCCAGGCACGGCCCGTGTCTCCTGACACGGTCGGGTCTGCCTGGCAGTGGCCTGGGGACTGCCGGACACGGCCCGTGTCACCAGACACGGCCGAGTCACCCTGGCAGCTTCCTGCCCTTTGTTCGAAAAGTCGTCCGAAGATGATTCGGAGCTAGATTTTCGACCGGATATCCAATATCTATATTTTTAGACTTTCATATCTTCAATATAAATCATATTTCCCAGAAATTTAAGATTTATATTTAGACATAAACTTACGAAAAATACAATTATTACGAACGAAAAACATATACCACGATTATGACTAAAATGATTCCAAATCATTCACCATCTAATCGAGCATTCCAAATGCCAATATTGTATATACGATCGAAAGACCTACGCTCCGATACCACTTTTGGGATTCGGTGCCTAAAACGAAGGCCCAGCGGAAGCGGTAAAATGAAAATTAATTCGATCTGAATCCCTACGAGGATCGATCGAGCTACGTATATACGAATATATAAACAAAAAGCAAGAGTCGTAAGAAACTAACCCTCGAAGTCCGTTGATTAAATGGTAACCTTCTCTTGAGCTATTCCCCAAGCTTTAGTTTGATCTCTACTAGTCCAATCCGCTCCAAGCTCTTGAACGATCCAACGCTGAAAGCACCGCGTCTCTACTTGCCACGTGCCGGAAAAACGACCGGAATGACTAAACCTCGTTATCCTACAAGGATACGGCTAGAACAAGGTTATAGAAGCTATGCAACTCAAGATTAAAACACTCTAAGTGTTTAATCTAGTATCTCTCTATCTCACAAATATTTTTCTCCAAGAAAAACTTATGAATGTTGTGAAGATGATGATGAATAGTATGAAGCCTTGGAAAAAACTTTTCCTCTCTCCTTCTACTTACAAAAACGTGAGTTCTGTCTATAGCAAGGAGATGTGGTCTTCTAAATATATTATCCATCAAATCCCCTCATATCAATCACCTTTTGACAAAATCACCTAAGGTGATATTTTGTCCCCTTGACAAAACATAAGTCTTCCACCAACATGTGGAGACTATGACCAAGGAAAAGGGAAAGAAAGAGGGGCGGCCATCTAGAAGGAGCCGGGCGAGTTCGGTCCGTTTCGGACTCCCGTGAGTCCAAACAGATAAACTCCGATTCCGTTTCGATGCATTTATATTGATTAATTAATCCAATTAATTAATCATATCAAATACATAATAATATAATTAATTTCTCCAAGAAATAATTATATTCATGAATTAAATTAATTACCGAGTAATATATTTAATTCATTTGGCCGTAAATTAATTTATCCAATAAATTAATTTAGACATCCAATGTCCCAAATTTAATTTGACATCCAATGTCTAATAAATTAGATATCCAATATCTAATATTTATAATGAGAGAATTAGCTTTATTCATTCCGTCGTCAATCCTATTGCGTGACTCGGTAGGTCCGTCTCAGTCAGCAATGGGAGGAACCAAAGAGTAGTAGCACCACCTAGCCAGCCTGGCGGCCTACACTGTACCCCAACTGAGAACGAATGATTGGGATCATTCAAGAACCATTCTGTCGTGAATACCAGTATACGTATAAACCCTTCTTCCAAATGTCCCGATCAAGTTATGGGGTCACGGTCAGTCAAACCCCATCTGTACTTGACGCTATGCATGCGTTAATGCAAATCGAGATCATCGAGCTCTCGTGTATCTAATACAGCTAGCTCCAATGCTTTGGCCAAAGACTTATGATCTCATCTGCCAATAACCGCATAGGACATATAACCCGTTCACTAACAGGAGAAGGAATTCTATCTTGGTATTCAGTAGGACATGCTACTTGCCCATCAAGATGCACGTCGAGGTTGACCCCCGCCTTCCGGTTTATAGGGTCGAACTACTCTAATGAAAATCTTGACGTCACAAGCACATCCCTACTAAATCCTCAAGTCAAAGGTGCACGAATACCTATCACAACCTTTCGATTCCATCATTGACTGTTCCGGAGTGAAATCCGTGTGACGAATCGAGGGTGAGTTGGTTCGAGTATACTAATCTAATTAGCATACCTATAACGTGTTCTCCCACTAACCATTAGTGTTCGACAGGCACTCTCCTTATCAAAGAACGCGTCATACAAGTCTTCACATAAACTTAACGCCCAGTCAAGTTTCATCGACTTGCGAACGATTAAGTATTTGAGCTATAAACCTTTCCAGTACCGACCCCCTTATCCAATAAGGAGTGGAACGTTTTGCTCTCAAATACACGGACTAGTTTCTACATGTATATTTACGAGTTAGGAATGCCAATAACTACTAGTAAATAAAGAAACATTCATTGTCGTATATAGTTGATTTACATAATTACAAGTGCAATGCCCTCACTCAACATCCTCTGAGTGGCATTTGAGGGCATACTCCTAACAGGTACATTCAAAACCAGACATGTACCTCTGGATTTCTGGTTTCATCCTCATATCAAAATGGATCATCATTTCTGCATCTGTTTTGACCAGATGTCGAACAAATGCCAGTTGTTGGTTAAACGTCTTAATTGCCTGAGATACTGGCGCATCTGAAGGCTGAGCGGAGAAAAACTCCCGAACTTTGGCTTCCCTCATAGGACGAGGGCAGTATTGAGCTTCCATCATCAATTTAAACTCTGTCCAATCAGCATCATGGTCTACAGGCCGGATGGCTTCCCACCATTCGGACGCTTCCCCTATCAGAAAATATTGAGCAATAGAGGCTCTCCGGTCGTCAGGCGATTAATTAGGCAAAGATTTTCTCCAGTTCCTTCAACCAATGGTCCCAGGTGGGAGTCTCAGAAATTCCGTCGAATTTGGGTGGTTGCATCTTCGCCACCTCTTGCATCCACCGATCACCTCGATTTCCTATGTCTGGGATCCCTTGATGTCTCTCTCCCTGTTGTAGTCCCACCGCCACTTGCATTCGGTCCACGACTTGGGCGAACTGAGTCATCTGGTTCACCACCTGACGAAGGATTTCTGGTACAGCAGGTTCCGGTTCGTTATTGATAGATCTCTGTGGCTACTTTGAGCTATGATCGTCCGATTAGAAGGCGACGCTTCCCTTTCAGCATTCCTTCGTCCGCGTCCGCGACCGCGACCACGTCCACATCCGCCTCTCAACATACTGTAAGCATAAATACTCAATATACAGGAAATAATATCGTTTGAATGCTCAAGTACAAGGAAATATAACATGCATAGAACGAGATAGAGTTTAGGAACTTACAACCACCACCCGCACGAAGACGTAGGTAGTACAGTGATGTTATTCGCGGCCGGTTACCTCAAAAAACATAAATGACCCCTATTTTAACCCAACGGCCAATATATCCATAATCTTAGCTCCGATACCATATTCTGTAACACCCCCGATATATTCAAAAATATTACAGCGCCGTAAATCCTTTACATAAGGATTTACAAGGCTGAAGAATTGAACAGACATTAACAAGTACAAATGAATGGAAGTAACGGAATTAAGATACAACAGTTCTGACAAAATACTGAAAATACAATTGTTCAATAGAAACTTATTAATACATCACCAAATTCAAATTCATCATAAACGACTACATACTCGAGTACTTATTGAAATAACCAACAAACAACAGTCAAATAAACCCGGTCGGAACATCACTCTGCACCCTCGTCGTCATGCAGTTCCAGTGGTTGTTTTCCCGCTCTCCTGGATCCTGAACATAAACAAAATGTTCACCCCCGAAGGGGTTAGCACAACGATGCTAGTACAAGTACCACAACATATTATTCATATCTCACGAAGAATAATAACGTAAACGACAAAAATACCAACGAGTCTTCTCCTACGAGAAACTCATAAACGACATACACAACTGATAATCACAACAAGATATTATAACATACACATGGTAATTCCGACGATCCAGCGTTCACTGCCTAGAACCCACGATGATCCCGTCAGACCAACCCGTGGTGGAAAAACATGTCCGATGATCCAGCGCACGCTAGCATAGATCCCCCGATGATCCCGTCGGACCAACACGAGGTGGACATACAACAACGACATACATGCACGACAAATATGTATAACATCAATACATAAAACAAATAAGGTACTTGCCTCGATTCGAAGACAAGAACAATACTTCCACGAAAACGAACACTCGAAGGTCGCCCCCCTCAATCAATCACGTAACAAGCTCGAACCTTAACAAAAGAAATAATATAGAATTTATCTCACGTCGTACGAATGTCTAACAATTCGATTTACGGCCAAAAGCTCAAAAATGTAATCTGCCTGAACTTCTTAGCGCACGCTAAGTACTCTGTGTAGCGTGCGTTAAGTCTGCTCGATAGCGCATGCAAACAACAAAGCCTAGCGTACGCTAAATATGCATGGTCAGTACTTCACTCATCAGCCGACTGACTCGTCTGATGGCCTAACGTATGTTACATACCAAACGTAGCGTACGTTAATTCATACTCGATAGCGCACGTTAATCTACATAGCTTAGCGTGCGCTAACTGTGCATGGCAGTTTACTACTGGGCAATAGACTAATCTCAACATGATCAAACCAAATGAAATCTTCAGTGTTAATTCATGTTACCTCCATGAATATCATGTTCATACGGTTATGAATGATCTTACGGATAACAACAACTTCGGATTCAAGAATATGTATACTATTATGAAACCATAATTCCATTTCGATTACAATTCTTCATGCGATAATTCGGAAGGCTTAACGGTCGATATCAATACCTTTATATCAATCAAAAACTATCATTCTGTAGTTTGATTAACATTCCATCTTTACAAGATAAATCCTTCCATGATCAATCCTTTAGATTCATCTAACAATAATGATGTTAAAGTCAAGTCCATGATTGCTATGAAAACACCTACTAGATTCGGATTACCAATGATAGAAGCTTCCTCTACTTGTTCATTGTAATAAGATTCGAATCATGATGTTCATAATCAAGGTACTTAAGGCATAATCATCTCAATATTCCAAACATGATGTGGTTTGGATAATTCACCCAAGAAACTCATTATTTTGCTAGCATGATCATCTTATTCTCCATAACACGAATCTAGAGTTGGAGATAGAATCAACATACCTTAATATGACGAAATCACTGAACTCCAAAGGTAGAATCTGAATCCGGTTGGTTATATGTCACTCCAAAGTGCTACTTCTCTTCAATGATCAATAACAAGAAGTATCCAATGTCCAATGATCAAGTGGATGCGTTATAAGTGTGTCTAAGGAAGATGATATGCCCTCTGGTCTCTCAAAAACGAAAGATGAACGAAGGAAATGAGAACAAAATGGGGTGTTGGCCCATATATAAACTTTCTGTACAAAAGCAGATTAGCGCACGCTACCTATACATCCTTAGCTCGCGCTAATAAGAGTTGACTCCAAAACTGTCCAGGTTCATCCGCGGGAATCTTATCCGGTCCTACGTCCGGCTGGCGCATGTGTTAGCCGCCTAACTCAATAATTGATTACCTAGCGCACGCAAGTCCTATATTCATAGCGTGCGCTAGTAGTAGCCGATATCGTACGTTAAGCTACCTTCTTAGCGTACGCTATCACAAGTTTGCATGAGAAAATTTGCATGAAGATATACTTATGTACAAAGATAGCAATGTGAGAAATAACATACTCCAATTATCGAGATCATAAATCCGAATGATACAGGGTTCGAATACAAATGAGATACACAATAATAAATCCGGATATTACAGGTGTAGCGTGCGCTATCCTCATCAGGTAACTTCGCTTCAGGCTACTTCGAACTCGTCTGATCTGCAGCTGGGACCTGTTAGCGTGCGCTAACGTATATAACTAGCGTGCGCTAGCTTTGTATTTTGTCCAACTTTTTTTGCGTCTTCGTCTGCTTCGATGCTTTGCTTCACCTCGATGTTGTTTTACTTTGTTTAGCAACTTAATCATCAAAATATTATTTATTAATATGTGGAATAAATATTCCAACAATCTCCCCCTTTTTTATGATTACAAAACAACTCTTGAATTAGATAAAACCTGCAAAATAAAATTATATATATATATGTACGTTTCAAATTTTCGACTTTGATCGTTTCGTTAGTTTCACCCATTTTCTTTTCTTTTTCTTATTTTCGACTTCTTCGTTTTTTATTTTTCAACTCTTTCGTTTCTCCCCCTTTTTGTATGCTTTCTTCTCCTTTTCGACTTCTTCGATTTTTATTATTTTCTTCTCCTTTTGACTTTTAATTTTTCTTGTCATATCTTTCATGACGTTTTTATCCGATTCAACTTCTTCTCCCCCTTTTTGTACTCAGCAAAAAGTGTAAAAAATATAAAGGATACCAATTCGAATATATAAAAGAATATGCATGAATATAAAAATATGCAATAATAGGATGGAGTTATACCCGTTTATAAAAAATTAATACTCCCCCTGAAAATGTTTTCTCCCCCTTTGTAAAATATCAAAAATTAATTTTTGGAGATCCAACCGAAAGTTGGTTTTTCTTTCGAGACGTAGACGATATTTGAAAAAGTTGTTCCTTTAGGAACCCAAATTCTCTTAACTTTAATCTTCCGTCTTGGGCTCTTACAGTTTGAATATGGTGCCCAATTTTCAAATATTTTTCACACCGGGGTATTTTGAAATTTACGGATTCGGTTTTAGAACGTGGTTTGAATCCTAACCACTCTTTATTTAATGTGTATTTTTGAACCGAGAGCATATTTTCAAATTTCTCGTTTCCGAGAGAAAATTTTTGAGCTCGGTTTGAATTTTAACAAGATCATTCTTTAAAATATTCTCGTTTTCAACGGATTTTGAATGATCGTTTTCAACATACTTTTCCTTTTCAAGAATTTTGAAATTTTCATTTTCCAAAGATTTGTATTTATATTTAAGGGATTTAATCTCATTTAAAGCATTTTGATAATCGGTATGTAATAACTCGAATGCTTCAAAAAGTTCATCGTAAGAATTACTTACTTGGCTTTCGACATCGCTATCATCGAATGAACTCCGGGCCATAAATGCAAGATTATTTTGATCGATGAAATCCTCATCAGGATCTTCGTCATTGCAAGTTGCAACTAAAACCTCCTTGGGTTTAACCCGACAATTCTTAGCAAAGTGGCCTGGTTTACCACATAATCGACAAGTGTTGTCGAATTTCTTAGATTCTCCCTTTTCGATATCCTACTTCCTCCGGTTTAATAAGTATTGGAACTTATTAATATTCTTGGCATAATATGCCGATTCTTCATCGCTTTCGTCCACCGGGATTTCTTCCTTTCTAGATCTCGACATCTTAGCCTTCATAGCTATTGATCTTTCCTTCGGTTTTGGTTTAGCATTCCGAGATTTTAGAACAATCTCGTAGTTGATAAGAGAATCAACGAGAGCACTAAAATCAAGATTATTTAAATCTTTAGATTCCATTATTTCCGTCACCGTACCGTCCCATTCTCGAGGTAGTGATCGGAGAATTTTCTTTACTTTCTCACTACTCGAAAGTGGTTTTCCGAAACATGTTAATCCATTTGTGATAACCGAAAAATGGTCAAGCATTATCGTGATGGATTCATCGTCCTTCATTTGAAATAGTTCGTATTCGTGAAGGAGCATATTTATTTTCGTCTCCTTGACTTGAGACGTACCTTCGTGTGTTACCTCAAGCATTTTCCAAATTTCTTTGGCACTATCACACGATGATATCCGGTTGTGTTCTTCCGGATTTAAGGCATAATAAAGAAGTTGAGTTGCCTTACAATTGTAGTGGTCATTTTTCCAATCGGAATCGTCATATTCTTCAAAAGTTTTAAGCGTACCATTGGAATTCGTCGGAATTTTCGGACCAAGACAAATCACCTTCCAAAGCTCGATGTCATATTCTCGGATGAATATCGACATCTTTTTCTTCCAAGTCATGAAGTTCGATCCATCAAATAATGGAGGTCGGTTTAGCGCAAGACCTTCGACTGGAGCAAATTAGAGAGCCATTGGATCTTTTCTCCTCGGATGTAAAGCCGCTTATAGTAGTACCACTCCGATACCAATTGTTGGAGTAATATCGGTATTTGTGCCGTTTGTGCGGAAGCGTAAATTAAATGCGGAAATTAAATGACATGCGGATTTATAGAGGTTCGTCCAAACGTGCCTACGTCCTCTCTCTATTTATCTTTTTCAATAAGCTAAAGATCAAAACCTCTGCACCTCTCTTCTATCGATCGAGGGATTACCGTTACAAGCTCGTCTTCGATCGGTCCGAGTAAAACCGTTTTCCTTTTCTATTGGATAAGGAATCAACCACTCTAGCTTTCTATTGGTACTAGATAAACATCACTAAGATAGCGATTGTGATTCTAACAATGTCGGATTTTTGATCCTAATAACACCGAATCCAATCGTATCTTTTCTTTTTCTCAGTCGTGTATGATTTTGTGTATAACACTCAATCACTCTAATTTAAGCTCAAGAACAACAACTATAATGTTTACAATGATATCTCAAGTGTATATGAATTGCTTAATGTTGTTGTGTGGAATAATACCAACTTATTTGGTATTTATAGCCTTCTTCCACAAACTAGCCGTTACTGCCAGTTTATATTAGCGTGCGCTAGGCTGACTTTCTTAGCGTGTGCTATCGCATATATTTGCCTTAGCGTACATTATGTACTGCATGTTACATACGTTAACGTTTTCTAGTTTCATTCCAGTGGCTACTGTCTCTGACTATTAGCGTTCGCTAATACTTCCTTGTAGCGTGCGCTAATCTTGCATCATTGCATCCGTCATGTATCCGTTTATACTTTTTGACTAGCAGCAGATTCTCCTCAACGGATTGATTGACTTGATTCAAACTTGATGTTTAGCGTGTGCTAAGTATCACTTGTTGCGTGCGCTAAGATGACTTCAATGCATACGTCATTCTGTGTTTGAATCTCTTCATAACGATAACCAGTCTTCGATAGCGTGCATTAGTAAACATGGTGTAGCGTGCACTATCCTCATCAGGTAACTTCACTTAAGGCTACTTCGAACTCGTCTGATCTGCAGCCGGGACCTGTTAGCGTACGCTAACTTATATAACTAGCGTGCGCTAGCTTTGTATTTTGTCCAGCTTTTTTTGCGTTTTCGTCTGCTTCGATGCTTTGCTTCGCCTCGATGTTGTTTTGCTTTGTTTAGCAACTTAATCATCAAAACATTATTTATTAATGTGGAATAAATATTCTAACAAATCCCTGCCCCTACCCATGAGCTGGTCGACGAGCCATCTACGAACAGTTTCCAGGCGGGATGGCCGACTTGGGTCGAGCTAGGCGGAAAAGTTAATTCCACCACAAAATCCTCCAGAGCTTGGCCTTTGATCGCCATGCGAGGAGCATACGTGACACCGTATTAGGCGATCTCCAGTGACCATTTGAGGAGTCGTCTGTTGGTGTCTGGTCGGTGCAGAACTTGCCTTAGAGGGAGAGTCGTCTGAACCTCCACTTGGTGTTCGAAGAAATAGGCTCTCAGTTTGCAAAAACTCTTGACAAGTGCGTAGGCGAGCTTCTCTAGAGGCGTGTAACGTGTCTCCGTGTCGTGTAGCGCTTGACTAACGAAGTAGATCGGCAAGTGGGTTTGTCCCTCTGCTCGCACTAATACTGCGCTCAGTACGACCTCCGAGGCTGCCAGGTAAAGGAACAGCTTCTCGCCGGGGATCGGTTTTGCCAAAATTTGGGTTAGAAAGATACTCCTTGATCTTGGCGAACGCCATTTGAATTTCCTTCATCCACGCAAATTTTTTATTCTTTATGGTGGCGAAGAAAGACTTGCTTTTGTATCTGAGCCGCAAAATGAAACGATTAAGGGCTGCAAAACACCCCGTGAGGCGTTGCACCTGTTTGACATTTTGTGGTTCTTGCATGTCGAGGATCGCCTTGATCTTTGTGGGGTTCGCCTCGATCCCCCTTTGGCTCTCGATGTGCCCCAGGATTTTCCCGGATCTTACTCCGAAGTTACATTTCTTGGGGTTTAGCTTCATGTTGAAATTCTCGAGGATGGCGAATGTCTCGGCGAGGTATTTGAGGTGATTTTCCTTTTTGAGGCTCTTGACAACAATGTCGTCAATGTAAACTGTAGGTCACAAGTCATCCAAGAATAAGTCTAGAGGGGGGTGAATAGACTTATTGAAACTCTTAAACTCTTTTTCACAAAGAGTACGTTTCTTCAGCTGATGGATATGAAAATGACTTAGAGTCGTTTGATCTCAATACGTGCGGAAGTCAGCTGATGACGAATACAAAACAACTAATGAAACACTTAACAATGAATGCAGCAGTTAAAGTATGATGCTAGAAAATAGTAAAATACGCAGGCAGTTATAGTGGTCTCAGAGGTGGGGTAATCCTCTACTAATCCAATTTTATCCAAACCAGTTGGAGATGAATTCACTATAATTGTCAACCAGTGATAAATATTACAGTGATTCAACCAAATTACAACAGCTTCCAACCAGTAGAAATCCTTGCCGTTGCAACTCCCTTGACTGCCTTGCACCTCTTGATCCGCGATCCTTGGATGCCTTTACAGTCTCGAACTTCAACCAGTGAAGTACCCCGAACTCAGGATTAAAGACACGAGTTTTTGTCTTATCCAACTAAGAGCTTCTTCAAGTATGAACTTTTGAGAACTGCTCTTTTCACGATGCTATAGTTCGTTTTTAGATTGGTTTGAATGCTTGAGATTATGTTCACACCGGTTGTTGCTCAACTTCAAATCTTCGGATATATATGTGTTAATCCTTGAGCATTCTTCATAGCCGTTGCAAATCCTGTAACAAATCAGTCCGTTGGAGAGAGACTTCTTTATTTATTCTTTTCTGAACGTTGCAAGGCTGGATTCTCTTATTTTAATCCATTGATCGACCATTGTGAAGACTTTGCATGTGATGCACCGAATCCTTTGAATATAATAAGATTAAAGTCTTCAGTGGTAGGCCTGGATGAATTATTCAATTCATATCCTTTGCGGGAATTGACACGTCTTTAGTGTAACTATCACAAGTGCACGATATCGTATCAAGTAGTAAGTGGACTTTTTGAGTCCGGTTTATCGATCCCACAAGGAAGTTTGGTTATATGTTGAATTATACACTATTAGTCTATTTGTTATAGAGATATATATGATTGAAACACACAATTTAAGAGTTTGGTTTAATAATCGCAAAGAAAATGCAATAATAGTTCTAATATTCAATGAAATAAAAGATTACACTAATAATAGATTAATTAAAAGATATAATGAAATAGTTGGGATTACAAACTTAGTTCATAATTAGTTATAGAAGATGTATAGGAGATCATAATATGAATTTACTTATTATGTTGTGTAGATTCGATTTTCCTTAAAAAGACGGTTTCTCTTTCGAACTATAAAACGCCCCTTATATATTGAATCAATCCACTATATTTCTATGTTGATTGGCTTCAATACATAGCATTAGGTTTTATGAAAATAACTCAAAGAATCATCTAAGGTCTAGAGGTATATTTCTATCCCCTATAACAACTTAGAGTGAAGATCATTTGATCTAATCAAACATATTTTCTTTCGAAACATATGAAGACCATAAATATCGTCATTTATTGGCCAAATAAATAAAGTTTGTTAAAATAATGAAAATCACACACAATAATAAGTCATTCATAATAGATCTTTATACAAACTTAAATAATATGACTAACCTTGTTTATAATCCCAACTAAGGTAACTTAGCCCATTAAGGGTTTATTCAACATAATACAAGCTTGAGTAGTCATTATTAGTTGAAAAAGAGAAAAAATTGATCCTAACTCCCTTAGTAGATAAAGGAGAAAGAAGCAATAAACTCCCTGAACAACATATGTTATACCACTATTATACAAATCACTCAAGAACACAAGTGTGTTCTTCACACAAAAAGAAAATATTACAAAAAGTGGAAAAATATAAGATGAATTATTAATGATGATGGATCTAAGGGGTCTATTTATACACCTAAAGTCATCTAATAGCTCCAAAACTCCAGCATTATTATAATAGATCGGATCAATGCCATCCATCCCATCAATAATAGACCAAAAGTATAAAAAATTATACAATGATCAAAAATCTGCCAAGAGTTACGGCTGTAACATTGAGGAGTTACGGCCGTAACTTGGATGACTTACGGCCGTAACATTGAGTAGTTACGGCCGTAACATGGCTACGTTTTTCTGCATTTGTGAGTTACGCCCGTATGTTATGATGTTATGCCCAGAAATTTCTGACTTTTGCGTTTTCGCCCCAAATCTTCTTCGGATGATAACTTTTGATATATAACTCTGATTTTGAATCCGAAAAGACTGCCGAACTTGTCTCGGAAAGCCCTACAACATGAATACATAAAAATTCAACAAAGAGAATATTTTATAAACATGTTATTTCTTGAGTAAATCAGTAATTCAATCCGATTAAGACTAGATTTACATCTTCATCCGATAAAAATAAAATTATTAAAAACTAATTAATTAAAAGCAAAAAAACGAGTAGACTAGCTCAATTATGGGTGAAATTTATCGATACAAACTATGGATAAGTGTATAAAACTGACACTTATCAGGAATCTCTCCAATTTGTCTCTTCACGTTGCATGTGACTTTCCATAATATTTGACTTTTCAACGCATACTGACGTGGACTTGGAGTACTTGGCTGATCTCAAGTAGGCTGATGAACAGTCATTTTCTCTGCAGTCTGGACTTCTCTGATGGTGACTGTTTGGGACTCGCCTGATCAGATGACTTGTCTGTGGTTACTTGACTACAGTCTGGTCAAACATCTCTGACCTGACTCGGTTGTACTTCTCTGATGAACTCAGCTGTACTTTTGTACTTAGCCGATTTGAGCCTAACTTATTTTGGCCTATAGAAGATACTCATTTGGTTCTTCTTTACATTTTGCCAAGTATTAAACTTAACATAATTTGGCCTATGGAAGATACTCATTTGGTTCTTCCTTACATTTTGCCAAGTAATAAGTATTTGAATTACATTAATGACATCATCAAAATCTAACAAGTATTCCTAACCTCCATGGTTTTGCCAATTTGATCGGCGAACATCCCGTTGACTAGGCATTGGTAGGTCGCCCCCGCATTTTTCAGACCGAACGGCATTCGGACCCAAAAGAACACGTCTTTTTCCGTGTGGAATGATGTGTGTTTTACGTCTTTCTCAGCCATTGGGATCTGATGGTATCCGGGAAAGGCGTCCATAAACGACATCATTTCGCAACCTGCCGTGTTATCGACCAAGTGGTCAATGTGAGGCATTGGAAAGTGATCTTTCGGACAAGCCGCGTTGAGGTCGGTGAAATCGATGCATAACCTCCAGGAGTCGCTCGCCTTTTTGACGAGCACCGCATTGGCCACCCACTGTGGCTCGTTGGTAGCTACCCCGATCAATTTATTGTCGAGCAGCTTTTTGACTTCTGCATCTAGCGCAGCATATTTTTCTGGACCGAATTTCCTACGTTTTTTATGAACAGGCTTCCTTGCCGGGTCGATCTTCAGATAGTGGCAAGCATGTTCATGATTGATGCCGACCATATCTTGATGCGACCACGCAAAGATTCCGATGTTCTTTCGTAGTAAACTGATCAGATTGTCTTTTAACTCGGGATCGACGCTTGAGCCGATCTGCACTTCCCGCTCCGGGCGAGCCGGATCGATTGTAATACTTTCCAACTCTTTGGTGGGGACGGTCGCTTCTCATTTAGAGCGATCGCCGGACTCGATCCTTGGATCAACATCGAGGCTTGGCTCGAAGCCGATCCTCGGTTCGATGTTGTCCGACGATCGATGTGAGATGCCGTCTTTTGAGTCGGGCTGGTATGAGGTGCTTGGCTCGTCGATCTCCATCAGTTGGTTTTCGATCGTCCCAGTGTTACAAACGGGACAAGAAACGTTTAAAGGAAAAGCTACAACACAAGAGTAGTTCAAACACTTCTTCGCCATTAGCTGATCCCCTTTTACAGTACCGAATATCCCTACGGTAGTGGGAAACTTGATACAATAAAAAAAAGAGGAGGCGACCACCTCAAAAGGTTTCTAAAAAGGGGCGACCTAGGAACCCATTATAAATGCTAGGCATGTCTATGATTACAAAGTTCAGGTTCCTAGTGATCTTAACCATAGGATCGTAACAGTAGACTAGCTCGACGGAGATCTTGACCCTTCCATAGGCTTTGACCGTGTTGTCGCCGAACCCTTGAAGCACGTTTTCGAACGGCTTGATGAATTTGGTCAGGTTGCCGAGCTGGTCCAGAGCAGACTTGAATATGATGTTGCAAAAGCTCCCGTTGTCAACCAGCACGCGATCAACCGTTTTCCCAATGATACATGTAGAGATCACCAAGGCATCCTCCTTGGGGCACTGCACTCCCTCCCTATCCTTGTTGGAGAAGGAGATGAGCGCATCTCTGGAGATGGTTGGCTCCGGGGGTACCACGACATGGACTCCGGCGAATACCCTCAGCTCGGCCTTCCATTTTTTGTTTGACATGGTGGAAACCGGGGAAAGACCTCCGAGATTTCCAACTCCTGATTGGAGCATATTGATCTGGCCGTCGGGGTTGATTGGAGGGATCGACTCATCTGAGTACTCCGGCTCGTTTTGCTCGATTTTGGCGACCGAATTGGGAGGTTGACGGTCATCGTTCTGTAGACGATCGCGGCCCCCAGTCCTTTCCGCCCGGGGCTCCGGCTTGGTTACTAAATTGTCCAGCTTGCCTTCCTTGAACAATCTCTAGAGTTGTCTGAGGAGGTCGCGACATTGGCTCGTGCTGTGGCCGGGACTTTTGTGGTAGGCACAAAATTTATTGCGGTCCAGATGACCGTTGTCCCTCATTGGATTTGGCTTTCTTAGCCATTTGAGCCCCTTGATGGCGTTGAAGATATGGGCCAGAGATAGATTGAGATTGCGGAGGAGGTGGACTTCCACATCCTCGAAGGCCTTGAACTCACCGGGTGGCTTCGCGACCGCATTTCTGGGCTTGGCGATCGCCTTCTTTGGGATGGGAGACATCGCCTTCCTCTCCCCGGTTGCCCCCTCGCCTAGGCGAAGGGTCAGCAACCTCTGCCTAGCCATAAAATTGGTGGCCTTAGCGCGGAAGATCGCGTAGGTCGGGTGGATGTCCTTAGTAAGATGCCTGAACATGGGAGAAAGACCATCGAAACCCCCAGGACCGAGTAGAGGGCGAGATCGTCGCTTATCGGCTCGCCGGTGAGGACTATTTCATCCACCCGGTCGATGTAATCCTCATCGGACTCGTCTTTACCCTGCCTGATCTTCATCATGCGGTGGGGACTTTCTGGCCGAGAGACTTTGGCGGCGAAGTACGACGTGAAGTCGCTTTTCAAAACAGTTGATTGAACGCGGTGGCAATGAGATGTACCACCGATGGGCAAGATTGCCCAATGTTAATGGGAACATTCAGCATTTCGTCGCGTCTGACGCCCCACATCCGGTCATGTAGATCCGGAACTTGCTTAAGTGAGTCTCGGGATCCGATCTCCCCTCATACAGAGGTGTTTGAGGAGGAGCGATCTTTGGTTGCACGGGGGAAAGCTCGAGTGGCTCACTAGGTCCGGCGACCTTTCTCTTGGCGCCTGCCCCAATTTCTATGTGCGCTTTCATATCGTCGAGTTGGCGCTACATTGCGGCCATCGCCGTAGCCTGGCTGCTCGCGGTCTGGCTCTTGGAGCGGAAGCCGAGATGATCATGTACTGATCTCCTGGCTTCGTTGTAGGTGACTAGGTCTTTGCCGTCGAGCTCGATTTTTCAGCGAGGGGGAGCCATATGGCTGACCTGTTTCTTGGGAGTCGGGTATGCCAAACTCCTAGTGACGGATTCGGACTCCGACGTCTCATGGCTAGGGCCAGAGTGCCCAGGTTGCCTTGAAGGATCACTCCCTAGGCGGCTGAAGATGGAACTGTCCTGCCTCGTGAGTAGGGGTGGACTCGGTTCCATTCGGTTCGATTTTTGACCGAAAGCGAGAGTCGAACCAAATATTCGGTTTCGGTTTGGTTTGGTTCTTTTTGAAGTTCGGTTCGATTAAGTTCGGTTTTATAAATATTCGATTCAGTTTCGATTTGGTTTGATGTTTTTTCGGTTCTTCACAATATAAATTCAAATATTATATGCAATAGAATAAGCTATATATAACAACAAGCCAACAAGAGTTATATATATGTTCAAGATAAAAGCTAGAGTTGCATAGCAATTTCCAAATATCTCAAAATATATAACAATCGTAAATCACAGTAGCTCATTCTCTCAACCTAAATTAATTGAATCACAAATTCATGAGCATATTATCGGTCCTTCTTGAACCCATGAGGGTCTTACAAAAGGAAAACGAATTATATTAAAATTCGAAACACACCAAATTCACAAAAACAAGGTCATTTTAGTATGTTGAAATTTGACTTCGGTCCATTTCGGTCCGGTTCGGTTCCGCTCTACCCCGAACCGAGAACCGAACCAAATTAGTTCGGTTCGGTTCTGTTTTTTTGTTTTTCGGTCCGGTCTTCTTCGGTTTCGGTTTTTCGGTTCTTTTTTAGGGTTTTTTCGGTTCGGTTTTGGATTTTCGGTTCCGAAATGCCACCCCTACTCGCGAGTGACTTTTCTTGCGACTCGCGGCTTTCTGACGATTGCTCGACATATAACCCCTTGAGTTTTCGTTTGCCCGCGCGACGGATGGCTAAAGGGGTAATAGTGGGCGCGTCGCATGCTCTCCGTCGCTCCCTTAGGATGGCCATGGCCTCTTCTATCTGTTTCGTAGTTTGGAATTGATCGAGTGAGAGGCTGGGGCCGTCCCTCGGGGGCGGGAGTGAGAGTCTGGCATCGCCGCGGCTGCCTTCCGCCGTAGGTTGGGACTCGGTTTGGGCCGAAATAAGGCATCTGGCGGACCGTAAGGTGGCTCTCTTCGAGGTGGTGACAGACGTCATTATCTCGAGGGTTTTTCTTTGAAGAACATTGAGTGTTTATTCAAGTATATATTCCGGAGAACAGTGAGTGTTCTTCGAAACGGTCGGAGGGAAAATGAAGGTTCAGCCCTTCTTCTAGCGCCAATTGTTGTTACCCAAAATATTATTCGGAGTGATTTGCTGGATATGGCTACGGGTGAGTAACAAACAAAATGCAAGAGCACGAGCGATGGAATGTAAATAACACAAGATTTGCCGGGGTTGTTAATCCCGGTCTTGAATGCTCTCGCGAGATATTATTAATAAAAAATACTGCTTTGGAGTACAAATATTAATGTTAGAGTACGATTACAATGAGTGTAATGACCCCAGTTATCTACCTCTTGAGTGCTGATGATTGCCGGAAGAACCAGAGTTAAAGTGTTCTCTGTCTTTTTCACTATGTCGATTCAACTGTTGGAGGTCTCCTATTTATAGAAGAGGAGGTTGTTGGGATGTCTTAATCCCAAATGGGCGATCGCCTTTCTTGCATTAAATTAAACGGGCGATCGTCTCATCACGTGGGTCGGTTTCCTTAAAGTCTGCAACTGCTACTGGCAGCCAAATGTGCGAACCAATGAGGAGACAACACGTGCCTCACGTCGCAGTCTTGGGAGGTCCCACCTAGGACCTTTTTATGGGTCTGTCGGTAGGTGAGAGGCTGTCCTTGTCACCAACGGCTGGTGATGGGGTGGAGTCGAAAAGCCTTTTCCAGCGGCGCCATTTGTGGGTCTGCACATGGGCCTTCATCCCGAGATTCAGTCTTCGTAGACTTGACGGATGTTGGCTTTACACGTGGCATAAGACGGTCGTCCTTGGTCGGGCACTAGAGTCGATCGCTAGGTGCCAAGAGACGATCGCACTGGACATCGATCGCTCGGTACTTGATCTCGCTCTGGAATTTTCGTTTGTTAAGTCTGCCTTGGTTTATTTGATGCTGACTTTGGTCGCTCGGCCCTTGTGCCGATCGCCGTTGAGGCGTATTAATCGCCGCACAACAATGGTGAATTATAATGAGTATATATACATAGCTCATGTATATTCCCACACCGAGACTTGATTTTCAATTGATTTATATATATATATATATATACATATATATATATACATATATAAGGGTTGGTTACCATGAGAACGCATTTTTTCGTGAGACTGCGCGAAATGTTACGAAAGTTGCACAAAATGTATAATTGTTTGGCACAAAATCAATAATGTTGTTGCACAACATTGTGCAACGACTTTATACATTCTGTGCAACAATATCATAGTATAACAACTGGATACATTTTGTGCAATAACTGGATACATTTTGTGCAACAACTGAATACACTTTGTGCAATAATATTCATGTATAAATAAATCATTGCACAAACAGTTAAAACATTTTGCACAATCGAAAATAGATATGGACCATTGATCTACAATAATCAGGGGCCCAAATTCATTCTCATTTCTCACGAAATATGGGCGTCTCACCTGAACTTACCCTTATATATATATATATGTGTGTGTGTGTGTGGGTTCAGGTGAGAATGCAATTTAAGTTGAGAAATAAGAATGAATTTCATCCATTGATCTTGATAAATGGATGACCTAGATTTATTCTCACAAAAATTTGATACATATAATGCAATATTTTAATGCATCGATATTTGATGCATATAAAGCATATTTTAATGCATTGAAATTTTGATGCAGAAATGCATATATTTCATACATAATTAGTATAAAACTCATGCATATTCGTAATTCGCAGGATAAGAACCATTCTCATTTGATCCTAAATATTTATATTTATATATATATATATATATATAGAGAGAGAGAGAGAGAGAGGAGAGTTCAAAAAAAAACTTTTTCCTATGTGTTATGTAATATCCTAGAATTTCGCTACGAATTTTTCGCATTGTTTTATCTGAGTTGTACTGTATAGAGTGGGACCGATGCGGTATGGATGAATAATTTTGGGAACCGCGACAGTTGTAGCAGTATATCTATCGAGGTTATTTTTAATTCTAGGATATTACATGCTTGATATGTCTTTCGATGTTGGATATATTATATGAGTATTTGTATAATTGTCGGACTTGGTCGACGATTGCAATTGAGGATATCGTTCATCAGGTGTATCGTATGAGAATGTTATCGGAACGAGTATATGTATTCAGTATGTCGCGTGTACGTGTTCGATATATTGAGACGACAGACAGGAGCAAAAATGGCTAACTATAAAAGCCATTACGTACGTTAAGCATAGGAGCTTACGTACGTAAAGGTGCACGCGTAGCATACGCTAAGCAGAGGAGCTTACGTACGTAACAATGCGATCGTAACGTATGTTAGGTATAGTACATAACATATGTTATGAAGAGAATCGGACAGGTCCGAGCTGTGATCGGCGAGTGGGCTCGGTGTCGGCAACTTTCGACGCGGATGTGGACAGGCGAGTCAACATCGAGCTTTACGTACGTTAAGGACAGCCCATTACGTGTAACACCCCAAACTAGGCGGATATTACAGTGCCGTGGACCCCCGACTGGGACCCACCAGGCGAATGAAAAAAAATGAATTACACAGGGTAAATGTAGTACCGAACCACATTACAACATCAATTACTCCGATTAGGAGTTTCATACAACACACCTAGGATAAAATAGAATACATGTGTATCTTATGTGACGATAAAATACACAACACTGAATGAAACGAGTATTCAAACGAAATGTCTGCAGCGGAATAAATAAAGGAAACTTAAATGACTGAATAAGTGATCAGCAGATCGGGCCCCCTTCTAGTATCACTGGGACTCCTCGACGTTAGCGTGTTCTCCCCATGCCTTTGCCTTGCCAAGACCTGAAAAACAAAATCCCCAAACGGGGTCAGTTACACAGAACAACAATCCTCAAGGGTTGAAAAATACACAATCATGATTTAACTGAAGTTATGAAATATCCTTAGTTATGAATTACGCTGAAGAGGGGTATCATAGTACGCCCGTAGTGTTCTGTGCAAGTGTACAAGACGAATGACCGGACACACCCGTCCTTGTACCTAATTAGTCTCACGGAGGTAATCTGTTACCGTGTGCACAGTCCAATGTATCACTCCCAATACATGGCCATAACGTGCCCGACTAAAATTTCACACATCCGCACCCGGCCACGCAATATGAACCCAGAAGGTCATATGAACGAGAATGACCGTAATGAATATCAATGAATAAATAATAATCTGACAAAGTCAAGAATGACTCACCGAGATGAGAGTAATAATGAAATGAATGATAGCTCAACGAAAAGATTGGAACCGTCGTTCCTTATGACTGAAGTGATTAATTGACATTAACAAGTTTTAATATGATTAATACAATGATGAATGAGTTATGATTATGAATGATCAACAACAAAAGGTATGAATATCCTTTTAACCGAGTAAGAATTAACTTACACAACAACGATGAAGAATGTCCGTCCACGAACAACGTCCTAATTGAGATATCGGTCGCTCGAACAACCTTAAATAATACAATTACCAACAATCCGTTCAATATACGAATCAAACACGAATATAACGAACTCAAAACGTCGATACGACTAAACCAAGTCCATAGAGGCATTAAATCAAACACGTAGTATCCAAACTCCGATTGTTTACAATCAAACCTCGATATACCAATATCAAATCCCCCAAGAAGTGTTTCAAACCAACAAAACAACTCCAATACGATCAATAATCCGTTATGAATATCCAAAAATGTGATTAAAACAACAATTAGTCGAAAATCCCCAATTCCAACTCGATATTCAAGGTGTTCTTGAATAATCCCTCAATAATCCAATGAATCCTTATACAAACTCATAATCATATACATATCCATTCATATAACATGATTATAACGTCCAAAACATCATATCTCAACACAAAATCGAAGTCCAAAGTGTTGAAGGAATTACCTCTTGAAGATTCAAGTACTAAAATCCGAAGAACACGCGTTAGATTGATTTTCCGGGCTTCACGATCGAAAGGAAATGAAGAAAATCAAACACTCAAATGATAATTGATGAAGAAAACTCTCCCTCAAGCTTCTCTCTCTCGTAAAAGGTGGAAAAAACTGGAAAGAATGAGCTGAAATGCTCAAAAAATGAATTTATAGGGGTTGACTACCCTGCCGGACACGGCCCGTGCCGATCGGCACGGTCGTGTCGCACAGTTGGCCGACAGCTGGCCGACAGGGACTCGACCGTGTCCTGCTTGACACGGTCGCGGCGCGGAGGGCCTCGGCGATGACCCGTCAAGCGGCGGCTTCGGCATGACTCGACCGTGCCAGACGACACGGTCGGGCGTGCTGGGCAGACGATCCTGGCTTATCCGGAAGGGTTCGACTCGGCCGTGCCAAACGACACGGTCGAGTCCTGTGGGCAGATACATCGGCATTTTCCGGACGAGTACGGCACGGGCCGTGTCGGACGACACGACCGAGTCCGGTCGGCAGTGATCGGCCAAAAGCTGAAAAATGAGCGGGTGAGCTAAAACGACCATAACTCTCTCGTCCGGACTCCGATTGACTCACCGTTTGAACCATTGGAAAGCTATCTCGATGCTCTATAATATTGCAAAGATTTAGAATTTTTTGAGTTACCAAAAATTAATGGTGATCTAACAAAGTCGAACTCATATGAGGAAAGTTGAAACAATGAACAATAACGATACACAACTCGAAGTTTTTCCGAACGGTGAACACGGTGAAAGAACATGATTGATGAATGATTATAATTGAGTGAAAATACACTGAGTGACAATTATAGACTGATAATTACTGAATGAAAATGAATGAATTACAACCGGGTATTACATACACCCCCCCTTAAAAGAGTTTCGTCCCCGAAACTAAGGGTCAAACAACTCGGGATAACTCTCCCGCATACTATCCTCGGTTTCCCAAGTGGCCTCTTCGACTCCATGTCTAGACCACTGAATCTTAACCAAAGGAATCGTCTTATTTCTCAACTGTTTGATTCGCCGCTCTAAGACTCGTATAGGATGCTCCTCATATGAGTGGTCATCGGCGATTTCGATTTCGTCGAACTGCAGTATGTGACTCGGGTCGGCAACATACTTTCGCAACTGAGAGACATGAAACACATTATGAATTCGGCTCAACGCCGGAGGTAAAGCCAACCGATAAGCTAACTCGCCTACTCGATCCAAAATCTCAAACGGTCCAATGAATCTCGGACTCAACTTTCCCCTCTTCCCAAAACGGAAGATACCACGACTCGGGGATACCTTGACCAACACATGGTCACCAGCCTCGAACTCTAATGGTCGGCAGCGGTTATACGCATATGATTTACGCCGACTCGGCGGTCAACAAACGACTCTTGATCAAAGCTACCTTTACCCGGGCGGCTATAAGCATATCGGGCTCGGTGCCGATTGATTCTGCCAAGTCATCCCAACACAAAGGAGAGCGACAACGACGACCGTACAAGGCCTCATAAGGTGCCATCTTAATGGAAGCATGCCAACTATTATTATACGTGAACTCGATCAATGGTAGTTGGGCTTCCCAATCGTCCTTCCAATCGAGGACGCAAGCTCTCAACATGTCCTCTAATGTCTGAATAGTCCTCTCTGATTGTCCGCTTGACCGAGGATGAAAGGCGATCTTGAGATTAAGCCGAGTTCCCATAGCACGATGAATCGATTTCCAAAAATGTGACACAAACCGTCCGTCACGATCGGAAACGATACTTTTAGAGTACCGCAGTGCGGTCTCACTATCTCTTTGATGAATAGCTGGGCAAGTCTCTCGGGACCCCAAGTATCCTTAATCTCAAGAAAATGAGCTGATTTAGTTAAGCGGTCCACAATCACCCAGATCGTATTCATGCCACGACGACTCGTCGGCAAACTCGTGATGAAATCCATAGAAATGTCTTCCCATTTCCACTCTGGAATAGGGAGAGGTTTCAGCATACCCGCCGGTCGCTGATGTTCAATCTTGACTTGTTGGCAAGTTAAGCATCTCGAAACAAATTCCGCGACTTCTCGCTTCATATTACTCCACCAGTAATTTTGTTTCAAGTCTTTATACATCTTGCTAGACCCCGGGTGAACAGAATAAGGGGTAGCATGAGCTTCTCTCAAAATCGAGTTTTTCAACTCGTCATTCGCCGGTACGCACATCCGGTTCTTAAACCTCAAAAGTCCATCCTCGTGGACCACGAATCCAGGGGCTTTCCCCTGAGCCACATCCTCACGAATGCGCAACAATGATGGGTCTGAACCCTGATTCTCCCTGATTGCATTCTCAAGAGATGATGAAATCTCTAACATACAAAGCTGTCCCTGAACTCGCTGAAGCCAGACCTCGATCTCGGGTCTAAGGAATTCCTGTTGGAGCTCCTTCTGAATTGTTAAACGAGCAAGCATCTGCTCCTGAACGGACTTACGACTCAAGGCGTCGGCGACAACGTTCGCCTTGCCCGGGTGGTAAAGGATCTCAATATCATAATCCTTGATTAGTTCTAACCACCGCCTCTGTCGCATATTTAACTCCTTCTGAGTAAATATATACTTTAAACTTTTATGATCGGTGAATATCTGACAAGTGACGCCATAAAGGTAATGACGCCAAATCTTCAAAGCGAACACTACGGCTGCTAGCTCAAGGTCGTGTGTCGGATAATTAACCTCGTAAGGTCTCAACTGCCGTGAATCATAGGCAATAACCTTCCCGTTCTGCATGAGTACACATCCGAGACCCTGTCCGGACGCATCACTATAAACCACAAATCCTTCCGTCCCCTGCGGCAAGGAAAGTACAGGTGCTGACATTAACCGGCTCTTGAGTTCCTCAAAACTCCGTTGACACGCGTCGGACCACGTGTATTTCTTATCCTTCCGCAAAAGGTTCGTCAATGGTTGATCAATTTTGGAAAATCCTTCCACAAACCTCCGATAATAACCGGCTAATCCGAGGAAGCTTCGGATTTCCTTAACATTCTTCGGAGGTAACCAATCCTGGATAGCCTCCGTCTTCTGAGGATCAACACGCACTCCATCTGATGAATTACATGTCCGAGAAACGTCACTTCGGACATCCAGAACTCACATTTGGAAAACTTTCCATAAAGTTGCTCTCGTCTCAGCACGTCGAGAACCTGATGAAGATGAATCTCATGTTCCTCTCGGTTACGAGAATAAATCAAAATGTCATCGATGAAGACAACAACAAATCGATCCAAAAAGTCGATGAAGACCCGATTCATTAGTTCCATGAATACCGCAGTGCATTAGTTAGCCCGACGGCATAACTACGAACTCAAAATGACCATAGCGTGTTCGAAACGCCGTCCTCGCGATATCCGACTCGAATCCGTAGGCGATGATATCCAGATCTTAAGTCGATCTTGGAAAATACTGAAGCTCCCTGAAGTTGATCCAAAAGGTCATCGATACGAGGTAAAGGATACTTATTCTTGATTGTCACCCTATTCAACTCCCGATAATCGATACACAAGCGAAAAGAACCATCCTTCTTTTTGACAAACAGCACTGGTGCTCCCCACGGGGACGCACTCGGTCGGATATAACCTTTCTCGAACAATTCCTCAAGTTGATTCTTCAACTCTCGCATTTCGGTCGGGGCCATTCGGTACGGTGCCTTCGATATCGGGGACGTACCAGGCTCCAACTCAATCGTGAATTCCACATCCCTCTGTGGAGGCAAACCAGGTAACTCGTCTGGAAATACATCGGCATATTCCCTTACTACCGGAATATCCGACAACATTACTGATGATTCCTCGGTTTTGGTCATATAGCACCAATAACCGACACATCCCTGACTGAGTAATCGCACTGCTTTCATCAAATTAATGACCTTACCAGAACAGCCGGGATTACCTCCCTGAAATACACATTCAACCCCATCGTCTGAAATGATAGTAATCATACGCTTACGGACACTAATGATGGCATCATGACGATCCATCCAATCAATACCCAAGATGACGTCGTCTCTCGGCAAATCTACCACGATAAGGTCCGCTGGCCATACACGACCGTGAAACTGAATAGGACAATCCTGAATCTCACGATTACCGATAATTCGTCTACCATCAGGTAGACCAATGACATAAGGCTCACAACTAGTAGCACTACCCAGACGTAGTCTACTCAAACATGATTCGGAAATGAATGAATGCGATGCACCAGTATCAAAAAGGGTACACACAGGTTGAGATAGAATATCGAGTGTACCTGAGATCATTTGGGCCTCGGGATCATCGGTCTTCTTCATCTCATAAATCCGGGGTTTGCTAGTCCCGGCACCGGACGCTCCCGTCTGCTGACTATAGGCTCCACCTTTAGTCGCTCCTGTCGTTTTAAACGAGCCCGATTGAGTGGCTTTGATTACGAGCAGTGGCGCCGGGGCTCTGAGATGGCCGGAGTAGGTTTGGAGTCCCTACGGCAAAACGGGCCTTATGCCCAACAATTCCACGATTATGACACGTGACAATCGTCTCGGACACTTAGTGCGACATGACCAAGATCCCCACGGTTATAACAGTGATGGCCGAACTCGCCGCTCGTGACCGAGATTCCGCGGGTTTAGACGTCACAGAGGTCGCTCGTAAAAGCGAGCCCGCACGAGGTTTCTTGAAGGTTGTCGCCGCCTTCAGATCGATTACGATTCTTCGATTTCTTGATAGCGTACGAAGGTTCTTTGCTTAGCAATTTCTTTAACAAGAAGCTCATAGGTAAGAGCTTTCTCAATGAATTCGCCAACGTGGTGCAATTATGATTAAGCAATTGTAATCTCATACGGGATTTCAGCCTCTTCTTTGAAATACTTAATCTTATCCGCCTCGGAATGAATGATAGATGAGGCGAACGGAAGAAGTTCTGAAATTTCTCGGCAATGGCGAGAACATCCTCGTCTGTTGAGGGGTCGGGGTGAGTAATTCGACAGCTTGGCCTCTCCGAGTGGGGCCGGATAATATCTCTCCATCATGAGAGTCTTGAATCGCTCCCAAGTACATGATCCTTCGGTGGGCTTCAACGACAACCACCAAGAATGTGCGCTCTTACCTGTAGTAAGCCGCAATGAAACTTTGTGTCCTTCGGGACACTCTACCATAGCAAACAACTTCTCGAAATGCTCGAGCCAATGAATAATATCCGCCGGCTCGAGCAGGCCCTCAAAAGTAGGTGGCCTCTGGCGAGAGATGTCGCCGATGATATTGCTCACGTTCCTCTCTTGCCTCTGAGGTGGCGGCGGAGGAGCCTGTTGATTTTGATTGACTGAGTTATGCATCGTCTCCATTAGTTGTGTCATCTGAGTCATCTGGGCCATCATGCCCTGCATAAAGGCGAGTGGATCGATCCGAACACCTTCTGACTGAGCCGTGTCCCGAGTACGACTCCCCGAAAGTGAATGATCACGCCCTGGTGAATGAGTGGCAGCGTCACTGCTAGATGAGTTAACATTATTCCTCGCGTTCGCACGTGTGTTCGCACGAGTTCTCGGGATTCGGCCCGTACCACGGCCTCGTCCTCCGCGTCCTCTTCTTGCTCTCTCCATACTAAAGTAGGAAAGTCACATGATGATTATAATCCCCGCATGAATATCACGTTATGATTATGTCATGAGATGATGAAAATGAGTATACATGTTCTAACTTAGTGATTATATGAATGATTTACTGAAGTGACATGATTATCTGATAAAATTCTTGATGTGATTATCTTGAATAACTTAATAAGATTGATAATATGACCATCCAGATCGACAACTGAGTAATAAAAGGAATCAAGTGATTAATGAGTTAATATGATCGTCCTGATCATTAACTGAGTATTGAAATGAATTAAGTGATTAATGAGTTAATATGATCGTCCTGATCATAATGAATGATGATGTTTGAGGATTGTTAATTGATGAATGATGAATGAATGATTATTGCCATAAATTATACCATGGCGTTAGAAATCTTACAGTTCTTTCGGTCTGATTGGCTCGGCATTTGCACAGGTCACACGTGACACGAAAGTCCAATGATACTAGTCTGATGACGATGACTTCAAATGAGACATGACTCGGAAGGTAGTATTCAAAACCACGCTCCGATACCAACTCTGTAACACCCCAAACTAGGCGGATATTACAGTGCCGTGGACCCCCGACTGGGACCCACCAGGCGAATGAAAAAAAATGAATTACACAGGGTAAATGTAGTACCGAACCACATTACAACATCAATTACTCCGATTAGGAGTTTCATACAACACACCCAGGATAAAATAGAATACATGTGTATCTTATGTGACGATAAAATTCACAACACTGAATGAAACGAGTATTCAAACGGAATGTCTGCAGCGGAATAAATAAAGGAAACTTAAATGACTGAATAAGTGACTGAACAGACTGGGGGCCCCTTCTAGTATCACTGGGACTCCTCGACGTCAGCGTGTTCTCCCCGTGCCTTTGCCTTGCCAAGACCTGAAATACAAAATCCCCAAACGGGGTCAGTTACACAGAACAACAATCCTCAAGGGTTGAAAAATACACAATCATGATTTAACTGAAGTTATGAAATATCCTTAGTTATGAATTACGCTGAAGAGGGGTATCATAGTACGCCCGTAGTGTTCTGTGCAAGTGTACAAGACGAATGACCAGACACACCCGTCCTTGTACCTAATTAGTCTCACGGAGGTAATGCATTACCGTGTGCAGTCAATGTATCACTCCCAATACATGGACATAACGTGCCCGACTAAAAATTCCACACATCTGCACCCGGCCACGCAATATGAACCCAGAAGGTCATATGAACGAGAATGACCGTAATGAATATCAATGAATAAATAATAATCTGACAAAGTCAAGAATGACTCACCGAGATGAGAGTAATAATGAAATGAATGATAGCTCAACGAAAAGATTGGAACTGTCGTTCCTTATGACTGAAGTGATTAATTGACATTAACAAGTTTTAATATGATTAATACAATGATGAATGAGTTATGATTATGAATGATCAACAACAAAAGGTATGAATATCCTTTTAACCGAGTAAGAATTAACTTACACAACAACGATGAAGAATGTCCGTCCACGAACAACGTCCTAATTGAGATATCGGTCGCTCGAACAACCTTAAATAATACAATTACCAACAATCCGTTCAATATACGAATCAAACACGAATATAACGAACTCAAAACGTCGATACGACTAAACCAAGTCCATAGAGGCATTAAATCAAACACGTAGTATCCAAACTCCGATTGTTTACAATCAAACCTCGATATACCAATATCAAATCCCCCAAGAAGTGTTTCAAACCAACAAAACAACTCCAATACGATCAATAATCCGTTATGAATATCCAAAAATGTGATTAAAACAACAATTAGTCGAAAATCCCCAATTCCAACTCGATATTCAAGGTGTTCTTGAATAATCCCTCAATAATCCAATGAATCCTTATACAAACTCATAATCATATACATATCCCTTCATATAACATGATTATAACGTCCAAAACATCATATCTCAACACAAAATCGAAGTCCAAAGTGTTGAAGGAATTACCTCTTGAAGATTCAAGTACTAAAATCGAAGAACACGCGTTAGATTGATTTTCCGGGCTTCACGATCGAAAGGAAATGAAGAAAATCAAACACTCAAATGATAATTGATGAAGAAAACTATCCCTCAAGCTTCTCTCTCTCGTAAAGGTGGAAAAAGCTGGAAAGAATGAGTGAAATGCTCAAAAATGAATTTATAGGGGTTGACTACCTGTAGGACACGGCCGTGCGATCGGCACGGTCGTGTCGCACAATTGGCCGGCAGTGGCGACAGGACTCGACCGTGTCTGCCCGACACGGTCGCGGCGCGAGGGCCTCCCGACGATGACCCGTCCGGCAAATGACTCGGCATGACTCGACCGTGCCAGACGACACGGTCGGGCGTGCTGGGCAGACGATCCTGGCTTATCCGGAAGGGTTCGACTCGGCCGTGCCAAACGACACGGTCGAGTCCTGTGGGCAGATACATCGGCATTTTCCAGACGAGTACGGCACGGGCCGTGTCGGACGACACGACCGAGTCCGGTCGGCAGTGATCGGCCAAAAGCTGAAAAATGAGCGGGTGAGCTAAAACGACCATAACTCTCTCGTACGGACTCCGATTGACTCACCGTTTGAACCATTGGAAAGCTATCTCGATGCTCTATAATATTGCAAAGATTTAGAATTTTTGGAGTTACCAAAAATTAATGGTGATCTAACAAAGTCGAACTCATATGAGGAAAGTTGAAACAATGAACAATAACGATACACAACTCGAAGTTTTTCCGAACGGTGAACACGGTGAAAGAACATGATTGACGAATGATTATAATTGAGTGAAAATACACTGAGTGACAATTACAGACTGATAATTACTGAATGAAAATGAATGAATTACAACCGGGTATTACATTACGTACGTAAACAAGTAGGGCACTGTAGCAAGTCAACCGCTACATTACGTACACTACGACAAGGAAACTACGTACGTAATGCATGCCACGAATTGAGGTAGTAGCCCTGGGATAGTGTTACGTACGTTAACAAGGTAAGTTAACGTATGTAAAGAATGTTACGTATGTTAAGATGATTACATAACGTACGTAATGGTTGAAGTTATATATATATGTGTGACCCGTCCCTTTGGCATTTTTGGAGATGTTCATATCATTTCTTCACCCTTCAACCCTCCGAGACCGATTTTGGATCTTCCATATAGATTGGGGACTTGAGGGCATGGATTTGGAGCTTGAGATATGAAGATAGTATTGATTCTTGATGTGTTTGATTGTGTTCTTGAGGTATGTTGATCAACTCTACACCTTATTTCGGATTCTTAATGTTGTTACCATTGTTTGCTTCGTATGACGATGAGTATGGTAGTATTGTTGTGATTCTGGATGATATATGAAGTGTATGTTGAAGGAGATGATGATATGTATGTATTGATCGGAATATGAGGAGAATTTGATAGATTAGAGGTTAGATAACACATTGGACTATGATATCTTGATGATTATGAATAAGTGATGTTAATTGGATATGATTAATTCATGTTCTTGAGGAATTCTTGAATTATATGATGAACATGTGTAAGGTGTTGGTGTTTTGGATATGAATATTGAATATTCATATCTAAAACCAAGTTATGTAATTTTTGGTGTAATATCCGTATAGGAAGTACGAATATGATTATAAGTTGATGAGATTATTATGATGATAATCGATAATTGGTTTTTACTATGAATTTACGAACCTTGTTAATCCGTAATTAAGATTGAAGTCGGAATCGAGAATGTTGAGACACTTGTTAGAATTGATCGATTATCGAATTGTGGTTTGTATTCGTATTGTTGAGTTGAAATAGTTTGGTTTCGTATATGATCGCGGTATCGTCGAACCGTGAGTTTGATTGATTGATATATCAGTTGTGATTGTTATCGTGCATGTTGTTAATTGATTATTGCATTATGTTGCAATAAGCGATTGTAGATTTAACCGTTGTGACGCGATTGAGATTGGAGAGTGCATGGATCGCCTTGGTCGGGGCTGAGGAGATTGTGGATGAAGACGATGGGATTGGTAATGGCTTCGTCGTATCTGTATCAAGGCAAGTTATGCTTGCTCAGTTCATAATGTTTAATAAATGGTTTTGATTTCATTTCGTTTATGATTCATATAGCAATGATATTATGAATATGAATTGTCGGTATGTATATTATGCTTGGATTGGGATAAATCATAATGTATATGATTTAAAGATGTCTAATGGAAACGGAGATGTGAACAATCTTTGGTATATTATATGAAATGTTGGATATCGAGGACAGTTTACCATGCCGACATTGATCTCAAGGTGGTGAATTGTTGATAGTGATGAACTGTACTTCGTTCCAGACTATCCGTATAACTGTGAATTCGTTCTGGGATGTTGGTCGTAGAAAGGTTAGTGTCTCCGGCTTTAAGGTAATTTAGAATTGCTGAATTATGATAATTATCATGTTGTATATGTGTGTGTTGATGTTTCATGTGATGAGTGTGCATCATTGTTTGGTGTATTTTGTGATGTACTCTTTCTTTGAACTGTAATTTGATGGGCGGATGTGTTGGGGATAAAACCTGAATGGTACCCATGTGGAACTGTTTTGAGGGATAAGACCAGAATATGGTATCCACGGTCCGGAGTATTCCTGAGTAGATGCTTCCGTGACCCTTGGCTACGACCTTGGGGGTTTATGTGATAACGTCCGGAGTATTCCTGAGTAGATGCTTCCATGACCCTTGGCTGCGGCCTTGGGGGTTTATGTGATAACGTCCGGAGTATTCCTGAGTAGATGCTTCTGTGACCCTTGGTTGCGACCTTGGGAGTTTATGTGTTAATATTATATGCATTGTTGAGCATTCTGTGAACTGTTTTCTGACAGAAACACGATATTGTGGTCGTGTTGAGCTTTCTTTATCAAGCTGTCGTTGTTCACTTGGGAGTCTTCTGATCCTCATTGGATATGCGTTTCTTCGAGTTTCATTGTCATGTTGCACCGTGATATATCTGGAGTCATATCTACGTACTGATCGGTCATGTGTGGGATTTTCAGGACGGGCACGTGTAGTCATGTGTTGGTTTCGACCTCACATTGAACCATGCACACGAGACGTACTTCGTGAGACTGATTAGGTACAAGACCAGGCGTGTATTCGATCGATACCCGTGGGTGGCTTGTGCACGGACACTTTTCTAGATCGGGCATATCGTGACGTCCATCTTGAGTCATATTGATTGGTCGTTCATAGTCCATGTATGGTCGGATATGTTCGATAGTCGGGTTTGTCTTCGAGATCCCATATATGTGATTTGTATATGTTTGAGGATTTTATTCTCTCGTATATCTGGCCCTGTGGTCCTTTATTGATGCTGTTTGGAGTTTACCATATCATTTGTATTCTCGTTCGTTATCGAACTTTATTGATCTCGTTGGAGTTCACCATATCGTTGGTAACCTCGTTCGTCATTGATCTTTATTGATGTTGTTTGGAGTTTACCATATCATTGGTATTCTTGGTCGTTGTTGATCCTTTATTGATCTTGTTTGGAGTTTACTATATCGTTGGTATTCTCGATTGTCGTTGATCCTTTATTAATGCTGTTTGGAGAGTACCTTATCGTTGGTATTCTCGGTCGTCATTGCTCCTTTATTTACGCTGTTTGGAGTTTATCTTATCGTTGGTATTCTCGGTCGTCGTTGACCCTTTATTGGTTTTGTGGGAGTTTACCATATATATCGTTGGTATTCTCAGTCGTGCTGATCTTTTATTTGATCTTATTGGAGTTTACCACATCGATGGCATTCTCGTCCGTGGTTGGTCTTTTGGTGATCTTGTGTGGAGTTATCATGTCAATGATATTCTCATTTGATGCATTGGTTGTTTATTATTATTATCGCTTGTGTGAGAATTCATACTTTGTATCGTTGTGCGGGACTCGTCATTGTTTCGAGGCAGTTGATCTACAGATGTATTGTGTATTATCGATTTTATCAAATTGAGATTCGATTGTGCGATCTAGCGGACATAATTGGACAGGGATGGATTATTCCATATTGGAAATATATTTATGTGTTGAGAATCTTGGCATTGTTTGAATACATTACAGATGGTTATATTTGAATTCATTCGTCACTTGAGAATGCGGAGTGTGGATTGAGATAAAGGTTGATTTGATATGAGTTACCACGAATTGGTAAGGCTTCTACGGTAAGAATATATGGGAAGTATTCTTACCTTGTAGATACATTGATATGTAATTGTCTATGTTGATGTGATCGTTATCATTATTGAGTATTGTGGATGACCCCGTCGTGGGCTTTATCTTTTAGGTACTCGGAGATCGAGCTAGTAGCGGTCGTGATGGGATGAGCTTCCCGGGTGATACTGGCTATGGCATGGTTATTTGGGATTCGAGTATTTCTTTCTGGTCGTAATGATTCCGCTGCAAATGTATTTATTATGTTATATCTGCTGCGTGTGTATCTTTTAATGGCTTTCGGGATTTTACCGGCTCGTGTATACTTTCAAAATGCCCCTTTTGGTATCTTTGCCTGGTACTTTTAAATGATATTTTATGACGGTATTTGGGAACTATGTTTGAAAAATATTTGAGTATTTAAAATATTACCGTCTTCGCCTCTGTGGCGTGTTTGAAACATTTGCGAAAATAATTTTTATCCTTGTGGGTTCCGGCGCGGGGCCCACGACACTGTAATATCCCCGGTTGGTTTTGGAGGTGTTATAGAAGATGGTATCGGAGCTTGGGTTTCGTAAAACCCGGGCATGTGTTTCATGTGGCTCTACCAGTACGGTAGTAGCGTGGCTTTTGAAAATGATTTTCTGACTTTTGAGTCAAGCCGATTTTTGGAGGTTCCAAAATTTTTGAGATATTTTCAATTTGCTATTTGTGATATCGGTGTGTGTTGGCATTGTGCTGACACTTTGTCTGGGAGTCGTATGCTAGTATCACGAGAGATCATCAACTTCACGGACCTGTAAGTATGTTCTTTCAGTTATTTGGTTTTGATGATAATTATTCGAGCATGGTGGCATGATTTTAAGATATTTCGGGACTGAGATATTGATTATGACAGGATATTAAGTTTCAAGGACGAAACTTATTTAAGTGGGAAGATATGTAATATCCTAGAATTTTGCTACGAATTTTTGCATTGTTTTATCTGAGTTGTACTGTAGAGAGTGGGACCGATGCATTATGGATGAATAATTTTGGAAACCGTGACAGTTGTAGCAATATATCTATCGAGATTATTTTTAATTCTAGGATATTACATGCTTGATATGTCTTTCAATGTCGGATATATTGTATGAGTATCTGTATAATTGTTGGACTTGGTCGACAATTGCAATTGAGGATATCATGCATCAGGTGTATCGTATGAGAATGTTATCGAAACGAGTATATGTATTCAGTATGTCGCATGTACGTGTTCGGTATATTGAGACGACAGACAGAAGCAAAAATGGCTAAGTATAAAAGCCATTACGTACGTTAAGCATATGCGCTTACGTATGTAAAGGTGCAAGCGTAGCGTACGCTAAACAGAGGAGCTTACGTACGTAACAATGCGATCGTAATTTACGTTAGGTAGAGTACATAACGTACGTTATGAAGAGAATCGGACAGGTCCGAGCTGTGATCGGCGAGCGGGCCCGGTGTCGGCAATTTTTGGCGCGGATGTGGACAGGCGAGTCAACATCGAGCTTTACGTATGTTAAGGACAGCCCATTACGTACGTAAACAAGTAAGGCACTGTAGCAAGTCCACCGCTACATTACGTACGCTATGACAAGGAAATTACGTACGTAATGCATGGCACGAATTGAGGCAGTAGCCCCTGGGATAGTGTTACGTACGTTAACAAGGTAAGTTAACATACGTAAAGAATGTTACGTACGTTAAGATGATTACATAACGTACGCAATGGTTGAAGTTATATATATATATATATGTATGTGTGTGTGTGTGTGTGTGATACCCCTCCCTTTGGCATTTTTGGAGATGTTCATATCATTTCTTCACACTTCAACCCTCTGAGACCGATTTTGGCTCTTCTAAACAGATTGGGGACTTGAGGGCATGAATTTGGAGCTTGAGATATGAATATAGTATGGATTCTTGAGGTGTTTGATTTTGTTCTTGAGGTATGTTGATCAACTCTACACCTTATTTCGGATTCTTGATGTTGTTAGCATTGTTTGCTTCATATGACGATGAATATGGTAGTATTGTTGTGATTTGTGATGATATATGAAGTGTATGTTGAAGGAGATGATGATATGTATGTATTGATCGGAATATGAGGGGAATTTGATAGATTAGAGGTTAGATAACACATTGGACTATGATATCTTGATGATTATGAATAAGTGATGTTAATTGGATATGATTAATTCATGTTTTTGAGGAATTCTTGAATTATATGATGAACATGTGTAAGGTGTTGGTGTTTTGGGTATGAATATGGAATATTCATATCTAAAACCAAGTTATGTGATTTTTGGTGTAATATCCGTATAGGAAGTACGAATATGATTATGAGTTGATGAGATTATTATGATGATAATCGATAATTGGTTTTTACTATGAATTTACGAGGATGAACCTTGTTAATCCGTAATTAAGATTGAAGTCGAAATCGAGAATGTTGAGACACTTGTTATAATTGATTGATTATCGAATTACGGATTGTATTCGTATTGTTGAGTTGAAATTGTTTGGTTTTGTATATGATCGAGGTATCGTCGAACCATGAGTTTGATTGATTGATTATATCAGTTGTTGATTGTTATCGTGCGTGTTGTTAATTGATTATTACATTAGGTTGTAATAAGAGATCGTAGATTTGATCGTTGTGCCGCGATTGAGATTGGAGAATGTATGGATCGCCTTGGTCGGGGCTAAGGAGCTTGTAGATGAAGACGATGGTATTGGTAACGACTTCGTCGTATCAGTATTTAGGCAAGTTATGCTTTCTCAGTTCATAATGTTTAATAAATGGTTTTGATTTCATTTCATTTATGATTCATATTGCAATGATATTATGAATATGAATTATCGGAATGATGGTATGTATATTATGCTTGGACTGGGATAAATCATAATGTATATGATTTAAATATGTCCAGTGGAAACGGAGATGTGAATTATCTTTGGTCTATTATATGAAATGTTGGATATCAAGGATAGTTTACCGTGCCGACATTGATCTCGAGGTGGTGGATTGTTGATAGTGATGAATTGTACTTCATTCTGGACTATTCGTATAACTGTGTATTCGTTCAGGGATGTTGGTGGTGGAAAGGTTAGTGTCTCCGGCTTTGAGGTAATTTAGTATTGGTGAATTATGATAATTATCATGTTGCATTATTGTATATGTGTGTGTTGATGTTTCATGTGATAAGTGTGCATCATTGTTTGGTTTATTTTGTGATGTGCTCTTTCTTTGAACTGTAATTTGATGGGCCGATGTGTTGGGGATAAAACCTGAATGGTACCCGTGTGGAACTGTGTTGAGGGATAAGACCAAAATATGACACCTATGGTCCAGAGTATTTCTGAGTAGATGCTTCTGTGACCCTTGGTTGTGGCCTTGGGGATTTATGTGAAAACGTCTGGAGTATTCCTGAGTAGATGCTTCCGTGACCCTTGGCTGCGGCCTTGGGGGTTTATGTGATAACATCCGGAGTATTCCTGAGTAGATGCTTCCGTGACCCTTGGTTGTGACCTTGGGAGTTTATGTTTTAATATTATATGCATTGTTGAGCATTCTGTGAAATGTTGTCTAACGAGAACACGATATTGTGGTCGTGTCGAGCTTTCTTTATCAAGCTATTGTTGTTCACTTGGGAGTCTTCTGATCCTTATTGGATATGCGTTTCTTCGAGTTTCGTTGTCATATTGCACCGTGACATATCTGGAGTCATATCTACGTACTGATTGGTCATGTGTAGGATTTTCAGGACGGGCACGTGTAGTCATGTGTTGGTTTCGACCTCACATTGAACCGTGCACACGAGACATACTTTGTGAGACTGATTAGGTACAAGACCAGACGTGTATTCGATCGATACTCGTGGGTGGCTTGTGCATGGACACATTTCCGGATCGGGCGTATCGTGACGTCCATCGTGAATCATATTGATTGGTCGTTCATAGTCCATGTATGGTCGGATATGTTCGATAGTTGGGTTTGTCTTCGAGATCCCATATATGTGATTTGTATATGTTTGATGATTTTATTCTCTCGTATATGTGGCCCTGTGGTCCTTTATTGATGCTATTTGGAGTTTACCATATCGTTGGTATTCTCGTTCATTATCGAACTTTATTGATCTCGTTGGAGTTCACCATATCAGTGGCAACCTCGTTCGTCATTGATCTTTATTGATGCTGTTTGGAGTTTACCATATCGTTGGTATTCTTGGTCATTGTTGATCCTTTATTGATCTTGTTTAGAGTTTACCATATCGTTGGTATTCTCGGTTGTCGTTGATCCTTTATTGATGTTGTTTGAAGTTTACCTTATCGTTAGTATTCTCGGTCGTCGTTGATCCTTTATTGATGCTGTTTGGAGTTTACCTTATCATTGGTATTCTCGGTCGTCGTTGATCCTTTATTAGTTTTGTGGGAGTTTACCATATCGTTGGTATTCTCAGTCGTGCTGATCCTTTATTTGATCTTGTTGGAGTTTACCACATCGATGGCATTCTCGTTCGTGGTTGGTACTTTGGTGATCTTGTGTGGAGTTATCATGTCAATGATATTCTCGTTTGATGCATTGGTTGTTTATTATTATTGCTTGTGTGAGCATTCATACTTTGTGTCGTTATACGGGACTCGTCATTGTTTCGAGGCAGTTGATCTACAGATGTATTGTGAATTATCGGTTTTATCAGATTGAGATTCGATTGTGCGATCCAGCGGACAGAATTGGACAGTGATGGATTATTCCATATTGGAAATATATTTATGTTTTGAGAATCTTGGCATTGTTTGAATACAGTACAGATGGTTATATTTGAATTCATTCGTCACTTGAGAATGCGGAGTGTGGATTGAGATAAAGGTTGATTTGATATGAGTTACCATGAATTGGTAAGGCTGCTACGGTAAGAGTATATGGGAAGTATTCTTACCTTGTAGATACAGTGATATGTAATTATCTATGCTGATGTGATCGTTATCATTGTTGAGTATTGTGGTTGACCCTGTCGTGGGCTTTATCTTTTAGGTACTCGGAGATCGAGCTAGTAGCGGTCGTGAAGGGGTGAGCTTCCCGGGTGATACTGGCTATGGCATGGTTATTTGGGATTCGAGTATTTCTTTCTGGTCGTAATGATTCCGCTGCAAATGTATTTATTATGTTATATCCGCTGCGTGTGTATCTTTTAATGGCTTTCGGGATTTTACTGGCTCGTGTATACTTTCAAATTGCCCATTTTGGTATCTTTGCCTTGTAATTTTAAATGATATTTTATGACAGTATTTGGGAACTATGTTTGAAATATATTTGAGTATTTAAAATATCACCGTCTTCACCTCTTTGGCGTGTTTGAAACGTTTGCGAAAATAACTTTTAGCATTGTGGGTACCGGCGCGGGGCCCACGGCGCTGTAATATCCCCGGTTGGTTTTGGGGGTGTTACAGAAGATGGTATCGGAGCTTGGGTTTCGTAAAACCCAGGCATGTGTGTTATGTAGCTCTACCAGTACGGTAGTAGCGCGGCTTTTGAAAATAATTTTCCGACTTTTGAGTCAAGCCGATTTTTGGAGGTTCCAAAATTTTTGAGATACTTTCAAATTGCTATTTGTGATATTGGTTTATGTTGGTATTGTGCTGAGACTTTGTATGGGAGTCGTATGCAAGTATCACGGGAGATCATCGACTTCACGGACCTGTAAGTATGTTCTTTCAGTTATTTGGTTTTGATGATAATTATTCGAGCATGGTGGCATGATTTAAGATATTTCGGGACTGAGATATTGATTATGACAGAATGTTAAATTTCAAGGACGGAACTTATTTAAGTGGGAAGATATGTAATTCCTAGAATTTCGCTACGAATTTTTCGCATTGTTTTATCTGAGTTGTACTGTACAAAGTGGGACCGATGCAGTATGGATGAATAATTTTGGGAACTGTAACAGTTGTAGCAGTATATCTATCGAGGTTATTTTTAATTCTAGGATATTACATGCTTGATATGTCTTTCAATGCCGGATATACTGTATGAGTATTTGTATAATTGTCAGACTTGGTCGACAATTGCAATTGAGGATATCGTGCATCAGGTGTATCGTATGAGAAGGTTATCGGAACGAGTATATGTATTAAGTATGTCGCGTGTACGTGTTCGGTATATTGAGACGACAGACACGAACAAAAATGGCTAAGTATAAAAGCCATTACGTACGTTAAGCATAGGAGCTTACATATGTAAAGGTGCAAGCGTAGCGTACGCTAAGCAGAGGAGCTTACGTACGTAACAATGCGATCGTAACGTACGTTAGGTAGAGTACATAACGTACATTATGAAGAGAATCGGACAGGTCCGAGCTGTGATCGGCGAGTGGGCCCGTTGTCGGAAAATTTCGACGCGGATGTGGACAGGCGAGTCAACATCGAGCTTTATGTACGTTAAGGACAGCCCATTACGTACGTAAACAAGTAGGGCACTGTAGCAAGTCAACCGCTACATTATGTACGCTACGACAAGGAAATTACGTATGTAATGCATGCCACGAATTGAGGCAGTAGCCCCTGGGATAGTGTTATGTACGTTAACAAGGTAAGTTAACGTACATAAAGAATGTTACGTACGTTAAGATGATTACATAACGTACGTAATAATTGAAGTTATATATATATATATATAAGACCTGTCCCTTTGGCATTTTTGGATATGTTCATATCATTTCTTTACCCTTCAACCCTCCGAGACCGATTTTGTCTCTTCTAAACAGATTGGGGACTTGAGGGTATGGATTTGGAGCTTGAGATATGAAGATAGTATGGATTCTTGAGGTGTTTGATTGTGTTCTTGAGGTATGTTGATCAACTCTACACCTTATTTCGGATTCTTGATGTTGTTACCATTTTTTGCTTCGTATGACGATGAATATGGTAGTATTGTTGTGATTTGTGATGATATATGAAGTGTATGTTGAAGGAGATGATGATATGTATGTATTGATCGGAATATCATGGGAATTTGATAGATTAGAGGTTAGATAACACATTGGACTATGATATCTTGATGATTATGAATAAGTGACGTTAATTGGATATGATTAATTCATGTTTTTGAGGAATTCTTGAATTGTATGATGAACATGTGTAAGGTGTTGGTGTTTTGGATATGAATATGGAATATTCATATCTAAAACCAAGTTATGTGATTTTTGGTGTAATATCCGTATAGGAAGGACGAATATGATTATGAGTTGATGCGATTATTATGACGATAATTGATAATTGTTTTTTACTATGAATTTACGAGGATGAATCTTGTTAATCCTTAATTAAGATTGAAGTGTAATATCCGCAAATTTGATTTTCGATAATTTTCTTTTTTGGCGAGAATCTATTTTAACGACTCACTTGGGACCGTTTCGTCATTCTGAGAATGATTAATTCTGCACTTTTTGATTTCCGAGTTCGTTTCGGTGTCATTTTGTTGAGTTCCGTGCTTCTTAACGACTTTTCCGCACTTGAGTTCGATTCTTGCGAATCTCGTTCGAAACTGTTGTTTTGAGTTTCCCGTAAGTCCGTTTAACTTTGTTAGACGTGTTGTGAACTCCGGTTTGGTTATTCGATCACGTATCGAGATTTTCGGGCGTTTTGGGCCATTTTGTAATTTCCCAAAGTTGTGGGTATCTGTCGTCATACCCATTTCTGAGATGTTCTGTTGTTGTCTCTCTGACTCGTTAGCGCACGCTACGCTTTGCGGCTAGCGCGCGCTAAGGTTCCGTAGTTAGCGCACGCTAAGTGTTGTAGTTAGCGCGCGCTAACGGGTAGTGCAGAAACAGTCCAGAGGCCACTGGACGGGGTTCAGACATTGATCAGCGCACGCTATGTAGTATCATAGCGCGCGCTAGAGTGAGTTGGTAGCGTACGCTAAGGGGGGGATAGCACACGCTACCTGGTAGTTCAGGGCAGTCCAGGAGCTACTGGACTGGGTCTGAAGTTCTCGTTAGCGCACACTAACACTTGGGGTTAGCGCACGCTAATAGTGTATTTTTGGTCAGGAGTTTTGTTCGGTGCCGCGATAGCGCACGCTAACCTTAATGATTAGCGCATGCTAATTGTGTCAAATATAAATACTGGACACCAGTCTGGAATCTGCATTTCTTCATTTCTTCTTCTTCCACCGCGAGTTTGAGACGTGGCGACTAGGGTTCGCATCTCGGCTGATTTTCTTCCATCCGAAGGTGTTTTGAAGTATCCTAGGTGATTATAACATTATCTAATCCATTATTTTTCGCCGGATCTAGGTATTTTTCTTGAATCCCTAGAGTTGACTTTTTTGGAGTTTTGTTCTTGATTTCGTTTTCCATCCGATTTTGATAAATCGATTATTGTTTAATGATGTTGTTAAACATATCCTATGGATTGTATATCCATTCGGATTGGAATTCCATTTTCATGTTTTGACGGGTCGTTTCGTGTTCTTGGACGTTTTGGGGAAAATCCTTGAACTTTCGTCGTTTGTTCTTTGGATTCAGCGACTTTAGGTCCTGCTATGGAATTCATTTTCATTGTTGTTATTGTTGTTCGTAATTTATTGTCGCGGGTTAGCGCTCGGTGGAGTCGGCGGGTTCGTAGTCGGTTCGTGCCAACCTACTTCGATCGGTTCTTCGCGTTTGTGGTTATTCGAGGCAAGTACCTTGTCCATACAATTCTTGTTTTATGGATATGATAATTAGTGATCGTCTCCTTGTGTTTATTTGATCGTTTGAATTTCACTTTCAAAGATTCGGTTAGCCTTGTTAAAGGCCCTCTTTCAAAACGCGTGTGTTTTGTGGACATTGTGTTCGTGGATGGTTACGTGAATTACTATGAATACACTTGGTGTTGTCGTTGTGCTTTGATAATATATATGTATATATTATCTCATATCGGTGCGTTGTGATTTGACCATTGCGTCGTGCATTGTGTTTGTTGTCATTGAGTGAATTACTTGGATATTATTGATGTGATATGTTATTTGTGTGAATGTGTGGATATGGTTGAAGGTCTACGGTGACACATGGCATGTGATCATGTGGTCAGGATTAGGCATGTCCACGGGTCGGACCCGCCGGGTCACCGGGTCTGACTCGCCGGGTCACCGGGTCCAATAAGGAGGACCCGAACCCGAACCCGGAAAGATAGACAACCCGCCGGGTCAGCGAGTCAACCCGCCGGGTCAACGGGTCTTGGTCAGAATTTTTTTTATTTGTAATATAAAAATTATTTTTTGAAATACAATTGTTAATTTGTTATATAGTTTTTAATGAGGATAATAGGGTTGTTTTTTTAAAAAAAGAGGGGGAGTAAAGTTTAAGTAAGAATGGACTTGAATCGGTTTCCCGATTGCCTACGTATCCTCTCGGGGAAGAGGAATCAAAGCCCCACGTAGTTCTCTTACCTTTCTTTGTATCCCCGCCGCCCTTACCTTGGTGGTTACGTGCTTCCCGCGGATCCCTCCGATGGAGTGAGTGGTTCTTCATCTTCATCATCGTCGGTTGATTCGTTGTTTTTTTGTGTCTTCATTTCCGCTCTCCGCCAATCACTTAGTAGCACTTGAGCTTCCAACGTCTCGGGCAACAAGTTTGACCTCGTGGGATCGAGAACCTTTCCACTCTGGCTAAAGGTTTGCTCTACGGCTACCGTTGAGGCGGGAACGGCGAGAATTTGTGCCGCAATCTTGCTTAGAGTAGGAAACCTCGATCTCTCCGGTCGGCTCCACCATTCCAAGATGTCAAAATCTTCTAACTCTTCTTCATGTCCAAACTCAAAGGTAATGGTTAGATAATCGTCGAGCTCCGAGTTGGAACTCGATGTGGTTTTTGCCCTCTTTGGGGTAAATAAATCTCTAGCAATTGATGTCAAACGTCTACTAGTAGATGATGAAGAAGAAATGGGAGGTGGTTGTTGAGATGATTGAGCTTGATCGGAAATATGATAATGAGCATACAATTGTTCAAGTAAATTCCTAACGTTAGTAAGTATAGTAGAAACAATACATGCGGGATCATTTTGTATTTGTAGAAACGAATAATAATTTTCCAAAAATTATTTCAAACCTTCCATTTTACGTCGAGGGTCCAAAACAAATGCAATAAGGTAAACATCCGGAATAATTTTGAAATAACTTAGCCATTTAATTCTCATATCACTTATGGCAACTTTAATGGGAGGTACGTTAAGACCATTTTTAAGTGCAAATGCAATATTAATTGCTACATAACAAAATAAGTTCGAAGTTGGTTTGTAAACATAACTAAAAAATTTAGTAGCCTCGTAGAAATGTTTAAAAACATCCATTACATCTCTTGCTAAAATCAAGCTTCCCCGAAAACAAAATTATCATTAATGTGTTGTGCGGCAAAACAACTTAAAAGTTCTTTATAATCATATGATTCGGAAATCATTTTGTATGTAGAGTTCCATCTTGTGCAAACATCTTTTGAAAAAAAATTTGGATATACATTATGTTGTTTACAATATTGGTACCATTTACGACGAACACTTTTTTTAGTCCAAAGTTCATTAAGAATGCCTCGGATAGGTTTTACTAATTCTCCAACATAAGTTAAACATTCTTGAACACATAAGTTTAAAATGTGAGCCGCACACCTAATGTGAAAAAATTTACCTCCAATAGACGGCGTACAATAAGTGATTAGTTCTTGAATCGAAGCCGTGTTAGCGGATGCATTGTCAAATCCGATTGAAAAAACTCATGAAACTAATCTATATTCTTCTAAAATATTTGCAATTAAACGAGCTATATTTTGCGCGGTGTGTGGGTCATTAAAGACTCGTAATGCCAAAACTCTTTTGTTTAACACCCAAAACTTATCAATATAATGACATTTAATGCCCATGTAAGAATTTTTTTGAAATGAATCGGTCCAAATATCACTACAAATTGAAACTTGTAAATCACTATTTTTCATAAAATATTTAATCAAATTTTCTTTACGTGATTTATATCTATGCATCATTTTTCTTTTTGCGGTTTGTCGAGAAATTTGTTTATATGTGGGTTGAACATGATTTGTCACCTAATCATTAAAACCAACATTTTGTGCAAAGCTAAAAGACAATGAATCAATGGCTATCATTTCCGAAAATACATCCATAGATGAAGAATGATCATATGAAAAAAAAAGAGGTTGGTTAGAGGTTGATGCGTACCGGATAGTTGCGTTTGTCCTCGTGCCAATCCATATTTTTCAGGATGCTTCGACCTAATATGTCAGTAGTAATTCCCGTATCCTTCGTCTTTTCTGTGCTTGTACTTTGAGCTACAAAATTTACATTTAATCATAGACACTTGATTAATATCGGGATCACTTTTAGTAAACCATAATAGAACCGCTCTAAGTTGAGCTTTTTCGATGACGTCCGTATCCTCGGAGCCGGGCACTTGAGTCTCGAATTCTTGGGTGTTCAAGAAAAGAGGTGATTCCATATCGAACTCCTCCTCGTCCCTTAGTCCGGACACGCTTGAAGAACCGCTCACGGAGTTACGTCTTCGGTTTGACATTATGAGAATAATTTGAATTTGTAAACTTGAGAATTAAAAATTGTGAATTTGAGATTATGATAGAGTATAAGACTATAAGTAAATAATTATATGAATTGGTGTGAGATGAATGAATTGGATTTTGGGTATTTATAGGAAAAAAATGTGTATTTGTTATAAAAAAGCGCCTTTGCACGGTGCGGTGCGGATGATTCTTGGCCGAGTGAGAGCAAGCAACGGCTCTATTCATACAGCCTGCATGCAACGGCTCCAAAAGTGCAAAGGTGGTGGGTGGGGGTGGGGCCAGCAATTTTTTTTTTAAATTGGACGACCCGTCTACTGCTGCATGCAACGGCTCCAAACAAAGTCAAAGAATCTGCACTGCACTGTGGTGGGTGGGGGTGGGGTCAGCAGGTTTTTTGTTTTAAAATTGGACGACCCGCCGGGTCAGTGGGTGGGAATTAAGTCGACACTAACCCTAACCCGCAACCCGCACGACCTGTGACCCGTATGACACGTGACCCGGTGGGTCCGGGTCGACCCTTGACCCTTGGACATGCCTAGTCAGAATACAACAAGCGATTGATCCAACCGTGAGAGCCTAAGATAATCTACGGTGACACATGGCTTGTGATCATGTGGTCAGGATGCAACAAGTGATTGATCCAACCGTGAGATATGATGTGTGATTTGTTTCGCTAGCCATCTCGGGAGGGTCCTTAGAGGCCTCGAGTGGGATTTATGGCTTCATCCCGGTCCTAGGCAATGCGTGTGCGTGATTTGTTTTATGATTGTGGCCATCTCGGGAGGGTCCTTAGAGGCCTCGAGTGGGATTTGTGGCTTTGTCCCGGTCCTAGGCGATGCTTGTATGTGATTATGTTGTATTGATTTTATGTCCGTTGAGGACACTTGATGCGGGCTCTGGCCCTGTGAATTGTTGTTGGTTCTAGTTGTGAAAATGAAACCTTTGGGTTGTGACCCCTATTGATTTTAGAAAGAGAAGGATTCGAAAATCCTGAGTTGTTTCTATCAAAACTCCCGATGGCATTTTAAATCACTTTATAAATTGTTTCCCTTGACTTGGGATCTTTCGATTTTGGAAAGCTTTACCTAAACTCTTGCCTCGGGAAGTATTTTCGTTATGTTTAAATCTTTGAGGATTCCTGGTTATTATTGTCCTTGGAACTTGTATTGTATGGCTCGTATTTGCACTTTGTTCTTGCACTAGCAAAACAGTGGAGTTTTGCTAACCCCCGAGTAATCGGTGAGTGGATGTTTGTATTGCATTCAGGTTTCAGGGAGCGTGGCACGGGGTCGGCACGAAGGATGATGAAAGATGATCGATACTAATCACATGAGGATCCATACATTGTTCTTTTGGTTTAGTTGTATTTTATTTTCCGCTGCAGTATTCTTTTCCCATTGTACGGGAGTGTGTTGTACTCGACCCCTGCGTGGGCATGTGTTGTGATTGAGTTGTATGTATTTATTGAAAGACCAAATCGGTCTACGGAGTCATTTTAGCCTTAAAGGCATTGTTGAGATGTTCGATGTTGTTACCAGCCTGGTAGATCCTTGAGGAAAGGTTCTACGGTGTGTTATATCCCTGAGCGGATTGGGGGTGTTACATAAATGGTATCAGAGCTTAGGTTGTGGAAACTTATGCTGTCGGGTTTAGTGGTGTCTGTTGAGTTTTTGTCTCGTCAGAATTTGTCTGACTGAGTCGTGTCGCGACGCGTCGTCTGAGTTTGTTGGTCGTGATTAGTATCGTGGGGCGATCATCATCTTCGTGCGACCCGTGGCCGTAAGTCTCCCTTTTTTGTATTGTGCCTCGTGTGACACGAGCTATTTGTTTGATTATTTGTTAAGTGATGGAACCTTCATGTAGATTCTTGGTTTAGTGATGCGTTCGTGTGATTCTCATATTTCGTTTATATGAGGAGTGTTGTCATTATTTATGTCCTTTTGACTGTGATATTTGACTGTTTTTTTCTGGTAAAAGACATGTGATGTCTTGATTTTGAGCGAGTTGATACGTGTATTATGATTGTATGTTAGTGAATATTGTTACATGTGAGTTTTTAGGCATTCTAGCCTAATAGATTTTCGAAAACATTGAGTATCTTAGAAAATAAATTTCGAGACGTACCTTTAAAATGAATTATTTTCTTACGGTACTTTCAAAGTGCTTTCTAGTGCCGCAATATATTTCAAATTATTCCAATTGGGGACCAAAATATTTTGAGATATTTTTAATTATTTTTAGAAATGCAGTTGCTTAGACCCAAGGGTCGAATATTTCTGAAAGTTTCAATTTAAAGGAAAGTGTCCTCGTTTTATCAAATGCAAGATGGTTTTCAAAGTCTCGATAATGGTGTTTGTACAATTTTTTGAAAATGTGATACTCAAGATCAACTGATGTTTCCAAATTGTTTTCAAAAGGTGGTTTTCGTTTTTTTTTTAAAACCCATCAATTCCCGTTTGCGGTCTGGGGATGTATGTATGATGTTCGCATTGTCGTTATGATGTTAGCCCCCGAGTATGATCGAATTGTTGGCATGAACGTTGAGGCATTGCCACGCAATTGTTATACTAGCCCTCTGTGAGAGGTGTGAACTGATATTTATTGTTTGTCGCCTCGTGGTGATTTGCGTGTTGTCGCACGAGTGTGAGCTGTTGAAGCTTGGGTTAGTACGTTCTTGTATATGTGTGATTGTTTCATGATGTTTTGTGATTATGTGTTGGTTATCGTTCGGGCCGTTGAGATCGCTGAATGATACCGTCGTTGCTATGATTTTAGTATACGTGTTGCTTTACAATGGAAATCGTTGTATGTGGTATGTGTTATGATTTTTCTGTTGTGCTGAGTGATTACTTATTCAGTATGCCGAGGGGCCGAGGTCGTGGTCGTGGCAATCAGACGCATGGTCGAGATCATGCTGCTGGTGATGATGCCGGTATCAGTGTCGCTACTATTTTACAGCAGGTAGCCACACAGATGACTCAGTTGACTCAGGCAGTTCAGCATGTTACAGATGTGACCCATAACACTGGTGCAAATCAGTGGCTTCGAGAAGTGGTTTGTATGAATCCCCCTCGTTTCGCTGGTGCTGCAGATGCATTAGGCTGGGATGGTTGGCTTTTCTAGTTGGAAAAGATATTCGAGGTAGTTGATTGTCCAGAAGAACGTAAGGTCCCGATAGCTCAGTATCTTTTCGACAAGGATGCCGCTAGCTGGTGGGAGGCTGTTAAGCCTCAAGATCGTGTTGTTACATGGGCAGAGTTCCAGAGATTCATGAGAGATGAGTTTTGTCCGGAGCCGATCAGAAATCAGAAGATTAATGAATTCTTTTCGGCGAAACCGCAGGATGTACCGCTGTATCAAGCTATTATTGATTTTAGCAAGCAGCTCGGCTATGTGCAGAATCAAGTAAGGACAGATGAGGACAAGATTTGTCATTTTAGTAGGCGTATGAAGCCGGAGATTCGTCAATACATGGCAGGTCTCGCTTGTAATTCTTTGAGAGATTATCAGAATAGGGTGTTGGCCTATGAGCTATCCAGATTGCCGACCGAGATTATGTCCGCGTTGAAGAAACAGAAAACCATTGGGTACTTTTCAGGAAATCAGGGGAGTGGGCCCCCTGAGTTGGGGACTTCGTTTTGTCCTCCTAAGGTGGTTCCTCGATCGCGTGATCAGGGGAGTAGTACCCCTACAGTGAGTTATGTGAGCAGCTCGAAGATATGTTATAACTGTAGTCGAGCGGCCCATACTGCGAAGAATTGTCATTCACCGTTACTCAACTGTTTCGAGTGTGGCCAGGTGGGTCACCGAGCCGTACATTGCGGGACGGTAGCTGAGAGATTTGGGGATCGAGGTTGCATCTCTGCTCCGAAAGGACACGGATATGCCTAGTGTGGTTTTGAGGATTTCGGCGTAGTCCGAATTGTTTGTGATTGTCCTTGTGGATCGTTTGTGTGTTTATTTTTGTTTTCTTGATTGTGCGTGTTTCCTTGTAATAGGTGATTAGTGTTTTGTGGTTGTTCGGATAATTTACTTGGTTGTATTATCTGTTTGATGACGCTTGTCACTTGTTGGTTTTATTATGTTTCTACCGGTGGCGTTGTGTTGGTCGTCGTGGAGCGCGTTTTCACGCCGTATATTCCTTTGCGTTGCTTGTAACGTTTCGCCGATAGGCGAAAGTTACGCGTTTCTTGTGTATCTCGTTGAGTTTTCCTGGCGGGAGATTGCTTCTCCCTACTTGTTTTAAGTTTCGGGACGAAACTTGTTTTAAGGAGGGTAGTATGTAATATCCACAAATTTGATTTTCGGTAATTTTCTTTTTTTGGCGAGAATCCGTTTTGATGACTCGCTTGGGACAGTTTCGTCATTCTGAGAATGATTAATTCTTCACTTTTTGACGTCCGAGTTCGTTTCGGTGTCGTTTTGTTGAGTTCCGTGCTTCTTAGCGACTTTTCCGCACTTGAGTTCGATTCTTGCGAATATCGTTCGAAACTGTTGGTTTGAGTTTCCCGTAAGTCCGTTTAACTTTGTTAGATGTGTTGTGAACTCCGGTTTGGTTATTCGATCACGTATCGAGATTTTCGGGCATTTTGGGCCATTTTGTAATTTCCCAAAGTTATGGGTATCTGTCGTTATACCCATTTCTAAGATGTTCCGTTGCTGTCTCTCTGAGTCGTTAGCGCACGCTACGCTTTGCGGCTAGCGCGCGCTAAGGTTCCGTAGTTAGTGCACGCTAAGTGTTGTAGTTAGCGCGCGCTAACGGGTGGTGCAGAAACAGTCCAGAGGCCACTGGACGGGGTTCAGACGTTGATCAGCGCGCGCTAGAGTGCGTTGGTACCGCACGCTAAGGGTAGGATAGCGCACGCTACCTGGTAGTTCAGGGCAGTCCAAGAGCTACTGGACTGGGTCTGAAGTTCTCGTTAGCGTACGCTAACACTTGGGGTTAGCGCACGCTAATAGTGTATTTTTGGTCAGGAGTTTTGTTCGGTGCCGCGATAGCGCACGCTAACCTTAATGATTAGCGCATGCTAATTGTGTCGAATATAAATACTGGACACCAGTCTAGAATCTGCATTTTTCTTCATTTCTTCTTCTTCCTCCGCGAGTTTGAGACGTGGCGACTAGGGTTCGCATCTGGGCTGATTTTGTTCCATCCGAAGGTGTTTTAGAGTATCCTAGGTGATTATAACATCATCTAATCCATTATTCTTCGCCGGATCTAGGTATTTTTCTTGAATCCCTAGAGTTGACTTTTTTGGAGTTTTGTTCTTGATTTCGTTTTCCATCCGATTTTGATAAACCGATTGTTGTTTAATGATGTTGTTAAACATATCCTATGGATTGTATATCCATTCGGGTTGGAATTCCCTTTCATGTTTTGACGGGTCGATTCGTGTTCTTGGCCGTTTTGAGGGGAATCCTTGAACTTTCATCGTTTGTCCTTTGGATTCAGCGACTTTAGGTCGTGCTATGGAATTCATTTTCATTGTTGTTATTGTTGTTCGTAGTTTATTGTCGCGGGTTAGCGCTCGGTGGAGTCGGCGGGTTCGTAGTCGGTTCGTGCCAACCTACTTCGATCGGTTCTTCGCGTTTGTGGTTATTCGAGGCAAGTACCTTGTCCATACAATTCTTATTTTATGGTTATGATAATTAGTGATCGTCTCCTTGTGTTTATTTGATCGTTTGAATTTCACTTTCAAAGATTCGGTTAGCCTTTAAAGGCCCTCTTTCAAATCGCGTGTGTTTTGTGGACATTGTGTTCGTGGATGGTTACGTGAATTACTATGAATACACTTGGTGTTGTCGTTGTGCTTTGATAATATATATGTATATATTATCTCATATCGGTGCATTGTGATTTGACCATTGCGTCGTGCATTGTGTTTGTTGCCATTGAGTGAATTACTTGGATATTATTGATGTGATATGTTATTTGTGTGAATGTGTGGATATGGTTGAAGGTATACGGTAACACATGGCATGTGATCATGTGGTCAGGATGTAACAAGCGATTGATCCAACCGTGAGAGCCTAAGATAATCTACGGTGACACATGGCTTGTGATCATGTGGTCAGGATGCAACAAGTGATTGATCCAACCGTGAGATATGGTGTGTGATTTGTTTCGCTAGCCAGCTCGGGAGGGTCCTTAGAGGCCTCGAGTGGGATTTGTGGCTTCGTCCCTGTCCTAGGCGATGCGTGTGCATGATTTATTTTATGATTGTGGCTAGCTCGGGAGGGTTCTTAGAGGCCTCGAGTGGGATTTGTGGCTTCGTCCCGGTCTTAGGCGATGCTTGTATGTGATTATGTTGTATTGATTTTATGTCCGTTGAGGACACTTGATGCGGGCTCTGGCCCTGTGAATTGTTGTTGGTTCTATTTGTGAGAATGAAACCTTTGGGTTGTGACCCCTGTTGATTTTGGAAAGAGAAGGATTCGGAAATCCTGAATTGTTTCTATCAAAACTCCCGATGGCATTTTAAATCACTTTATAAATTGTTTCCCTTGACTTGGGATCTTTCGATTTTGGAAAGCTTTACCTAAACTGTTGCCTCGGGAAGTATTTTCGTTATGTTTAAATCTTTGAGGACTCCTGGTTATTATTGTCCTTGGAACTTATATTGTATGGCTCATATTTGCACTTTGTACTTGCACTAGCAAAACAGTGGAGTTTTGCTAACCCCCGAGTAATCGAGGGATGGATGTCCGTATTGCATTCAGGTTTCAGGGAGCGTGGCACAGGGTCGGCACGAAGGATGATGAAAGATGATCGATACTAATCACATGAGGACCCGTACATTGTTCTTTTGGTTTAGTTGTATTTTATTTTCCGCTGCAGTATTCTTTCCCCATTGTACGGGAGTGTGTTGTACTCGACCCCTGCGTGGGCATGTGTTGTGATTGAGTTGTATGTATTTATTGAAAGACCAAATCGGTCTACGGAGTCATTTTAGCCTTAAAGGCATTGTTGAGATGTTCGATGTTGTTACCATCCTGGTAGATCCTTGAGGAAAGGTTCTACGGCGTGTAATATCCCTGAGCGGATTGGGGTTGTTACATGAAGTCGGAATTGAGAATGTTGAGACACTTGTTAGAATTGATCGATTATCGAATTACGGATTGTATTAGTATTGTTAAGTTGAAATAGTTTAGTTTCGTATATGATCGAGGTATCGTCGAACCGTGAGTTTGATTGATTGATTATATCAGTTGTTGATTGTTATCGTGCGTGTTGTTAATTGATTATTGCATTAGGTTGTAATAAGCGATCGTAGATTTGATCGTTGTGTCGCGATTGAGATTGGAGAATGTATGGATCGCCTTGGTCGGGGCTGAGGAGCTTGTAGATGAAAACGATGGGATTGGTAATGGCTTCGTCGTATCAGTATTTAGGCAAGTTATGCTTGCTCAGTTCATAATGTTTAATAAATGGTTTTGATTTCATTTCATTTATGATTCATATTGCAATGATATTATGAATATGAATTGTCGGAATGATGGTATGTATATTATGATTGGACTGGGATAAATCATAATGTATATGATTTAAAGATGTCTAGTGGAAATGGAGATGTGAATTATCTTTGGTCTATTAAATGAAATATTGGATATCGAAGACAGTTTACCGTACTGACATTGATCTCGAGGTGGTGGATTGTTGATAGTGATGAATTGTACTTTGTTCCGGACTATTCGTATAACTATGTATTCGTTCAGGGATGTTGGTCATGGAAAGGTTAATGTCTCTGGCTTTGAGGTAATTTAGTATTGCTGAATTATGATAATTATCATGTTGCATTGTTGTATATGTGTGTGTTGATGTTTCATGTGATGAGTGTGCATCATTGTTTGGTGTATTTTGTGATGTGCTCTTTCTTTGAACTGTAATTTGATGGGCTGATGTATTGGGGATAAAACCTGAATGGTACACGTGTGGAACTGTATTGAGGGATAAGACCAGAATATGGCACCCAGAGTGCGGAGTATTCCTCAGTAGATGCTTCCGTGACACTTGGCTGCGGCCTTGGGGGTTTATGTGATAACGTCCGGAGTATTCCTGAGTAGATGCTTCCGTGACCCTTGGTTGCGACCTTGGGAGTTTGTGTGTTAATATTATATGCATTGTTGAGCATTCTGTGAACTGCTGTTTGACGGGAACAAGATATCGTGGTCGTGTCGAGCTTTTTTTATCAAGCTATTGTTGTTCACTTGGGAGTCTTCTGATCCTTATTGGATATGCGTTTCTTCAAGTTTCGTTGTCATGTTGCACCGTGACATATCTGGAGTCATATCTACGTACTGATCGGTCATGTGTAGGATTTTCAGGATGGGCACGTGTAGTCATGTGTTGGTTTCAACCTCACATTGAACCGTGCACACGAGACGTGCTTCGTGAGACTAATTAGGTACAAGACCGAGCGTGTATTCGATCGATACCCATAGGTGGCTTGTGCACAAACACATTTCCAGATCGAGCGTATCGTGACGTCCATCTTGAGTCATATTGATTGGTCGTTCATAGTCCATGTATGGTCGGATATGTTCGATAGTCGGGTTTGTCTTCGAGATCCCATATATGTGATTTGTATATGTTTGAAGATTTTATTCTCTCGTATATCTGGACCTGTGGTCCTTTATTGATGTTGTTTGGGGATTACCATATCGTTGGTATTCTCGTTCGTTATCGAACTTTATTGATCTCGTTGGAGTTCACCATATCGTTGGTAACCTCGTTCGTCATTGATCTTTATTGATGTTGTTTGGAGTTTACCATATCGTTGGTATTCTTGGTCGTTGTTGATCCTTTATTGATCTTGTTTGGAGTTTACCATATCGTTGGTATTTTCGGTTGTCGCTGATCCTTTATTGATGCTGTTCCGAGTTTACTTTATCGTTGGTATTCTCGGTCGTCGTTGATTTTTTATTGATGCTGTTTGGAGTTTACCTTATCGTTGGTATTCTCGATCGTCGTTGATCCTTTATTGGTTTTGTGGGAGTTTACCATATCGTTGGTATTCTCAGTCGTGTTGATCCTTTATTTGATCTTGTTGGAGTTTACCACATCGATGGCATTCTCGTTCGTGGTTGGTCCTTTGGTGATCTTGTGTGGAGTTATCATGTCAATGATATTCTCGTTTGATGCATTGGTTGTTTATTATTATTGCTTGTGTGAGCATTCATACTTTGTGTCGTTATACGGGACTCGTCATTGTTTCGAGGCAGTTGATCTACATATGTATTGTGAATTATCGGTTTTATCAGATTGAGATTCGATTGTGCGATCCAGCGGACAGAATTGGATAGGGATGAATTATTCCATATTGGAAATATATTTATGTTTTGAGAATATTGGCATTGTTTGAATATAGTACATATGGTTATATTTGAATTCATTCGTAACTTGAGAATGCGGAGTGTGGATTGAGATAAAGGTTGATTTGATATGAGTTACCACGAATTGGTAAGGCTGCTACGGTAAGAGTATATGGGAAGTATTCTTACCTTGTAGATACATTGATATGTAATTGTCTATGTTGATGTGATCGTTATCATTATTGAGTATTGTGGCTGACCCCGTCGTGGGCTTTATTTTGTAGGTACTCGGAGTCGAGCTAGTAGCGGTTGTGATGGGATGAGCTTCCCGGGTGATACTGGCTATGGCATGGTTATTTTGGATTCGAGTATTTCTTTCTGGTCGTAATGATTCCGCTGCAAATGTATTTATTATGTTATATCCGCTGCGTGTGTATCTTTCAATGGCTTTCGGGATTTTACCGGCTCGTGTATACTTTCAAAATGCCCCTTTTGGTATCTTTGCCTTGTACTTTTAAATGATATTTTATGACGGTATTTGGGAACTATGTTTGAAAAATATTTGAGTATTTAAAATATCACCGTCTTCGCGTCTTTGACGTGTTTGCAACGTTTGCGAAAATAATTTTTAGCCTTGTGGGTTCCGGCGCGGGACCCACGGCGCTGTAATATCCCCGATTAGTTTTGGGGGTGTTACATGTTAACTAGAAACCAATCTAAGCGTATGGACAAGATTTATTGATACTTGCTAATTTATTTGAGTTGATTTATTAGGCAAAAGGATATTGAAGTAATAATAATTTTAGACAATAACCGTACACCCCTTAATTGGTGGTATCCCTTCAATTACTCATATCTTAATTACAGTCTAAATTAATTGTATAATATAAAAGTTTAGCTAGTTTTTCTCTGTCTCATTTTTTTTCGTATATAGCATAGGGTGCTCTCTTTTTTTCTTTTCTTTTTTATAGAATAGTGTGCTTTTATTTCTTAATTTTTAACTATCCCATTCCTAAGGAGTTTTATAATTTAGTTTAAATGGTTATACGATAAGTTTGATATCATATTTTCTGTGATGTATGTTTTTTCTATTGTTTATATTATTTTATTTTTCAATAGGATTTTTATTTTCTTTTTAAGCATTATCTTTATCTGATGAAAGCATTTTAATAGATTAATGTAAGCATTATAAATTACCATTTATTAGAATGTGTGTATTTAACTATTTAACATCAACAAAAAATAAGTATATAATTGTAATAAGCAATACATAAACAAAATTTTACCAACGTATAATATCGATACAAATCAAGCTAATGCAAGTAAATTGATATAAAGTTGAAGTGAATTCATATTTCATAATTACATAGTTGCTCTTCTTATTATACAACAATAAGTAATAATATAAGATTCTAATAAAGCAAATCATAAACAAAATAATAGGCAATGTATACATCAATAATAAGCGACAAAATTCAATTTTAATAAGCAACACATAGATAAAAGAATTTATAATAAGCAATATATAAACAATGTATCCATCAAAATATAATACTAATTCATTATTCATTAGAATATATTAATTTTCAATTAATTAAGGCGGACACTTGTCATGTGTCTTAATAAGCTATACCAAAACCAATAATGAACAATATGTAATTTAAAACAAACAATGCATTAATACAATATAAGCAATGGATAAAGTAATAATAAGTAAAATCATAATATTCTAATAAGCAACACACAACAAAATATAAGCAATATTTCAACTATTAATAAGAAACAACATACTAAACAATGCATAAATAAAATTCAAATATGCAATACGTAAATGAATAGCTTGTAAATCATTTTACTAGCGGACCTGCCAAGAAAATATTCTTATATGTCAAGCCATTAAGATATAAAGATTGAAGATAAAGTTCAATACATGTCGTAGCTAAAATAATTAAAATGGCATTCAAAAGTTTTTAAACAAAAATACATGAATAAGAAAATATCAAACTTTTATTTTGTACTCTTTGTTTTAGTCTTCCACAAATCACCCTTGATAAAAATATGGTAAGTTTGAAGTTAATATAATGTTACATTTTTATCCTTATTTGTTTATTTTAGGTGAATTTGTGGTCAACATAGCAATTCTATAGCTTTGTCGTTATTTTCAAGTTTAAATCTCATCCACTTATACTAATTCAATCAATGGTTTATAGTGGTTCCTAGTTAACACATAAGGGTTGGTTTCTATATAGTGGTTTATATATATATATATATAGATATTGGTAGGGGTGTCTAAATGGTTCCCAGTTCTCGATTAGAACCGAAACCGAGCCGGTTCCGGTTAACCGGAACCGTATAATCGGTTTTCGCTTCGGTTTTCGGTTCCTTATTACATAATTTTTCGATTTTCGGTTCGGAACCGGAACCGAACGGTTCCGAACCGAAAACCGATTTTATAATATATTTATTAAATATTATTTTTATATTTTATACTTATATACTTTATTATTTTAATTTTTGTAAATTAAAAATTTAAAACCCTAATATTGTTAAATAAATATTTTATATTTTGTTAAAAATTTATAATAATATATTATATATGTATTAAATATTAATATTATATTTTATAATTTAACTCGTGTAAAAAAAAAATAGTTCTGTCGGTTTAACCGAACCGGAACCGAAAATAACCGGTTCGGTTCCGGTTAACCGAAATTTTATATGGTTCGGTTTTCGGTTCTCATTTTTGGGCAATTGTGGTTCCGGTTAACCGAAAATTTTGATTCGGTTAACCGGAACCAAACCGTTCGACACCCCTAGATATTGAGATAGATTTAGGTTAAGCAATATCAATGAACTTGGTCCATAATTCTTGAATAAATGAATGACTAAAATTTATTCTCATAGAAAATTATACATATAATGCATTATTTTAATCAGTGCTCGGTTTTCGTATATTTAGCATTTTTATTTAATATATATTCTTGAATTTCGTATATTTAGCGTGTTCGTATATTTTAATCAGTGCTCAGTGCTCGTGAATAAACTTGAATAAGTTTCGCATTATTTTCCAATCGCACGACTGAAATTTGGGGTTTCAGGGCGGGCAAAATTACCAATTAGGGGTATGAACTTTCCCAAATTTTGCAGTGGCAACAAACTCTTTTTTTGTATCATTTATAGGGGTATGAAGCTTGTTTAAATCAAGTGAGTTAGTATCAGTGAAAATCAAATCGATTAAATCTAACGGACTTGCTGACATATCCGTTAAGTGACACGTGTTACTTTTTGATTGGCCCACATAATAATAAAAAAATAATAAAAATTATAAAGTATAAAAAAATAAAAATCTGGAAATTTTTTAAAAAATCCAAACTTTATTTTATTTCAAAAAAAGTCTGAAATATTAATATTAAAGTTCGAAAATAAGAAATAAAAAAAAAATAAAAAAAAAAAATCGGATGTCTTATTAATCTTTCATCTGTTTTTAGACTTTTTTAAAATAAAATAGTTTTTTTTGTGAAGAGTAGAATAAAATTTACGAAAACAAAAGCATGCAGTTTTTTTTAAAATAATAATAATAATTCAGTTTTTATTTATGTATGAAAAATAATATTCCAGTTTTTTTTAAAAAAATACTTTATAAATCAGATCCAGATTTCAATTTTTTTACTTTTTAATTTTTATTTTCGAACTTTAAATAAAAACATCTGATTTTTAGTATTGATATTCCAGGTTTTATTTATAAAAATGAAGTTTGGATTTTTGAAATAATTTCCAGATATTTTATTTTTTATATATTTTTTATTTTTTATTATTATTACGTGGGACCCGTCTAAAGGTGGCGTATCGACAATGGGCGTCGTGTCGTTATTTTAAATGAACTCAGTTGGGATTTTAAATGCTAACATACCCAAAATTTGGAAAAATTCATACCCGTAATTGTTAATTTTGCCTTTGAGGGCGTCAATTAATCCCAGACTTAAAATTGATGTAAGGTGGCGTGGAAAATACCGAGGTCCCCTCCTTATTCCCTTCATTTTTTTAGAACAAATAGCATACACTACGTTCTATCTTGCGTAATAGCATATGCTATTCACACTAAGAAAATCGTGATATGTCGCGCATCAGTCCACGCTACGTCTCGAGCGGAAGTCCACTTTTGAAAATACTAATTTTAATGCATCGATATTTTTATACATATAATGCTCAATTTTAATGCATTAGAGAAAGAAATTAATTTCCTCGATGTACAGAAAGCACGGACACAAGAGTGAATGAGACATGATTTTGTGCTTCATATGAAAACTAAGAGATTACCTGTGCCATAAGGGCACGGAGACGGTGATGTAATTGAATTAAAATAATTAAATTATCAGATTACTTGCTAGAAAAAAAATGTTGATTCTCAAATGTCTATCGGCGGCTGACGGGTCTGCCATAAAAAAATTATCGATCGCTGGAGGTCCGCCGAAAAGCAGGCTGGTGGCCTGGCGTAAAAAACAAAGAAATGGTCGGTCGCCTGAGGTCCGCCGGCCTGGGGTAAAAAAAAAAGTCAAAAGTTGGCTGGTCCACTGGAAAGTATGCTGGCGACCTGGCGTAAAAAAAAACAACCAAAAAAAAGGTTGGATGGTGCCCGAAGGTCCGTCGGTCGGCCGCTGTGGTCCGCTGATAGCAGCCAGCGGCCTGGTCTTTAAAAAAACAAAAATAGACGGTCGTCAGAGGTCCGTGGGCCGTCAGAAAACAGGTCGGTGGCATGGTCTTTTTAGAAAAAAAAGGGGGGGGGGTCCGCCGGCCATCGAAAGTCTCTCGGAAAGTAGGCCAACGGCCTGGCATAAAAAAAATATCCGATCGTCGGAGGTACGCCGGTCGACGACATTGGACCGCCGGAACACAGCCGGCCTGGAGTTAAAAAAAAGACCGATCGTCACTATCCTTTACATTATATATCCTTTATATTATAGATAAAACACGCATTGACTAAAATTCTTAGTATATGTGTTTCATATGCGTACATGGTTGAGCCTTCTGATTTTGTATAACGGAACTGTGGAATGGGAACTGAGTCAACCAACACCGACTCAGTAGCCGCAGGTATAAATAAGATTCTCCCAAGGCTTGCGTGCATTCGACAAGCACGTGAAAAATTGATTCGGGCTCAAGCCCGCAGATGACACACAAAAAAGAGTCAACAATGGAGCGTTTTGCGAGAAATTCCTTCGTCGGGAGACATTGATGAATCCCAAGCCAAATGAAAACTTTAATCTTAAGAGGGCACTTCAAAGCCCATATCCAATTCCAACTCAAGCCATGCGACACAACTGCAGAACCCATAACCGCACGGTAAGCACCACTACATGTGAAATGGCCATTAGATGAGCCCAAAAACACTCTTCTATTCGCATCCCAAGTTTGTTGTGGCATCACGACAGTTTTAATTTTCTGTCGAGTGGATAAAGGAATAAGTGTACGAAGATGATGCAAGTTCCAACCAGACTCCACGCTCCAAACCTCGTTCAACCGCAACCCCAACTCTTGAGTATCAATATTGATGTTTTCAAGGTCCATCAAACATATTCCATCAAGCCATTTATCAAACCAAAAGGAGATGTCCTCGCCATTTCCCACACGCCATCCAAAACTGTGTTGAATAGCCAAGCAACTCCGAATAATTCCTTTGAAGGCGTTTGATTCGTGCCCTCTTATCACATAGTGTAAAATCCCGGTGTTCTTAAGATACTTGGCTTTGCATGTGGAGATCGAGAGAGTATGCTCCCCATTAAGCATTTTCCAACCTTCCTTAGCAAGAAGTGAAATATTTGTTTGCCTCGCCCTTCGCAGACCTAAGCCCCCGCACTTTTTGGACTTAATCACACGCTCCCAGCTCAACAAATGAAGCTTTCTTTTATCAACATCAGGAGACCAAAGGAAAGAGCGGTTAAGCTGATCCAAACAATTGCACGTGGACTCAGGAAGCCACTGCGCTTGCATAATGTGTATCGGAATAACACTAGTGACGGATGGAATCAAAGTAGTGCGGCCTCCCATAGATAGAAGTTTTGCTTTCCAACTGGCAAGTTTATTTGCAACCCTATCAATGAGACCCCGGAAAACCTCCGCAGAAGCCCTGCTATGAACAATGGGAACGCCCAAATATTTCCCCAAATCAAGAGTAATAGTAAATCCCAGAAATTCACTGATCTGCCTCTTTCTCCTCAGCCCCCTCATACTGGAGAAAAAGATTTTAGATTTGGCCACACTAACTTGAAGGCCCGATGCAACACAAAAATCAGAGAGAATTCTTTTAATGCAACGTGCATTGTCAGTATTTGCTTTAGCCATAAAGATAAGATAGTCAGCGAAAAATATGAGAGAAAGCGGGCACGTTTCGACACACTTGGAGAGGGTGCCAGTTACCATCCTCAACAGCTTCCTTAATAAGATATGACAGTCTTTCCATACATAATACAAAAAGATAGAGTGAAAGTGGGTCACCTTGTCGAAGTCCACAAGAGGGCATAAGAGGATCGAGAGGGGCCCCATTCCAAAGTATCCGTGGCTTGGAGCTGCGAAGACAATACATAATCAGTTTCACCAAGGAGGTTGGAAAACCAAAGAAAACCAAAGTTTCTTCCACAAAATCCCAGCATAACTTGTCATACGCCTTCTCAAGATCAATCTTGATAATCATATGCCCTGTGATGTTATGTCTACGAGACCGCATAGTGTGGATAATTTCTTGGACCAAACGAATATTATCATGTGTTCCACGACTCTTAATAAAACTGCTTTGGGTCGGTGCAATGATATTGGGCATGAAGTGTCGAAGTCTCATGGTGATCACTTTCGTTACAATCTTGTAAGTCACATTGCACAATGCAATTGGCCTGAATTTAGAAATAACATCTGGGCTTTTGACCTTAGGTATCAAGCAGAGAAAAGAATAACCCACATCTTCATGAAGAGTACCTGAAGAGATAGCATCATTGACAAAGGTGAGAAGGGACTCTTTGCAAGAATCCCAGAATTTTTGGAAAAACCTAGCATGGAACCCTGTTGGTGTAATATCGGTATTTGCGCCGTTTGTGCGGAAGCATAAATTAAATGCGGAAATTAAATGACACGCGGATTTATAGGGGTTCGGCCAAACGTGCCTACGTCCTCTCTCGATGTATCTTTTTCAATAGGTTAAAGATCAAAACCTCTGCACCTCTCTTCTATCAGTCGAGGGATTACCGTTACAAGCTCGTCTTCTATCGGTCCGAGTAAAACCATTTTTCCTTTTCTATTGGATAAGGAATCAACCACTCTAGCTTTCTATTGGTACTAGATAAAATTCACTAAGATAGCGATTGTGATTCTAACAATGCCGGATCATTGATCCTAATAACATTGAATCCAATCGTATCTTTTTTTTTCTCACTCGTGTATGATTTTGTGTATAACACTCAATCACTTTAATTTAAACTCAAGAACAACAACTATAATGTTTACAATGATATCTCAAGTGTATGTGAATTGCTCAATGTTGTTGTGTGGAATGATACCAACTCATTTGGTATTTATAGCCTTCTTTCACAAACTAGCTGTTACTGCCAGTTGTTATTAGCATGCGCTAGGCGTCTTCCTTAGCGTGCGCTATCGCATGTTACGTACGTTAACGTCTTCCAGTTTCAATCCAGTTGCTACTGTCTCTGACTGTTAGCGTGCGCTAATACTCCTTCTGTAGTGTGCGCTAATCTTGCATCATTGCATGCGTCATATATCCGTTAATGCTTTTTTACTTGTAGCAGATTCTCCCCAACGGGTTGATTGACTTGATTCAAACTGATATTTAGCGTGCGCTAAATATCATCTCTTGCGTGCGCTAAGCTTATTTCAGTGCATACGTCATTCTGTGTTTGAATCTCTTCACAAAGGTAACAAGTCTTCGATAGCGTGCGTTAATCATCACGTGTAGCGTGTGCTATCCTCATCAGGTGACTTCACTTCAGGTTACTTCGAACTCGTCTGATCTGCAGCCGGGACCCGTTAGCGTGCGCTAACTTATATGTCTAGCGTGTGCTAGCTTTGTATTTTGTCCAGCTTTTTGCGTCTTCGATTCATTCGTCGTTTTGCTTCGCCTCTAAGTTGTTTTGCTTTGTTTAGCAACTTAATCATCAAAACATTATTTATTAATATGTGGAATAAATATTCCAACAATCTCTCCCTTTTGATGATTACAAAACAACTATTTAAATTGGATAAACCTGTAAAATAAAATTATATATATGTACGTTTCAAAGTTTTCGACTTTGATCGTTTCGTTAGTTTCACCCATCCTTTTTATTTTTCTTGTCATTTTTGAATTCTCTATTTCTCCCCCTTTTTGTATGCTTTCTTCTTCTTTTCGACTTCTTCAGTTTTTATTATTTCTCCTCCTTTTTACTTTTTATTTTTCTCGTCATATCTTTCATGACGCTTTTATCCGATTCAACTCCTTCTCCCCCTTTTTGTATTCAGCAAAAAGTATAAAAATATATAGAGGATACCAATTTGAATATATAAAGAGAATATGCATGAAAAAAATATGGAATAATAGGGTATAAAATTCCCCCTGAAAATAATATCTCCCCTTTAAAAGTATTACTCCCCCTGAGTATAATACCAATTGTTAAAACTTAGTTTTTGGGGATCCAACCGAAAGTCGGTTTTTCTTTTGAGATGTAGACGATATTTGAAACAATTGTTCCTTTAGGAACCCAAATTTTCTTAACTTTTATCGTCCGTCTTGGGCTTTTGCAATTTGAAATGTGATGCCCGATTTTCAAATATTTTTCACACCGGGGTATTTTAAAGTTTATGGATTCATTTCTAGAACGTGGTTTGAATCCTAACCCCTCTTTATTTAACGTATATTTTTGAACCGGGAGCATATTTTCAAATTTCTCGTTTCCGAGAGAAAATTTCTTCGTTAAGTTTTTTAGCTCGGTTTGAACTTTAACAAGACCATTCTTTAAAATATTCTCGTTTTCAACACATTTTGAATGATAGATCTCGACAAATTTTCCCTTTTCAAGAATTTTGGAATTTTCAATTTCCAAAGATTTATATTTAGTTTGAAGGGATTTGATTTCTTTTAAAGCATTTTGATAATCGGTATGTAATAACTCGAATGCTTCAAAAAGTTCGTCGTAAGAATTACTTATTTGACTTTCGACGTCGCTATCGTCGAATGAACTCCGGGCCATGAGCGCGAGATTATTTTGATTCATGAAATCTTCATCAGGATCTTCGTCGCTCCATGTTGCCACTAAGACCTCATTGGGTTTAACCCGATAATTCTTAGCAAAGTGGCCTGATTTATCACATAATCGATAGGTGTTGTCGAATTTCTTAGATTCGCCCGCTTGAATGTCCTTCTTCCTCCGGTTAAATAAGTGTTGGAACTTATTAATATTCTTGGCATAATATGTCGATTCTTCATCGCTTTCGTCCACCGGGATTTCTTCTTTCTTTCTCGACATTTTAGCCTTCATGGCTATCAACTTCTCCTTCGGTTTCGGTTTGGCATTTCGAGATTTTAGAACAATCTCGTAGTTGATAAGAGAACCAACGAGAGTACTAAAATCAAGAGTATTTAAATCTTTAGATTCCATTATTTCCGTTACTGTACCATCCCATTCTCGAGGTAGAAATCGAAGAATTTTCTTTACTTTCTCACTACTCGAAAGTGGTTTTCCGAGACATGCTAATCCATTAGTGATAACCGAAAAACGGTCAAGCATTATCGTGATGGATTCATCGTCCTTCATTTGGAATAGTTCGTACTCGTGAAGTAGCATGTTTATCTTCGTCTCCTTGACTTGAGACGTACCTTCGTGTGTTACCTCAAGCATTTTCCAAAATTCTTTGGCACTATCACACGATGATATCCGGTTGTGTTCTTCCGGATTTAAGGCACAATAAAGAAGTTGAGTTGCCTTACAATTGTAATTGTCATTTTTCCAATCGGAATCATCATATTCTTCGAAAGTTTTGAGCGTACCGTTGGAATTCGTCGGAATTTTCGGACCAAGACAAATCACCTTCCAAAGCTCGATGTCGTAAGCTCGAATGAATATCGACATCTTTTTCTTCCATGTCATGAAGTTCGATCCATCAAAGAATGGTGGTCGATTGAGAGCAAGGCCTTCGACGGGAGCAAGTTGAAACACCATTGGATCTTTTCTCCTCGGATGTAAAGCCGCTTATAGGAGTACCGCTCCGATACCAATTGTTGGTGTAATATCGGTATTTGCGCCGTTTGTGCGGAAGCGTAAATTAAATGACACGCGGATTTATAGAGGTTTGGCCAAACGTGCCTACGTCCTCTCTCGATGTATCTTTTTCAATAGGATAAAGATCAAAACATCTGCACCTCTCTTCTATCGGTCGAGGGATTACCGTTACAAGCTCGTCTTCTATCGGTCCAAGTAAAACCGTTTTTCCTTTTCTATTGGATAAGGAATCAATCACTCTAGCTTTCTATTGGTACTAGATAAACCTCACTAAGATAGCGATTGTGATTCTAACAATGTCGAATCCTTGATCCTAACAACACCGAATCCAATCGTATTTTTTCTTTTTCTCACCCGTGTATGATTTTGTGTATAACACTCAATCACTCTAATTTAAGCTCAAGAACAACAACTATAATGTTTACAATGATATCTCAAGTGTATGTGAATTGCTCAATGTTGTTGTGTGGAATGATACCAACTCATTTGGTATTTATAGCCTTCTTCCACAAACTAGTCATTACTGCAGTTGTTATTAGCATGCGCTAGGCGTCTTCCTTAGCGTGCGCTATCGCATGTTTTTGCCTTAGCGTACGTTATGATCTACATGTTACGTACGTTAACATGCTAATACTCCTTCTGTAGCTACTGTCTCTGACTGTTAGCGTGTGCTAATACTCCTTCTGTAGCGTGCGCTAATCTTGCATCATTGCATGCGTCATATATCTGTTAATGCTTTTTGACTTGTAGCAGATTCTCCCCAACAGATTGATTGACTTGATTCAAACTGATATTTAGCGTGCGCTAAATATCATCTCTTGCACGCGCTAAGCTTATTTCAGTGCATACGTCATTCTGTGTTTGAATCTCTTGACAACGGTAACAAGTCTTCGATAGCGTGCGTTAATCATCACGTGATCCTCATCAGGTGACTTCACTTCAGGTTACTTCGAACTCGTCTGCGGTAGGACCCGCGTGGCGCTAACTTATATGTCTAGCGTGCGCTAGCTTTGTATTTTGTCCAGCTTTTTGCGTCTTCGATTTCTTCGTCGTTTTGCTTCGCCTCTAAATTATTGAGGGAATTGATCACATTGCGTCTCCGGCGTTGAATAGTAGTTTGATGAAAGAAATGCGTGTTTCTTTCCCCTTCCACCATCCACTGAACCCTTGATTTCTGTTTCCAAAACTCTTCCTCTTGTTTTAAGGTGGTATTGAGAGATGCAATCAGATTCTTTTCAAGTGAAAGAAGCGAATCAGTCACCAATCCATCCTCCAGGCTCTTTTGAACTCCGTTAATTCTAGCTAAGATCCATCGCTTCCGACGAAAAATGTTGCCAAAAGACTCTTTATTCCACTCGGAGAGGAGTGGTGGCAAACCCTTGATAGCAGCAACTACCAAGTCAAAAAGCCGCCATTTATCTACAATCAACTTGAAACAAGAAGGATCTGTGTACCAAGCTGACTCAAACCTGAAAAGGACGTGAAGTATTTCGAAACTGTCCTCCACACAAAGTAAGAACAGGGCTGTGATCAGAATGAGTCTTGGGCAAATTTATCACAGCTGCATTAGGAAACAAAAACTTCTAATCCAGGTTAGCTACAGACCGATCAAATCTCTCCCAAATTCTTCCCAACCCTGAACGTCTGTTACACCATGTAAACTTCGGACCCTGAGCAAGTAGGTCAATAAGTCCACACTTATCAATATTCTCTCTGAACTTGAGACAACGGGAGAGGCAGTCGGCCCTGCCACCCTTCTTTTCGTAAATTGAGAGGATCTCGTTGAAATCTCCTGTAACACACCATGGCAATTTATGTTGTTGATAAACTGTAGATAAACTACTTCAGAATGCAGTTTTGTCAAGAGGAGTTGGTTTGGAGTAGACCCCACTGAGAAGTCAAGGGTTAAGCCCACCAGAATTCACAAGATAATGAATACACTGGTAGTCAAACTGAAGAACCTCAATATCACAAATTCTTCGGTCAAATAACATCCAAATGCCACCTGAAGCCCCATCACAAAACACCTGATCTGGATAACCAAGACTACGACTAATACGATTAGAAGTATCAAGGCTTGCATGAGTTTCCAATAAAAACACAATATCAGGTCTATGCATGTTTCCCAAAAAAATCAAAATTAGTGCCAAAACCGTTCTTGAGGACTCCCCGATATAGGTCACAAGTCGTCCAGGAATAAGTCTAGAGGGGGGTGAATAGACTTATTGAAACTCTTAAACTCTTTTTCTCAAAGAGTGAGTTTTTTCAGCTGATAGATAACCAAATGACTTGGAGTCGTTTGTTCTTAATACGTGCGGAAGTCAGCTGATGACGAATACAGAACAACTAATGAAACACTTAACTATGAATGCAGCAGTTAAAGTATGATGCTATAAAACAGTAAAGTACGCAGGCAATTATAGTGGTCTCAGAGGTGAGGTAATCCTCTACTAATCCACTTTTCTCCAAACCAGTTGGAGATGAATTCACTATAATTTTCAACCAGTGATAAATATTACAGTGATTCAACCAAACTACAACAGCTTCCAACCAGTGGAAATTCGTGCCGTTGTAACACACTTGACTGCCTTGCACCTCTTGATCCTCGATCCTTGGATGCCTTTACAGTCTCGAACTTCAACCAGTGAAGTACCCCTAACTCAGGATTTAAGACACGATTTTTTGTCTTCTCCAACTAAGAGCTTCTTCAAGTATGAACTTTTTAGAACCGCTCTTTTCACGATGCTGTATTTCGCTTTTAGATTGTTTGAATGCTTTGATCGCTTGAAAGTATGTTTGCCCCGGTATATGCTCAACTTCAAATCTTCGGATATATATAGGTGTTGATCCTTGAGCATTTCTTCATAGCCGTTGCAAATCTGTAACAAATCAGTCCATTGGAGGGAGACTTCTTTGTTTATTCTTTTCTGAACGTTGCAAGGCTGGATTCTCATATTTTAATCTATCTTCCGACCGTTGTGAAGACTTCTGCATGTGATGCGCCGAATATTTTGAATATAAAACGTTTAAAGTCTTCAAGGTGGGTCTGGATGGATTAGTTAATTCATATCTTTTGCGGGAACCACTCCAATTTGTCTCTTCACGTTGCATGTGACTTTCCGTAATATTTGACTTTTTCAACACATGCTGACGTGGATTTGGAGTACTTGGCTGATCTCGACTAGGCTGATGTGCAGTTAACTTCTCTGCAGTCTGGACCTCTCTGATGTTCACTGTTTAGGACTTGTCTGATCAGATGACTTGTCTGAGGTATCTTGACTGATGCAGTCAAACATCTCTGATAAATTTTTGTTGACCAGAACTACTCTGACTTGACTCGGCTGTTCCTCTCTGATGAACTCAGCTGATCTTTAGTACTTAGCCGGTTTTCAGCCTAACTTATTTTTGGCCTATAGAAGATACTCATTTGGTTCTTCTTTACATTTTGCCAAGTTTTACACTTAACATTATTTGGCCTATGGAAGATACTCATTTAGTTCTTCCTTACATTTTTGCCAAGTAATAAACATTTGAAATTATATTAATGACATCATCAAAATCTAACAAGTATTCCTAACAAATTCCCCCTATTTTGATGAAGGCAAAACTTTAAACAAGTAATCAAATGTACAAGTCTGAACTTAGGTGCTAGACACAAACTCAAAATCAGTCTTGTTTTGAGACAACTAGGAGTTGTCATTCAAATGACTGTATATATTAATTTTCTGTTGATTACAAGTACATGGCTTGAATAGAATAAATACAGAAAAATTAATCAATTACAAAAATTACAATTACATCCAAAAACTATCTGCCCCTTCCTCTGCGAATAGTTTGCTTGGGATGTCTAAATAGTTTTGCACCGATTGGTCTGCTTTTGATGGGTGCAAGACCATATTTCCTCCTTATGACTAGGGCAGCAAAGTCTTGGTCTTCTTTTGAAGAGAACTTGTGCTCTTCACATAGCTTTCTAATTTCTTCTTGAAGCTCTAGCTCGTCAAGCTCATTATCCAAACGGGTCGGCGCTTCCACTGCTCTGAATGGAGGAATCATATGATAAGCATGCCATTTGGCTGCATATTTAAGCATTATCTTCCATAGAGTAGGCCATCTAGCATCCATGTAGTTGATGAATGACTGTTGGGGCGAGCATTCTTTATCTTGGAGAATCTCCCAGAGGTAGAACTGCTCTGTGAATTGTTTCTTGGCATCCGCCCAATTGGTCATGAATTCTGTTGGTAAGAATTCTTCAACATACCACAACTGTTTGCCTTCCCATTCGAATCTTTGTTCTTCTTTCTCTCTTGTTCTTCTCTTCTTCTCCATGATCGCTCTTCGGGTTGGTCAGCGTATATCTCCTTTCTTTTCAGACTTGATGGTCCTCCTTCAATTTGGAGAAAATCTTGCCTCTTCTTTGATCTTAGCTCTTCCCTTATTTCTCCTTGAGTACTTCCTTCCCCCTGTCTTCTATCTTCCCCCTTTTTGCCAGCATCAACTAAAGTAGTCAATCACGCTTCTATTCTCAGGCATCCAGTCAGACATGCCAAATGGCATTCTGTTGTTTGTAGGGGGAGGAGGTTGAGGTACTTCCCTCTGCAGCAAAGTGTTAATTTTTGCATTGGTGGATTGGAGGTCAGGAGTGACCTGAGATGCAAGCATCTCTCCAATGGTATCCTTCACTATTTGTCGAATCAGCTCAGTCATCACAGGTGAGATCTGTGATGGTGGAGAGTGCTCGCCTGAGCCTTCTGCAAATGAGCCACTAGACTGCAGGCTCCTATCTGCAGCTGGTACTCCAGAAGGGGTTTTTTTTTGGGGTCCCTGATCTGGAGTCCTCAGCCAACTCGGCATCCAGGCTGGTATACCGGGCAGGCGCCCCAGCCCTGTCTGCAGCCTCCACTTCTGGCTCTTTCTCTGGCTCCTTTTCCTTCTCCTCTTCTTCTTTTTCTTCTTCATATTTTTCCTTTTCTTTTTCTTTCTCAGCTCCTTGATCTCCTCCTTCATCCTTATCATCATCCTCATCATCATCATTATTATCATCATCCTTTTTCTCATCCTTTTTATCTTCTCCTTCATTCTCATCATCTTTTTCACCTTCATCATCATCCTTCTCTCCTTCATCATCCTCCTGTTCTACTTCTTCCCCTTCCTCTTCTTCTTCATCAACTAACTCTTCTGTTTTCTCAACTTCCTCAGATTGTTTTTCAACTAAAATGTTTTCTACTTCTCTTTTCTTTTCCTGCTCCTCTTCTTCGTCATTTATGACAATGACTTCCTCATCTTCTTCTCCATTTACTTCTTCAATTCTAATTTCTCTCTCTTCTTCCTCCTCTTCTTCTTTTCCAAATGAACCATCAAAAATACTATACATAATGGAATGGATGAATTGATCTATGTTGGTTTTAAAATGAGACATGAACCAATTCTCCTGGAGGATTAAAAATATGTCTGATTCTTTACAAAAATGAATCAGTACATCCTCTGTGGCTTGGGGATATTCCCAACCACTGGTTTCAATATAAGACTGAAGTTCCGTAAATGACAGTGTTTTGAAAAACTTCCACTCTTCAAAAATATTAACAAAAGAGTGTTTTAAGGCTTGTGGTTTAACAAGCTGTAATTGTTCAATGGACAGGTTGAAAACATTATTGTCCAGCAGGTTAAATGTGTAATTGGCTTCAGGGATTGAGATGATTAAACCTGCTTCTTCTTCTTCAGGAATATATGCTGGAGTGAGGACAACCACGATCTGAGTTTCAGCCGCTGAGCAGCCGTGGTCTTCAGTGAGTAGGTGACCTGGCTGCAGGACTGGCATAGTGATCTGACTACTCCTCCTGACTAAACTGCAGTCGCCTAGGCCTCTTGGGAGAGGGTTCCGGAGATGACTACATGATGGATGGTTCTCCAGGGGCTGGTCCCCTTCTCTTGAATCGGACAGCTATTGGAGTGTTGTCTGACTCGGAGTCCGACTCAGCTGCAGCTGGGTTGACGTCTGCAGGTTGGTCAGACTCGTCTGATAAATCGTATCTGGGGTAGGTCCTTGAGTCAGACAGCTCTTTCAACATCTGGGCTGCTCTCCTTGTGCCTCCCAATTTTCTCAACGTCTCTTGGTCCAGGTGACCAAGCCTCTTATTGATGTGAAAGGGATCAGTAGTACCCTTTACCATACCCATCTTTTCCAGCATCCAACTCAGCTGCGTTCCAAACGCCAGCTTGGATTTAAATTTCTTCTCGGCAACAAGTCATTCGGCTTTGTTGACCTCGCGAACAAGTTGCCTAAAAATGTAATCCGCCCAATCAATCTGCTCGTCTTGAATCAGTGCTCCCAGCACTGTGAATTTTGCCGATGACAGTTGGTCGTAACTGTCGGCCATACCCATGATAATTTTGTTGGTAATATCCAACGCATATCGATAGACCTTCTTAATATCGCTCCTTTTAGCAGTAAGTTTCAGCTTCACAGGCTGATCATCCGCCTTGATTTTCTTCCAGGTTTCGGCTGCTTTCTGCTTGAGGGCTTCGACAGCTAAGCCACGGTGTTTCATACCGAAAACTGTACGAATCGACTCCGGCGATATGTCGACTTGTCTTCCGCCAACTGTGCTCCGAATTCCTGCCTGAATCAAATGGGCTTCGCGATAGAACGCGATAACATCCTCCTTGTACAAATGTTGAGGGCTGATGTCCAGGAATGGGTAGATCCCATTTAGCTTCATAGATCGGATTAGGTCAAGCACATCGTAATTCTCCAGATTTGCTTCCAACAGGCCTTCGAAATCAACGACCAGGGAGAAAATAATCTGGTCCTTGACCGCTTTCATGTTAACGCCTTCGAAGTACGATTCCATTTCTGCAAACAAAGGATTTTTAGTGTATTTGGAGTTCAAAGAATTTTTGCTCTGTAAGTCTAGGGTTCGAAAGATTGGTAAGCGTAAAGGTAAAGTGAAGGGTTTCCGTCTTTATAAAGAAGATGAAAAGACGTTTGGATTAATTTATTATTTATTTTGAAACAGTGGTACGCCTTTTGAGATTCTATTTAAATTTCAAATTCGAAACGGTGGTCCAGGTTTAGATTTTAAAATTTGACGGTTGGTTTTAATTGGCCACCGTGGAGGTCGATTTATCAATTGATCGCCACGTGTATTTAAAATGCCACTTGCGAACCAAAAATTAATATAATATTATTATATATATGGCAGATAATAATTAAATATTCAGAGGTCGGTTGAGTTTAGAAAACTTAGCTGGTTTGATTGTTGACTGTTGACTGCTCTGCATCAGGTGAGTTGACTTCATGGACTTCTCGCCTGAGATTCTGATCAGCTAGGTTCCTTTGTCCGTCCTTCGTCCTCTTGCCTGCATCAGCTAGGATCTGATTCCTTTAATCAGCTGGGTCCGTCATTCCTCTGATATGCTTCAGGTTGCTTCTGTACTAGATTCCCAATCTAGTAATCCAAGATCTCTGCTCAGCTCCAAAAACCTTTCTTCTTGCAGAGGTTTGGTAAAGATGTCAGCTATTTGGTAGTCTGTGTTGACTCTCTCAACTCTTACTCTCTTGTTAAGCACGTGGTCTCTGATGAAGTGGTGCTTAACATCAATGTGCTTGGTCCTTGAATGTAAAACCGGATTGTTGGTTATTGCAATAGCACTATTGTTGTCACACCAGATAGGGACTTCATTGGCAATGATATTATAATCCCTCAGCTGTTGTCTGATCCATAAGATATGTGCACAACAGCTACCTGCAGCAAGGTATTCTGACTCTGTGGTGGAGATAGAGTTAGAAACCTGCTTCTTGCTAAACCAGCATATCAGTCTGGTTCCTAGGAATTGGCACGTTCCACTAGTGCTTTTCCTATTGATTTTGCATCCTGCGAAATCTGCATCTGAATATCCTGACAGCTCGAAGTTATCATCCTTGGGATACCATAGTCCAACATTGACTGTAGACTTAAGGTACTTAATTATCCTTTTTGCTGCATCTAGATATGACTGTTTCGGCTTAGATTGGAATCGCGCACAAACTCCTACGGCATAGGATATGTCAGGGCGGCTTGCAGTGAGGTAAAGCAATGATCCAATGAGTCCTCTGTAGTGGGTTGAATACACTGATACGCCTCCCTCATCTGCATCTAGGTGAGTACTTGTGCTCATAGGAATTCTTGCTGGTTTGGCTGATTCCATTCCAAATCTCTTGATCAGATCTTTGGTATATTTAGGTTGATTGATGAAAATTCCATTTTTCATCTGCTTAACTTGTAGTCCGAGGAAGAAGTTAAGCTTTCCCATCATACTCATCTCAAATTCTCCTTGCATGAGGTTGGAGAATTTCTCACATAGCTCTGGATTGGTTGAGCCGAATATGATGTCATCCACATATATCTCGACTATTAATATGTGGCCTTCGTGCTCCACTCTGAATAGGGTCTTGTCCACCTTTCCTTTGCAAAAACCATTCTTCTCAAGAAACACAGACAGTGTTTCATACCATGCTCTTGGTGCTTGCTTAAGTCCATAGAGAGCTTTGAACAACTTGTAGACTTTGTCTCCTTTGACAAAACCTGGGGGTTGCTCTACATAGACTTCTTCTTCTAGGATGCCATTTAGAAAAGCACTCTTTACATCCATCTGATAGACTTCAAAATCTTTGAATGCAGCATATGCGAGGAATAGTCTGATGGCCTCTAATCTTGCAACAGGTGCATAGGTTTCATCAAAATCTATTCCTTCACACTGTGCATAACCTTTTGCAACGAGTCTGGCTTTATTCCTAACAACAGCTCCGTCTTCATCACTCTTATTTTTGTATACCCATTTGGTGCCAATAACCTTCTTGTGATCTGGTCTGTCTGTTAGTTCCCAAACTTTGTTCCTTTCCATCTGCTCCAGTTCTTCTTGCATGCCATTTATCCAAGAATAATCTTCTAAAGCTTGTTCTGTTGTTTTAGGTTCTATCTGTGACATGAAGCATGAGAACATAGCCATTCCTGCGGGTAGAGTTGACTGTCTTGTCTTGACTCCATCAGTCAGCTTTCCGATGATTTGCTGGATTGGATGGTCTTTGAGCCATTTGGGGATATCGTCTTCTTCTGAGTCTGTTCCCCCTGTTGGATTGCTCTGGTGGATTTCAGCTGGGTTCTGGTCTCCTTGGTCTGCAGCTGAATCAGCTACCGTCTTGTCATCTGCAGGTTGAGTCTGATCTGCAGATAAGTCTTTGTCAGCTACAGCTGGGTCTTCATCAGCGGCAACTGGATCAGATAGGTTTGGTGATCCTGTCTGATCTGCAGTTGGGTCTTCAGCAGCTACAGTTGGATCTTCAGGCTGGTCTGCAGGTGAGTCCACCATTCCAGTGTCATGTACAATGACTTCTTCAAGGGTTGCTGATTTGAGCTTGTTCTCAATTAGCTCAACTTGCTTCTTGTACTCAACAGTAGATTCATCAAAAACAACATGGGGTGTTTCCTCCACAACTAAGGTTCTTTTGTTAAATACTCTATATGCCTTGCTTCTTTGTGAGTATCCCATAAAGAGACCATCATCAGTTTTAGCATCAAAGGCATTTAGTTGTGTTTTACCGTTGTTGTGGATGAAACACTTACAACTAAAAACGTGAAAGTAAGCAACAATATGAGTTCTATTATTCCAAACCTCATAGGGAGTTTTGCCATGTCTCCCTACTATCATACTCTTGTTCTGAGTATGGCAAGCTGTGTTGACAGCTTCAGCCCAGAACCTCTTGGGCAGGTCCGCTTCTGCAATCATGGACCTTGCTGCTTCCTTCAGGGTTCTGTTTCTTCTTTCAGCAACGCCATTCTGCTGGGGAGTCCTGGCTGCAGAGAGCTCATGCTGGATCCCATTCTGATCACTGTAATCAGTGATCGCCTTGTTGAGAAACTCTCCTCCTCTACCTGATCTGATCTTGATGATGGATAGGGATTTCTCATTCTGGATCCTTCTCAGCAGCTCAGGTAGCTTGGTCAAAGTTTCACTTTTCTTATACAAGAAGATAATCCAAGTGTACCTTGAATAATCATCTACTACAACAAGTGCATGCTTTCGGCCGCTTAGAGTCCTTGGCTTGATAGGACCAAATAGATCCATGTGGAGTAGATCTAAGATCCTTTTTGTGAGAGTTGTAGGCTGGACTGGCTTGAATGATGCTCTGGTCTGCTTTCCTTTCTGACAGGCATCACAAGGCGCTTCCTTCTTGAATGCTTCACCTGGAAGTCCTCTGAACAGCTTCTGAGAACTATTCTTGTTGATGGATTTGAAGTTCAGGTGACATAATCTTTGTGCCACAGCCATCCGTTCTCAGCTACTGTCTTGGATATAAAACAGGAGTTAGGTGTTCCTGTGTTCCAATCTATCATGTAGACATCTCTCCTTCTGAATCCTTGTAGCTTCACTTCACTAGATAGGATATCTATCACCATGCATTTCCAGATGGTGAAGACTACTAGATTCTTCTCATCGCAAAACTGGCTTATGCTCAGGAGATTATACTTGAGCCCTTTGACATAGTGAACTTTGGATATTACAAATATTTCCTCGGTGCAGCTCTCCAAAGCCCTTTGTTTGTTCTCTAGAGCTATCTCCAAAGGTTACATCAGGACCTCTTTCTTTGGTGTATTTGGACAGCATCTTCTTGTTCCCGGTCATGTGCCTTGAGCATCCAGAATCTACAAACCATTCTTCACCTCCAAAGTTTGAATTTGTGGAGATGTGGTTGTAGTCCTTCCACCTTTTCTGCAATCAAACAAGCAGAGATTTAGGTACCCAAATCTGTTTGGGTCCTCTAGGGTTAGTTGGTTTCCTGGAGAATTGATTTCTCCTTGGATTATAGAAATTGTTATTATTATTACCCTTATAAGGTGTGTAAGGTCGAGGTCTGAATCTCCTGTTGGGATTGTATACCGGATATTCCTCAAAATATTGATAGTGTGGGCCATTTCTAAATCTTGGCTGAGACCATTTATTAAACCTTTGAGGTCTCCACACTTGTTCATTTTGGAAATTAGGATAACCTTGAGGTTTCCATCTGCCCCTCCCATTTTGAAATCTGTTTTTAGGGAGTTGTTGATAATAGTGGGCATGTTGTCTGGGCTGCTGCTTCTGCCTGGGCCATTGCCTAGTCGCTTGTCTAGGTGGCTGCCTTGTGTAACCTGGCTGCAGCCTAGACTTGTGACTTAGTTGTTGCCTATTTTTAAATATCGGTTTATATGTAGGCTCAGCAGTCGAGACAATTGTTTCTCCCTTGATAAAAGTGGTTTTAGAACTAGAAGGAGTGTGAGGATCATATCCAAGGCCTGATCTGGAATATAGTGGCCTTTTATTGGTACACAATTCTTCCAGGGTTGAAGACGCATTCAGGGAGGTTATTTCCTGCGCCTGAGTCTTATTTGCCTGAGTCAGCTTAGTGATTTCGGCTTTGACATGAGCAAGTGCAGCTGATTTTTCTTTAAGTAAGACAGTTAGTCGATTTATCTCAGCTGTATTAACATCAGCCTGGTTTTTAAAGTCAGCTGCAGTTATCTCAACCTTATTCAGTTCTAGGCTGAGTTTTTCAAAATCATTTTTCAGCTGCCTATTCTCATCTTGCAGCTGAGTCTTCTCACGATCTGACTAGGTGTGCGATTTAAGTGTCTCAAAATCTTTAAATAGCCGATTTACTGATTCGTGTAGATCCATATCTTGTGACATGGCCGAATCAAGTATTTGAACCAGAGGGTTTTGATGTTACCTCTTCATCAGCTAAGTTGGCCATCAGGCAGTCATACTCTTCATCATCATCAGAAAAGAATCCGCTGCTTGATTCTACATGCTCCTGATCTTCTCCAATGAGGGCCTTCCTTCTATCTTCTTTTCTGCCCACCTCCTTCTTGCTCTCGTCCTTCTTGAGCTCAGGACAGTCGATTTGGATGTGTCATGTCTTGTGACAATTGTAGCACTCCACCTTCCAGCTTCCGGCTTTCTGGTTCCTTCTGGGATTCTCCTTATAATTTTTCTTGTATTTGGAGTAGTTTTTCCGGAAGTTGCTGAACCTTTGCATAATGAACGCCATGTCTTCCTCAAAATCTAATGGATTTGGAGGCTTTACATCAGATAAGCTCTTGGCGGGGGACTCGGCTGCAAAGGCTATTCCCTTCTCTGTAGGCTCAGTTGAGGATGAATTTGGAAGCTCGAACTCATAAGCCTTCAGATCAGAGAACAGCTCTTGGATCTTTATCTTATTGAGGTCCTTGGATTCTCTCATGGACACTGCCTTCATGCTCCATTCAGGATTGAGAGATCTTAGAACCTTCAGCGCCATCTCCCTATTGCCATAAGATTTGCCGAGGGAGTTGATTTCATTGATAATCTCAGTGAACCTTGTGTCCACTTGGTCTATGGATTCGCCATTCTTCATTTTGAAGTTGTCAAATTTTTGAATAGCAATTGACAACTTGTTTTCCTTGATCAGCTCCGTTCCTTCACACATTAGGGCTAATGTGTCCCAGATTTCTTTGGCATTCTTGCAATTCTTGATCTTGACTATGGTGGATTTGTCAAGAGTTTGATATAGCACATCTCTGGCCCGGTTATCAAGATTGGCCAGCTTTCTTTCTTCGGGAGTCAGCTCTGTCCTCTTCTTTGGGATCTTCTCTGGCTTCCCTGCTGCGATCTCCTCTGCAGTGTTGTCCTTCCCGAAAATGAATGGACCGTCCTCTATGATGCACCACATGTCATCATGGATTGAAGATAAGTGTGCCTGCATCCTTATCTTCCAAAGATCATACTCGTCAACTGAAAACACAGGTAGTCTAGAATGCATGTGTTCCATTATAAAATGAGGATAAAGATATATCTCAGATATATATCTGGTTCGTGAAATAAATGAACCAACCTCTCTGATACCACTTGTAGGTCACAAGTCGTCCAGGAATAAGTCTAGAGGGGGGGTGAATAGACTTATTGAAACTCTTAAACTCTTTTTATCAAAGAGTGAGTTTCTTCAGCTGATAGATAACCAAATGACTTGGAGTCGTTTGTTCTTAATACGTGTGGAAGTCAGCTGATGACAAATACAGAACAACTAATGAAACACTTAACTATGAATGCAGCAGTTAAAGTATGATGCTATAATACAGTAAAGTACGCACGCAATTATAGTGGTCTCAGAGGTGGGGTAATCCTCTACTAATTCACTTTTCTCCAAACCAGTTGGAGATGAATTCACTATAATTTTCAACCAGTGATAAATATTACAGTGATTCAACCAAACTACAACAGCTTCCAACCAGTGGAAATCCGTGCCGTTGTAACACACTTGACTGTCTCGCACCTCTTGATCCGCGATCCTTGGATGCCTTTACAGTCTCGAACTTCAACCAGTGAAGTACCCCTAACTCAAGATTTAAGACACGAGTTTTTGTCTTCTCCAACTAAGAGCTTCTTCAAGTATGAACTTTTTAGAACCGCTCTTTTCACGATGCTGTATTTCGCTTTTAGATTGTTTGAATGCTTTGATCGCTTGAAAGTATGTTTGCACCGGTATATGCTCAACTTCAAATCTTCGGATATATATAGGTGTTGATCCTTGAGCATTTCTTCATAGCCGTTGCAAATCTGTAACAAATCAGTCCGTTGGAGGGAGACTTCTTTGTTTATTCTTTTCTGAACGTTGCAAGGCTGGATTCCCATATTTTAATCTATCTTCCGACCATTGTGAAGACTTCTGCATGTGATGCGTCGAATCTTTTGAATATAAAACGTTTAAAGTCTTCAAGGTGGGTCTGGATAGATTAGTTAATTCATATCTTTTGCGGAAATCACTCCAATTTGTCTCTTCACGTTGCATGTGACTTTCCGTAATATTTGACTTTTTCAACGCATGCTGACGTGGATTTGGAGTACTTGGCTGATCTCGACTAGGCTGATGTGCAGTTAACTTCTCTGCAGTCTGGACCTCTCTGATGTTCACTGTTTAGGACTTGTCTGATCAGATGACTTGTCTGAGGTATCTTGACTGCAGTCTGGTCAAACATCTCTGATAAATTTTTGTTGACCAGAACTACTCTGACTTGACTCGGCTGTTCCTCTCTGATGAACTCAGCTGATCTTTAGTACTTAGCCGGTTTTCAGCCTAACTTATTTTTGGCTTATAGAAGATACTCATTTGGTTCTTCTTTACATTTTTCCAAGTTTTACACTTAACATTATTTGGCCTATGGACGATACTCATTTGGTTCTTCCTTACATTTTTGCCAAGTAATAAACATGTGAAATTATATTAATGACATCATCAAAATCTAACAAGTATTCCTAACACCCGAACACTCAAGTCATGATCTTAAGAGCGCAATTCATCATAAGAAAAGCAAAACGAAAAGACACCAACCAAGGAAAACTTCATGTCATGGGTGTGTCGTGGTCAGACCCCATATTTTCCGATGTGGAAGCTTCGGCATCCATAATATCTGTCCGAGTTGTAGCATGTAAACCCGACTGCGATCTAGTATAAGGTTGAACTCCCATTCTGTCCCGGTTTCCTTCATGGCCTCTACGTAGCAGTTGAACATCACCTCTTGAACCAACTTTGCAGTTAAACATCGCCTTTTCGTTAACTTGGTGGTTCTCCTTGTCAATCTTCCCCAGAACCTGAAACTTATTTTTAGTGACATTATTCCCTTGTACTCTGCCTTTTCTACTTCGAGTAGAAGCATTGTGTTCTCCGCTCCCACCAATTGTTCTCAAAGGTTGAAGAGGTGCTCGTTGCATAGTACTCAAATCATCCCCCTATTTTGCACTTTACTCTTGGCTAGACCCATATTCCTAGGGTCTCCTTTCTTAGTTGGGGGAGGTTTTTTCTTGTTTTTATGAGCTATTAGCATCCAGGGGCCGTATCCATCGTAACTTTGAACAAAATTAGCACCAGAGTCTTCAGTTGGAATGGTCTTTGTAGTCTGGTTCACCTCCACCCTATCATCTTTGCTACCCTTTAGTGCCATGTGTTCGCCAATGCCTCCATTTTTTGGACAAGACAAAGCAACATGGTCCAACTTCCCACGATTATAGCAAAGTGATTGTAGATTTTCGTAGACTACTCCATACCTCTTGCTATTTATGACAATTCCCCTTTCCAAAGGTTTAGATAGATCAACCTGTATACACAGGCGCGCATACTGTCCTCGCTCTCTCAAATAAGTACAAGCATCAGCCTTGATTGGTTCGCCAAGGCCACAAGCTATTTGATGAAGTATGGCTTCCCAATAGAACTGTGGTGGAAGCATCTGAACACGCACCCATGTTATAGAAGTATCCACCTTAAAATTTATTGGGTCAAACTCCGGATACCACTTCCGGATTGCAAGAAAGTGTCCTGCGATTTTCCATGGACCTTTGGTTAGGATCTCCTCTCTCTTAGCGGCTTCCAGTTTCCGTAGGATGAATAGATTAAGGCCAACGTCAATCAATTCAAAAATACCTCGCAAGGTCCATAGGTTGTCAATTCTTCCCCTAAGCAAATCGACGTTCCAAGTGCGACCTGGGATTTTTATTATGATGGCGCTTTCCCACTCTTTATTGATGGTGGCTAAGAGATCATCTGCGATCGTGATCTCAGGAATTGATATTGACTGCCCAAATTTAATTAATTTGATTTTCTGGATCTCATCGCTCTTCGTCGGTTGGAACCGGAAATCCTCTTTAGGTGGTACCTTCAGTTTCGCTACCCAGGAGCCACTTGCTGAAAAGACCATATTTTCTGGTGGTAACAGGTTGGTTGTATAGGATCGTTTCTTCATCGGCCTCTCGTGTGATGCAGAGATCGTTGCCTGATCTGGAGGTTCAGGCTCTGGTGGATGGGATGACCTTACAGGGAAGCCGGCCATGGGGGATGTACTGTTAGGGTTTTTTTCTTTCTTTTCTCTCTCACTAGTTTGACAATCAAAATTATAATTTTCTCATTTAGGAAGTGTAAAGAGTGCATTGAGGGGTCTGTCAATCAGCTGTGGATACTTCGTGGTGACACATGGTAGCTCCGGCGTATTATTATGCATGAGACACTTCAAGGATGTGTGATACACGATTCTTCATGGACATATACTGCTCTCACAGTGTTGTGGCATATTTGGAAGGGCCGAAATGAATAGATTTTTCAAGCTCATATTATGCCAATTGGGACGAAGAAGCACCGTGTTAAGATGATGCTTGGGGAGATGTGTGATGCTTTCCCTCAGTCTTTACGGGTGAGAACAAATCTACCACGAGTGGTTTGGGTTCGTCCTCCACCTGGGCACTATAAACTGAACACGGATGCGAGCTTGTTGACTGATACAGGTTCAACTGCTAGTGGTGGTTTGTTGAGGAATGACAGGGGCGAATGGGTTTGTGGTTTCTCCCATAAACTCACTTGTGTATCAATTAATGTGGCTGAGTTACTTGCCCTTTGTGAGGGACTACGAATCGCGTGGGATAAGAGATTATTGTTGAAATTGATTCTGAGGTGGTATTGCGGCTTTTCAATGACAATAATACTTTTGGACATACTTTGCATTGCATTTTAGAGGACTGTCGGAGCTATAAACGCCTCCCATGGGAGTTTACCATTCAACATACTAAAAGAGATGGCAATATCTGTGCTGATTGGTTGTCCATGTTTGGACATGAGATGATTGGGTTCCATTTGTGGACTGATCCCCTCCCCAATTAGTTCCGTTGCTTTTACACGATGTAGAGAGCTTGCTCTCGGAGTTTTAGTCTGTTCTTTTTGTTTTTCTCCTTTCCGATGGAGCAAAAAAAAAAAAAAAAAAAAAAAAAGATTCTCCCAAGGCAAGGACCATCTCAGCTTGAATGCCCTTCTTTGAGGTGCCCTCCTTTTCATCTCAAAAGACGAGAAAACGTGAACCCTGTTTTTAAAAAAGAAAACGCCAAATGCCACATCCATTTGCAAATTCAAGAAACATTCTCTCGTATACATTACCACCCACCATACGCCTCAGCCAGGAAAGAAAAAAACAACAATAAATAAATCTGACAATAATAATCATTTAGAAACGAAGAATGTGGGCAATAGAATGTTCAATTGATTTTGACAACAGCTTTACATGGATCAAGGTTTTCTAAAATGCTCGCAATGGCCGTTCGGATTGCCAACACCTAATACCCAAAGGATTATTCGGAATTATATAGAACTAGGTGGATTTAATTTTTATTAGTATTTTAATAATTTGTATACATAAAAAATTATATATATCTCAAAATAATTAAAATTCAGACCATTCAAATCGACATAATCAACTATATGTTAAACATTTGTATATGTATAAAATAGTTTTGTCCATTACATCTCAATTTAGTAATTTACTTGAAAAACCAAAAAAAAAAAAGAAAAAAAATGCACAACTGTCTAGGCGACTGCACAACTGCCTAGGTACTGTATTAATTGTCAAAGCGCCCGATACAGTATACAGGCGCCTAGGGCATAATCGGGACGAATGGCCACCACCTAGCGCCTCTAATATTTATATTTATTTTTATTTTATTTGGGTGGGTGGGGTAGGGGTGGATGTTGAAATAAAAAAATCAACTAGTTCAATGGAAACTCAAAAGTTGTACTCTCAACATCATCCAAATTGAATAGTGTTGTTGGTGAGGGGAAACCTTTTCTTTAAAATTGATGTGATAAACAAAACAAAGACAAAAACATCATAAAAGCAGTTGTCTCCCTGGGAACCTTATTTAGATACAATTGGTCCATTGGATCCTTTGGGTATTGATTTCAGACATTCCATGTACTGTTATCATACAAAAGCTGGCGCCAAAATCCCATGTGAACCTTGCTCGAGGCTTTCACAATGCAACAACACACAACATACCATACCAACCTGCTTTAATAAAAGTGAGGGGAAAAAAAAATCTTTACATCTGTATTAATGTCACACATTCTAATAAGAAGTAGAGATGTGATCAGACAGGTTAGGAACACAAACCTTAGATTCAGCTCAGCTCATATTTCCTAGGCATACATATTTAATCTGCAATGAAACCAACATAACAAGACAATAAAGGTATCATAATGTGAGACTGATTCTAAAATTTATTTATTTATTTTTTGTTACTTTTTCGTTTTATATCTTTTTCCTTAGTGTTTAGTTATTTTATTTTTTCTTTCGTGTTTTTATTTTATTATACTTTTTTTTTACGGTTTATTATATTCCTTATTTTTCATGTTCTTTTTTTCAGCTTTTATGATGATTTTCGGTTCATTTAGTGTTTGGTTTTTGGTACTTTGATTATATTATTTTTTAGAGTATTCTACTTTTGTTAATATCAAATCTAGTAAATATAGAATATTCTCAATTCATCTGAGCAAATACTCCCCGAGTCCCAGCCAAAGGTTTGACAGAAGAAGGTGTATATTTCGTGCATATTTTAGGTAATTATTGATATAAGCACTGGTAAATGTATGGTGGAGATTAAAAAGTTTAAAGTATTGATAATGAATATGTGGTGGAGATTAAAAAGTAAAAGGTTGTTGTTTGATCTCATTGTGAAAAGTGATATATGTGAACTTACTAAATGGACAACTTTTTTAGAGAAATGTAAACCACTAGACAGGACGGAGAGAGTACTAGATTGTTGGCATTTAAGGCGCATGCCTACAATTTTGTACTCCATAGTGTTTTGGGCTCATCTTCTAAACCCAGCCCATCAAATGTACTTCGGCACATGGTTATCACGACGCTAAGTCGAGCCAAGTCGCTCAAGTACCTTCAAGAATATGTGCAAATTTTATGTGTTTAACCCTTATTTTTTTGAATTTCATATCCAGATTTCCGGGCCAGGCCCGGATCAAACCCATCAGCATCCAAACCCACAAGTCGTTGATCGACTTTTTCTAGAATCTCGACTTGTCGACTAGTCGTCTTCGTGATAACCATGCTTCGGCAGCCCCATCAAGTCTCAGCCGTTGAATCTCCCTGTTTAATCCGGGTCGCTCAATTGCTTGATATATTTGAGAGCAGTAGGATTTGATGACTCATTCCTTTTCAGTTCGCCCCCCTCCCTTCTCTTCAGTTTGAGGGAAAAACTCTCCACTTTCTCGTTCACAATTTACCGCATCTCCCCCGTTTTCTTCTGAAGTATGATGATATCTATAACACCAGACTTTGGCCTACCTTTTAAACTACGAAAAACAGAGATCTCTTCTTTAAAAGTGTCCCTTAAATCTTGGTCAAGGGCTTAAGGACCTCCTATTTTTTAAGTGGTTTTGATTGCTAGTTTTCAAAATTGAGTCTCAAAAGTTAATTATGAAGGGTCTACTTTGTGTTTTTTTAATCTTGGTGACAGTTTTGCTTTGTGCTATTCCAAGTGATTTATTTCTGAACCTATTGCGTCTTACTATGGAATCAATTTCGACTTTTAACTTGGTACATTTTGATGGAAAGTGTAATTTTGCAATTTGACAACAAAAAGTACAAGGAATATTGTTCAACAAAAAGTTTTTGAAGTAATTAACTTTTCACTTCCTACTAATGCCACGACCGAGAAACAGGTTGAAACTGATGAATTTGCTTCTTCGTCTAGAATCTTGAAGCTAACTCACTCTATGATAAGAAAACTTGATAAGGATGATTCCGGTGAGGCTCTTTGGGAAAAATCTAAGAAATTTATACCGAAACTTCTTCACCCAACAAGTTGTTTTTACTTGAAAAGTTCTTCCATTCCATTGCAAACTTGATTTATCCAAAGATATCAATGATAATTTGGATACGCTTACCAAGCTCATTCAAGATATTAAACAAATTGGTGATAAAATATTGACGAGTAGACCCCTATTTTTTTTTGAAATGTCATAATTGATTCATATAATGAGGTTAAATCCGCATGGTAAAGATCATGAGACCCTTGATACTGTAAAATAAAAGGTTTGAAAAGTAAGAAATTAGATTGAAAAACAACAAGAGAAATGAAATTTTTGGTGAAGTCAACTTTGTGAGCGGAAGACTCGACTGCTTTCAAAAACAGAAACCTTTCAATAACCAAAACAGTCGGAAAAGGCCAAGTGGAAGTGTCGATCTAAATCTCAACCTAAAAACTGAGAGTGTAAAAACTGAACTGTTATAATTGTGGTGAACCTTATCACTATATTTATGAGTGCATTAACCTAAGAAAACCAGCAACCTGACATTGTCACTTTGGTAACTGGAAAAGAACATGTGGGTAATGTTTTCATTAAAACTGAAATCTGTGAGCATATTAATAATGTGCATTCACTTACTCTTTGTGAAAATGAAAGCCTTGTTGATTATGCATGCACTTTTTCCACATGTCACCTCTTAAAGGGCTGTTTTCAAACGATAGGGAAATGAAATGTTGATCTGTTTCTATGTCAAATGCGAAAAAATGCCAAGTTGCTGGTCTTGATGATATTACTTTGAAATGTGACTGGTTATTTTGTCAACTTCGAAAAATGTTAAGCGTGTGCCTTTGTGTCAACCTTATCTCGTGTGGTACTCTCATCGATGAGGTTTTGATGAAAAGTGGGGAAATGGTCTTATGAGAATTATGAAAAGATACTTGTGTGTTTTCAAAACTGAGAAAAGAAGTAATACGTATGTTCAAAATGCAAAATATGATTCTTTTATGAATGTCTTCTGTGAATGTTGTGCAAAACGACGACACAGACGGTTAGGCCACATAAATAGCAAACGTCTTGAAAATTTGCAAAAATCAGGCTGGTTTGGTAAAAATAAAATGTCTTGTGTGTCCTGTAATTCTTGTGTTCTTGGAAAACTGTGTTCAATTTCCTAACCCTCATTACCCTAGATCCATGTTTGCTATGATAATTACATTATTTACATGATGATAATAGGGTTTCATCTAGTGTTCCTACTCATGGTAGGAATATGTGTTTTGTCATGATTACTCAAGTTTGTGTTCCTTTTGAACAATAAGCCCAATGTCTTTGAAAATTTCAAAAAAAAAAAAAAAAAAAAATTGATCGAAAACCAAACAGGCAAAAAATCAAAATTCTAAGAACCAGTAATAATCTTGAATTTTGTAATCGGCTGTTTGAGAATTTGTGTCCCAAATCTGGAATTCAAAAACATAGGACTGTTTCGAATACACCTCAGCAACAGAACTCTCAACTTGAAAGGGTGATTAGCATACTTGCTACCTCTAGCCTCTCAAAGAAGTTCTGAAGTGAAGCTTTATCAACACATGCATTTGATAAACCTATGCCGTTAAATAGTAAGTTCCAGAATCTGTGGAATGGTCGTTCGATCAATTTTTCAAATCCACGTGTGTTCGGCTGTACAGCTTTTGTGCATCTAAAATAACAAACTTGAACCTCGCTCTTTAAGATATGTTTTTCTCGAGTATCAGGAAGAGATAAAAGGCTATAGGATGTGGCTGGAAAGTAAACTTAAATTTAAAACCCTTACCATCCTTGAAGTTATTTTTAATGAAAAAAGAATTCCCTTGCCTTCTAGCCAATCCTGAAAATACCCTTGCTCCAAACAAGATGGAGCTTCCTATTTTTTCCGACAATCCCATATACAATCTGAAAATGTGATTGATAATCAAACTAATGGTGTTGTGCATGATGAAAATGGTGAAAATGCACCTGAAATGGACTTGATTGATCATGAACTTGCTACGGACAGATCTAGAAGGAATGTTAGGAAGCCACCTTGGCTTGATGATTTTCATATGATATCTTTTGAATTCAATATGTTTGAATCCATTGATAACTGTGAACTAAGTCATATGAGGAAGCCTTAAAATCTGAAAATTCAGAACAATGGTTACATGCGAAGAAATGACTTCTTTGCATATTAATGAAACTTGCACTCTTGTACCTAAGCCGAACATTGATCTGTTGATTGCAAATGGCTTTTCGAAGTAAAAAATGATAATAATTCCATCAGATTTAAAGCGAGACTCATGACAAAAGGTTTCACTCAAAAAGGTAATGATTATACTGAAATATTTGCTTCTGTTGTGAAATTCACTATTGTGCGTATTATGCTTGCATTAGTTGCTCAATTTGACTAAAACTGCTTTTCTGCATGGCGAACTTGAGAAGAGAATATTCATGAGCCATCCTCATGGCTTTATTGATTCTAAGCATCTTAACCATGTTTGTTAGCTTAAGAAATCTTTACATGGTTTAGAACAATTACCTAGATAGTGGTGGAACAAGATTTTGATGAATACATGCTTTCTTTGAATTTTACTAGAAGTAGTTATAACCATTCTTTCATTTCGAAAATGACCCCAAAGTTCCTGTTTTCTTATTTATCGATGTGGGAGATATGCTCTTAGTACGTCCGTGCTTGAAAACTATTGATAATATCATAAAATGTTTAAATGTTAAGTTTGATATTAAATATCTTGGAGATGTTAAACGTAACATTCACAGAGAAAGAAAGAATTCTGCTATTGTTCTAAACCAAGATACTTATGGCCAGAAAACCTTGAACAAATTTCTACGCTTGATGCTAAACTAATTAGTATTCCATTGATTGGCCAATTTACGAGGGAGACAATTGATTAACTTTCTTGTTAATAACCCTCATGGGACGGTTTTCTTGAAATCCGTTGATGCATCTAATGTCGTTAAAGATGCAAAGATGTGTGATCTTCTTGACAGTGTTGTGCAAGAGGTTGGTGAAGACATTGTAGTTCAAGTGGTTACTGACAATGCATCAAACTATAAGGCGGCAGGAGAGTTGTTAATGAAAAGGAGGCCACGTCTTTGGTGGACACCATGTGCAGCTCATTGCATAGATTTGACGCTCGAGAAAATTAGAGATCTTCCTCAACACAAAAATGTCTTGATTAAGTGGAAGAAGGTAACTTTAATTGACATGCTCTTTTGCTTGCTCTTTTCTTGTTAGAAATGATGTACCGAAGATGATATTTTGCTTATTTTAATTCCATTAATGCATTTAATTTTATAGGTTAGTCACTTTATATAATCATGAATGGGAATTGGCGTTGATAAGAGAGCATACTAATAGGGCTGCCCCCTAGCCGAGGAAAAGAGCATTATATCACCCTCAGAGAAGGCAGCTCACCGATCAGTGTGCGTCCATATCGCTATCCTCACCTTCAGAAAGCAGAAACTGAGAAAGTGATTGAAGATATGCTCGCTGCAGGCATAATTCAAGTAACAGCCCTTTCTCTGGTCCTGTATTGTTGGTTAATAAAAAAAATGGGTCGTGGAGGTTATTTGTGGATTATCCGCCCTAAATAAAGACAGTGGCTGATAAATTTCCAATCCCTGTAATTGATGAATTGTTGGATGGATTTTATGGTGCTCGAGTTTTTTCGAAGCTAAATTTAAAATCAGGGTATCACCAGATTAGGGGTGTGCATACCAGAGCTTTTAGAACTCACGATGGCCACTATGAATTTTTGGTGATGCCATTCGGACTCACTAATGCCCCAGCTACTTTTCAATCTTTGATGAATGACATTTTCAGACCCTATCTTCGCAAGTTTGTGTTGAGTTTTTTCGATGACATTTTGATCTACAGTCCATCGGAGGAAGCTCACTATGGTCATTAGCTACAGAGTTTTTATACCAGAACAGCCTGTACACAAACCAGAAGAAGTGTGAGTTCGGTAAAATGAGGTGGCTTATTTAGGCCATATTATTTCAGCCGAAGATGTATCAGCTGATCCGGCTAAAATTCAGACGATGACTTCTTGGCCGGCGCCTAATTTGAAAGCATTGCATGGTTTCTTGGGGCTGACCAGTTGTTATAGAAATTTGTTGCTGGATATGCAGGAATTGCTTGGCCTTTGATAGAAGGAAAAGACAGTTTTGGATGGAATGCAGGGGTGAAAAAGCTTTAATCAACTCAAGCAGGCAATGTAGTCATTGCTGATGCCCGACTTCTCCAAGGATTTTTGTTGTGGAAACCGACGCATCCGGGTATGGACTTGGGGCAGTTTTATTGCAGGACCAGCGGCCGGTGGCTTTTTCTAGTCACACTCTTGGCAGCGGGCCCGTTTGAAGTCTATTTATGAAAAAGAATTGATGGCAATTGTGTTTGCAGTCACTAAATGAAGATCATACTTGTTGGGAAAACGGTTTACGGTGCGCACCGATCAGCAGAGCTTGAAGTTCCTACTGGAACAGCGAATTATTGGGACTGGATATCAGAAATGGGTTACCAAAGTCATGGGATTGCAGTTTGATATACAGTATCGGACAGGAGCTAGCAACCGAGTGGCTGATGCTCTGTCACGCAAGCCGGAGTCGGTTAGTTGTGCTAATTTAACAGTACCTCAGTGGCTGCATTGGGATACTTTAAAAGGAGAAATACTAGCTGATGGTTGCCTTAAAAAAATTAAAGAAGACATTGAAGTCAACCACCAGTAGCATGTGGGCTTCACGGTGGTAAACGAATGTTGTATTTTAAAGGGAGACTGGTGGTCCCACATAAATCATCACTTATATCCACATTAATTGGAGAACTTCATGCATCTCCAATGGGTGATCACTCGGGGGAGACAAAGACTTATCAACGCGTTAAGGCGGAGCGGTTTTGGAGTTGAATGAGGAAAGACATTATCAAATTTGAGCAAGAATGCACAATCTTCCAGCAAAATAAACATTCAGCTACAACTCCAGCAGGGTTACTGCAATCCCTCCCAGTTCCAGCTCAAGTTTGAGATGAAATCACCACGGATTTCTTTGAGGGACTGCCTCGGTCGGAAGGATTTGACACAATACTAGTGGTGGTGGACAGATTGAGTAAGAATGCTCACTTTAATGGATTGAAACATCCATTTACTGCAGTTACGGTGGCAGCTATCTTTGTCAATGAAATAGTGAGGTTACATGGACTTCCCACTTCAATTGTTTCCGATAGAGACAGTTCTCATCAGTCATTTTTGGTCGGTATTATTTAAACTTCAAGGCTCTCCCCTCAAGAAAAGCACGGCGTACCATCCCCAAACCAATGGCTAATCGGAAACTGTCAATAAGAGCCTTGAGACCTATCTTCGCTGTTTTGCTTCGGATAAACCTCATTCATGGGCTAATTGCTTGGGCAGAATTATGGTACAATATATCTCCTCACGCCTCAAACAGGTAAACCCCATTCCGTGCTCTATACGGGCGAGATCCTCCACCTCTTATCCGTTACCCGCAAGACAGCTGCAGATTCTGTTGTTGATCAGATAACAGAGATGCCATCTTGGATGAATTGAGACTGCAGTTACTGCGGTCACAGCAGAGAATGAAGAAAAACGCGGACAGCAAGCGTCACAACGAGGAGTATAAAGAGGTTGACATGGTGTTTCTCAAGATACGACCGTATAGACAACAATCATTGGCTAAAAGGAGGTTTGAGAAACTTGCTGCTCGTTTTTACGGGTCTTACAAAATTTTGCAACGCATCGGCAGGTGACATATAAGCTGGAATTGCCCCATACGCTTCTACTCACCGTGTTTTTCATGTCTCTCAGCTGAGACAAGCTCGAGGTGTATCTTCTTTATCCCCACTGCTGCCTCCCCAACTCAATCATGACCTTGACTTGGTGGTTGAACCAGAGGCACTGCTGAACGTGCGCAATAAGCAACAGGGCAGCCCCAGAGATATTGAAGTATTGCTTAAGTGGAAGGACTTGCCGGATTATAAAGCAACTTGGGAAGATTTTACCATGATTCAGCACCAATTTCCCAATTTCCACCTTGAGGACAAGGTGAAAGTTTGGGCGGCTGGTAATGTAACGCCACAGGATCATTTTACTGGTTTTACATATTCCAGGAAGCATAGTTGTTAGAGGCGAGAGGCGCACAGAGGCGCAAAGGCTGCCCTAGCGCCCGAGGCGAGAGGCGCGCCCGAGGCGCGCGCCTCTTGAACAGAGGCGCAAAATTAATTAAAAATTAATAAAAAAACATAATTCATGTAATTAAGTCTAAGAATTCCATAACATAAAGTTTAACTTCAGCTTCAATAATAAATCACATAAACACAACAAACAACACATAACCAACAAAAACCAACACACAAAAGACATGTTTAGGTTCAACACTTCTTAAAGAGATAAATGAGAAATAATTAAAATAAAACAGAAAATTTAATAAAAACAACATAAAAGAGACATAAAATACTATAAGAAATGCATTATAAGAAAGAAAGAGATATAAAATTAAATATAGAATAGATAACAATATTAATCAAATGAGAAACTAAAAAATAATGAAAAAAAACAGAAAAATAAACATAAAAACAGAAAATATTATCTTTAGATACAAAAAAACTGAAAATGATAAATCATATCACGTATTAATCAAATGAGAAATTAAAAAATAATGAAAAAAAAAACAGAAAAATAAACATAAAAACAGAAAATATAATCTTTAGATACCAAAAAGCTGAAAATATGATAAATCATATCACATAGTATTAATCAAATGAGAAATTAAAAAATAATGAAAAAAAAAACAGAAAAATAAACATAAAAACAGAAAATATAATCTTTAGATACACAAAGCTGAAAGTATGATAAATCATATCACATATTATATTATACAATAAATTGCCAAAAAAAACTGAAATAAAAATAAAAAAATAGCCGAAACTTACCAGTAAACCCTAATTTTGAATTCTCTAATATATAAAATCTAATATATATTAATATTAATATATATATATATAATTATTAAAGGTTGAAAATGAAGATGGGAGAGAGGCGCGCCTGAGGCGCGCTAGGCGCACAAAGGCGCCCGCCTCCCTCCCCGTGCCCGCCGCCTTCCAGGAGGCGCTGCTCTTGGCGCCCCTAGCGCCTCGCGCCTCAGGCGCGCCTCTAACAACTATGCCAGGAAGAAGAGCAAAGTTGGAAGAATGAATTAATATGCTGAGGTGGCAGTTGGTTACGCAGGAAGTTTCTTATTCACTGACTGTGGTGATTTTGTTATTCGGTTTATTAGATTTTGCATTCTGTTCTGGGGAAAGATTCCCTTAGGTTGTTTAAATAGAGGGAATGTTTTTCATTATGATCATCTTGGAATTGTGAAGCATTTTATGCTCTTGGGAGAGACCCAGCACTCTCAAATTGTTGGGGACAGTTGAGCTTTTGAATATCAACTAGACTGTTACAAAATCTTTGTGACAGAAAATTGATCGAGGCCGTTCTTCTTTGACTGTTGAAACGAAGGATCTGACCTCCTGTTCAGTCAGTCTTTTACATATTTATTTAGACTGGCCTGTACTCCCTCAATCCTTATTCCCGTAAGTTCAATTTAGTGTAATATATATTTGTTATCCGCTTACGTCTATTTCTTTGGGCCAACGGGCCGATACGCACATAGATATTGCAAAACTTGAACATAATAAGAGAATCCGAAGAGTATACGTACTTCCAGATATTCGTCCATCCCATACTTTGATCCCTCACGGCCAAGACCTGATTGTTTCACACCTCCGAATGGAGCCACCTGTACATCAAAAAGAAGACGATTAATGAAAGATGAAAAAATCAATTATTCTGAAATTTATTTATACAAAAAAACAAGATTCACCTCGGTTGAAATCATCCCTTCGTTGACTCCGACAAGTCCATATTCAAGAGATTCAGTGACACGCCAAGAACGTTGGATATTTGTAGTAAATATGTAGGCAGCGAGACCTACAAAATAATACACATCGTTAATGTTTAGCAAAAACTTGTATAAGACCGTGTTACACAACACAGTCCGTGTGACAGCTTAAATTTTATTTATCAGTTTTACGGGGGTTCTTTTTTCAAATTTCTTAGTTCTTTTAATTTCTCTTAGGGGTTTTCATACTTATTTTTAAGTTCTTTTCTTTTAGCTTTTAAGTATTTTTTGGGGGGGAGGGGAGGGTGTGGTCCTTCTTTTTGGTATTTTTTAATTTTTTTAATTTTAAGATTTAGTTTGAGGGGATCGTCTTACGATTCTGTCTCATAGGAGACTACTCATTTTAAGTTTTAAGTTTAATTCAACATTTACCATAATCAAAAACTACATGAAGTCTTTAATCTTAGATATAAATGGAGGATCACAAGGCTGAAATTTTCTGGAGGATAAAGTAATACAAGTTTGCGTTTTCAAATTGATGGCAGAAGGTTCAGTTCACCAGGATTACCTGCATTAGTGTCGTTGGCCATGTGGACAGCTTCCTCCTCGGTTTTAAATTTCAGAAGAGGTGCAACCGGCCCAAATACTTCCTCCCTGGAATGAAAAAATACAACGCAAAGTCGACTAAAGAAACAGACAAAGAAACAGACGATTGAGCATCAATAAATAGGTGGGCAATAATTAGCACAAGTATTTAATTCATGACAATTTTAAAAGTACCGGACATCAGAAGAACAAGATGAGTAACATAAAAAAAATGAAATTATAAAGTACATAAGGAAAATAAATAAGAACAACAATTTATTTCCATAGGCTGATCATGTCTGAACCAATAACAGGCAAATAGGCAGAACCAATCTACTTCAATTTTCCGTATGTTTTACATGGCAAGAACCACTGTCCAAAACTCACATCCTCAAGATAGAAGGAAAGAGCAAGGGCCCAGATGCAATGAAACAGGGTCCAATCAGTTATTCAAGTGATGTAACGCTCAAGACCAAGAATAATATTATCATTCTTCCATGCACTCACTCACAAAATCACTACCGAGGATCGGGTCACCTACTGAATAACAAGCATACTAAGTTGCATGTCTTTTCTGTATGTTTTGCCGAGACTAGAGCAGTTTTTTAATTCTAGATTTTGACAATTCAATGTTGTTTTATTGTAGCTAATCAAAGGATTACCTAGTTGATGGATTATTCATCTGAAGTCATCTCCAATATAATATTTTGAAAGAATTATTTTATTTCGAAAAAACAAGTTCACCAAACATAGATGCAATGGACTGGACTGGACATCCATTTTATTCTGCAGAACTAGACAAAGCATAAATCTCTGAATCTCCTGAGAGGCTAAGACAACTACAGGGCTCTGTACTGAACATTGGTGTAAAATCTGAATATCAAGATTAATTTCATCAGACTTTGGAGTTCACCTTGATATGAGCATCTCACTTTTGACCTCAGTTATCACCGTAGGCTCATAAAATGTCATTCCAAGGTTGTGTCTCTTTCCGCCAATAAGGACTTTAGCTCCCTTGAACCAGAAAGGTAAATTTCGTTAGTGGAATCAGTATGATTGATCGAAACAAAGCCATGTCCTCTTCCATGTTGTGACTAGTCTTACGCTACTTAACTTCTCAATGGCTGGACCCAATGCTGATTCAATAATTCGGACACCTAAGCAGCTAATACTTAGACAAACACAGTTCATATTTTCAGCACACCACAGTTCATCATTTCGCACAGAACATATCAGATAAAACTTTTTCTCTGGACTTTCTCAAACATTTTTATTTTCATCGTCGACCCAGGCATATTATCTATGAGACACATGAAATTCAATAAGTATATTAACAGGTAGTGACTGAAATACAAGTAATCAATAAAATCTGAGAGGAAGAGACAACTAGGAAAACAATAGCATTGAACTCTCGTGATAAATGGATTACAGCAGCTATAATACCAATAATGAAGAGTCGAACAAACCTTTGAGATGGCATCTTGTAAGAGTGATTCAACCTGTAAGGCAATTCTAAGATGGTCGATTACAAAATACGGTGCAAGACTCGTGTTGTAACAGAAACTGGGAATCTAAAGCAGAAAACTGACCTTGTGCACTGCAGCATCATTTATCAAAGGGCCCTACATGAAATATAAGATAAACTTCACGCAATATCGTTTGGTTACTACACCAGTCAACAAGAAGTCAAAAACACTAAGGTGAAAAAATTGCTAAAGTGTATGGGATATGATAGCAAAGTCATAATACAAAGTCCAAGTAAAGTTCGAATAACTTCAAAAAAGAGAGCTGTTGCTACCTGTACCACGCCTTCGCCGAAGCCATCCCCAACTTTCATACTCTCAACAGCATTTGAAAAGGCACGTGCAAACTTCTCATATATACCTGCAACAGGATATTGAAATAATCAAAACAGGAAATTTAGGATGAATACTATGACAGGGAAGTAAACCAAATAAAAAAAAAAATAGATGAAAAGGTTTAAGGAAAAAAAATGTGAAAAAATGAAGATAAAGAGAGGAATATTATATTACAATAGTAAACATATAATGCAATTAGCTTCCCCAAAACTATTACTTGGAAATACTTGTGCATTTAAGGGCAGCCCGGTGCAAAAAGCATCACCGCAAGGAGGGTCCGGGGAAGGGAGCCCACCACAAGGGTGCAAGGTAGGCAAACCTTGCCCTACATAAATTCAAGAGACTGCTTCCAGGACTCGAACCCGTGACCTCAAGGTCACATGGCAACACCTCAACCGGTGCGCCAAGGCTCCTTGTGCATTAGTATAAGAAAATAGTTCTTAAGGTGATTTATTTCCATTCCACCAATCTTTTCAATCGTACAACTTCCATATTTAAAAAAGGAATGTGCATGTGTCGTACTAACAACTTTCACCCAAAAGTACTCACATATGTACAAATGCATTTAAGACAAAAGAAGTTGAGATTTTGGGGACTTGCCAAATACCTTCTTGAACTAGTATTCTATTTGCGCAAACACATGTTTGTCCACTGTTACGGAATTTAGTTGCCAGCTGCCATTGCATAAATATCATTGTAAGAACTAAGAAGGTCCCTCAAACTGAGCATGTAAAATAACAACAAAACCGCATAGCAATCGTATAGCAGCTGAAGTCCTAAAGTCCACATTATCAGTGTAGCAAGTTAATCTAAATCCAGAAAGTCAAAACTCTCCCAATTTTACCAATACATGTCAACTGTCAACAGACATCTTGGTATTTCATTTACCCGTTGAAGAACACCATATTTTTACAGGATTTATGAGATTGGCACAAATTGGTAGAGAGATTAGACCATTCAACTTGATTTCAATATAAAATAAATATATACAACAAAACCTTCCACACTGCATGTTGAACAGTATGTGAATGCCGTTGAAACATCTGGGAGAATATTAAGGTTTTTGGACCATATTGAGTCATTGACTGGCAATAAAATCCTTTTTTAATACTGTTTGTGCATTAAGAGGTTAAAAGCCAGGCATACATTTCAAATGCCAGCTTGGACAACAAAACTCTGATCATTGGCCAAGGATAAATATTCCAGCACGTTAAAATCTTTCTCCGATAGATGTTAATTATGGAACTGAGGCAAAGAAAAGAGAAAACACACTAATTACAGTATACTAGTATTTATTTATGGTCTGTATCATCCGAGCTGCATATTCTTCTTCCTGAACAAAGTGCATAAGCAATGAAGGAAACTCGCGGTACTTCCAGATTCAAACAGACACCATTTCATCCGACACCAGACCTAACAGTATATTATACATATTAATCAGAAAATGAGCTTGCTCTTACAGTTCCTTTTACAGCTACATCAAGATCGGCATCATCAAAAACTATACAGGGTGCATTGCCACCAAGTTCAAGGGACACCTACACATGAAAACATGTAATCAGCTAGTGACAACTGTTACTACTCTGAGGATGCAGACATCTTCATTGCCTACCTTTTTAACAGTCTCTGCAGCACCTGCCATCAATTTTTTTCCAACAGCTGTTGAGCCTGTGAATGTGATTTTTCTCACCTAAACAAGTTTCAGAAACAACAAAATATAGTTGTTCAAGAGTTCAAAATTTTGATACAACCTATTTGAAAGTTATGCATCAGAAACCTGGGGGCTCGCGAGTAGAGTTTCTCCAATTTCACGTGCATTTCCCATTACAACATTCACTGCACCCTATCTCACAGAAAAGACGATAATGTAAAATAAAAGAAACTCAGATTACATAAGAGTTCATAAAGAAGGACCAAGATTTTCGCCTACGTAGAATTGGAATTGCAGGGATAGGAAGAAAACCATATAAAGAGCAAAGCAATGAAATATGTTCATATTAAGTATTCCAAAGTTCAGTTAAATTGAGTCCTCTTAGAGACATTCCAATTTGCTAGAATCGACATATAATCTAGCATCCGAAGTATGATGATTTTATGACCTCTCCGAGACTCTTAAATGAGAAATGAGGCTCTAGTACACATCTCTGATATATTACATTGGTTATCAGTCTTAGTCTGTGCCTTATTTTAGCAGAATGCAAGGCTAGCACGGGTACTAATATTCGGAAACCATGATCTCTTCCTAACAGTCCGCATTCAAAGTTACTTTTGTTATCAGAACTCTTTCATTTTACTGTAACAATGTTAAGTAGATAATAAAGCAGTTCATGTATGACTATACAAAGTAGTACAAGCATTATGTAGAATTAATGGCTTAGAATCAGAATTACTGGTGGTATCCCAGCTTGGATAGAGAGTTCAGCTGCTGCTAATGCAGTCAATGGAGTCAATTCCGAGGGTTTTATAACAACAGTGCATCCACAAGCAAGGGCAGGGGCAACCTGTTGACGATGAAAAGTATCCATTTATTTATATCATACAATGCAACTTTACGCCACGACTCGACAGAACTGTATATAACCAAATTACAGAATGGTAATTCCAAACACCTTGCGAGTAATCATAGCCAAAGGAAAATTCCACGGTGTAATTGCCCCAATAACACCAACTGGCTGCAAGAGAATTCTCCTTTATCAGTATTATACTCTAGGACCCAAAAAAAGGCAATGATGTAAAAAGCAGGCAGTTTAGCTATGAATTATCTGATCTTATTAAGTAAACTTTTTATGAAAAAAATTGTATTGTTTCATAATTTAATTCATTAAAAAAAGGTCCCTGAGCATTCGCATAGTTGTTGTACCCAAAAAAAAAAAATGTTATGGGTGCTACTCATAGTAATCTCAAATAATGCTTAGTTAGTAAAAAAACGGGGGAGAGAGAGAGAGAGAAACCAAGAGTTTAGAACTTGAGGCAAAACTTAACCTGCTTTAAAACAAATAAACGACGATCTGGCAATGTTGCTGGAATAATGTCACCATAAACTCGTTTAGCCTCTTCCGCATAGAACTCCACAAAACTAGCCCCGTAGCTAACCTGTGAATTGCAAGTTCAAAGGTGCTCCAAGAAATGAAAGGCAGGGCAAACCGCTATTACTGTTATAGGCTTATAGCAAAATAGAGAATCAGCTACCTCACCAATGGCCTCTTTCAGAGGTTTTCCTTGCTCTAAAGTCATAAGTTGTCCAAGCTCTTCTTTGTGAGCCATTATCAAGTCGTACCATTTTCTTAAACATTTGCTCCTTTCTGCAGCAGTTAGCTTGCTCCAAGCTTCGGTCAAAACGTATAAGGTAATCAGACTATAATTAACTCAGATTGTAGTTCCATCATCAAGAAGAAGAAAACTAAAAAATAAAATGGATACATGAAACTCTACATTGCACCATAGAAACGAAGATAATGAAGACGGCAAAAACCAGCAGAAGCCACAATGCCTGCAGTTCATTTGACTAGTGCGTAGGTATAACTTATACTATTTAGCTATTCCATTTTTAAATCAACCAAGCTGTTTGGAATGTCAAAAAGTTCAATAAGGCTCCACATCCAAAGCATGGGTATGCCTTCAGCTGTGACATTATCTGAAGATATTATACCGGATAAGGAAGTGGACTGCTTGTTCCGAGAAATTTAAAGAGAACATCATAAAAGTAACTTATCCCAATATTTTAACATGGTAGGGGAAAAATGTGATATTCTCCGGACGATGTTGAGGTGCATCAGTAAGACATAGATTACAAATATAATAACAGAATCAAGCAGAAAACTCAATAAACTTTCCCAAGGAAATAATCGGTTCTCGATAATTCTGATATTGTTGTTCTAAGAGATACTACGGGTTACCCATAACACCTACAATAAGGAAGATCTAGATAAAAATTAAGAAGAACATCATATGAACCAGCATTAACAAACTCACAAAGAAATGCATCATGTGCTGAGGTAATTGCATCACTTGTCTCCCTTGCACCCATGCACGGAACATTTGTTATCACCTCACCAGTGGCAGGATTGTTTATCTGCCATAAGAGGCAACAATATATAACTCCACTACTGCTCAGAGAAACACTTTCTTCACAAATTCGATACCTAATTTTCCCTTGCATTGACAGCACAGAGACTGCCTAACCTCGATAGTCTTCCCATCGTAAGCATCGGTCCATTTCCCTCCTATAAAACCCTGACTTCGGATAAAGCCAGCACTGTTTAGGCGAGCAGCAGCACTCTGTGCGTCCGTACTCATCTGCCACAATCAAAAACTCCATTCTCAATCATAATTTTTTCAACTGAATCACGTAATTTTAAACATTGGCGAAACAGGAATTATAACTATTGCTGGCCCGAGGAATACAAAATAAATCCTTAAAAATTCTGAACAAACTCTTCACTCATTACTCTCGGATTGCACGCCACAAATTTAACATAAATTATTTTCATCACATATGAACTGGATATGAAGCTCTCAGTTTTTCAACAACAATACATCAATCAACAAAGTAGATCTACTCAGACAAGAGAGATACTTACAGCTCCTGATAGCATAAACCAAATTAGGCAGATAAATGCAATGAAGAGAGATAACTCGGAAGTACCTGATGAGAAAATATAGCTGCAGACATGGAGCGCGGTTGAAAATAAGCAGGGAGGCCATGAGAGAGAAAGCTGACTGGGCATCGGCGAGACGCCATGCCTATGCGTGTCCACCCCATTTGCGTCGCAAGTGTCAACCTCATCAGGTTTGGCTTGCGTCAATTTCTCCGTGATACTATTATTGGCTTATTGGGTCTTCGCTGCAAATTTGGACAATTGAATATTTTAGATAAAAAGACAAAACGATTTCGTAAGAGAGATCCAAAAACCAATTGGAGGTTTTCGAACTCTTACTGCGGCTGATGAGTACCTTCAGACTGCATCATGAGTAGAGCGGCCAGCCAATCACCCAACTTCATCAAATTTAAATATGACAATCAACTTTACTCAATACACAACATTTAAATACTAAACTTTAATCTCGCATTATCCAACCCGTGCGATGCACGGTCTTTAATTGAATATCTACGTGTTTTGTACGAAATGTTAGGGCAGACGGTTGAATGAGCAGATGGCGGAATTTAAATGCCTTTTAGAGAAGTTTATATATTTTTTTATTGTTATTGTCCTTTTATTTTAGTCTATGTAATATATGAAATGAAGCTTTACTAACCTGTGTTACTCCGGGGTTGTTTTTGTTTTATTCAACCGTGCGATGCACCGATTGTATCTAAGTTTTCATAGCTAAAATTTAACCATTTTGTAATTTATACTACCATTTAAAAGTTCAATTTAATCACCTTGTGTATTAGAAGGTGCATTTGCATTGTGATGTCTATCGTAACTTTTGTATTTAAATTAGTTTATTTACATTAAAAGTTACAATTAAAATAGTCTCTTCATATGTAATCCTTTAATATGAATAAGTTACATAAATTTTTTTTGCCTATTTATTTGGCACTTTTGCCATAGCGAATTATAAAACCATTTGTAGTTTGATATATATATATATATATATATATATATATATATATATATAATGGCAGATTTTGAGTTGTTAGAGAACTTGATGAATGTTTCTGGATCTTCTAAATTGCATGATTGTATGCGTTTGTGGTTTGTGCAACAGGCAGGTGAAGATTATGCATTTTCAAGGTTGTTTTTTAGTTGTTGTCAGCATTTGAGGCGGGTAATGGCAAAGAATCATACCATGATGTTGAACTTGGAAGCTTTAGGTGCTCGTGGTGTATCTTTGGATTCTCTAGAATATGAGGACTTAAATATGAGGTACAGTTGAATACTAATGTTTATTGTTTTATTGTTCTATATTAATAATTATATATGGTAAAAGTGATTCGTATTCTTTGAGGGTGAAAAATCACAGCCCTTTGGTGTTCCATACCTGCATATTTTATTAGGAGCATTCAAGATGAGTTTATTGTGAGCATTCAAGATGAGTTTATCATAAACGAAAATTTGTACTATTTCAACATTAACGCATTAGAAACATTAGATGATGATTTTCTGACATATAAAATTATTAACATATACCAACTGTATATTGGTAAGGTTAATTGGACAAAGTCTTCGACAGTTGATAAATAGAGTAAACATATAAGCCGAGAGAAGGAAATATATATAGTTTCAGAAATTTTTACAGTTAGTTTGGCATTATTTATTTTGATCAATATAATTTCTTGCGGTGAAAATAATGTGAGAGAAAATATTTTCGGAATAAATTGATAAATATTAAGGGGGATAACTTTTACTTTGTGCACAAACCCCTTCCATATTAAATTAAGGGAGATAAGTTTTAAGTAGTATAGATATATCACTTGTAATATTGAACATTCACTTTACTTAAACTTCGTATACTGTCGTTTATCTGTTACTAACTCCATTAAATTTCAGGGGTAAAGCCGTCTCTTCATATTTCAACGGGTATGTTGGCTTCTTCTTCACTAAAATCGACTGTATATTCCTCCCCCCTTTCTGCGCATTGTGACGCGACTAATTTGATTCTCCTGTGACAACGGGTTGGCATGTTCGAGCAAGAGAAGACAAGACTTATACTCTCCAAATAAATACCCAGAATATACATGTAAGCATCTCTGAAAACGTTTTCAGAATTGGGGTTTTGTTAGTAGTAATTAGGATTTTTTAAATAAAAATTAGGATTTTGATAGTAAGAATTAGGGTTTATGTTTTTAAATGATTGTAGTCTTTTAATATTGTTTTGTGTATGCAGTATATAGATACTCTCGTGCAATTATGGTTTTTATATTATGTAAAAAATAGTGTTTTGAAACCCCACCTGTGTTTGTTCTTTTTATGATTTTCCAGCACCTGATTTGTTTACTATAAAATTACATCATGGTGGGGTAATAACTGAGAATCCAATACAGTATGTTGGTGGTGATTTCGAGTATGTGGACTTCTTTAATGTGGATATGATGAGTATGATAGAAATAGCTAGTATGGACAAAAAGTGTGGGGTTATAGGATCTCAAATTTACTTCTACAAAAATCTTAAAACTGATTGGATTAATGGTGTTTGGACTTTGGAAAGTGATAGTGATGTTGTGGTGATGTGTGAACTGTAACACCCCCGAGATATTCGAGGTGTATTACAGCGCCGTGGACCCCTACATGGGACCCACCAGGCTAACACAAGAAAACACCACTCGACTAACCATCTCGGTTAGCAAGGAAATAATTATTAACAACAAGAACATAAAACAACACGTCCGGTACAACCGGCATAATAAACATCAACCGACAAATACAGTAACTCCAACAAGGACCAATCACAATCTGAGAGGAAAAGCCTAAGTACTCGCGAGTACAATCTATAAGTTTACAATTTGGAAAACATCCACGTCAAAAGAGACAGTAGGAAATAACAAGACTCAATTGCACATGTCAACAACCTTGGCCGACATCCTCGTACCATCCAGTAGCCGCCGTCTGGCTGAACATAACCTGAAATCCATAACAAGAATTTCCCCGACAACGGGTCCCCAAAGGGGTTAGCAATTACGCTAGTACAAGTATTCAAGGCAAACCAATCGCTTACACATTTCATAGTACATGCACCAATATCATTTCGAAAACCAAAACAAGACATGTCTTTTCCGGAAACAAACAGTCACAGTTAATTTGCCTAGGACCGGGATGAAGCCACGAATCCCACTCGAGGCCTCTAAGGACCCTCCCGAGCTGGCCACATTCATAAAACAAACCAAGCACCACACGTCACCTAGGACCGGGACGAAGCCACGAATCCCACTCGAGGCCTCTAAGGACCCTCCCGAGCTGGCTAGCGAATCAAACTCATGAATCCAGGACGAAGCCATAGATTCCCTCGAGGCCCCGTCGGACCCTCCCGAGGTGAGTAAAGCACACACAATATACATTACCATTTCACGTTAAGCATAAGGGTTTCCAAGAATACTTGCCTTGAATTATTGACGACGCAACGAACGGAAAGGAAAGTCACCGACGAACGCTAGGAACCAATGAAACCGAACCTAACGATTCGAACAATACAATCACAACCAATTCTAAATGAATACGGAAATGTAATACACCAGAAAACCCGCCTACGATTCATGTATATTCGTATATAAACAACAACGAGGGCGGACCACAACCAAACCCTCTCGATTCCGTAAAAATCACGAAATATACCATGAATCCGTAGGGAAACTAAGAATACCAACAAGATTAATCATATTCATCATGAATTAATCAACAAAACGGAACGAATCGGACAAAAACACGAAAACCCCCAATTTTACCAAAAGTAGGGTTCTAAAGATCTAACCTTGATTCATTGGATCAAGGGATGATATCGGACGGATTATTGATGATATAACCTCAAGAACTCCATGGATATGTTGTTAAACAACATGGCTTCAAGCTTAGAACACGCCAGTGCGGAAGAGGAGAAGAAGAAGATGAAAAATGGCGAGAAAACGTCTGCGGGGGCCTTATATAGGTTGATCGCCTGCCGGACACGGCCGTGCCGATCGGCACGGTCGTGTCGCATACCGCCGACAGGACTCGACCGTGTCCTCGCTTGACACGGCCGCGCGCGAGGGCCTTCGACAGCTGACCCGTCCGACAATGACTTCGGCATGACTCGACCGTGTCTGGAACACGGTCGGGCGTCCGCGATCGGTTACGCTTATCCGGAAGAGTACGGCACGGGCCGTGTCAGATGACACGGCCGAGTTCGGTCGGCAGAAACTTCGGCATTTCCGGACGAGTACGGCACGGGCCGTGTCGGACGACACAACCGAGTCCGGTCGGCGGTGATCAGCCAAAAGCTGAAAAATGAGCGGGTGAACGAAAACGATCATAACTCTCTCGTTCGGACTCCGATTGACTCACCGTTTGAACCATTGGAAAGCTAACTCGATGCTCTATAATATTGTAAAGATTCAGAATTTTTGGAGTTACCAAAAATTAATGGTGATCTAACAAAGTCGAACTCAAGTGCGGAAAAGTCGCTAAAAAGCACGGAACTCAACAAAACGACACCGAAACGAACTCGGATGTCAAAAAGTGTAGAATTAATCATTCTCAGAATAATGAAACGGTCATGAGCGAGTCATCAAAACGGACTCCGGCCGAAAAAAAAAAAATTACCGAAAATCGAAAATTGCGGATATTACATTCTACCCTCCTTAAAAGAAGTTTCGTCCCGAAACTTAGAATAAGTAGGGAGAAGCAATATCCCTTGCCAGGAAAACTCGACGAGATACACAAAAACCGAAGACTCGCGCCCGACGGCGAAACGCTGCAAGGAACGCAAAGAGACATACGGCGAGAAAATACGCTCTAGGGCGACTAACGCAACGTCACCGGTAGAGACATAATAAAATCAACGAGTGACAAGCGTCATCAAATAGACAATACAATCGAGTCGATTATCCGAACAATCACAAAACTCAACGAACGAAAATCAATATGATTGACCAACCCAACGGTTCATCAATCAAAATGCGAGCCAAACGCTGAACAAATACGGAATTCCACCGCCCAAGGGTTGGAAGATCGAAAACGAGACTAATTTCCCGAACTTAAGGAAATTACGAAGGAGCCTGAACGCTCAACAATCACGAAACGAGAACAAAAACCGAACAAACAAACGATTGAGACAACAAAAATCGAACAATCATGTCCGAAACACGTAGGATAATAAAATTCAAACAACAACTCCCAGGATGACCTGGTGAGAACAGCAAGACGTGCATTCCCACAATATCCACAGGAAAGGGAATAGCGATTGAAAAGCCACAACGACACACGAGTTATTCCGAAACAATACCACCCTCGTTCGATCAACAAAAGCAAGGGATAGGGAAAGTTCAGAAATGTGAACGAGCATAAACGAGTTGATAGAGCTAAAAATACAGAAGTTCAAAATCTGATCCACTTTGAATAAAAGAACTATTAGAACCAAAAGATGTTACTTCCGAACAAGGTTCACAATAGTCGAACCGAATTCGGAAAGGTCACAGCGATAACCAGATCGGCTCAAAATCAGATTACAACCCGTTCGAACGATGAAACCAAGATACAAAACAAGTTCAGAAGGTATCAATGAACACGAGCGAATCGATAGACTGGAGAAAGAGAAGATATAGAAGTCAAAATAGTACGGGTATTACCTTTGACCTCGCCCCCGAAACTCACCACAACGGAACCAAGGTAACAATACAACAAGCAACCGACACAACGTGGAACAATCACCGATGCACACAATCATACCAACCCGATCTCTAACAGCTCGCATATATGCGATAAAGCATAAACCGCCACGAGGCGACAACATCCAATACCAATATCACACCCCTCACAGAGGCTACCACGACAACTGTGTGGCGAACGACTCAACGCTCACACCACCAATTCAACAACAACTCGGGGGTTAACACCCTAACGAGAGTACGAACATCACACATATATTCCCGGACCACAAATAGAAATGATAGGTTTTGAAAACGAAAACCACCTTTTGAAAATAATTTGCAAGCACCAGTTGATCTTGAGTATCATATATCAAAAAGTAGTACAAACATCGTCATCGAGACTAAAAAAAAGATCATCTTGCATTTAATAAAAAAATGAAGACACCTTTCGTTAAATTAAAACTTTTCAGCTATATTCGACCTTCGGGTCTAAGCGAATGCATTTCTAAATCATTAGAAATATTTCAAAATATTTTGATCCTCAAAGTAGAATAATTTTGAAATATAGCGTGGCACTAGTAGGCATCTTGAGAACACTGTGAGAAAATAATTCATTTTAAAAGTACGTCTCGAGGTTTATTTTCTAAGATACTCAAGGTTTTTCAGAAGTACAATAGGCCAAAATGCCCAAAATTCGCACGTATCAACATTCACTTAAACACATCATATCACACGCATCAAATCGCTCAAAATTACGACAATGATATACAATCCTCAGGATATGTTTAACAACATCGTTAAAACAACAATCAGTTTATCAAAACTGGATGGAAAACGATATCAAGAACAAAACTCCAAAAAGTCAACTCTAGGGATTCAAGAAAATACCTAGATTCGGCGAAGAACAATGGATTAGATGATGTTAAAAATCATCTAGGATACTCCAAAACACCTTTGGGTGGAAGAAAAATCAGCCCAGATGCGAAACCGAGTCGCTACGTCTCAAACTCATGGAGGAAGGAGAAGAAATGAAGAAAAATGCAACTTCTAGACTGGTGCCCAGTATTTATACTGGACGCAATTAGCGTGCGCTAATCATTAAGGTTAGCGTGCGCTATCACGGCACCAAACAAAACTCCTGACCAAAAATACACTGTTAGCGTGCGCTAACCCCAAGTGTTAGCGTGCGCTAACGAGAACTTCAGGCCCAGTCCAGTAGCTCCTGGACTGCCCTGAACTACCAGGTAGCGTGCGCTATCGACCCACAGAGACAACAACAGAACACATCAGAAAAATTACATGCCGTAAACCTTTCTCACAAGGATTTACCAGGCTAAGCACAATTTCCCATGTCATTTCGAAAATGCTAAAAAGACCAATGACGGTAATATTTTTCCAAAGCTCACAAAATCATTTGTCAAACCATCATGAAATATTCAAGGCCAAAATGCCAAAACTTGATTCAAGGAATCGGTTTTACGAAATAAAACTCAGTTTGCAAAATACCGAAAGCCGTTTGAAAGAACTCACGCAATGGATAAAATACGGTGCGAAAATACATCGTGAGACGACACTCCTCGTATAAACCAAATACGAGAGTCTAATAAACACATATCGTGAAATCAAAATCCACAGAAGGATTCCATCATTCAATCGACTAATCATACAAATAACTCGTGTCACACGAGGCACAACACAAGGAAGGGAGTTTAACATCCATAGGTCGCACGTAAGTGACGACCACCCCTCGATACTAATCACGACCAATGATCTCAAACGACGCGTCGCGATGCGACTAAGTCAGACAAAATACGACAAGACAAAACTCAACAAACACAACTTGATCCGACAGCCTAGGTTTCCCCAGGCTAATCTGATTTTTTTTTTTAAAATCGTATACTCTAGTTATTCGAAAATAAAACCGATAAGTTAAAAATCGTTTTCAAGACCCTTTCAAATACGACAAGGGCTTAACAGCGGTGGCATTTTATAAAATGTCCTAAAACACTTTTAAACACGACCTTTAAATACCGACTCAAGGTTTTATTTGAAAATACAAGGTTGGCTCGCCCAAATTCATGTCACTTTCAAAAACCCACAATACGATCAAGTCTAAGAAATTTTCAAGCATGCACGCCGCATGTATTATTATTAATAGAAACACATTGGTTGTAAATAACAATAATTAGCCAAGTACCAACAATTTCTGAACACACGCATATACGGCATCCAAAAATCACCAGTTCAACAAGCGCAACTCGGGAATACTAATTCCAAGCATATGTCAAACTATCTCTTCAAGTTTGACAACAGAACTAAAGATCACCGATTTGGACGTATGTCGAAACCGACTATGTGAGTTTCTCAACAAACTCGCCATCAATACCTATCTGGAACATATCAATGTTCAAAACTTCTACATCATACCGCACCCTTCTGTCCAACCCATCAGTACATTCGGCTCAACATACATTTAGTATATCGCAATTACCAAACACAGATTCCATCATACAACAAAAGACTAGAGAGTCAAGCCCTCTCACAATATACCACAGAGCAAAATTTGGATCTTTCGATCACCAATGATCCCACCAATGCTAGGAAGTTTAGCGATGGAAGGCTCGCAAAACGACAAACGGTCAAGCCCAGAACGGCGCACATACTCCAGAGAGATAAAGGACTGCGCAATACTAGAATCAAAAGTGCACGAACCGGATGGATCGAAAAACAACTCGACAATAAGTACGAGAGAGGCAATCACAGTTCAAGAAGTGGAATTTCAATACGAGAAAACAAGAGAATCGAGTAAGGAAAACTTACGAGCACTGGATGTACTGAGATGCCGGCAGCGGTGTGACAATGTGCAAAACAAAACACAACTAGACCCAAATAACCAACAAGCCTAGGTATCCATAAACCTAGAGCTCCGATACCATTTTCTCGTAACACCCCGAGATATTCGAGGTGTATTACGCCGTGGACCCCTACATGGGACCCACCAGGCTAACACAAGAAAACACCACTCGACTAACCATCTCGGTTAGCAAGGAAACAATTATTAACAACAAGAACATAAAACAACACGTCCGGTACAACCGGCATAATAAACATCAACCGACAAATACAGTAACTCCAACAAGGACCAATCACAATCTGAGAGGAAAAGCCTAAGTACTCGCGAGTACAATCTATAAGTTTACAATTTGGAAAACATCCACGTCAAAAGAGACAGTAGGAAATAACAAGACTCAATTGCACATGTCAACAACCTTGGCCGACATCCTCGTACCATCCCACCGCCCGCTCGTCTGGCTGAACATAACCTGAAATCCATAACAAGAATTTCCCCGACAACGGGTCCCCAAAGGGGTTAGCAATTACGCTAGTACAAGTATTCAAGGCAAACCAATCGCTTACACATTTCATAGTACATGCACCAATATCATTTCGAAAACCAAAACAAGACATGTCTTTTCCGGAAACAAACAGTCACAATTAATTTGCCTAGGACCGGGACGAAGCCACGAATCCCACTCGAGGCCTCTAAGGACCCTCCCGAGCTGGCCACATTCATAAAACAAACCAAGCACCACACGTCACCTAGACCGGACGAAGCCACGAATCCCACTCGAGGCCTCTAAGGACCCTCCCGAGTGGCTAGCGAATCAAACTCATGAATCCGGGACGAAGCCATAGATTCCTCGAGGCCCCTACGGACCCTCCCGAGGTGAGTAAAGCACACACAATATACATTACCATTTCACGTTAAGCATAAGGGTTTCCAAGAATACTTCCTGAATTGACGACGCAACGAACGGAAAGGAAAGTCACCGACGAACGCTAGGAACCAATGAAACCGAACCTAACGATTCGAAGAATACAATCACAACCATTTCTAAATGAATACGGAATTGGAATACACCCGAAAACCCGCATACGATTCATGTATATTCGTATATAAACAACAACGAGGGCGGACCACAACCAAACCCTCTCGATTCCGTAAAAATCACGAAATATACCATGAATCCGTAGGGAAACTAAGAATACCAACAAGATTAATCATATTCATCATGAATTAATCAACAAAACGGAACGAATCGGACAAAAACACGAAAACCCCCAATTTTACCAAAAGTAGGGTTCTAAAGATCTAACCTTGATTCGCTGGATCAAGGGATGATATCGGACGGATTATTGATGATATAACCTCAAGAACTCCATGGATATGTTGTTAAACAACATGGCTTCAAGCTTAGAACACGCCCAGCTGCGGAAGAGGAGAAGAAGAAGGTGAAAAATGGCGAGAAAAACGTCTGCAGGGCCTTATATAGGGGTTGACTGCCCTGCCGGACACGGCCCGTGCCGATCGGCACGGTCGTGTCGCACAGCTGGCCGACAGGGACTCGACCGTGTCCTGCTTGACACGGTCGCGGCGCGGAGGGCCTTCCGACAGTGACCCGTCCGACAGCGACTCGGCATGACTCGACCGTGTCCTGGAACACGGTCGGGCGTCTGGGCAGTCGGTTCTGGCTTATCCGGAAGAGTACGGCACGGGCCGTGTCGGATGACACGGCCGAGTTCGGTCGGCAGAAACTTCGGCATTTCCGGACGAGTACGGCACGGGCCGTGTCGGACGACACGACCGAGTCCGGTCGGCGGTGATCGGCCAAAAGCTGAAAAATGAGCGGGTGAACGAAAACGATCATAACTCTCTCGTCCGGACTCCGATTGACTCACCGTTTGAACCATTGGAAAGCTAACTCGATGCTCTATAATATTGTAAAGATTCAGAATTTTTGGAGTTACCAAAAATTAATGGTGATCTAACAAAGTCGAACTCAAGTGCGGAAAAGTCGCTAAAAAGCACGGAACTCAACAAAACGACACCGAAACGAACTCGGATGTCAAAAAGTGTAGAATTAATCATTCTCAGAATAATGAAACGGTCATGAGCAAGTCATCAAAACGGACTCCGGCCGGAAAAAAAAAATTTATCGAAAATCGAAAATTGCGGATATTACATGAACTGGTGCCACCACCACCTAGATTGGTCTTAGTTTTTATTGTTGCATTCAAGCCAATAATGTCCTTGACCCCTGAAGAAATTGTGCACAAGATTATAACCCATCACGGGATCTAAACCTGGAGTATGTTGAAAGTGAACATGGTAGAACTTTTTCTAGGCAAATAGAAGAACTATATGGTGAGGATGGAGAATTTGGTGACAATGAGGATAATAGCGACTCTGAAGATGAGGAGTATGTAGTACAAGAGGATGAATGGAGTGATGAATCATTTCATTCTGACTCTTCAAATGAGGACAGTACGGATGAAGTTGTGGCTTACTATAAGACTGAGAGAGCAAAAAAAAGTCTGCTAAAGAGAGTGCCAAAGCTGCTAAGGAGAGTACAAAAACTGCTAAGGAGAGTGCAAAAAGTGCAGAGGCAAAGACAAACAAAGAACAAGATCAAGGCAAAGAAAAACAATAGACAGGGGATGAAAGTGCAGAGGGAAATATGGATTATTCTACTAACTCCTCACAATATGCAGATAGTGAAGAGTAGAGGATGGCTGCCAACTCCACTGATGAAGATGAGATCAGTTGGCCAGTATTTGATGCCAAAACTGAGATGGACAATCCAGTGTTTGAGCTAGGCCAGTTGTTCCTACAGCAAAGGTGTTTAGAGATGTTGTCAATAAGCAAGCTATCATGGATAGGAGAGGAACAATTCAGAAGAGGAATTATGGTTCAAGAGTGAAATTTGTGTGTCAATGAGGATGTGGGTGGAGTATTTATGCAGCCCAAATGCAGAGATCTGATAGTTACCAGGTGAGAGTGTACAATCCAAAGCATACCTGCATTCAAACCGTTGAGCAGAAGCAGATTAACTCAAGATGGATAGCTAATCATTATGAGAATGATGGATAAACCATACTTGGCTTTTAGGTGCATTCTTAAAAAAAGTTTTTAATGATTGTGGTTGTCATGTCAGTATTTATGCAATTACAAGAGCTAAGAAGATGGCACTAGAAGAAATCAGAGGCAAGCATGTTGAACAATATGCTTTGGTATGGGATTATGCTACTGAGCTCCTTAAGACTATGACTGATAGCACTGTACAAGTAATGATTGAGGACACAGAAGATCCTGAAAAGAAGATATTCAAAATATTCTATACTTATTTTGGCCCTATTAAGAAGGGATTTAAAAGTGGTTGCAGGCTATTAATTGGACTTGATGGATGCCATTTAAAGGGACCTTATGGTGGCCAACTCCTAACTGTAATATCCGCAATTTCGATTTCTGGTAATATCTTTTTTTCAGCGTAAGTCCATTTTGATGACTCGCTCGTGACCGTATCGTCATTTTGAGAATGATTAATTCTGCACTTTTTGTCATCCGAGTTCGTTTTGGTATCATTTTGTTGAGTTCCGTGTTCTTAGGCGGCTTTTCCGCACTTGAGTTCGATTCTTGCAAATCTCGCTCGAAACTGCTGTTTCGAGTTTCCTATAAGCCCGTTTAACTTTGTTAGACGTGTTGTGAACTTCAGTTTGGTTATTCGATCACGTATTGTGATTTTTGGGTGTTTTGGGCCATTTTGTAATTTACCCAAAGTTGTGGGTATCCGCATTCATATTTGTCGTCTTGACCCCTTTTCATGGTCGCGTGTGATTAATTGTTGCATGGTATTTCATTTTGCATCGATGATGTTGCCCGCAAGCATTTAGTCGTGTTCGTTCTGTGCGTTTTCGGAAATCGAATCGTCGGGTCATGGCGGCTGGGCACTGGCCGGACGAGTGCGGCAGGCACTGTCGGGAGTGCTGGGCACTGGCCGAGCAGACGCGACAGGAACCAGCGCAGCACGCGCTACTGCCGGAAGGCTGCGCACGCTAGCTCAGCAAGTGTAGTGCACGCTACCGACCGGCCAGCGTACGCTATCGGATGTGGGCAGAGGGGTTTCTAAGGTTCTGGACTCGGGAAGGATCGGCAGGTAGCGCACGCTACTGTCGGTCGCGGCGCATGCTGTCGGCCGGCTAGCGCATGTTACACAGCAGCGATTTAGTCCGAGGGTTACGGGCAGGTTGGCTAAGCGCTAGCGCCCGCGCAGCCGCACGCTCAGTCGGGCGGGCGAGTCTCGATCGGCGAGTTTTGTCGCGATGCAAGGTCGTGTGGGGCCCCAACCGAGAGTTTTGGGCCGATACTGGCCGATAGCGCACGCTAGTCCGGGAAGTCTAGCGCACGCTAGTCCGGGAAGGCTAGCGCACGCTAGTCCGGCCCAGTATAAATGTAACAGAGCATTCGCATTTTCACTCATTTTTCATTTCCATTCTTTTCTGTCCGCAGATGGAGTTTTTGAGGAGGCGGAGCCATGTTGTTGAACAACAAATCCATGAAATTTCCTAGATCAAGCTTAGATTTCCTAGAACCCTATCTTTGGGAAATTTTGGGGTTTTCGGGTTTTTGTCCTATTCATTCCGTATTGTTGATTAATCTATGATGGGTATGATTAATCTTAATATTATTCATGTGTTTAACATCATTCAATCTATTGTTCTTCGTCGAATCGAGGTATATTTCTTGATTTCCTTCGAGTTGACTTTTTGGGAGATTTGTTCTTGATTTCGTTTTCCATCCATTTTTGATGAACCGATTGTTGTAAAATGATGTTTTTAAACATATCCTATGGATTGAATATCCATATTTCGGTTGGGAATTCCATTTTCATGTTTTGTCGGGTCGATTCGTGTTCTTGGCCATTTGGGGGGAAACCCTTGAACTTTCATCGTTTGCTACTTGAATTTAGCGGCTTTGGGTCGTACTTTGGAATTCATTTTCGTTGTTATTATTGTCGTTCGGAGTTTATTGTTGCGGGTTGTCATTCGGCAGAGTCGGCGGGTTCGTAGTCGGTCCAAGTCTCCTCACTTCGGTCGTTTCTCCGCATTGTGATTATTCGAGGCAAGTATCTTGCCCATACATTTCATGTTTCGTAGGCATAATTGTTGGTAAATGATTTTATGTAAAATCTGGATGTTTAATGAATGTTAAAAAGTATCGATATGTTCTCGATAAATGTTGTCTTTCAACGATAACTTGAATGCTTCGTGAATAAGTGAGTTTTTGGCCTGTGTTTGTTAACTCCGTTGGTCGAAAGACTTATGATCACATTTAGTGAATGTAATAAACCGTAATCATTTATCGAGGATAACGTGTTGTTATATGTGCTTGTTCGGTGAATACGTGATGGGTGATATTGGTTGTTACTCCTTTGAAAGGAGGTTGTGATGCTTAATGTTGTTTGGCTTGATAAGTGATTATTGTTGTGTGCTTGATGTATGTGATGTGCCTCCGGGTAGGATTGTTGAATATCCGGGATCCATACTTGCTAGTATGGGTCGGGCGTGGCCGTAGGGTTATCCACCGGGTATGTCTTGCGGGGACTCCGAGGTTCGTGGCTTGTTAGCCCGTTGCCGAGATAACTGATGGGGTTATCATCGGGTATGTCTTGCCGGACTCTGAGGTTCGTAGCTTGTTAGTGCGATGCCGGGATAACTTATGGTCGTGGTTTGGTTAAGTACGTATCTGTGCTTGTAGTCACGTGACTGTTGTTACGGTGACATGTGATTTGATATACTTTCCCTGTGGGTTATTCACTCGGGTTTGTTCTACGGGAGCATCTGAGGTTCGTGGCTTGCTAGCACGGGATGCGAATAATCTGTGGAAACAAGTTGTTATGGTATGATCGGGTCGTGGACCCCGTGTGTTGTTATCGTAACTTTGTTTTGGGAAAATGACTTTTGGGCTGTGTCCCTAAATGTTTTCGAAAGGCTTGAGAATTCTTAAAATCCCAAATGTTTTCAAAACTCTCGAGATCGTAAAATGTTTTTACAAGATGTATATCAGGTTTACCCCTATCTTTCGATTTAACCGTTTTGATCAAGTGATTTACCTCGAAAAGTATGTTTATGATTATCATGTTCCGTGGAGTATGATATGTATGGCTCGTTTTCGTATTTTATACTTGCACTAGCAAAACAGTGGAGTTTTGCTAACCCCCGAGTATTCGGGGGGTGGATGTATGTATTGCATTCAGGTTTTGGAGCATAGCACAGGGTCGGCACGAAGGATGATGAAAGATGATCGATACTAATCATATGAGGGGCCGTACATTATTGTTGGGTTTAGTTGTATTTTATTTCCGCTGCAGTATTCTTTCCCGTTGTATGGGAGTGTGTTGTATTCGACCTCTGCCTGGGCATGTAATGTGTTTGAGTTGTATGTATTTATTGAAATACCAAATCGGTCTACTGAGTCTTTTTAGCCTTAAAGGCATTGTTGAGATGTTCGATGTTGTTACCAGCCTGGTAGATCCTTGAGGAAAGGTTCTACGGCGTTTAATATCCCTGAGCGGATTAGGGGTATTACATAAATGGTATCGGAGCTTAGGTTGTGGAAACCTAGGCTGTCGGGTTTAGTGGTGTCTGTTGAGTTTTTGTCTCGTCGGATTTTGTCTGACTGAGTCGTGTCGCGATGCGTCGTCTGAGTTGGTTGGTCGTGATTAGTATCGTGGGGCGATCATTCTCTTCGTGCGACCTGTGGATGTAAGTCTCCCTTCTTTGTGTTGTGCCTCGTGTGACACGAGTTACTGGTATGATTATGTGTTAAGTGACGGAGTCTCTATGCAGATTCTTGGTTTCGTGATGCGTTTATGTGACTCTAATATTTCGTTTATATGAGGAGTGTTGTCGTTATTTATGTCGCTTTGAATATGACATTCGACTGCTTCTTTCCGGTAAAAGACATGTGTTGTCTTGGTTTTTGAGCGAGTTGATGCGTGTATTGTGATGTATGTAAGTGAATGTTTTTACATGTGAGTTTTTTGGCATTCTAGCCTGATAGATTTTTGAAAAACTTGAGTATCTTAGAAAATAAATTTCGAGACGTACTTTTAAAATGAATTATTTTCTCGCGATACTTTCAAGGTGTTTTCTAGTGCCGTAATATATTTCAGAATTATTCCAGTAGGGGACCAAAATATTTTGAGATATTTTCAGTTATTTAGAAATGCTTTGCTTAGACCCGAGGGTCGAATATTTCTGAAAGTTTTTCACTAAAAGAAAAGTGTCCTCGTTTTATCAAACGCATGATGATTTTCAAAGTCTCGATAATGGCGTTTGTAGAACTTTTTGAAAAGGTGATACTCAAGATCTACCGGTGCTTCCAAATTGTTTTCAAAAAGGTGGTTTTCGTTTTTAAAACCTATCATTCATGTTTGCGGACCGGAAATATATGTATGATGTTCGAACTTTCGTTAGGGTGTTAACCCCGAGTTGTGGTTGCATTGGTGGTGTGAGCGTTGAGTCGTTCGCCACGCATTGTTGTGTTATCCCTCTGCGAGGGGTGTGATGCTGATCTTTAATGTTGTCGTTTCGTGGTGATTTGCGTGCTATCGCACCCGTGTGAGCGGTTAGGACTTGAGTTTGTATGATTGTGTACATACGTGGTTGTTTCGTGATGTTTAGTAATTATATGTTGGTTATCGTTCGGACCATTGTAATCGTCGAACGATGTTGTGGTTGTTGTGATTTTAGTATGTGTTGATATGTTATGCCAAGTTGGCATCTCCGGTTTGTTGTTTTGCGATGTTATGTTCCATTGTATCTAGCATTTGTATATTCAGTATGCCGAGCCGAGGTGTTTCAACCGTGGTGTGCCGGGGGCATGCACGTACCAATTATCCTTCTCGTCAGTAACGCATTTCAAGTGTGGACCCTAGAGACACAGGATCCAGTTTTGCGCGTTGGGTTCCGAGTCTTTCGGGGCACGAACTTCAGTACAGATATCAGGATCCGCTCTAAGAGGCCCGTGGGAAATGTTTCTGTCAGCTGCTTTTGTGTTGTTGCCTTGTTTCCATTATTGTGAGTTGCGGGGACGACCTTCTTTTATAAGAGATCGAATGTAATGCCCGTATTGTTTTTGGACTTCTGCATTTCCTCTTTCTCAAGTCTATCGAATCGCTCGTGTTCTTTGATACTTTCTGAACTTGTTCTGTATTTCGGTTTCATCGTTCGAACGAGCTGTGATCTTGTTTTGGGTCGATCTGGTTATCGCTGTGACTTTTCCGAGTTCGGTTCGATTCTTGTGAACCTTGTTCGGAAGTAACATCTTTTGGTTCTACTAGTTCTTTTATTCGAAGTGGATCGGATTTTGAACTTCTGTATTTTCGACTCTGTCGACTCGTTTATGTTCGTTGACATTTTCTGATCTTGTCCTGCCTCTTGCTTTTGTTGATCGAACGAGTGTGGTATTGTTTCGGAATAACTTGTTTGTCGTTGTGACTTTTCAATTGCTATTCCCTTTCCTGTGGATCTTATGTGAATGCACATCTTGTCGTTTTCACCGGATCATATATTGTATCGAGTCGAGATGTGAACTTTTGAGTTGTTGTTTGATTTTATTATTCTTCGTGATTCGAACATGATTATTCGATTTTTGTTGTCTCGATCGTTGTGGTTCGATCGTTTGATTGTTCGGTTTTTGTTGATCTCGTTTCGTGATTGTTGAACGTTCAGACTCCTTCGTAATTCCCTTAAGTTCGGGAAATTAGTCTCGTTTTCGATCTTCTAAACCTTGGGCGGTGGAATTCCGTATTTGTTCAGCGATTGGCTCGCGTTTTGATTGATGTACCGTTGGGTTGGTCAATCGTATTGATTTTCGTTCGTTGTGTTTTGTGATTGTTCGGATAATCGACTTGATTGTATTATCTGTTTGATGACACTTGTCACTTGTTGGTTTTATTATGTCTCTACCGGTGGCGTTGTGTTGGTCGTCGTGGAGCGTGTTTTCACACTGTATATTCATTTGAGTTGCTTGCAACGTTTCGCCGTTGGGCATAAGCTACACGTTTCTTGTGTATCTCGTTAAGTTTTCTTGGTGGGATATTGCATCTCCCTACTTATTTTAAGTTTCGGGACGAAACTTCTTTTTAGGAGGGTAGTATGTAATATCCGCAATTTCGATTTCCGGTAATATCTTTTTTTCGGCGGAAGTCCGTTTTGATGACTCGCTCGTGACCGTATCGTCATTTTGAGAATGATTAATTCTGCACTTTTTGTCATCCGAGTTTGTTTTAGTATCGTTTTGTTGAGTTCCGTGTTCTTAAGCGGTTTTTCCGCACTTGAGTTCGATTCTTGCGAATCTCGCTCGAAACTGCTGTTTCGAGTTTCCTGTAAGTCCGTTTAACTTTGTTAGACGTGTTGTGAACTTCGGTTTAGTTATTCGATCACGTATTGTGATGTTCGGGCGTTTTTGGCCATTTTGTAATTTACCCAAAGTTGTGGGTATCCGCATTCGTATTTGTCGTCTTGACCCCTTTTTATGGTCGCGTGTGATTAATTGTTGCATGGTATTTCATTTCGCGTCGATGATGTTGTCCGCGAGCATTTAGTCGTGTTCGTTCCGTGCGTTTTCAGAAACCAAATCGTCGGGTCATGGCGACTGGGAACTCGCCGGACGAGTGCGGCAAACACTGTCGGGAGTGCTGGGCACTGGCCGGGCAGACGCGGCAGGAACCGGAGTAGCGCACGCTACTGCCGGAAGACACCTGCAGCTCGGCAGTGTAGCGCCTGCTTGCCCGGCCCAGCGGCGTCTGTTCTCGGATGTGGGCGAGAGGGTTTCGAGGTTACGACTCGGGAAGGATCGGCGGGTAGCGCACGCTGCTTCGGTCATGCGCACGCTAACCGGAAGGTGTAGCGCCGCCGTCGGCCCGGCTAGCGCACGTTACAGCGGCGATTTAGTCCAGAGGGTTACGGGCAGAGTTGGCTGGCGCGCTAAGCGTCACACGCCTTATCGAGTCGGGCGGGCGAGTCTCGATCGGCGAGTTTTGTCGGCCAGTCTTGGTCGTGCGGGCCCCGACCGAGGGTTCCGGGCCGATACTGGCCGATAGCGCACGCTAGTCCGGGAAGGCTAGCGCACGCTAGTCCGGCCCAGTATAAATGTGATAGAGCAGTCGCATTTTCACTCGTTTTTCATTTCCATTCTTTTCTGTCCGCGGATGGAGTTTTGGAGGAGACGAAGCCATGTTGTTGAACAACAAATCCATGAAGTTATTGACTTCATATCATTGATTGATCATCCTATAACATCCTTTGATCCAGCGAATCAAGGTTAGATTTCCTAGAACCCTATCTTTGGGAAATTTTGGGGTTTTCGGGTTTTTGTCCGATTCATTCCGTATTGTTGATTAATCTATGATGGGTATGATTAATCTTAATATTATTCATGTGTTTAACATCATTCAATCCACTGTTCTTCGTCGAATCGAGGTATATTTCTTGATTTCCTCCGAGTTGACTTTTTGGGGATTTGTTCTTGATTTCGTTTTCCATCCGTTTTTTATTAACCGATTGTTGTAAAATGATGTTTTTAAATATATCCTATGAATTGAATATCCATATTTCGGTTGGGAATTCCATTTTCATGTTTTGTCAGGTCGATTCGTGTTTTTGGCCGTTTTGGGGGAAACTCTTGAACTATCATCGTTTGTTACTTGAATTCAGCGGCTTTGGGTCGTACTTTGGAATTCATTTTCATTGTTATTGTTGTCGTTCGTAGTTTATTGTTGCGGGTTGTCGTTCAGCGGAGTCGGCGGGTTCGTAGTCGGTCCAAGTCTCCTCACTTCGGTCGTTTCTCCACGTTGTGATTATTCGAGGCATGTATCTTGCCCATACATTTCATGTTTCGTAGGCATAATTGTCGGTAAATGATTTTATGTAAAATCCGGATGTTTAATGAATGTTAAAAAGTATCGGTATGTTCTCGATAAATGTTGTCTTTCAACGATAACTCAAATGCTTCGTGAATAAGTGTGTTTTTGGCCTGTGTATGTTAACTCCGTTGGTTGAAAGACTTATGATCACATTTAGTGAATGTAATAAACCGTAATCATTTACCGAGGATAACGTGTTGTTATGTGTGCTTGTTCGGTGAATACATGACGGGTGATATTGGTTGTTACTCCTTTGAAAGGAGGTTGTGATGCTTAATGTTGTTTGGCTTGATAAGTGATTATTGTTGTGTGCTTGATGTATGTGATGTGCATCCGGGTAGGATTGTTGAATCTCCGGGATCCATACTTGCTAGTATGGGTCGGGCGTGGCCGTAGGGTTATCCACCGGGTATGTCTTGCGGGGACTCCGAGGTTCGTGGCTTGTTAGCCCGATACCGGGATAACTGATGGGGTTATCATCGGGTATGTCTTGCGGGGACTCCGAGGTTCGTAGCTTGTTAGTGCGATGCCGGGATAACTTTGTTTTGGGAAAATGACTTTTGGGCTGTGTCCCTAAATATTTTTGAAAGGCTTGAGAATTCTTAAAATCCCAAATGTTTTCAAAACTCCCGAGATCGTAAAATATTTTTACAAGATGTATATCAGGTTTACCCCTATCTTTCGATTTAACCGTTTTGATCAAGTGATTTACCTCGGGAAGTATGTTTATGACTATCATGTTCCGTGGAATATGATATGTATGGCTCGTTTTCGTATTTTATACTTGCACTAGCAAAACATTGGAGTTTTGCTAACCCCCGAGTATTCGGGGGGTGGATGTCTGTATTGCATTCAGGTTTTGGAGCATAGCACAGGGTCGGCACGAAAAATGATGAAAGATGATCGATACTAATCACATGAGGGCCCGTACATTATTGTTAGGTTTAGTTGTATTTTATTTCCGCTGCAGTATTCTTTCCGGTTGTACGGGAGTGTGTTGTATTCTGCCCCTGCGTGGGCATGTAATGTGTTTCAGTTGTATGTATTTATTGAAAGACCAAATCGGTCTACTGAGTCATTTTAGCCTTAAAGGTATTTTTGATATGTTCGATGTTGTTACCAGCCTGGTAGATCCTTGAGGAAAGGTTCTACGGCGTGTAATATCCCTGAGCGGATTGGGGGTGTTACAGAGATATCCTGTGATGACAGTGAACCTGTCTGGGCAAATTAGATCCCTGCAAGAAAGACACAGGTTCTTGAATGAACAAGGGATTCTTTGTAAGCCCACCACATGCAAGTAAGGTGTCAATCTGGTGACAGAAAGATCAACGATAAAACATCCGGATCAAAGGCTAGTAATATAATATATCTTCAAGATATAATGGAGCATATGGCGGGCCAGAAACTTCGCGTACATTTTTCTCATTCGAGATCTTAATGTAACTGGACCATGTTTGTACACTCGTCAGTGGAGATGGTACTTATTGGACATTGTGTTGTTGACACATATATTAAACATTATAAATTCAAAATAGCAATGGTAAAATTCCAAAATCTGCACCCCATGATATCTGTAATGACAGGAAACCTCATTTCACTTGGAATGTGCAAAACATGTTGATCTTTATTACAACTAAACAAAGTGACAAATTTCCTGAAGTATGTTAACCCATAAGTCATTGATGTTCCACAAAAAGGCATTCTATATATTTTATTTTATCCATGAGACGGAATTATTGATTTAAAAAGAATGACCTATGAGCACTAATTGTAATAAAACATTAAAAATCTTCAAAGCTACTGATTTGTAAATAAGAACCAGTTGTTATTGCATTCATGTCGTTTTCTATATTCTTTTCAAATATTCTCAAACTCTACTTAATATGACAAATGTGACCAAGTATACAACAAACGACTTCAGGAAACATTTAAGTGCATAAACTTCCTTACTTTGTGTCCATTGGCATTGCAACGTTCTACAATATGTCGTGCCCCATATGCTATACCCTGTACTGTGGCAAGATATAGAGAGCCAGTTGCTTTTCACTTGTATCAAGAGTCAAGCCACATATCATCCCTTTTAATAATGGGTCTGCAATGGGAGATCTAAACTAGAAACTTAGAAAGTACAAATCAACAACTTAACGGTAAGAAAAAAAATTACTGACTAAGTCTCAAGCTTTCACCTATTTCCATGAAAATCAGGAGGGACGTGAAGGTCAGTAGTCAAAGCAGCAATAAATGGAGAACCTACTTCTTGCTTCACTGATTCCGTCCGATGACACCTAATCCGGAGGTTAATTCACAATCTCAGAACCCAAATTCCTTTTAAAAAATGAGAAAAATCTTACCTGAAACCTTACCCATGAACCTCCGCCCGATTGCGACGCCAAATCGCCGACTTAGCCTGCTCCCCGAAACGCCATCTGCCTCTCATCTGACCTTGATGTAGCATATACGTTCGTGTGTGTATTTGTATGATTGTAAGTGTGTTTATACGATTGAGTGTGTGCATCCGATTTTTCAGTGTGTGTTTTGCATAGGATATGAGGCGGAATGGGAAAGAGGAGAAAAAGGGAGAAGGATTGAGCGGCTGATTTTTGTTCTTTGCCGCTCCATATGGTAAGTAAACCTAATTTTTTAAATACTATCGTTTAACTTTGGAAATGTTTGTGACTGTTCACGACAGTCACAACGCTTGTGACAGTCATTAACAGTCACAAACATTTAGATTTATCATTGTTTGGTCTTTATGCATGTTATTGACAGTCATAAAGTTGTGACTGTCATTGACAGTCACAAATCCAGGGCGAGTTTCAATGTCATAAAATCCTGTTTTTGGTGTAGTGATCGTGGACATCTGCTAATATCCTTTCCAATGTCGGGCGTAATCCGGCAAGTGACTCTCCCCGTCTACTTACTTGTTCTGTTAGCACTTCAACTTTAAGAATATCAACAAGCTCGCAAAGAATATCAACATTTGCTTTATGAATAAGTTTGGGGCGTAATGTATCATACAAGTAAGTACACCTGCCAATGTATCAGACATTGGAAGGTTCCTAGCATATGACCAATCTCCAATGCTTTAGTGAGCATATCATCAGAAGCCACCTCCTCCTCATCATCACCCCTGACATCATGATACATCTTCCACTCGGTGATACCCACTGGAGCTACTACCTAACATGTTGAAAAATGAACATGTTAAAATTAATATTATTAGCAACTTTGAGTAAATTTGTAATAATGAAATCCTCCAAGTATATTTCATACTATCCCTCATTGCTCTACTACTCCAGAAACACGCCAAAACTATAACCATTGGATTGACCTATCATATGCAGTGGTATGCAGCAACTAAAATTGCACATTAATAATAGCTAGACATAATCGACTGAATCTTACTTCGATCTTATATTCAACAGCCCACTCCCACCCACACATCTGTCCCCCTCCCTTCGGACGGCATAGTTTAAAAGTTGCGTACAATTACAACTAAAAAATGAAAGGAGCATAAATTCATGGTTGTATGTTGCATACATCATAAAAACTCATTATGATGGTGTACTATATGCAACAATAAATTCTGTGCAAAAGAGGCAATATAGATAAGCTGATTTTAATTACCTTCTGTTAGTAAAATAGTACCATTAAAGCAGTCAGTCTAGCTGCCTCTGGATGCCCTACACATAAATTCATTCGAGACTCGAGTGCTATAGCATGTTCAATACATACATAATAATTACTCGTGTGCTGTTGGACCATCAATCTCATTCATGTGGGGGATTGTTGGAAAAAGAGAAGAAATGAGCTGTTTAGAGCAGCCCACTTGAGAGGCAATTTTGAGTGGGCTCGACTCCGAGTTAAAGTCGGTACTTAGTTGGAATACGTAGTACTCCGTAAGAGGTTTCCAAAACATGTAAGAACACTCAAAAGATTGAGATATGAATGAGATATAATGTTCCAAAGTGAGCTATTTGGAAACGGGTTTGGGATTCTATCCCATATTGGAAAATTATGAGAAGAATTGTGAGTATATAAGGTGGTGTGAACAAACTCTTGTTCACAACAACAAATGAGACATGAGTGGATGTGTGACTAGGCGCCCCTCGCGCGCACACACACACACGCGCGCGCGCCGCCCGTCGCCACCATCCGACCGACTCGACTTGGCTCGGCTCGGCTCGGGTCAAAGGGCGATTTGGGCGAAATGTCTAGGCGTCTCGAAGTTATCTTTTTACTGCAATTTTATTTGACAAAAATTCATTTTGCTAAACCGCCTCAATCATAAAATCCAAAATATTCAGATTCGGATAAATATCAAATTAGATTGATAATTATTGAATTAATATATTATGATAACTATCAAGTTATTTGGTAATTATCAGACTGATATATTAATAGATTAGGATAAGTATTAAAGAGACTAATCCTAATTGAGTTAGAGTTCCTTCACCACATGTCTCTCTCTCATCTTCCACTATAAATACAGATGTGAGGGGTCCGAATTTTACAGATTAATTTTTGTTTTGTTTTTTTTGAATTTTCGAGTTTTTTTCGGAACAAATTTCTATTCATATTTTCGATCGCGTCGGTGATACTTCAGATTTTATTCTAGTTCGCTGAGGGTGCGATGATCGATTTATAAAAGCATCGAGATGTTGTTTTATCCTGGGAGGCAGACGCTATATACTGCGGTGAGGGCGCATTTGCTTTAAGGAGACAGAAATTCTGGACTCAGCATCGTTCATCTTCGGATTCACTTCTTTTGATTAATTATATATATATATATATATATATGTGTGTGTGTGTGTGTGTGTGTGTGTGTGTGTGTGTTTGGGTTATTCTAAAAAGGGTCTTATAATAAAAAGTGTAGGAAGGATTGTGGGAGTGACATGTGTCATCCCCAATTCCACATCATATGACATGTGTCACCCCCACCCCCACCCCACCCCCCTACTGAAACACCCCCAATCCGCTCAGGGATATTACACGCCGTAGAACCCTTCCTCAAGGATCTACCAGGCTGGTAACAACATAGAACATCTCAATAATGCCTTCAAGGCTAAAAAGACTTAGTAGACCGATTTGGCCTTTCAATAAGTACATACAAATCATGCCCACGCAGGGGTCAAAAATACAACCACACCCGTACAACAGGAAAAATATAGCAGCGGAAAATAAGGTACAACTGAACCAATACACAATGTACGGTTCCTCATGTGATTAGTATCGATCATCTTTCATCATCCTTCGTGTCGACCCTATGTTATGCTCCAAAACCTGAATGCAAAAACAGACATCCACCCCCCAAATACTCGAGGGTTAGCAAAACTCCACTGTTTTGCTAGTGCAAGAACAAAGTGCAAAATACGAGTCATACAATTCACATTCCACGAACGATAATAATCCGGAATCCTCAAAGATTCAAATACAACAGGATGAACACTTACCGAGGCAAGAGTTTGAGTAAAGACTTCCCAGAATTTCAAGATCAAAATATCAAGGGAAATAATTTATAAAATGATTTGAAATACCATCGGGAGTTTTAATAGAAAACAATTTAGGATTATCAAATCCCACTTTTCAAAACCCAAAAGACGAAAGGGGTCACCGCCCCAAAGGTTTACTTTCCGTAAAATAACCTTTACCAACCCGTTGGGATTTTAGCCCCAAATCCGTCAAATGACCTTTACAAAACCGTTGGGATTTTAGCCCCAAATCTCATCAACTCACAGTACACGAGAACGACAACAAGGTTTGTCTTTCAACATCAAAATCCACAATTAAAGGATTTAACACAAACAACAAAATACTCTAGTGCCATCCCAGCCAAGTAGGCCAAACGAACAACTTACCTCTTACACACTTAGTCCATGCATGCAATCATGAAAATCGTTCAAAAGCACTCATTTCCAGAAATGCCATAATCAAATCACTTGCAAAATGCACCACAATTAACTGCGGATCCACCCCTCCGTGGACCCCTACCGAGACCCCGTCGGATCTAACCCATAGTGGTTAAAAGCAAGCTCGCGGATCCACCCCTCCGTGGACCCCTACCGAGACCCCGTCGGATCTAACCCATAGTGAGCATACACACACACACGTTACTCATGCAATACTAATATGCTAAGAATGTAAGTTCATTAAGAATACTCACTAGAGATGGCCACTAACTCGACACCGTTATCAAACTCTTCAAAACACAATGACAAGATTAAACACGGAATACACGATTCCATAACTTTAAACAACAGGGGTATCATCAAAGCTTTCAACGTTCAAAATAACCAAACCATAAACAATTCCTCAAAACACACCGTTCACAAAACACACACACATTTTGAAAGAGAGCCTGCCTTTAACGAGGCCAAAACAAATCTTTTGAAAATTCATTTCAAATAACCGAATAAACACTCCAAGATGATCACCGATCATAATGTCCACAAAACGAGAAGCGTATGAACAAGGTACTTGCCTCGAATAACCACAACGCGGAGAATCGACCGAAGTAGGTTGGCACGAACCGACCACGAATCCGCCGACTCCACCGAACGTTAACCCGCGACAATAAACTACGAACAACAATAACAACAATGAAAACGAATTCCATAGCACGACCTAAAGTCGTTGAATTGAAGGGACGAACGACACAAATTCAAGAGTTTCCCCCAAAATGGCCAAGAACACAAAAATACGATCATAATGAGAATCAAGGTCAAAAACAATGGAAATCCCACCAAACTATCGAAGGGGAAATCATTGGGACATTTAATCGAACACTCAATATTCGATAACTCACAAGAACACTCAAATCACTAATCGAGTTTCCAGGCTGTAACTGGCATTCATTCGGAAGCTTCCAGGCGCCATACGGCCGTAACTCGGCCAGGCCAGGCCTTGCTCCGGCCGTGACTCGGCCATGGCCACTCCGACGGCCCGGACGACCCGAAACCCGAACCTGAGTAAAAATCGGAGATACGGTTACAAAGTACTCGCAAAGATGAATCCAAGCACTATGAGAACACACGATTACGACCACCCGAAGTGTCGGAATCCGACAACGGAAGTAATTACCCCAAACTTTGGGAAATTACAAAAATGGCCCAAAACGTCCGAAATACACGATACATGATCGAAACACCGAACCAAAGCTCGCAACATGAATAATAACATTAAATGAACTTACCAGAAACTCGAAACAACAGTTTCAGACGAGATTCGCAAAAATCGAGCTCAAGTGCGGAAAAGTCGCTAAAAAGCACGGAACTCAACAAAACAATATCGAAACAAACTCGGATGTCAAAAAGTGTAGAATTAATCATTCTCAGAATGACGAAACGGTCATGAGCAAGTCGTCAAAATAGACTTTCGCCGAAAAAAAATAAATTACCGGAAATCAAAATTACGGGTATTACATTCTACCCTCCTTAAAAGAAGTTTCGTCCCGAAACTTCAAACAAGTAGGGAGAAGCAATATCCCCGCTAGGAAAACTCAACGAGATGCACAAGAATTGCGTAACTTATGCCCAATGGCGAAACGTTACAAGCAACGCAAAGGAATATACGGCGTGAAAACGCGCTCCACGACGACGAACACGCCACCGGTAGAAACATAATAAAACCAACAAGTGACAAGCGTCATCAAATAGATAGTACAATCAAGTCGATTATTCGAACAGTCACAAAACACAACGAACGAAAATCAACACGATTGACCAACCCAACGGTTCATCAATCAAAACGCGAGCCAAATGCTGAACAAATACGGAATTCCACCGCCTAAGGGTTAGAAGATTGAAAACGAGACTAATTTCCCGAACTTAAGGGAATTTCGAAGGAGCCTGAATGCTCAACAATCACGAAACCAGAACAAAAACGAACAAACAAACGATGGAGACAACAAAAATCGAACAATCATGTCCGAAACACGAAGGATAATAAAATTCAAACAACAACTCCAAGGTTCACATCTCGACTCGAGACAATATATATGATCCGGTGAAAACAACGAGATGTGTAATCACATAAGATCCACAAGAAAGGAAATAGCAATTGAAAAGTCACAACGATAAACGAGTTGTTCCGAAACAATACCACCCTCGTTCGATCAACAAAAGCAAAGGATAGGGAAAGTTTCAGAAAATGTTAACGAGCATAAACGAGTCGACAGAGTCGAAAACAAAGGAGTTCCAAATCCGATCCACTTATAATAAAAGAACTAACAGAACCAAATGATGTTACTTCCGAACAAGGTTCACAAGAATCGAACCGAATTCGGAAAAGTCACAGCGATAACCAGATCGACCAAAAACAAGATTACAGCTCGTTCGAACGATGAAACCAAAGTACAGAACAAGTTCATATAGTATCAATGAACACGAGCGAGTCGATAGACTTGAGGTAGAGAAAATGTAGAAGTCCAAAGTAATACGGGTATTACCTTCGACCTCGTCCACGAAATTCACAAAAAACGGGAGCAAGGGTAACAAGTCATTAAACAACCGACACATAACAGAACAATCACCGATGCACACGGTCATACCAAACCAAGCTCTAACATCTCGCACATGCGCGACAACGCAGAAATCACTACGAGGCGGCAACATTCAACACCAACATCCCACCTCTCACAGAGGGCTAACACAACAAATATGTGAAAAACGACTCAACGCTCACACCGCCAATTCAATCACGATTCGGAGGGCTAACACCCTAACGACAATACCAACATCATACATACATTTCCGGTCCGTAAACAGGAATGATAGGTTTTTAAAAACGAAAACCACTTTTTTTGAAAACAATTTTAGAAGAACACCGTTGATCTTGAGTATCACCTTTCAAAAAGTACAAACGTGAAACATCGTTATTGAGACTTTAGAGAACCATTTCGCATTTGATAAAAATGAGGACACTTTGTCTTAGTGAAAACTTTCGTAATATTCGACCATCGGGTCTAAATAAAAGTATTTCTAAAACATTGAAAATATCTCAAAATATTTTGGTCCTCGAGGTAGAAGAATTTGGAAACATATTGTGGCACCTTGGATGTACCACGAGAAAATAATTCATTTTAAACGTACGTCTCGAAATTTATTTCTAAGATACTCAAGTTTTCAAAATAATTCAATGCCAAAAAGGACGATGCCAAAAAGGCTAGAATGCCCAAAAATTTCGTGTAATCACACGGAACATTATATCATTGTGGGTCCCAGCCGGAACCCACCAGGCTAAAACACATTTACAAAAATGCCAAAAAGGCCGATGACACTAATATTTCAAAAACTCACAGAAGTCATTTACAAAATGCTAAATACCGTCATAAGAATTTCGCCAAAACGATCAAGGCCATAATGCCAAAAACTCGGTTAAGGGAATCAGTTTTCGAAATAAAACTCCGTCGGTGAAATACCGAAAGTCATTACAAAAGAACTCACGCAGCGGATAAAAGAAATAAAGTCAAACATGCACAATCCAGCAACACTACTCCTCATATGAACGAAATATGAAGGTCAAATAACCACATATCAAGAAATCAAAATCCATAAGAGGATTCCGTCACTTAACAAATAATCATAAAAATAGCTCGTGTCACACGAGGCACAACACAAAGAAGGGAGACTTACATCCACAGGTCGCACGAAGATGATGATCGCCCCACGATACTAATCACGACCAACAAACTCAGACGACGCGTCGCGACACGAATCAGTCAGATAAAATCCGACGAAACAAGACTCAAACAACACGATTTGACCCGACAGCCTAGGTTTCCACAATCTAAATTTCTGATACCATTTATGTAACACACCCAATCCGCTCAGGGATATTACACGCCGTAGAACCCTTCCTCAAGGATCTACCAGGCTGGTAACAACATAGAACATCTCAATAATGACTTCAAGGCTAAAAAGACTCAGTAGACCGATTTGGCCTTTCAATAAGTACATACAACTCATGCCCACGCAGGGGTCAAAAATACAACCACACCCGTACAACGGGAAAAATATAGCAATGAAAATAAGGTACAACTGAACCAATACATAATGTATGGTTCCTCATGTGATTAGTATCGATCATCTTTCATCATCCTTCGTGTCGACTCTGTGTTATGCTCCAAAACCTGAATGCAAAAACAGACATCCACCCCCCGAATACTCGGGGGTTAGCAAAACTCCACTGTTTTGCTAGTGCAAGAACAAAGTGCAAAATACGTGTCATACAATTCACATTCCACGAACGATAATAATCCGGAATCCTCAAAGTTTCAAATACAACAGGATGAACACTTCCCGAGGCAAGAGTTTGAGTAAAGACTTCCCAGAATTTCAAGATCAAAATATCAAGGGAAATAATTTATAAAATGATTTGAAATACCATCGGGAGTTTTAATAGAAAAAAATTTAGGATTATCTAATCCCACTTTTCAAAACCCAAAAGACGAAAGGGGTCACCGCCCCAAAGGTTTACTTTCCGTAAAATAACCTTTACCAACCCGTTGGGATTTTAGCCACAAATCCGTCAAATGACCTTTACAAAACCGTTGGGATTTTAGCCCCAAATCTCATCAACTCACAGTACACGAGAACGACAACAAGGTTTGTCTTTCAACATCAAAATCCACAATTAAAGGATCTAACACAAACAACAAAATACTCTAGTGCCATCCTAGCCAAGTAGGCCAAACGAACAACTTACCTCTTACACACTTAGTCCATGCATGCAATCATGAAAACCATTCAAAAGCACTCATTTCCGGAAAATGCCATAATCACATTACTTGCAAAATGCACCACGATTAACCGCGGATCCACCCCTCCGTGGACCCCTACCGAGACCCCATCGGATCTAACCCATAGTGGTTAAAAGCAAGCTCGCGGATCCACCCCTCCGTGGACCCCTACCGAGACCCCGTCGGATCTAACCCATAGTGAGCATACACACACACGTTACTCATGCAATACTAATATGCTAAGAATGTAAGTTCATTAAGAATACTCACTAGAGATGGCCACTAACTCGACACCGTTATCAAACTCTTCAAAACACAATGACAAGATTAAACACGGAATACACGATTCCATAACTTTAAACAACAGGGGTATCATCGAAGCTTTCAACGTTCAAAATAACCAAACCATAAACAATTCCTCAAAACACACCGTTCACAAAACACACACACATTTTGAAAGAGAGCCTGCCTTTAACGAGGCCAAAACAAATCTTTTGAAAATTCATTTCAAATAACCGAATAAACACACCAAGATGATCACCGATCATAATGTCCACAAAACGAGAAGCGTATGAACAAGGTACTTGCCTCGAATAACCACAACGCGGAGAATCGACCGAAGTAGGTTGGCACGAACCGACCACGAATCCGCCGACTCCACCGAACGTTAACCCGCGACAATAAACTACGAACAACAATAACAACAATGAAAACGAGTTCCATAGCACGACCTAAAGTCGTTGAATTGAAGGGACAAACGACATAAATTCAAGAGTTTCCCCCAAAATGGCCAAGAACACAAAAATACGATCATAATGAGAATCAAGGTAAAAAGCAATGGAAATCCCACCAAACTATCGAAGGGAAAATCATTGGGACATTTAATCGAACACTCAATGTTCGATAACTCCCAAGAACACTCGAATCACTAATCGAGTTGAACAAACTCGAAATATGGATATACAACCCATAGAACACGATTAATAACATCATACTACACCAACCGATGTATCAAAATCGGACTAGAATCGAAATCAAGAACAAATTCTCCGAAAAGTCAACTTGAAGGAAAATCAAGAAATATACCTTGATTCGACGAAGAACCCGGATCGATGATGATATAATCAACAAGAATCTTCCAAAACGTCTTGGAATTGATTAGAATCGGCCAAAAACTCGATTTCCCGAGCCTCCCGTTGCCAACCAAAAAAGGAGAAAATCGAGTAAAAATGAAGTCTGGCCGAGCCTGTGCTATATATAGCCGGCAGGTTACTGGCCAGCAAGCGGTGCCTTCCGGTCGTAACTCGGCCCATACGGTCGTACTCGGCAGCCCTTACGGCCGTAATCGACATTCGTCAAAGAATCGCCCGGACTGCCAGGACACTTACTACCGTAATCGACACACATTACGGCCGCAACCGCCTTCGTCAGGAAGATGCCCAGCGCACGTACGGCCGTACCCGATCGCGCCTTACGGCTGTAACTGGCATTCATCCGGAAGCTTCCAGGCGCCATAGGGCCGTAACTCGGCCAGGACAGGCCTTGCTCCGGCCGTGACTCGGCCATGGCCACTCCGACGGCCCGGACGACCCGAAACCCGAACCTGAGTAAAAATCGGAGATACGGTTACAAAGTACTCGCAAAGACGAATCCAAGCACTAAGAGAACACACGATTACGACCACCCGAAGTGTCGTAATCCGACAACGGAAGTAATTACCCCAAACTTTGGGAAATTACAAAAATGGCCCAAAACGTCCAAATACACGATACATGATCGAAACACCGAACCAAAGCTCGCAACATGAATAATAACATTAAATGAACTTACCGTAAACTCGAAACAACAATTTCAGACGAGATTCGCATAACTCGTGCGCACGTGGGGAAAAGTCGCTAAAAACACGGAACTCAACAAAACGATATCGAAACAAACTCGGATGTCAAAAGTGTAGAATTAATCATTCTCGAATGACGAAACGGTCATGAGCAAGTCGTCAAAATAGACTTTCGCCGAAAAAATAAATTACCGGAAATCAAAATTACGGTATTACATTCTACCCTCCTAAAAGAAGTTTCATTCCGAAACTTAAAACAAGTAGGGAGAAGCAATATCCCCGCTAGGAAAACTCAACGAGATGCACAAGAATTGCATAACTTATGCCCAACGGCGAAACGTTACAAGCAACGCAAAGGAATATACGGCGTGAAAACGCGCTCCACGACGACGAACACAACGCCACCGGTAGAAACATAATAAAACCAACAAGTGACAAGCGTCATCAAATAGATAGTACAATCAAGTCGATTATTCGAACAGACACAAAACACAACGAACGAAAATTAACACGATTGACCAACCCAACGGTTCATCAATCAAAACGCGAGCCAAATGCTGAACAAATACGGAATTCCACCGCCTAAGGGTTAGAAGATTGAAAACGAGACTAATTTCCCGAACTTAAGGGAATTTCGAAGGAGCCTGAATGCTCAACAATCACGAAACCAGAACAAAAACGAACAAACAAATGATGGAGACAACAAAAATCGAACAATCATGTCCGAAACACGAAGGATAATAAAATTCAAACAACAACTCCAAGGTTCACATCTCGACTCGAGACAATATATATGATCCGGTGAAAACAACGAGATGTGTAATCACATAAGATCTACAAGAAAGGAAATAGCAATTTAAAAGTCACAACGATAAACGAGTTGTTCCGAAACAATACCACCCTCGTTCGATCAACAAAAGCAAAGGATAGGGAAAGTTTCAGAAAATGTTAACGAGCATAAACGAGTCGGCAGAGTCGAAACAAAGGAGTTCCAAATCCGATCCACTTATAATAAAAGAACTAACGTAACCAAATGATGTTACTTCCGAACAAGGTTCACAAGAATCGAACCGAATTCGAAAAGTCACAGCGATAACCAGATCGACCAAAAACAAGATTACACTGCTCAACGATGAAACCAAAGTACGAACAAGTTCATATAGTATCAATGAACACGAGCGAGTCGATAGACTTGAGGTAGAGAAAATGTAGAAGTCCAAAGTAATACGGGTATTACCTTCGACCTCGTCACGAAATTCACAAAAACGGAGCAAGGGTAACAAGTCATTAAACAACCGACACATAACAGAACAATCACCGATGCACACGGTCATACCAAACCAAGCTCTAACATCTCGCACATGCGCGACAACGCAGAAATCACTACGAGGCGGCAACATTCAACACCAACATCCCACCTCTCACAGAGGGCTAACACAACAAATATGTGAAAAACGACTCAACGCTCACACCGCCAATTCAATCACGATTCGGAGGGCTAACACCCTAACGACAATACCAACATCATACATACATTTCCGGTCCGTAAACAGGAATGATAGGTTTTTAAAAACGAAAACCACTTTTTTTGAAAACAATTTTAGAAGAACACCGGTTGATCTTGAGTATCACCTTTCAAAAAGTACAAACGTGAAACATCGTTATTGAGACTTTAGAGAACCATTTCGCATTTGATAAAAAATGAGGACACTTTGTCTTAGTGAAAACTTTCAGAATATTCGACCATCGGGTCTAAATAAAAGTATTTCTAAAACATTGAAAATATCTCAAAATATTTTGGTCCTCGAGGTAGAAGAATTTGGAAACATATTGTGGCACCTTGGATGTACCACGAGAAAATAATTCATTTTAAACGTACGTCTCGAAATTTATTTCTAAGATACTCAAGTTTTCGAAAATAATTCAATGCCAAAAAGGACGATGCCAAAAAGGCTAGAATGCCCAAAAATTTCAGGTAATCACACGGAACATTATATCGCTGTGGGTCCCGCGTCGGAACCCACCAGGCTAAAACACATTTACAAAAATGCCAAAAAGGCCGATGACACTAATATTTCAAAAACTCACAGAAGTCATTTACAAAATGCTAAATACCGTCATAAGAATTTCGCCAAAACGATCAAGGCCATAATGCCAAAAACTCGGTTAAGGGAATCAGTTTTCGAAATAAAACTCCGTCGGTGAAATACCGAAAGTCATTACAAAAGAACTCACACAGCGGATAAAAGAAATAAAGTCAAACATGCACAATCCAGCAACACTACTCCTCATATGAACGAAATATGAAGGTCAAATAACCACATATCAAGAAATCAAAATCCATAAGAGGATTCCGTCACTTAACAAATAATCATAAAAATAGCTCGTGTCACACGAGGCACAACACAAAGAAGGGAGACTTACATCCACAGTCGCACGAAGATGATGATCGCCCCACGATACTAATCACGACCAACAAACTCGGACGACGCGTCGCGACACGAATCACGGATAAAATCCGACGAAACAAGACTCAAACAACACGATTTGACCCGACACCTAGGTTTCCACAATCTAAATTTCTGATACCATTTATGTAACACACCCAATCCGCTCAGGGATATTACACGCCGTAGAACCCTTCCTCAAGGATCTACCAGGCTGGTAACAACATAGAACATCTCAATAATGACTTCAAGGCTAAAAAGACTCAAGAGACCGATTTGGCCTTTCAATAAGTACATACAACTCATGCCCACGCAGGTCAAAAATACAACCACACCCGCATAACGGGAAAAATATAGCAATGAAAATAAGGTACAACCGAACCAATACATAATGTATGGTTCCTCATGTGATTAGTATCGATCATCTTTCATCATCCTTCGTGTCGACTCTGTGTTATGCTCCAAAACCTGAAAGCAAAAACAGACATCCACCCCCCCAATACTCGGGGGTTAGCAAAACTCCACTGTATTGCTAGTGCAAGAACAAAGTGCAAAATACGTGTCATACAATTCACATTCCACGAACGATAATAATCCGAATCCTCAAAGTTTCAAATACAACAGATGAACACTTCCCGAGGCAAGAGTTTGAGTAAAGACTTCCCAATTTCAAGATCAAAATATCAAGGGAAATAATTTATAAAATGATTTGAAATACCATCGGAGTTTTAATAGAAAAAAATTTAGGATTATCTAATCCCACTTTTCAAAACCCAAAGACGAAAGGGGTCACCGCCCCAAAGGTTTACTTTCCGTAAAATAACCTTTACCAACCCGTTGGGATTTTAGCCACAAATCCGTCAAATGACCTTTACAAAACCGTTGGGATTTTAGCCCCAAATCTCATCAACTCACAGTACACGAGAACGACAACAAGGTTTGTCTTTCAACATCAAAATCCACAATTAAAGGATCTAACACAAACAACAAAATACTCTAGTGCCATCCTAGCCAAGTAGGCCAAACGAACAACTTACCTCTTACACACTTAGTCCATGCATGCAATCATGAAAACCATTCAAAAGCACTCATTTCCGGAAAATGCCATAATCACATTACTTGCAAAATGCACCACGATTAACCGCGGATCCACCCCTCCGTGGACCCCTACCGAGACCCCATCGGATCTAACCCATAGTGGTTAAAAGCAAGCTCGCGGATCCACCCCTCCGTGGACCCCTACCGAGACCCCGTCGGATCTAACCCATAGTGAGCATACACACACACGTTACTCATGCAATACTAATATGCTAAGAATGTAAGTTCATTAAGAATACTCACTAGAGATGGCCACTAACTCGACACCGTTATCAAACTCTTCAAAACACAATGACAAGATTAAACACGGAATACACGATTCCATAACTTTAAACAACAGGGGTATCATCGAAGCTTTCAACGTTCAAAATAACCAAACCATAAACAATTCCTCAAAACACACCGTTCACAAAACACACACACATTTTGAAAGAGAGCCTGCCTTTAACGAGGCCAAAACAAATCTTTTGAAAATTCATTTCAAATAACCGAATAAACACACCAAGATGATCACCGATCATAATGTCCACAAAACGAGAAGCGTATGAACAAGGTACTTGCCTCGAATAACCACAACGCGGAGAATCGACCAAGTAGGTTGGCACGAACCGACCACGAATCCGCCGACTCCACCGAACGTTAACCCGCGACAATAAACTACGAACAACAATAACAACAATGAAAACGAGTTCCATAGCACGACCTAAAGTCGTTGAATTGAAGGGACAAACGACATAAATTCAAGAGTTTCCCCCAAAATGGCCAAGAACACAAAAATACGATCATAATGAGAATCAAGGTAAAAAGCAATGGAAATCCCACCAAACTATCGAAGGGAAAATCATTGGGACATTTAATCGAACACTCAATGTTCGATAACTCCCAAGAACACTCGAATCACTAATCGAGTTGAACAAACTCGAAATATGGATATACAACCCATAGAACACGATTAATAACATCATACTACACCAACCGATGTATCAAAATCGGACTAGAATCGAAATCAAGAACAAATTCTCCGAAAAGTCAACTTGAAGGAAAATCAAGAAATATACCTTGATTCGACGAAGAACACGGATTGGATGATGATATAATCAACAAGAATCTTCCAAAACGTCTTGGAATTGATTAGAATCGGCCAAAAACTCGATTTCCCGAGCCTCCCGTTGCCAGCTGCCGAAAAAAGGAGAAAATCGAGTAAAAATGAAGTCTGGCCGAGCCCAGGCTATATATAGCCGGCAGGGTTACGGCCGTAACCGGCAGTGCCTTCCGGTCGTAACTCGGCCCATACGGTCGTACTCGGCAGGCCCTTACGGCCGTAACCGACATTCGTCAAAGAATCTGCCCAGCACCTGCCGGACACTTACGGCCGTAACTGACACACATTACGGCCGCAACCGGCCTTCGTCAGGAAGATGCCCAGCGCACGTACGGCCGTACCCGATCGCGCCTTACGGCTGTAACTGGCATTCATCCGGAAGCTTCCAGGCGCCATAGGGCCGTAACTCGGCCAGGACAGGCCTTGCTCCGGCCGTGACTCGGCCATGGCCACTCCGACGGCCCGGACGACCCGAAACCCGAACCTGAGTAAAAATCGGAGATACGGTTACAAAGTACTCGCAAAGACGAATCCAAGCACTAAGAGAACACACGATTACGACCACCCGAAGTGTCGTAATCCGACAACGGAAGTAATTACCCCAAACTTTGGGAAATTACAAAAATGGCCCAAAACGTCCGAAATACACGATACATGATCGAAACACCGAACCAAAGCTCGCAACATGAATAATAACATTAAATGAACTTACCAGAAACTCGAAACAACAATTTCAGACGAGATTCGCAAAAATCGAGCTCAAGTGCGGAAAAGTCGCTAAAAAACACGGAACTCAACAAAACGATATCGAAACAAACTCGGATGTCAAAAAGTGTAGAATTAATCATTCTCAGAATGACGAAACGGTCATGAGCAAGTCGTCAAAATAGACTTTCGCCGAAAAAAATAAATTACCGGAAATCAAAATTACGGGTATTACATTCTACCCTCCTTAAAAGAAGTTTCGTCCCGAAACTTAAAACAAGTAGGGAGAAGCAATATCCCCGCTAGGAAAACTCAACGAGATGCACAAGAATTGCATAACTTATGCCCAACGGCGAAACGTTACAAGCAACGCAAAGGAATATACGGCGTGAAAACGCGCTCCACGACGACGAACACAACGCCACCGGTAGAAACATAATAAAACCAACAAGTGACAAGCGTCATCAAATAGATAGTACAATCAAGTCGATTATTCGAACAGACACAAAACACAACGAACGAAAATCAACACGATTGACCAACCCAACGGTTCATCAATCAAAACGCGAGCCAAATGCTGAACAAATACGGAATTCCACCGCCTAAGGGTTAGAAGATTGAAAACGAGACTAATTTCCCGAACTTAAGGGAATTTCGAAGGAGCCTGAATGCTCAACAATCACGAAACCAGAACAAAAACGAACAAACAAATGATGGAGACAACAAAAATCGAACAATCATGTCCGAAACACGAAGGATAATAAAATTCAAACAACAACTCCAAGGTTCACATCTCGACTCGAGACAATATATATGATCCGGTGAAAACAACGAGATGTGTAATCACATAAGATCTACAAGAAAGGAAATAGCAATTTAAAAGTCACAACGATAAACGAGTTGTTCCGAAACAATACCACCCTCGTTCGATCAACAAAAGCAAAGGATAGGGAAAGTTTCAGAAAATGTTAACGAGCATAAACGAGTCGACAGAGTCGAAAACAAAGGAGTTCCAAATCCGATCCACTTATAATAAAAGAACTAACAGAACCAAATGATGTTACTTCCGAACAAGGTTCACAAGAATCGAACCGAATTCGGAAAAGTCACAGCGATAACCAGATCGACCAAAAACAAGATTACAGCTCGTTCGAACGATGAAACCAAAGTACAGAACAAGTTCATATAGTATCAATGAACACGAGCGAGTCGATAGACTTGAGGTAGAGAAAATGTAGAAGTCCAAAGTAATACGGGTATTACCTTCGACCTCGTCCACGAAATTCACAAAAAACGGGAGCAAGGGTAACAAGTCATTAAACAACCGACACATAACAGAACAATCACCGATGCACACGGTCATACCAAACCAAGCTCTAACATCTCGCACATGCGCGACAACGCAGAAATCACTACGAGGCGGCAACATTCAACACCAACATCCCACCTCTCACAGAGGGCTAACACAACAAATATGTGAAAAACGACTCAACGCTCACACCGCCAATTCAATCACGATTCGGAGGGCTAACACCCTAACGACAATACCAACATCATACATACATTTCCGGTCCGTAAACAGGAATGATAGGTTTTTAAAAACGAAAACCACTTTTTTTGAAAACAATTTTAGAAGAACACCGGTTGATCTTGAGTATCACCTTTCAAAAAGTACAAACGTGAAACATCGTTATTGAGACTTTAGAGAACCATTTCGCTTTTGATAAAAATGAGGACACTTTGTCTTAGTGAAAACTTTCAGAATATTCGACCATCGGGTCTAAATAAAAGTATTTCTAAAACATTGAAAATATCTCAAAATATTTTGGTCCTCGAGGTAGAAGAATTTGGAAACATATTGTGGCACCTTGGATGTACCACGAGAAAATAATTCATTTTAAACGTACGTCTCGAAATTTATTTCTAAGATACTCAAGTTTTCAAAATAATTCAATGCCAAAAAGGACGATGCCAAAAAGGCTAGAATGCCCAAAAATTTCGTGTAATCACACGGAACATTATATCATTGTGGGTCCCGCGTCGGAACCCACCGTGCTAAAACACATTTACAAAAATGCCAAAAAGGCCGATGACACTAATATTTCAAAAACTCACAGAAGTCATTTACAAAATGCTAAATACCGTCATAAGAATTTCGCCAAAACGATCAAGGCCATAATGCCAAAAACTCGGTTAAGGGAATCAGTTTTCGAAATAAAACTCCGTCGGTGAAATACCGAAAGTCATTACAAAAGAACTCACGCAGCGGATAAAAGAAATAAAGTCAAACATGCACAATCCAGCAACACTACTCCTCATATGAACGAAATATGAAGGTCAAATAACCACATATCAAGAAATCAAAATCCATAAGAGGATTCCGTCACTTAACAAATAATCATAAAAATAGCTCGTGTCACACGAGGCACAACACAAAGAAGGGAGACTTACATCCACAGGTCGCACGAAGATGATGATCGCCCCACGATACTAATCACGACCAACAAACTCAGACGACGCGTCGCGACACGAATCAGTCAGATAAAATTCGACGAAACAAGACTCAAACAACACGATTTGACCCGACAGCCTAGGTTTCCACAATCTAAATTTCTGATACCATTTATGTAACACACCCAATCCGCTCAGGGATATTACACGCCGTAGAACCCTTCCTCAAGGATCTACCAGGCTGGTAACAACATAGAACATCTCAATAATGACTTCAAGGCTAAAAAGACTCAGTAGACCGATTTGGCCTTTCAATAAGTACATACAACTCATGCCCACGCAGGGGTCAAAAATACAACCACACCCGTACAACGGGAAAAATATAGCAGCGGAAAATAAGGTACAACTGAACCAATACATAATGTATGGTTCCTCATGTGATTAGTATCGATCATCTTTCATCATCCTTCGTGTCGACTCTGTGTTATGCTCCAAAACCTGAATGCAAAAACAGACATCCACCCCCCGAATACTCGGGGGTTAGCAAAACTCCACTGTTTTGCTAGTGCAAGAACAAAGTGCAAAATACGTGTCATACAATTCACATTCCACGAACGATAATAATCCAGAATCCTCAAAGTTTCAAATACAACAGGATGAACACTTCCCGAGGCAAGAGTTTGAGTAAAGACTTCCCAGAATTTCAAGATCAAAATATCAAGGGAAATAATTTATAAAATGATTTGAAATACCATCGAGAGTTTTAATAGAAAACAATTTAGGATTATCTAATCCCACTTTTCAAAACCGAAAAGACGAAAGGGGTCACCGCCCCAAAGGTTTACTTTCCGTAAAATAACCTTTACCAACCCGTTGGGATTTTAGCCCCAAATCCGTCAAATGACCTTTACAAAACCGTTGGGATTTTAGCCCCAAATCTCATCAACTCACAGTACACGAGAACGACAACAAGGTTTGTCTTTCAACATCAAAATCCACAATTAAAGGATCTAACACAAACAACAAAATACTTTAGTGCCATCCTAGCCAAGTAGGCCAAACGAACAACTTACCTCTTACACACTTAGTCCATGCATGCAATCATGAAAACCATTCAAAAGCACTCATTTTCGGAAATGCCATAATCAAATCACTTGCAAAATGCACCACAATTAACCGCGGATCCACCCCTCCGTGGACCCCTACCGAGACCCCATCGGATCTAACCCATAGTGGTTAAAAGCAAGCTCGCGGATCCACCCCTCCGTGGACCCCTACCGAGACCCCGTCGGATCTAACCCATAGTGAGCATACACACACACGTTACTCATGCAATACTAATATGCTAAGAATGTAAGTTCATTAAGAATACTCACTAGAGATGGCCACTAACTCGACACCGTTATCAAACTCTTCAAAACACAATGACAAGATTAAACACGGAATACACGATTCCATAACTTTAAACAACAGGGGTATCATCAAAGCTTTCAACGTTCAAAATAACCAAACCATAAACAATTCCTCAAAACACACCGTTCACAAAACACACACACATTTTGAAAGAGAGCCTTTAACGAGGCCAAAACAAATCTTTTGAAAATTCATTTCAAATAACCGAATAAACACACCAAGATGATCACCGATCATAATGTCCACAAAACGAGAAGCGTATGAACAAGGTACTTGCCTCGAATAACCACAACGCGGAGAATCGACCGAAGTAGGTTGGCACGAACTGACCACGAATCCGCCGACTCCACCGAACGTTAACTCGCGACAATAAACTACGAACAACAATAACAACAATGAAAACGAGTTCCATAGCACGACCTAAAGTCGTTGAATTGAAGGGACAAACGACACAAATTCAAGAGTTTCCCCCAAAATGGCCAAGAACACAAAAACACGATCATAATGAGAATCAAGGTAAAAAACAATGGAAATCCCACCAAACTATCGAAGGGAAAATCATTGGGACATTTAATCGAACACTCAATGTTCGATAACTCCCAAGAACACTCGAATCACTAATCGAGTTGAACAAACTCGAAATATGGATATACAACCCATAGAACACGATTAATAACATCATACTACACCAACCGATGTATCAAAATCGGACTAGAATCGAAATCAAGAACAAATTCTCCGAAAAGTCAACTTGAAGGAAAATCAAGAAATATACCTTGATTCGACGAAGAACACGGATTGGATGATGATATAATCAACAAGAATCTTCCAAAACGTCTTGGAATTGATTAGAATCGGCCAAGAACTCGATTTCCCGAGCCTCCCATCGCCAGTCGCCGAAAAAAAGAAGAAAATCGAGAAAAAATGAAGTCTGGCCGAGCCTAGGCTATATATAGCCGGCAGGGTTACGGCCGTAACCGGCAGTGCCTTACGGTCGTAACTCGGCCCATACGTCCGTACTCGGCAGGCCCTTACGGCCGTTACCGGCATTCGTCAAAGAATCTGCCCAGGACCTGCCCGACACTTACGGCCGTAACTGGCACACATTACGGCCGCAACCAGCCTTCGTCAGGAAGATGCCCAGCGCACGTACGGCCGTACCCGATCGCGCCTTACGGCCGTAACTGGCATTCTTCCGGAAGCTGCCAGGTTCCATACGGTCGGAACTCTCGGCCCTTATGGCCGTAACTCGGCCAGGCCATGCCCTGCTCCGGCCGTGACTCGGTCGTGGCCACTCCGACGGCCCGGACGACCCCGAAACCCGAACCTGAGTAAAAATCGGAGATACGGTTACAAAATACTCGCAAAGACGAATCCAAGCACTAAGAGAACACAGGATTCCGACCACCCGAAGTGTCGGAATCCGACAATGGAAGTAATTACCCCAAACTTTGGGAAATTACAAAAATGGCCCAAAACTTCCGAAATACACGATACATGGTCGAAACACCGAACCAAAGCTCGCAGCATGAATAATAACATTAAATGAACTTACGAGAAACTCGAAACAACAGTTTCGGACGTGATTCGCAAGAATCGAGCTCAAGTGCGGAAAAGTCGCTAAAAAGCACGGAACTCAACAAAACGACATCGAAACTAACTCGGATGTCAAAAAGTGTAGAATTATTCATTCTCGGAATGACGAAACGGTCATGAGCGAGTCGTCAAAACGAACTCTCGCCGAAAAAAAAGAAATTACCGGAAATCGAAATTACGGGTATTACACCCACCCCCCCACCCCCCCGCGAAATTTTTTTTTTTTTCCTGTAAAAATTTTTTTTGGGGTAAATTTTTTTTTCCCGCCAAAATTTATAAGTGCATTAAATTTATAAAGTTACTGCATCACAGTTATAAAGCTACTGCATCACAATTATGATTTAGTGCATTAAGGTTATAAGTTACTGCATCATAGTTGATGCACTTAACTGTTAACTATGATGCAGTAACTTATAATTGCGATGCAGTAAAACTTATTATTACTGTATCACAGTTATAAAGTTAATGCATCACAATTATGATTTAGTGCATTAAGGTTATAAGTTACTGCATCATAGTTGATGTACTTAACTGTTAACTATGATGCAGTAACTTATAACTGTGATGCAGTAAAATTTGGCCCCCAAATTTTTTTTTTGTGAAATTTTTTTTTCGTGGGGGGGGGGGGTGCCACATGGCATATGATGTGACATGATGATGTGGCAAGGTGACACATGTCACTCCCACTATCCTTCCTACACTTTTTATTATAAGACCCTTTTTAGAGTAACCCCACCCTATATATATATATATATATATATATATATATATATATATATATACTGCTTTCTTTATTAACGAATCTGTCTCCTACTTTGTTCTTTTTAGATTTGCAGCTCATGCAGTAGATTCAAAAATATGGTATATTCCAACACATCCTTCATCTAAAGAGAAAGTCTTCGCCGTCGTCCGTCGCCAACCGTCGCTCAGGATGACACCGCTGCTCTAACGCTTAGTTCTCGAGTTTAATTTAACGAGAGAAAAGAAGGGAAATGGATAGAAATAAGAAAAAATAAAAAATATTTGGTGTTCGTGAGTTTTTTTAATGAAAAGAAACGAAAAAAAAATGGAAGGGAAACTTTCCCTCATAACCTTCCTTCCGATTTGGAAGGGTTTGGAGAGAAAAGAGCAAAATGATTAATTTTCCTTTCACTTCCTTCCAACTTGAGAACACAAAATATAATTTTCTTTTACTTTTCTTTCTCTTCTTTTCTCTCCTAATTTTCTTTCTTTTTTTTTTTTACTAAGTCGCCGAAAGATGAAGAGGAAAAAGTAGAAAAACAAATTGGGAGACGTGATATGAGAGAGAAAAAAGAAGATAGAGAGGGGGGAGAAAAGGAAAGAAGGCGGTGAGAAGGAAACGAGAAGAAGAGTAGTTTTTGTCTATTATATAATAAATCGTAGTGTTATGAAATCGAAATAATAGAGAGAGAGAAATTAGAGAATGAACAGAGAATGATTCTCAGGTGTGATTTTCATTAATAACTGAAGTCCTATTTATAGGAAAACTTCAGATGGCACAATCGTAATTACATATTTACATCAGGGGCATAATAGTCATTCACACTATATAAAAACAAAGGGGTAATTGAAACGTCACTTTCGTGTTATATTATAACACTCCCCCTTGAATGACTATTTACATAAATATCTACTGAACTAGTTTGAAGAAAAACCCAATTGGAGAAAAACTTTCAAACTGTTTGTATTGGAGCTTGTGGCAATCATATCATGTTGTATCATAATGTTGGTAGGAAAGCTCTGTTGGATAAAAACTTCAGCAATCTATAATCTCGTAAATTTGTTCCCCCTTATCTCGATAGTTCTTGTATGAGTATTCTTGTGCCGTCTCAGTAAAACCTCGTGGGATAAAAACTGAGTGAACTTGTCATGTATATCATTCGTTGGAGTATCCATGTGTTGCCTCATTAAAACCTTGTCAAGAAAACCCAGTAGGAAAAACTTGATCGAAGGAAAAAGAGTACAACAACTCCTTCTATTTTCAAGCTTTGAGGAATAATATTGATCTTTGAAGTGTTCCTCATTATGCCATGAATATGCCTCGTTAAAACATTATTAGGAAAAACCCGGTGGGAAAAATCCTAATGAAGGAAAAAGAGTACATTATTCATACTAATACGCCATTCCAGTTGCCTCGTTAAAAACCTTGCTAGGAAAACCCAATGGGACAAAACCTCAGTCAAGGGAAAAAGAGTGCAACGCATATTTTATACAAATATGCCCTAGGCATTTCAATGATCCTCCAGGGATTAGTATGAGTATCATTTTCAGTGCAGTTTGTAATATCGGACTCATATTCATTGCAATACATCCCAAATTTCTTTTGGAGATTCCATATTTGTTGTGATTAGGCTGCCTCGTTAAAAATCTTGCTGGGAAAACCCAGTGGGATAAAACCTCAGTCAAGGAAAAGAGTACAGCAGATAAACACCTTATTTTGAGTGACTGCACGCACTGATAATATGTTCAAAATTTCCTTACGAGTCACTTTCAGTAAGGGCATATATTTCAATTTTAATGGATTTCAATATCTTCATTTTCACAAATCATGGATTTTAATATCCTCATTTCCAATATCCATATTTCACAGTCATGGATATCCTCATATCATTTATCGATATCCTATTTCCAATCATTGATATCCTCATTTTCACAAATCATGGATTTTAATATCCTCATTTCCAATATCCATATTTCACAGTCATGGATATCCTCATATCATTTATCGATATCCTCTTTCCAATCATTGATATCCTCATTTTCACAAATCATGGATTTTAATATCCTCATTTCCAATATCCATATTTCACAGTCATGGATATCCTCATATCATTTATCGATATCCTCTTTCCAATCATTGATATCCTCATTTTCACAAATCATGGATTTTAATATCCTCATTTCCAATATCCATATTTCACAGTCATGGATATCCTCATATCATTTATCGATATCCTCTTTCCAATCATTTATATCCTCATTTTATTCATAGCGCTATATTGTGTCGACACTTTTACTTCCCCATGGCAACATAACTTGCCGAGATATCTCATTATCAATCACCCATTGGGATTACACATTGTGGTTATGTCTATATACTTCTCAAAAGTATATGCCTCCTTTTATCATTTGCTTTGATTCATATTCGGAGAATTATTATGTATTTATCAAAACAATTGTAGTTGGTACCAAAGATTAATAATCTGCCATGCATCTTTGAACTTCAAGTTCATATTTGAGTTGTGAGGATATATTGTGATGCATTTCACATATTTCCAACTACCAATACTCCCCCTCATGCTAAGAGATTTCTTGAGTACCAAACTCGTATGCCAGTATCTCAGAATTCATCTTCAGTCATGAGAGTTTGTATATTATGTTCTTGATATTGGCTGGAGGACTTCAAATAGTATGCCAATTGATATCCCACTTGTATGCGCATATCTTGATCCTTTCTGGGATCTATTCAAATTTATTTGGGATATATTACTAGCTTTATGTGATTTGGAATATGTGCTCAAACCGTGAGCAAATTATCTCGTAAATTTTTGATTACGAGTCATATAAACATGTGACTATCTAGTGGATCCATAATATCTAGCAGTTCACATGTAGAGGAAGTGGGCACATACCCCCCCTTAATATATTCCAAATTTATTAGGGATTCATTCCCAATATTAGCTACTAGTGATATTAATCGAGAACAAATATTTGAAGACATGATGTGTCTGTATCACCATATAGATATTTTACCGGTATATCACATCATCTTTCGGTGCCATTATTGCACATCATTATCAACATGGAGTCGTTTCTCCCACATGTCATATTATGTCCATTATTCAGATATAGAGTCGTAGTTCATACGCCTCAGGACGCGGAGTCAAATCTCATACGCATAATTCCAACCTATAAATAGATTATCATTGTATTCACAAAATTCACCCATACCGAGGGTCTGAATATCATAATGGATTCAATGCTTTCGAATCTTCGTAAATATTACCCATCTCTTCCAGTGAATATCATAAAAATAATTTATCGAGCTCGACTCGAAAGATTCAGGGTGCTAATGAGAAATGGCATCCCTGAAGATATTCGATGGTTGATCGAAGCACAAGTTCGATTATCTGGAGAATTTTCAAATTTATTTAAGTACACGCCAGGTACAGGTAAGAGTAGTTTTGCAAAGAAACGGAGAGCAAAAAGATTAGGTGGGTGCTATAAATGTGCTCGGTGGACATGTGACACACGATGCAAATCTGTGGGGTTTGTATCCAAAAACCGAGAAGATAAAATAGCATTTATCAAGGATGGATTGAGTAAGGAATCTATGGATCATGATATTCAACAGATTCTTGATGCATATCCGAGTGGATACGTTCATCGTGAACTAATGGCTTTGTGGATACAATTTAAGGATGAACGGGAACGCTATAGTCATGAAAAATTAGTCTCAAAAGATCCAGTTTGTAAGTCCGTTCTGTCAAAGTTGGTATAAGATAAATAGCAAAATAATGCAAGTTGATGAATATTGTCTTCCAATATTTAAATTTCTCAGCTGCCGATTGGTAACGTCATTTTCATTGAAAAATATAATATCATATCTATCATTTTCTTTTGCAATTGTGTCAAAAGTAATGACTTATCTACCGCTCCTTTTTCAATGAAAATAGTGAAGTCATTTGTCGTTTAGAAAGAAGTTTGTTCTTTAAATTTGGGATCCACAAATCAGAAAATATATCTCTCATAAAAGAATTTTGAAAGTCTAGTGTAGGAGATGGAGTTCTCAGAATCCTCATATAAATCTCATCCATTTAAAACTATATGTATTTTAGGTGGATCCAAATTGATAGGTCATATCCAGCATATAGATATGGCATATCAATTCGTAAAAGAATTAGGAAAACACAAAATCGATATATTGTATGGTGGAAGTAATTATAGGTTTTTGGGTTATCTTTTAGAGGCTCCACAAAATGGGAGAATAAGAGTAACAAGTGCCTTACACTATCCCACAGTTAGAACCAGTAGTATAGGGGGTTCAACTGGGTTGATGCTTCAAACACAGTCTATGCATGATAGTTTGATGTATGTGGTGAATAATAGTGATGCCTTTATTGTTCTTCCAGGTGGCTATGGCACACTCAATGAGATATTCAATATCACGTCATGGGCTGAGTGGGACTTCCATACCAAACCTATAGGTTTGTTGAATATTAATAATTTCTTCAGCGATTTGCTTGCCTTTCTGGATCAAGGAATAGATCACAAGTTTATATCTCAGCCATCAAGAGATATAATAATATGTGCTGACACTGTTGCTGATCTAGTTATAAAGTTTCAGGCATATATTTCAGTTAAGAATTTGGAAGTCAAGGCTCATCAGCCACAGGCTATTGGCGCTAAATGAAAAAGAAGTTTAGATCCTTTAGATCTTTCATTATAAACCCTGATGCCAGGGGGTGGCAGAGTTACGGAGTTTTATACTCTCGAGACGCACCCCTTTTCTTTTTATAGGTTTCATATGTATTTTCTTTTTCGCGTTTCAAATTGTCGAGTGTTTACTGCCTTTCAGCTAGTTTTGATACTTTCACTCCGACTGTTGTGTGCTTCTTCAGCAATAATAAGACCATCTTTTGCTTTTATGCAAATACAATATTTTCACAAATATGTGATATATGTTTCCATATAAATATTGTCAATCAATATGATTTCAATGATCCCACCATGTGATATAATAAACATGAGATTTATTGAGCAATTATTTTCGAGTGATAGTTTTCCATATCACTTGTCAAATGAACCCACCATGCAGTTTGCATGGGATTTTCTTTAATTAATCGGTGATAGCTTATGGTATCACTTGCTCAATTTTCTCCGTTCGTGTATAATAATTATGGAGATCGGATATTATTTTCATCAACTGCTTCTTCTTCGAGAGCAGGATTTGAATCATTGATCAACTACTTCTTCAGAGTAGGATTTATTTCTTTCAACCGCTTCTCCAGAGCAGGATTTAGATAATCGATCAACTACTTTTACAGAGTAGGATTTATTTTTATCAATTGCTTCTTCTTCGAGAGCATGATTTATGAACCATTCATGTGGTATAACCAACCACGATGGTGATATATAATATATAAATTGCGTACATGTAAAACCATCCGTCTTGTGATAATTGAACTCATCACATTGGAGGTATTATAATTATATAAAATAAACGCAATAAATATGTGGTTTTAAACCACCACTTTGAGATAAATAAGAGACATAATTTAAACTGCATAATAATTAAATGCTTCTACCAGAGCAGGATCGTCCAATCAGTTCCTCAAAATATAGTCATCGTCAAAATATAGGTTGAAACATCGACTGCCGTTAATAGCAAGTGTAAGGGTATGTATTCATAAATCTTTCTGCGATTTCCGGAGTTGGATATTAATTCGTACTTTCTAATAAATTTAATAATGTCATATATGAAAAGAGTTGACACTTATATCAATATTGGTGTCAAATTGAAACTCTCGTAAAATGGATCACGATGGTATCAAGAAAAATCAATTCTGATAGTATATATATATATATATATCTCTTATATGTAAGAAAAACGAATGTATGATTTAATAAATTAAATGAATATTTTATTTTTTATTATTTTATTAATTTATGTGTCTTCTAGAGTTTTGCCATTTCGGAAAATTACGATTGTCCCTTCCTTTCTCTTTTTTTTTTTTTTTTCAGTTGTTGCTTTCTCTTTTGTTTACAATGCCAACAACCAAATTGTTTATCATTTCAATCTTTTATTCTTACGTATCCCCCATGGCATAGCTCAGTGGCAAAGGAGGGGGATATCTTTCGCGCTGGTGGCATGCAGCGTGGGTTCGAATCCTCGTGGGAGCATCCGCTCTTTTCAGGGATTTAAACCTTGTATGTTTATTCAGTTGAAGCATCCTCAAAACCGGGTTGCTGAGGCATAACCTGCGATTTAACCGGGGGTAGGAATGAGGGATCGGACCTACAACCCCCAGGATTCAACCTGGGTCATCAAAAAAAAAAAAATCTTTTATTCTTACGTGTTCTACTTTACCTATATTCATTTCTTTTAAGAATTTTGTCTTGTGATAATAATTTTTGTTTCTTTCTTCCATCACTGATTGTCCTGGTTCATCTTCTTCTTACTATCTTACACCTTATCCCCCCCCCCCCCCCCCCTTTTTTTTTTCTCGCCTTCTACTTCATCTTTTTCTTTATCGTCCAGTTCTCCTTTCTTCTATTTTTTTTTTCGGCAGCAACATACACTGACACACATAATATTAATGAACACAGTATGTACCTCACGTAAAAGACATAGATATAGGAAGCTTCTTTTATCGTTGTTCAACGCCGCCACTATTGATGGATATGCTACCATTCGGTTCATCCAAATCAAGTTTTTATCCGGCGATTTCACGGCTTCGTGCATGGATGCTGGAAGTCCTGAACTCGTCTGAATTTCTATCTCCATGATGGATCTTCGAATTGGATTATGGTGTTTCCGTCGGCTTCGGAAGAGTTTGGATCTGACATGTTTCCTTTGGCTTCGGAAGAGTTTGGATCTGACACGTTGTCTTAGCACAAAAATCAAAGCAACTTTTTTTTTATTAGTTTCTTTTTCTTCGTCAGCCATTGATTTTCTTCCGCCATATTGAAATAATTTTAAGAAAACAATTGATTCCTCAATGAAAATCAGAACATCGAATTATCTGATGTAGTTTTGAGAAGAAGGCATATAAAGGAGTAGAAATCGGTGAGTTGGTGGAAGATGCCCAATTGTGAATAAAGATTATGTGGTTGTTTGTAATAATTAGATTTCTGATACAGAGGTTCTGTAACACCCCCAGATCAAACCGGGAATATTACACGCCGCAGACCCTCTCCGTGAGGATCCACCAGGCTAGACATCAACACAACACATTACATTACATACTGACGAATCAAAATAACAAATCAATAGACCGATTTGGTCTTCCGTCACTGACTTACAAATCAAAATACATAAACTCATACAGACTCATACTCATGCAAGGGTAAAATACTTGCAACGACGAACAATAAGACAGCGGAAAAGACAATACAATGGACTCCGACTAACTGAAGTCAAAACTGGCCTTCGTGTGATTAGTATCATTCGTCTTTCATCATCCCTCGTGCCGATCCTGTGTCTTGCTCCCGAAAACCTGCATGTACCTGGACACAATACAGATATCCACCCCCCGATTACTCGGGGGTTAGCAAAACTCCACTGTTTCGCTAGTGCAAGTATAAAGTGCAAATACGAGCCATACACAACACATTCCGAGAATAGAATGAAAGACTTCCCGAGATATATTTAGTTAAAAATAGTTCAAGACTTGAAAGTAGAAGCGAAGCAAGTAAGCGCTTTGAAAATAATTCCAAATCTCGGGAGTTTTGAAAACATTAGAAATTGAAAAGTTCTTAATTCCTCGAAAGTCATTTAGGGTCACAGCCCCAAAGTTCATTTTCCAAAATGCAAAACCGTTAACAAAACGCGGGTTCACGACCCAACCATTCCGTCACAGAACACGTGGTCCACGACCCGATCATCCACTTCAATTCACTTACAAGTGCACATTACACATAACACATTAAATTTATACCAATCAAGCCAAGCACCAAGACTCGATATATAATGTCTCGACCCCGAGCACAAAGCATTGTGATACTCCTGACAATATCACAATTAACGAAAACATCAACGTCATCCTCGAGATGAAAACCACAATTGGTAACCCGCGGCCGTACCCTTAGTATCGACCCCGGACATCCCGTCGGACACTCCGGTGGGAAACCACTTCGCGGCCGTACCCCAAGTATCGACCCCCAGACATCCCGTCGGACACTCCGGGTGGAAGTTCATCCACACACGCACCCAAGTCCACTTCCGTGGCCGTACCCCTTAGTATCGACCCCCAGACATCCCGTCGGACACTCCGGGTGGAAGGAACGACACACGCACACGTTTCAAAATCACAGTTGCAAACCACAAGCCTCGAAGGTCAATCATAGTATATATAGTCGAGGTACCTTACTAGAATGGCCAGTTCATCCAACATATACTCACGACCAAGTAATGATACGATTCATGCTAGAATTTCAACGATGCAGTTAGTACAAATAACATAGCAACGAGGGAAAATACCTATCCAACCACGCCGAACGACACAATGAGATAGGATCATCAATAGGCATACGTTCCATACATATCTCAAGGAAAGGTTAAGCTATAAATCCTCAACGTCATAATCACACAAAACGATACCCCACACATACTTAGACAAGCATATTTAACGACGAAATCATACGAGTCATCTTTTAAGGAAGCATTGAAAAGCATATCAATTCCTTTGAAAGTTAATTATAGACATTCATAAATCACGTATCGAAAATTACTAACTAATATATCCACAAAACACGTAATGTATGGGCAAGATACTTGCCTCGAATAAGAACAACGCGGAGAATCGACCGAAGTAGGTTGGCCCGAACCGACTACGTACCCGCCGACTCCACCGAACGCCAACTCACGTTCATAAACTACGAAGGACAAATAATAACAATGAAATGAATTCCATAACACGACTCAAAGCCGTTGAATTCAAAGAACGAATGACGAAAGTTCACGGATTTCCCCCAAAACGGCCAAGAACACGATTCGTTCCGTCAAAACCCGAAAACGAAATTCCAAGTTGAAATATGGATATACAATCCATAGAATATGTTTAACAACATCATTTAACCATAATCGATCCATCGAAAACGGATGAAAAACGAGATCGGGGACAAATCCCCCAAAAAGTCATTTCGAAGAAAATCAAGAAATATACTTCGATTCGACGAAGAACAATGGATTAAATGATGTTAAACACAATAATACTACCAAGATTAATCATACCCATCATGAATTAATCAACAACACGGAACGAATCGGACGAAAATGCAAAAATCCCCAAATTCACGAAATTAGGGTTCTAAGGAAGATTACCTTGATTCGCTGAATCAAAGGTTGATAACGGACGATCGATTGATGTTATGAACTCAAGGACTTCATGGATTTGTTGTTAAACAACATGGCTTCGTCGCTCATGAATCGCCATTCGCGGACGGAGAAGGAAGGAAATGAAAAACGAAGTGAAATGTGACTGCTCAGCCATATTTATACTGGGCTAGACTAGCGTGCGCTAGCCTTCCCGGACTAGCGTGCGCTATCGGCCGGTATCGGCCGAGTACCCTCGGCCAGGGCCCACACGACCCGGCATCACCGACCAACCCTGCCGACCAAACCTGTCGACCCGACTCCCGCTAGCGTGCGCTAAGGCCGGAAGCCTGTGCGCGCTAGCCGACATGTCCGAGAGCCACCGGATCAATCGCCTGCCAGGTAACGTACGCTAGCCGGCCGACAGCGTGCGCTACGCCTGCCGACTAGCGCGCGCTACGCTCGGCGTAGCGTGCGCTACCTGCCGATCCTGACCGAGTCCAGAACCTCAGAAACCCCCCTGCCCAGGCCCGATAGCGTACGCTAGGCCACCCGGCGGCGCTACACTGCCGGTTAAGCGCACCTTTCCGGCCAGAAGCGTGCGCTTACGCCGGTTCTGCCGCACCGTCCGGCCGGTGCCTGCAATCGTCCGGCCATCCATGCCGTCCGGCGATCCCCGCCACCGCTGTGGCTCGACGACGATTTCCGAAACGTACGGAGCGAACACGGCGAAAAGTTCGCGGACAACATAAACGACTCGAAATGAAAGCGTAATACCATAATTAGTCATACGCGACCAAGAAACGGTCGAGACAATAATTACAGATACGGATACCCGTAACTTTCAAGAAATTACAAAATGGCCCAAACGCCGGAAATCACGATACGTGATCGAATAACCGAACAGAGTTCACAACACGTCTAACAAAGTTAAACGGACTTACGGGAAACTCAAACAGTTAGCGAGCGAGATTCGCAAGAATCGAACTCAAGTGCGGAAAAGTCGCTAAAAGCACGAACTCAACGAAACGACACCGAAACGAACTCGGATGTCAAAAGTGTAGAATTAATCATTCTCGAGAATGACGAAACGGTCATGAGCGAGTCGTCAAACGGACTCCGACCGAAAAAGAAATTTACCGAAAATCGAAAATTGCGGATATTACATTCTACCCTCCTTAAAAGAAGTTTCGTCGAAACTTAAAACAAGTAGGGAGAATAAATATTCCGCCAGAAAACTCAACGAGACACACAAGAATGCGTAACTAACGCCCAACGGCGAAATGTCACAAACAACGCAAAGGAATATACGGCGTGAAAACACGCTCCACGGCGACCAACACAACGTCGCCGTTAGGGATATAATAAAACCAACAAGTGACAAGCGTCATCAAACGGGTAATATATCCAAGTCAATTATCCGACAATCACAAAACACAACGAACGAAAACCAATATGATTGACCAACCCAACGGTACATCAATCAAAACGCGAGTCAACCGAACAAACACGGAATCCCATCGCCTAAGGGTGGAAGATCGAAAACGAAACTAATTTCCCGAATCAAGGGAATTACGAAGGAGCCCGAATGTTCGCCAATCACGGAACGAGGTCAATAAAACCGAACAATCAAACGATCAAACCACAACGATCGAGACAACAAAAATCGAAGAATCATGTTCGAATCACAAAGAACAATAAAGTTCAAACAACAACTCCCAGGATGATCTGGTGAGAACTACAAGACATGCATTGCCGAAGATCCACAGGAAAGGGAATAGCGATTGAAAAGTCACAACGACGAACGAGTTATTCCGAAACGATACCACGCTCGTTCGATAAACAAAAACAAGGGGCGGACAATCTCAGAAATGTCAACAAACATAAATGAGTCGACTGAGTCGAAAACATAAGAGTTCCAAATCCGATCCACTTCGAATAGAAGAACTAGTAGAACCAAATGATGTTACTTCCGAACAAGGTTCACAAGAATCGAACCGAACTCGAAAAAGTAACATCGATAACCAGATCGACCCACAACAAGATCACAGCTCATTCGGACGATGAAATCGAAATACAGAACAAGTTCATAAAGTGCCAACGAACATGAGCGAATCGATAGACTGGAGAAAGAGAAAATACAGAAGTCAAAATAGTACGGGCATTACCTCCGACCTCGTCCACGAAATTCACAAAAACGGGAGCAAGGTAACAAGACATTAAACAATCGACGTATAACGGAACCATCACCGATGCACACGGTCATACCAAACCAAGCTCTAACAGCTCGCACATGCGCGACAACGCAGGAATCACTACGAGGCGATAATATTCAACACCAACATCCCGCCTCTCACAGGGGCTAACGCAACAAATGTGTGGAAAGCGACTCAACGCTCACACCGCCAATTCGGTCATACTCGGGAGAAAGTATCAAAAGGACAACGCGAACATCACACATACATACCCGACCTCAACGGGAATGGATAGGTTTTAAAAACGAAAACCTCATTATGAAAATAATTTAGAAGAACACCGATTGATCTTGAGTATCATCTTTCAAAAAAAAAAAAAAAAAAAAGTACAAACGTGAAACATCGTTATCGAGACATTGGAGAACCATTTTGCATTTGATAAAAATGAGGACACTTTCTCTTAGTGAAAACTTTCAAAATATTCGACCCTCGGGTCTAAATAAAAGTGTTGAAAATATCTCAAAACATTTTGGTCCTCGAGGTAGAAAAATTTTGAAATATATTGTGGCATCTAGGATGTACCACAAGAAAATAACTCATTTGAAAAGTATGTCTCGAAATTTGTTTTTCCCAGATACTCAAGGTTTTCAAAAATCCAATAGGCCATAATGCCCAAAACTCACACATATCGACGTTCACTAAAACAACTCCTAGCACACGCATCAAAACGTTTAAAATCAAGACAATACATGTCTTTAAACGGAAATAAACGATAAAATGCCACATTCGAACAAAACCACCGATAAAATACCCTCCCGATCGGCTAGTGAACAAGTTTAACGCGTATAAGCACAAAGCTTACACAATAGAACTTGTAAAAAGAGCAAATAGAATCGAAAAACATAAGCAACGGACAAAAAAAACAATAAAAGACATCACAAACGATTTACACTCCTCGTATAAATCAAATACGAGAGTCGACTAAATACATATCGTGAAATCAAAATTCACATAAGGATTCCACCACTTAACATATAATCATAAAAATAGCTCGTGTCACACGAGGCACAACACAAAGAAGGGAGACTTACTTCCACAGGTCGCACGAAGATGATGATCGCCCCACGATACTAATCACGACCAACAAACTCAAACGACGCGTCGCGACACGACTCGGTCAGATAAAATCCGACGAAACAAGACTCAAACAACACGACTTGACCCGACAGCCTAGGTTTCCTCAACCTAAGCTCTGATACCATAAATGTAACACCCCCAGATCAAACCGGGAATATTACACGCCGCAGACCCTCTCCGTGAGGATCCACCAGGCTAGACATCAACACAACACATTACATTACATACTGACGAATCAAAATAACAAATCAATAGACCGATTTGGTCTTCCGTCACTGACTTACAAATCAAAATACATAAACTCATACAGACTCATACTCATGCAAGGGTAAAATACTTGCAACGATTTAACAATAAGACAATGGAAAAGACAATACAATGGACTCGACTAATCAAGTCAAATCGGCCTTCGTGTGATTAGTATCATTCGTCTTTCATCATCCCTCGTGCCGATCCCGTGTCTTGCTCCCGAAAACCCGCATGTACCGGACACACACAGATATCCACCCCCCGATTACTCGGGGGTTAGCAAAACTCCACTGTTTCGCTAGTGCAAGTATAAAGTGCAAATACGAGCCATACACAACACATTCCGAGAATAGAATGAAAGACTTCCCGAGATATATTTAGTTAAAAATAGTTCAAGACTTGAAAGTAGAAGCGAAGCAAGTAAGCGCTTTGAAAATAATTCCAAATCTCGGGAGTTTTGAAAACATTAGAAATTGAAAAGTTCTTAATTCCTCGAAAGTCATTTAGGGTCACAGCCCCAAAGTTCATTTTCCAAAATGCAAAACCGTTAACAAAACGCGGGGTTCACGACCCAACCATTCCGGTCACAGAACACAGGGTCCACGACCCGATCATCCACTTCAATTCACTTACAAGTGCACATTACACATAACACATTAATTTTATGCCATTCTAGCCAAGCACCAAGACTCGATATATAATGTCTCTCGACCCCGAGCACAAAGCATTGTGATACTCCGGACAATATCACAATTAACGAAAACATCAACGTCATCCTCGAGATGAAAACCACAATTGGTAACCCGCGTACCCACTTAGTATCGACCCCGGACATCCCGTCGGACACTCCGGTGGGAAACCACTTCCGCGGCCGTACCCCTTAGTATCGACCCCCAGACATCCCGTCGGACACTCCGGGTGGAAGTTCATCCACACACGCACCCAAGTCCACTTCCGTGGCCGTACCCCTTAGTATCGACCCCCAGACATCCCGTCGGACACTCCGGGTGGAAGGAACGACACACGCACACGTTTCAAAATCACAGTTGCAAACCACAAGCCTCGAAGGTCAATCATAGTATATATAGTCGAGGTACCTTACTAGAATGGCCAGTTCATCCAACATATACTCACGACCAAGTAATGATACGATTCATGCTAGAATTTCAACGATGCAGTTAGTACAAATAACATAGCAACGAGGGAAAATACCTATCCAACCACGCCGAACGACACAATGAGATAGGATCATCAATAGGCATACGTTCCATACATATCTCAAGGAAAGGTTAAGCTATAAATCCTCAACGTCATAATCACACAAAATGATACCCCACACATACTTAGACAAGCATATTTAACGCATCTAAATCATACGAGTCATCTTTTAAGGAAGCATTGAAAAGCATATCAATTCCTTTGAAAGTTAATTATAGACATTCATAAATCACGTATCGAAAATTACTAACTAATATATCCACAAAACACGTAATGTATGGGCAAGATACTTGCCTCGAATAAGAACAACGCGGAGAATCGACCGAAGTAGGTTGGCCCGAACCGACTACGTACCCGCCGACTCCACCGAACGCCAACTCACGTTCATAAACTACGAAGGACAAATAATAACAATGAAATGAATTCCATAACACGACTCAAAGCCGTTGAATTCAAAGAACGAATGACGAAAGTTCACGGATTTCCCCCAAAACGGCCAAGAACACGATTCGTTCCGTCAAAACCCGAAAACGAAATTCCAAGTTGAAATATGGATATACAATCCATAGAATATGTTTAACAACATCATTTAACCATAATCGATCCATCGAAAACGGATGAAAAACGAGATCGGGGACAAATCCCCCAAAAAGTCATTTCGAAGAAAATCAAGAAATATACTTCGATTCGACGAAGAACAATGGATTAAATGATGTTAAACACAATAATACTACCAAGTTTAATCATACCCATCATGAATTAATCAACAACACGGAACGAATCGGACGAAAATGCAAAAATCCCCAAATTCACGAAATTAGGGTTCTAAGGAAGATTACCTTGATTCGCTGAATCAAAGGTTGATAACGGACGATCGATTGATGTTATGAACTCAAGGACTTCATGGATTTGTTGTTAAACAACATGGCTTCGTCGCCCATGAATCGCCATTCGCGGACGGAGAAGGAAGGAAATGAAAAACGAAGTGAAATGTGATCGCCACCATATTTATACTGGGCTAGACTAGCGTGCGCTAGCCTTCCCGGACTAGCGTGCGCTATCGGCCGGTATCGGCCGAGTACCCTCGGCCAGGGCCCACACGACCCGGCATCACCGACCAACCCTGCCGACCAAACCTGTCGACCCGACTCCCGCTAGCGTGCGCTAAGGCCGGAAGCCTGCGCGCGCTAGCCGACCTGTCCAGTAGCCACTGGACTGAACTGCCCGGCCAGGTAACGTACGCTAGCCGGCCGACAGCGTGCGCTACGCCTGCCGACTAGCGCGCGCTACGCTCGGCGTAGCGTGCGCTACCTGCCGATCCTGACCGAGTCCAGAACCTCAGAAACCCCATCGCCTGTGCCCGAGCACAGACGCTAAAGTTACCACGGCAGCGGCGCTTACACTGCCGGTTAGCGCAGCCTTCTTCCGGCCAGAAGGCGCTTACGCCGGTTCTCGCCGCACTGTCCGGCCGGTGCCCGCAATCGTCCGGCCATCCGCCACCGTCCCGGCGAGTCCCGCCACCGCTGTGGCTCGACGACCCTATTTCCAAAACGCATTTTAACGAACACGACGAAAAGTTCGCGGACAACATAACCGACTCGAAATGAAAGCGTAATACCATAATTAGTCATACGCGACCAAGAAACGGGTCGAGACAACAATTACAGATATACGGATACCCGTAACTTTCAAGAAATTACAAAATGGCCCAAAACGCCCTAAATCACGATACGTGATCGAATAACCGAACCGAAGTTCACAACACGCCTAACAAAGTTAAACGGACTTACGGAAACTCAAACAATAGCTTCAACGAGATTCGCAAGAATCGAACTCAAGTGCGGAAAAGTCGCTAAAAAGCACAGAACTCAACGAAACGACACCGAAACGAACTCGGATGTCAAAAAGTGTAGAATTAATCATTCTCAGAATGACGAAACGGTCATGAGCGAGTCGTCAAAACGGACTCCGACCGAAAAAAGAAATTTACCGAAAATCGAAAATTGCGGATATTACAGGTTCATCCAGGGGATGCTGTAGAGCATACTTTCATCATATTACTCAAACGGTTAGATTCGTGCTGATAACGTGTTATGAAATCGAAATAATAGAGAGAGGGAAATTAGAGAATGAATAGAGAATGATTCTCAGGTGTGATTTTCATTAATAACTGAAGTCCTATTTATAGGAAAATTTCAGATGGCACAATCGTAATTACATATTTACATCAGGGGCATAATAGTCATTCACACTATATAAAAACAAAGGGGTAATTGAAACGTCACTTTCGTGTTATATTATAACAGATTTGGGTTTATGTATTAAACATGTGTTTTGGATAGTAAAAATGAAGTTTTTTTTGGTTCGAGGGCAAAACTCATGTCTATCTTGTAGTGTCTCGTCATTTTTTCTAAGGGCGATTTACATCTGACTACCTTTTTAGATGGTCTAATTACAATTTGGTCCCTATTGTTTCAGATATTACAATAAAGGACAAATTTTGCACTGTCCATAAACTATATTTACAACGAAGGACAAAAGTCAAATTTTCAGATGATGTCACTGGAGAGAGAGTACTGATATTTCGAATTTGCCCTTTTATTTTTTCTTTTCTTGTTTACCCATTTATTTCTCGCCTCACATGGGTGGCACATGCTGGACCTCATTGTAATATATATAAGACTTTTGGACTTCAGTGTAATAAATTTTCAAGCTTTTTAGAAAAAAAAATATTTTTTCCAAAAAAGAAAGTATTTTCTGGAAAAAAATATTATTTTCTGGGAAAAAAATTATCTTTTCGGAAAAATATTACTTTATAGAATTTTTATTTTTTTCAAAAAATTAAAAAATATTCCGGAGAAAAAATTATTTTTGGGCAAAATAATATTTTTTTCGAAATAAAATTATTTTTTGGAAAAAATATTATTTTCTGGAAAAACTATTATTTTTTCGAAAAAAATAAAACAATTTTATGGAAAAAAAATAAAAAAAAATATTTTTTTTAAAAAATTAAAAAAATATCTTCTGGAGAAAAAGGTATTTTTTGGCAAAATAATATTTTTTCGAAATTAAATTATTTTCTGAAAAAAAATATTATTTTTTCGAAAAAATAAAATTATTTTCTGGGAAAAAAAATATATTTTCGAAAAAATTAAAAAAATATTTTCTGGAGGAAAAAATATGTTTTTGGAAAAATAATATTTTTTCGAAATAAAATTATTTTCTTGAAAAAATATTATTTTTTCGGAAAAATAAAATTATTTTCCAGAAATAAAATAAAATAAAATATTTTTGCGGAAAAAAAAATATTTTCTGGAAAAAAATTATATTTCGAAAAAAAATTATTTTCTGAAAAAAGAATATTTTTTAAAAGAAATGTATTAGCCAAACACTTTAATAACTTATAAGCTATTTGTTTAATATGAAATGTATTTTAAAAGAAATATTTTATTCAAGTAAATAGAGGGGCATTTTCGTCTTTTTAATAGAAGTCAACACCAATTCAGATTTTTGTCCTTCGTTGTAATTTATGAAACAATAGGGACTAAAGTGTAAAGAGGCCATCTAATAGGGTAGTTGACTGTAATTTTTCCTTTTTTCTAATTGCGAATATGCATCACTAAAATATGCTTGAGAAATAAAATAACAAAACTAAATTCTCTTATGAAATAAATTATTATCGCCATAACATATTCAAATAAAAATTTCTCATTTTTTAATGATTGAAATTTAAAGATAAATAATTCAGCTTTGGCAATGAGCTAGTTAAATATATTTATGATAAATCTTCATCTCTTGGATGTCTCTAACTCTACAAGGCTCAAATATGATGGAATGCGCCTTCTAGACCATAAACACGTAGGTTACAAGTCCAAAATTCATGTTTTGACCAAATTAGTATCTACCATCGACGCGGGCCGTGTTAGATGACACGGATCTTGTCATACTACTCTGAATAAGCTTGTACAATCTATAACTGATACGGCTAAAAACACGACGTGTCAAAAGGACACGACTCGTGTTGACCAACACAGCTCGAGTCATGTCCCTCTGTAACGTGTCAGTTTTTGCACTTTTTCGTATGCTTTCAAATTCACATGCATCGGTTAGTCCGTCTTGGCAGTTATGACGTCTGTCTTGCTTGTATATGGTCTCAGAAAACCTACAAATTATATAAACAGTAAGCAATATAATATCATTCAAATAAATATAAAACTAGTGCAAACTATTATAAATATAATACGTTTAGATGCAATTAGGATTAGTAAAATTACTTAAAATAGTGTAAGAAATATTTCTAAAATATGTATGGGTTAAACTCGACATGAGTATGGTATATAAAGGTGTATGATGGATTTTCTTGGAATCCATACTTCTCAAATAGGATTTTCATGAAATTTAGGTAGATAAAAGTTTCGAGGTGTAATATCTTACCATTAGTCTATGCAAGACATTATTTTCTTCAAAGAAATTTTATACTCCATTTTTTTAACAGTATGTATTTGATTATTTTAGTGGTACGGAAAAAATCCCAATTTGGTAGCTTGTCCTTGTTACAACTTAGATACCAATATAGAAAAATAACAGCAATAATAGTGGAAATAATAATAATATACATGTCTCAAAAAAATTCAAAGTTCAGTCACGTTATTATATTTCAGGCAACTTATTAAAGGGGTGTATTCTATTTAATTTTAATTGATCTGTATAGACTTTTTAAAATTTATGGATTTATATGGAGTGCCAAACTTTCATAGTCTATTAAATTTGAAGAGATAAACTTCTATGAATCTATATAGATTTTAAAAAGTTCACAGACCCTAGAATTCACAAATATATGTTTAAAATCTTATTCATTATTGTCAATAATGTCAATCTAATAAATTTATAAGTCTAAATGACAATAAAAATAATAATCGTGAAAATAAAATATAAAAATTAATTAAATAATACAAAAACTCAGACCTTATTTTTCATAAAACTTACTTATTTTTCTTTTTTTTTTTCATAAAACTTATTTTTCATATTTTATCTTGCCCGCAGCAAACAAAACAATTTATATTTAACTACATATTTTTGTGCTTTCATATTTGCTCCTCAAACCAACTTTTATTTTTGCACCTTTTCAACTCCTTTCGTTTTTACGGCGATGTTTACTTTGAAACTTATTATTCATATGGTAAATTACAACAACAATACAACAATAACAACAACAATAACATTACCTTAATACTTCAACGACTCCCGCAAAAAGCGGGGCTCATATGATAAATTACTTTATTTAATATATTTTATAAAAGTAATATAAAAATATCAACAATAGAATAATAATCAGAATTATGACTTGACTTGGTATCTGAATACAATATACCAAATAACCAAACTACTATATGTAAGTATTTAAATGAAATATACTTAATTGAAGATTAGGATATTAGACACCGATAACTGGCCTTCAAATTTATTATTTTAAGTAATTAATTATTAATTATTTTAAGTAATCAATTAACTTAGCCATATTTGAATCCGAATTTATATTAAGACTACTTGTTGATAGAATTTCGAACGGGGTTTTCAGGAATGTGCTAGAAGTGGCGCCTATTTCAGCGAAAGTTAGGGAAAGGAGATTGAGATGGTTTGGCCACGTCCGCACGAGGCAGACCTTTGCTCCAGTGAGGAGGGTCGAGAGTCTATTGGTTGTAGGGGAGGAGGAGAGGCGGACCGAGGAGGACGTGGGAGGAGCAGTTGAGATTAGATTTGAAGGCCTTAAAATTATCAGAGACCATGACTGTTGATAGGTCCTCTTGGAGGCGCCAATTCAGAGTTGTGGATTCTTTTTTAGGGAGCGATTCTGTAGTAGAGAGTCTCAGACTCTCAGGGTTGGGTTGTCTCGGTTAACTTTGACCTAGAGCATTGCATTTTTATTTTTAGTTATTTTATCCTAATGGCTTTTGCGTGTGGTTTATTTTTGACTAGGAGGCGTGCGCAGAGTCAACCTCTCTTCTGTTAGAGCAGAGTTCATCGAGAGTGTAGTAGCCAAATTCCCCTTAGGTAAGTCCCACGTAAATTAAGCCATGGGCAGTGGGCACAAGTAAGATATTGAGCTTTTTCGAATCTTATGCTTCTTTGTATGTATCACTCAATATTATGCTGTGCACTAAGCTGTGGGTTTTTACGAAAATAGTCTTCCTACCGTAAAAAATAGGGACATGGTCTGTGTACATCCTACCCTCCCCAGACTTGATTTGGTTTGATTTTTTTTTTGTTGAAACACCCATCCAACCAAATTAACACTTATCTTGAATCTAAAACTTATCCGATAATTATGTTATTATTAACATTTCACTCTCCTATTCCATTCGCATTTCTTTCTCTACAATCTATTCATACTCTCTCTCTTGTATACATAGTGCTTGTCCTATATTTAATCATTTTTACCAATTACTCTATTTTATTTATACCAACTAAAAATATTATAAGAACACAATATTATCAAGTTTGCAGACCTGATTTGACAAGAAAAAGTAAGAAATGATATCTTATAACAAACAAGAATCTCAATTCCAAAATAAACAACTAGTCTTTATTCTGTCGAGTTTCAACGATAAATTATTTTTTCTTTTTAAAATTCATTTTATGTTATAATTTATGAGCTTAAACTTAAAATTAATTTAATATTTTACCGTGAAGTAATATATTGAATTCCAAAGCTACTAAACTTGGGGTATGAAATAATTATAAGGTGACATATCGAATTATAAGTATTTGTTTTAGTTTTCAACGATAGAGTTTAATTTTAAATCGATATGAGACTCAAGATTTGAGATAACTAGAAATTCAAAATTAAGAAAACAGCCTAACGGTTGAAGCCAAAAGCCAGCTGTCCTCGGTACCCGACACTTCATCATGAAGGTTGTTGGTGCCCTTCTATGATGTACGGATTCTTCAAAATTGGGCAGTATGCAGTATCGGATACTGCATGAGTGCGGGTGCGGGTGCGATTCGCGTGGGATTCGCACGGGATTCGCCACGTGGCGAATCCGTGCAAAAAAAAAAAATACTCGCGTATCCTGGCAGAGGATACGCGTATCCTGGCACAGGATACGCGTATCCTCTGCCAGGATACGCGAGTCCGAATTTTTTTTTTTTTTTAGTTTTTTTTGTAATTTTTAAAAACTAAATCAAATAAATTAAAATACAAAAAGTAAATCATTTAATAAGTAATTACTTTTACCTTTAGCAGTATTCACGGACAGCATTAGAAAGCTCCGCTGCTCAAAGCCATTTTGAATTGTTTTTTGTATGACTTGTTTTATGTATTTGAATTGATTTTATGGTGATATTTGAATTGTTGTTTTTTATATTTAACAAGTGTTATATATAATAAAATATAAAATAAACAGACGTATCCTTGCCGTATCGCACCCTAACATTTTCAAGAAATCGTATCCCCGCACCCGTATCTGCCCGCACCCGCACCCGCCCCCCGCACCTGTGCAACATAGGTGCCCTTGCTTTGGGTGATTAGCCGGGAATATAGGATCGGTATCATTTCTAGAGAAAAAGGAAAATGTGAATATGGCTAACCGCCTACTTCTCTCTTTGAGCTACCAGCGATCTGGTCAAGAGAGATATCTATTCCTGCGGGAAGTCAAGTATAGCGCCCACCAACCCGGAAGATTAGGATTGGTGTCTTTGATACTTATCATAATCTGTTGATATATTAGTTCGGTAATTACCAATTAACTGGATAATTATCCTGATATATTAACTTCGAGACGCCGAGATATTTCGCCTAAATCGCCCTTCGAACCGAACCGAACTGAAGGAAGCGGGCTATAGCTACACCAGCTGCTCACTTGCCAAGCTTCGACAAGTCCTTCATCCTTAGTAGAGGGGATTATCATGGTGCTCCAAATCCATAATGCTATTACATATAAAATTATATATATGTAGATTATTCACAATATTATCAATATATAAATTTTAAATATGAAATTTAGAACCTCACCAATTCTCAACATTGCTGAGAAGGATATGGATAACATGTGTTGGACACTTAATTCATCTGATGCGTTTTCTTCGACTTCAGCTTGGTCTGACATCAGGGTGAGGGATGAGGCTAATTTTATCTTTGGGCCCATTTGGACTACCTTACTTACAATTTCCATATCGGAGTTCATTTGGCGGCTTCCATCGGGACGACTTCCCCTTGATACTATACTGCAGAAGAGAGGCATTTCATTGCATCCAAACCATCCTTCATCTTCTCTTGGAGAGTGATGTCGCTCGTGATGTGTGGGAGTATTTTGGCAAGTCGACTCATCTATTCCCACCCTCTAAAGAAAATATTTTTGAGCTTCTGAGCTTTTTCTCACATGACACACACTTTAGGCATGCAACTTTCGTTATTACTTGTCTGATCATTTGGTTCATCTGGACAGAAAGGAATAGTGTAAAGCATATGGATGTTACTTTTCTTTCTACTCATGTTATTGTGCAGGTGGAGCGTCACGTTTTTTGCTATCTGCTGCGTGGATTATCACCAGGAATTTTGGACAGGGTGCTCGCCTCCCGATCGTTTTCAGCGAGCCTATTGTTCCCTTGCTCAGGCACATCAATGTAACACCCCCAAGACATTCAGGGCATATTACAACGCCGTGGACTCCACACTGTGGAATCCACCAGGCTAACATACCAAACAAGACATTCGACAACGACAAACAATCATTAATAAAACGACAATTCAAATAAAAGACTACAGACCGACAAATAAAATCTGACATCAAATCCATTTCCCAAAACGAGAACACAACATTAACAATTTCAAACAGGAAGTACTCGAGTACTTAAACTAATTTTATAATACAGAAATCCCAAAATCAGACATCGATAATAACCGACAGACATAACACCGATAATCAACTGCTGGACAATATCATGCTTGCCCATCATCCTCATACGGCTCGGGTGCTCGCTTATCCCCACGATCAATACCTGAAATACAAAAAGTATTTCCCCCATTTAAGGGGTTAGCGACAACTGCTAGTGCAAGTACAATCCATTTGAACTACATTCTAATCAGATGAATAATGCGCCAAAAATTAATTTTGAAAACATTTTATATTCCGGAATATTTACAATGTACAATCACAAAACACATTATCTCCAACAAATCACAATTCAAAGTTAACCGTTGGTACGAGACTCACGGCCACCGTACCCCACAGAGCCCCGTCGGACATCCCTGGGTGGCTAACCACAGTTCACGATACGCACACTCACGGCAATACGTATCCCTAGAGGCCCCGTCGGACCGTCCCTAGGTGAACATACACATATCCATCCACAACAACCACGATACAGCCATAATTCAAATACTAGAACATGTAAACAAATGTAAAGTACTTGCCTTTGAGACATCTTCGAAGAATCGGAAGTGAAAAATGACTACGGATGATCCGAATGGAAAACGACGGTTCCTAAACGAAGAATTAACATAACTCAGTCCCAACGGACATCAATAAACGAAAGGAATACTCCCAAAAGCCCGATTACAAATCACGACAATAGACGTTCAATTGGTACGGGCGAGGGTTTACGCAAAACCTCCCCGTATTGATAATTCACGGATTAAAATCAAGGAAATTGGATTTAGAATTACTCAACAATCACAATCGGTAAAGAATATCGATATATAGATGAACAATTCGGAACTAAACCCTAGAATCCCGAAAAACCCCCAAATTCGTCAAGATTAGGGTTCCTGAGGAATTACCTTTGAAGATCCAAGTACTATGATCCGTAGAACACGCGTTAGCTTGATTATCTGGGCTTCACAACCGAACGAGAATGATGAAAATCGACCCTCAAGTGATGAATGATGAGAAGTTCTCCCCTCAACCCTCTTTCTCTCTCGTGCACAGGTGAAGAAAATGAGGGAAATGGCCGATCTCGCCTAAAAAGAACGAAATTATACAGTTGACCGCAAGGTGTGTGTGCAGCAGCTAAGTGTGCCGCGGCACAAGCCCAAAATCGCCTCCTGTGGTTCGGCGGTGTCTGCGGCTCGGCCGTGTGCCGTGGCACCGTCTGATCGGGTTTTGGTCGAAGATGCCACACGAGTGTGCCGCGGCCCGGACGGGTGTGCCGCGGCACCGACTCGGCAGATGTGCCGCCGACGGCCAGGTGTGCCGCGGCACACGATACGGTCGCTCGCCAAATCGGAAAAATGTGTGTGCCGCGGCGCACACTCCTTGTGCCGCGGCCCACACCCCCTTAGGGTCCAAAAAAAGATGAAAAATGATCCGGGAAGAGAATGAAAGCAATATAAATCAATATCGGGGAAATAATAACACGAGATGGACCCACGACAACCCCGAAATGGCGGTTCCGCACAACAATAATGAGAATCAGATCGATAGATGACAGGAAAAATACACTGAAAGATACATGAGGGATACTACAATCGAAAAATACACCGGAAATGAAAATACAAGGGAAAGAAAAATGCGGATATTACTGTAATACCCGGTTGTGAATTCATTTATTATCATTCAGTAACTGTCACTCAGAAATTTTTTTCACTCAGTAATAATCCTTCATCATTCATATTCAGTCAACTATGTTCACCATTCGGTGTATTTTGGGATCATCACTGTTTGAGATCGAGCCGAGATTATTGCCATCATCATCATGTTTTGATTTTCAGTTTGAGAGGTAGCGCACGCTGCACTTTCTGTCTAGCGCACGCTAATGGAGTGCATTTAACGCACGCTATGATTCAGTATTAGCGCACGCTAGCGCAAGAGAGGCAGGCAGTCCAGAAGGTACTGGGCTGATTTGGGAAATTCGTAGCGCACGCTACGAGTGGTAAGTAGCGTACGCTAATTGTGTTGGCAACGCACGCTAAGTCACATTAGTAGCGCACGCTAACGCGTGCAAGACATAGGACAGTAGGTTCTGGATTTCAGTCTTTGAGTATCAGACATCAGTAGCGCACGTTAATAATTTGGGATAACGCACGCTATCGGCAAGGTATTAGCGCACGCTACCAAGTCGTAGCGCACGCTAACGAGGCATTTCAGACCTCACTGGACTGCCCAGTAAACCGCTAGCGCACGCTAAATATCAAGTCATAGCGTGCGCTAAGCTGGGACAGTATAAATAGGACAGTTCGGTCCAACCTTCGTCATTTCTTCATTTCTCAACCATTTCGGACGAGATTGGGCGATTCGGAAAGGTCTTTTCGAGCTGCAATCATCTAGCATCATCTTCAAGCTCCTAAGTTGGATTAATCATCATCTAAATCAGTTTCATCACTCCAAATCAAGGTAATGATTCTTGGATCTAGAATTTCGGATCTTGGGTGTTTTGCTTTCGATCTCTTCGTGTAAATCGATATTATGTGGAATATGTTAGGTATGGATTATCTATCTTGGATACATGTATTTTTACGGATTCATTGGTGTAATTTTCGGAATTTGTGAATAATTGAGGAATTGTTCAAGAACCCTTACGGGTTGACTTTGGAATTTTGGGGGTTTTCGACCTAATGTTGTTGAAATATCGTTCTAAGTATTCCTATTGGATTATTGATAGTATTCATGAGGTTTTGCGGGTTTGAATCATTCATTGGGAGTTGGTTTCGGATGTAATTGAGTTTTAGTTGTAAACAATTGGAGGTTGTTTACAACGCGTTTGTTTAAATGCCCCAATGAGTTTCGGGTATTGTTGTACCGACTTTTGAGTTGGTTGTGATCATGCTTGATTCGTGTATTAAGAGAATTGTTGGTTTTTGTGTTGTTTAAGGTTGTTCGAGCGGCCGGTAATTTCATTAAGGACGTTGATCGTGGAAGTACCTTCTCGCCTTCGGTTTGAGGCAAGTTTTATACTTGTACTAGTTAATGAGCTAATGTCATCATGTATGTGTATGGATGTGTTGTATCATTCCGAGACTTAGTCTCTTCATGAATTCATTGATATCAAGAGATCGTTCGATACGATACCTTCCGGCAATTTTGCCAAATGTTTATTGTTGTTCGTTAACGATTCGGTGGCATTGTAATACTCATTATTAATGTTATTGTCGATACTGTTCATGTATCGATGTATCGATTGTTGTTAATATGGATGTCAATTTAAGACATCGTTGAGATCATTGTTATTCTGTTTGGATTGTCATTAAAACCGCATGTGCCGATTAAAGGCATGGCTTATTCATTTCTCACCTTCAAGTCAGAATCGATTAAAGGTGCCGAGGCATCCTTCAGATCATTGTCATCGATTGGCGTTCTCGTGCAAATCGAAATGTTCAATTATTCACCATTTCATTGTTATCGATTGACCGTTCTAAGGCAATCAAGTATTCTAATCATTCATCGTATCATTCGTAGCGATTGGCCATTCTAAGCCAATCAAGTGCTTACTCATTCATGGATTCATCCATTGCATCATTGTTATCGGTTGGCCATCCTAAGGCAATCGAGGTGTTAAATTGGGATCGAGGACGGTGTCTATCCGTGTGTTATCATTAATTGTGATACGGCCGATGCCGTGGTTTCGCCCTAATTGTGATACGGTTGGATGCCGTGGCTTCGCCCTTATTGTGATACGGCTTCGTGTCGTGGCTTCGCCCTAATTGTGATACTACCGATGCCGGCTTCGGCCCTTATTGTGATACGGCTTCGTGCCGTGGCTTCGGCCCTCATTGATACAGCTTCGGGCTGTTTTGACTTCAGGTGTTTGTGACATTTGTTTATTTCCGCTAAACGACTTTCAGGCCTTTTGTAATGTCTTGGTATTTTCATTGGAGCCTTTGGGCATTACGATTCATATTAAATTCAGTTCTGGTTTGGTTCATGTCGTTTAATTCATTGTGGTATTCTGTGATTATGATTCGCCGTTGGGCATTTATGTTCTAACCCGTCGAACAGGTATTAATAGTATGCCGTGGGCATAGTATTTCACGAATGCTCGGTTCTTACCTTGGTTTGTGAGCATCTCGTATTATTATCATCATTGTACCGTTTCGTTCTGTCTTTGGGTGCATATCATGTTATACATGTATTTGATGTTCATTATCTGGATGACTGACCCCGTGGGGGCGGAACATGTTTTTCATGTTTTAGGTGCTTGCGAGGAGAGAGTTGAGACACAGGGGCATGATGATGGCGATGAGGCATTCGAGCGATACTAGTCCGAGTTGTTCATGTTGGTCAGTCGGTTGAAGTGTTCTTCAGTTGTTAGTCATTGTCATTTTGTATTACCCGAGCAGATGTTCGTGGATGTTGTATTTTTACTCTTGGCCATCTAGGCCCATCGTTGTCATTGAAATTCCTTATCGGAATATTGTGTCGGATATCATGGTAGGGACTATGATTTTCCCTTGTTGTTTAATTTAATGTATTTTAGTCATGTTCGCCTGGTGGATCTCCTGGCGTGGGGTCCACGGCACTGTAATAACCCAATAGGATTTGGGGGTGTTACAGAAATGGTATCAGAGAGCTTTGGGTTGTGAAATACCCTGAGATGTAAGTTATGTGGTCCTACCGACGCGGTAGTAGTGGGATTGTCAGGTTATGACAATCTAGTCAGTCAGGTTTTGTGAGTCGTAATATTAGTGCGACTGCACGAGTCATTCATTCATCGAGTCGTCGTCAGTGAAGACTAGTATCGCGAGACCTCGAAGCTTCGTATGACCTGTGTAAGGACTCGATTCTCTTTGTGTTCATACATCCATCATGTCATTAATTGTTCATGCTTTGCTGAAACCTATATGTGATATTAGTGTTATGATTGATTCATGACTAATTGTTTTGGAGCACGTGTGACTTGTGTAAGCATTAAGGATCAACTCATTTATCAGTTAATAATTCTCAATCATCATTTTGATCTCATCACTCAGTTAATTCATTCATCACTCAGTCAATATCATCACTCAGATAATTCATCCATCACTCAGTTAATTCATTCCTCACTCAGTCAATATCATCACTCAGATAATTCATCTATCACTCAGTTAATTCATTCATCACTCAGTCAATATCATCACTCAGATAATTCATCCATCACTCAGTTAATTCATTCATCACTCAGTCAATATCATTACTCAGATAATTCATTCATCAATCAGTTAATTCATTCATCACTCAGTCAATATCATCACTCAGATAATTCATTAATCACTCAGTCAATCTCATCGTTCAGTTAATTCATCCATCACTCAGTCGGTCTCATTGTTCAGTTAATTCATTAATCATTCAGCCCATCTCACGGTTCAGTTGTTGATCTTGAGGATCGAATTTTCAACCTTGTTAACTTGTTCAAGGTAATCATTTCAGGAATTTCATCAGGCAATCATGTTACCTCATTTAATGTTTCATACGATCTTATCATACTCTGACGTAATGTTGACGATCATTTCATTAAATCATTAATGCATTCATTGTGCGAGAGCGTGTATGCTCATTATTGTCACTCTGTAACGTAATCATAATGCGATATTCATGCGGAATTTATAATCATCATGTGACTTTCCTACTTCAGTATGGATAGAGCTGTCAGAGGACGCAGGAGAAGAGGCCGCGGTGCGGGCCGGAACCCGGGATCTCGTGTGCATGCCCACACGAACGAGAGGGATATCATTAATTCATCAAATAGCGAGGCTACTCATTCACTGTCACATAACCATTCACCGTCAGGGAGTCGTACCCGAGAAGCAGCTCACTCGGAAGGTGTTCGGGTTGACCCATTCATATTTATGCAGGGCATGATGGCCCAGATGACTCAGATGATGCGGATAGTGGAGACCATGCAGACCTCGATGGTTCGTGGTCCACCGCAACAGGGATGCCAGGTGCCATTTCATGGGCAGACTGGAGGAGTGAATCAGATTGTTGGCGATATCTCTCGTCAGATGCCGCCTACTTTTGAGGGTTCGTCGGAACCAGCTGATATTGTGCATTGGCTCGAGCATTTTGATAAACTCTTCGACATGGTTCGGTCCTAAGAGAGTAAAGTGGCGATGAGCGGCTTATTACTTGAGTAAGGGCGCTTATTCGTGGTGGCTTTCTGTGAAACCCATCGATCGTGATTGTATTTGGAGCGAGTTCAAGACTCTCATGTTAGAGAGGTATTATCCGGCTCCACTTCGTGAAGCCAAGTTGTCAGAGGTTTTGAACCCCGAACCCGACGAGGACGAGGGTGTTATTGTCATTCTTGAGAAGTTTGGGGACTACTTGATTTGCTTCGTCAATTATCCGTCGAGGCGGATAAAATTAAGTATTTTAGCAAGAGGCTAAATCCAGATTGAGGATGCAATTGTTCAATCACAATTGTAATTCACTTAGTGAGTTCATTGGGAAGGCTCTTGGAGCAGAGCTTTTGATCAAGGAGCTTACTCGAAGCATCCTTCGCCTCTTCTTGGTGAGAGGACTAGAATGCCGGCTCGTTGCAGGGACATCGCTCCGACGTCCAAGGGGTCGTTTTCTAGTCGTCTTCGTGGCCGACAAAGATCTTCCTCTCGACGATGAGTTCGACCGTTGTTTGCTTTAATCGTGATTCAAAGAGTCACGTTAGTACCCGGTGTACAAAGGCCGGCTATTGTTTGTTTTACGTGTGGGAGACAGGGACACCGGCGTAAATCTGCAGGGTTCTAGCGCCAAGAATCTCAAGAGAGCTCAAGAGCCTCGGGATTTTGTTACTCCAGCCCGTACTTCATTCAAGGGGCCCTATCAGGCTTCGAGAGCCCGAGGTAAGGACATTCATCACCAGTTTTGAGTAAGTTAATTCTTGCTCGGTAGGAGAATAATCATTCATTTCATTGTCGTTCATTCATTCATATAATTCATTCATCATATATATCAATCATGTTGGGACTCATAATTATCGATTAATCATTCAATTCACGAGGAACGGCGGTTCCAATCACTTCAAGGAACTATCACTCATGACGTTATTAATTTACCTTGGTGAGTCATTCTAAATCCTTGTCGGATTTGTAGTCATTTATCATTCATCATTCATTTTTGTCACTTTCATTCTCGTGACCTTCTGAGATCTTAGTTAGCGGCGAGTTCATCGTCGGATATACCTTAAATCATTGAGATAGAGGAAATCGATGATATGGGAGGATATCGATGTTGAGTACATTTGAGATGTAACCTTGTTTTTGGATGACTGTGTAAATCTATCCATAATAATGTATCGTGACTATGAATCATTTATTGTTGATCTATCTTATTATGATCATATTCGAGAATCTTGAGATTTGGGTCATTTGTTGGGAGTTCATCCCTTCGACGTTGTGCTCGAGATTTCGTGATAATTTGGGAAATCGTTCACTGTGTTTCGAGACGTCAAGTCTTGGGGACTTGGGCTTGCGGTTGATTTGGTCCCGAGGACTATTTGGGCGTTGTTGTTTTCAGATCGTGATGGATAGTTCATATCCCGAGTTGTTTACCCTCAGTTTCGAGGACGAAACTCTTCTTAAGGGGGGGAGTATGTAATACCCGGTTGTGAATTCATTTATTATCATTCAGTAACTGTCACTCAGAAATTTTTTTCACTCAGTAATAATCATTCATCATTCATATTCAGTCAACTATGTTCACCATTCGGCGTATTTTTGTAATACCCGGTTGTAATTCATTCATTATCATTCAGTAGTTATCAGTCTGTAATTATCACTCAGTAATTTTCACTCATTAATAATCATTCATCAGTCATGATTCATTCATTTGCGTTCATTTGGCATGTTGTAACCGTGTATCAGTTACCGATCGTCATTTCATCTCCGTTTGAGTGTCGGAACGGGAGTATTATCATTATCATCGTGATTGGTAGTCTTGTGCTGGAAGTATCATTTTTGGCATGAGTTAGATTTGTTCATTTTCGCTTTCGTCTGGTATGTCGGATCATCCATCAGTCGTAGCGAGGTATCGGAACCATCGGATTTATTCACCTTGGCCAGCCTTGAGTTACGGCCGTAAGGTACTGGGATACGGCCGTAAGTTCAGCGGGTACGGCCGTAAGGCTGGCCGATTCTGGCCGTACGTGGTCAGAGTGCCCTGCATTTTGGCCGAAGGCGAGTTACGGCCGTAAGGAGGGTTAGTTACGGCCGTAAGTGGTGTTCGTAAGTTTCAGGTATTGTCGACCAAGGGTGGCTTACGGCCGTAAGGGTTGCGGCATACGGCCGTAAGTCGAGGAAGGTACGGCCGTAAGGCTTGGCCGGATACGGCCGTACGCTGCAGGCAAGGTGCCTGATCATTTTCGACGAAGAGGGCTTACGCCCGTAAGTTTGGCCGGTTACGGCCATATCATCCGAGTTACGGCCGTAAGATGTGCGGTTACGGCCGTAAGGGTGTCGACGAATGTTTTTGACGAAGGCGGGTTACGCCCGTAACTCAGGAACGGTTACGGCCGTAAGTCTGTCGGCAGGCTTTCGGACGAAGCCGAGTTACGGCCATACGAGTTGGCCGGTTACGGACGTAAGGCCGTTGACCTGGAATGTTACGGCCGTAAGAGGGCCGAGTTACGGCCGTAACTTCCGGCAGTATTTAAGGACTCGGCCGGGACATTTTTACTCATTTTCATCCTCTCTTCATTTTGTTCCGAAAGAGAGACTTGAGGGAGGGATTTTTCCATCCTCAATCACTTGTGTATTCGGATTTCATCATCTTATTTCGTTGGGAAGCTTGGATAGTCGATTTAACACGTTTTCATGGGATCGAAGTGTTTGGATCTTCAAAGGTAATATTCTTCAACATCTTGGATTTCGATTTTGTGTTGAGATATGATGTTCTGGACGTTATAATCATGTTATATGAAGGGATATGTATATGATTATGAGTTTGTATAAGGATTCATTGGATTATTGAGGAATTATTCAAGAACACCTTGAATATCGGGTTGAATTTGGGGGTTTTCGACCAAATGTTGTTGAAATATCGTTCTAAGTATTCCTATTGGATTATTGATAGTATTCATGAGGTTTTGTGGGTTTGAATCATTCATTGGAAGTTGGTTTCGGATGTAATTGAGTTTTGGTTGTAAACAATTGGAGATTGTTTACAACGCGTTTGTTTTAATGCCCCAATGAGTTTCGGGTATTGTTGTATCGACTTTTGAGTTGGTTGTGATCATGCTTGATTCGTGTATTAAGAGAATTGTTGGTATTTGTGTTGTTCAAGGTTGTTCGAGCGGAGATAATTTCATTAAGGACGTTGATCGTGGAAGTACCTTCTCGCCTTCGGTTTGAGGCAAGTTTTATACTTGTACTAGTCAATGAGCTAATGTCATCATGTATGTGTATGGATGTGTTGTATCATTCCGAGACTTAGTCTCTTCATGAATTCATTGATATCAAGAGATCGTTCGATACGATACCTTCCGGCAATTTTGCCAAGTGTTTATAGTTGTTCGTTAACGGCCGATTCAAGGCATTGTAATACTCATTATTAATGTTATTGTCGATAGCCGGTTCGCGGTATCGATGTATCGATTGTTGTTAATATAGATGTCAATTTAAGACATCATTGAGATCATTGTTATTCCTGTTTGGATTGTTATTAAAACTGTACAGGCCGATTAAAGGCATTGACTCATTCATTTCTCACCTCCGCCGTCGGTAACCGATTAAAGGTGCCGAGGCATCCTTCGTATCATTGTCATCGATTGGCCGTTCTTAGGCAAATCGAAATGTTCAATTATTCACCATCTCATTGTTATCGATTGACCGTTCTAAGGCAATCGAGGTATTTTAATCATTCATCGTATCATTCGTAATGATTGGCCATTCTAAGCCAATCGAAGTGCTTAATCATTCATGGAATCATCCGCTGCATTATTCTTATCGTGTTGGCCGACTCAAGGCAGCACACTATCATTAATTGTGATACGGCTTCATGCCGTGGCTTCGGCCCTAATTGTGATACGGCTTCATGCCGTGGCTTCGGCCCTAATTGTGATACGGCTTCATGCCGTGGCTTCAGCCCTAATTGTGATACGGCTGGATGCCGTGGCTTCGGCCCTTATTGTGATACGGCTGGATGCCGTGGCTTCGGCCCTTATTGTGATATGGCTGGATGCCATGGCTTCGGCCCTTATTGTGATACCGCTTCGTGCCGTGGCTTCGGCCCTAATTGATACAGCTTCGGGCTGTTTTGACTTCAGGTGTTTGTGATATTTGTTAACTTCCGCTGAACGACTTTCAGGCCTTTTGTAATGTTTTGGTATTTTTCATTGGAGCCTTCGGACATTATGATTCATATTCAATTCAGTTCTGGTGTGGTTCATGCCGTGTAATTCATTGTGGTATTCTGTGATTATAATTCGCCGTTGGGCACTTATGTTCTAATCTGTCGAACAGGTATTAATAGTATGCCGTGGGCATAGTATTTCACGAATGCTCGATTCTTGCTTGATTTGTGAGCATCTCGTATTATTATCATAATTGTACCGTTTCATTCTGCCTTTGGATGCATATCATGTCATACATGTATTTGATGTTCATTATCTGGATGACTGACCCCGTGGGGGCGGAACATGTTTTTCATGTTTTAGGTGCTTGCGAGGAGAGAGTTGAGACACAGGGGCATGATGATGGCGACGAGGCATTCGAGCGATACTAGTCCGAGTTGTTCATGTTGGTCAGTCGGTTGCAGTGTTCTCCAGTTTGTCAGTCATTGTCATTTAGTATTACCCGAGCAGATGCTCGTGGATGTTGTATTTTTACTCTTGGCCATGTAGGCCCATCGTTGCCGCTGAAATTCCTTATCGGAATATTGTGTCGGATATCATGGTATGGACTATGATTTTCCCTTGTTGTCTAATTTAATGTATTTTAGTCATGTTCGCCTGGTGGATCTCCTGGCGTGGGGTCCACGGCACTGTGATAACCCAATAGGATTTGGGGGTGTTACAGAAATGGTATCAGAGATTTGGGTTGTGAAATACCCTGAGATGTGAGTTATGTGGTCCTACCGATGCGGTAGTAGTGGGATTGTCAGGTTATGACAATCTAGTCAGTCAGGTTTTGTGAGTCGTGATATTAGTGCGACTGCACGAGTCATTCATTCATCGAGTCGTCGTCAGTAAAGACTAGTATCGCGAGACCTCCAAGCTTCGTATGACCTGTGTAAGGACTCGATTCTCTTTGTGTTCATACATCCATCGTGTCATTAATTGTTCATGCTTTGCTGAAACCTATATGTGATATTAGTGTTATGATTGATTCATGACTAATTGTTTTGGAGCACGTGTGACTTGTGTAAGCATTAAGGATCAACTCATTTATCAGTTAATAATTCTCAATCATCATTTTGATCTCATCACTCAGTTAATTCATTCATCACTCAGTCAATATCATCACTCAGATAATTCATCCATCACTCAGTTAATTCATTCCTCACTCAGTCAATATCATCACTCAGATAATTCATCCATCACTCAGTTAATTCATTCATCACTCAGTCAATATCATCACTCAGATAATTCATCCATCACTCAGTTAATTCATTCACCACTCAGTCAATATCATCACTCAGATAATTCATTAATCACTCAGTCAATCTCATCGTCCAGTTAATTCATCCATCACTTAGTCGATCTCATTGTTCAGTTAATTCATTAATCATTCAGCCCATCTCACGGTTCAGTTGTTGATCTTGAGGATCGAATTTTCAACCTTGTTAACTTGTTCAAGGTAATCATTCCAGGAATTTCATCAGACAATCATGTTAACTCATTTGATGTTTCATACGATCTTATCATACTCTGACGTAATGTCGACGATCATTTCATTAAATCATTAATGCATTCATTGTGCGAGAGCGTGTATGCTCATTATTGTCACTCTGTAACGTAATCATAATGCGATATTCATGCGGAATCTATAATCATCATGTGACTTTCCTACTTCAGTATGGATAGAGCTGTCAGAGGACGCAGGGGAGGAGGCCGCGGTGCGGGCCGGAACTCGGGATCTCGTGTGCATGCCCACACGAATGCGAGGGATATCATTAATTCATCAAATAGCGAGGCTACTCATTCACTGTCAGATAACCATCCACCGTCAGGGAGTCGTACCCGAGAAGCAGCTCACTCGGAAGGTGTTCGGGTTGACCCATTCATATTTATACAGGGCATGATGGCCCAGATGACTCAGATGACGCGGATAGTGGAGACCATGCAGACCTCGATGGTTCGTGGTCCACCGCAACAGGAATGCCAGGTGCCATCTCATGGACAGACTGGAGGAGTGAATCAGATTGTTGGTGATATCTCTCGTCAGATGCCGCCTACTTTTGAGGGTTCGTCGGAACCAGCTGATATTGTTCATTGGCTCGAGCATTTTGATAAACTCTACGACATGGTTCAGTGTCCGGAAGAGAGTAAAGTGGCAGTATCGGCTTATTACTTGAGTAAGGGCGCTTATTCGTGGTGGCTTTCTGTGAAACCCATCGATCGTGATTGTTTTTGGAGCGAGTTCAAGACTCTCATGTTAGAGAGGTATTATCCGGCTCCACTTCGTGAAGCCAAGTTGTCAGAGGTTTTGAACCCCGAACCCGACGAGGACGAGGGTGTTATTGTCATTGCTGAGAAGTTTCAAGGACTACTTCAGTTTGCTTCGTCAATTATCCGTACTGAGGTGGATAAAATTAAGTATTTTAGCAAGAGGCTAAATCCGCAGTTGAGGATGCAGTTGTTCTATCATAATTGTAATTCACTTAGTGAGTTCATCGGGAAGGCTCTTGGAGCAGAGCTTTTGATCAAGGAGCTTACTCAGAAGCATCCTTCAGTTTCTTCAGGTGAGAGGACTAGAATGCCGGCTCGTTCAGAGGGACATCGGGCTCCGACGTCCAAGGGGTCGTTTTCTAGTCGTCTTCGTCTTTGGGACAAGATCTTCCTCTCGTGCGATGAGTTCGATTGTTTGCTTTAATTGTGATTCAAGAGTCATGTTAGTACCGGTGTACGGTGCCGGCTATTGTTTGTTTTCGTGTGGGAGGCAAGGACACCGCGGAAATCTGCGCAGGGTTCTAGCGCCAGTAAATCTCAAGAGAGCTCAAGGGCCTCGAGGGACTTCGTTACTCCAGCCCGTGCATTATCCAAGGGACCCTATCAGGCTTCGAGAGCCCGAGGTAAGGACATTCATCACCGGTTTGAACAAGTTAATTCTTGTTCGTTAATAGTATAATCATTCATTTCGTTGTCGTTCATTCATTCATATAATTCATTCATCATACATCAATCATGTTGGGACTTGTCATCATGAAGCTAATCATTCAATTCACGAGGAACAACGGTTCCAATAATTTCACTTGATCTATCACTCATGACGTTATTAATTCACCTTGGTGAGTCATTCTTAATCTTGGTCGGATTTATAGTCATTCATCATTCATCATTCATTTTAGTCACTTTCATTCTAGTGACCTTCTGAGATCATAGTTAGCGGCGAATTCATCATCGGATATACCTTTAATCGTTGAGATAGAGGAGATCGATGGCATGGAGGGATATCGATGTTGAGTACATTTGAGACGCAACCTTGTTTTTTTTGGATGACTATGTAACTCAATCCGCAGTAATGTATCGTGACTGTGGATCATTGATTCTTGATCTATTTTATTATGATCATATTCGAGAATCTTGAGATTTGGGCCATTTGTTGAGAATTCGTCCCTTTGGAAATCGTTCACTGTGATTCGAGACGTCAAGTCTTGGGTACTTGGGCGTGCGATTGATTTGGTCCCGAGGACTATTTGGGCGTTATTGTTTTCAGATCGTGATGGATAGTCATATCCCGAGTTGTTACCCTTAGTTTCGGGGACGAAACTCTTTTTAAGGGGGGGAGTATGTAATACCCGGTTGTAATTCATTCATGATCATTCAGTAGTTATCAGTCTGTAATTATCACTCAGTAATTTTCACTCATTAATAATCATTCATCAGTCATGATTCATTCATTTGCGTTCATTTGGCATGTTGTAACCGTGTATCAGTTACCGATCGTCATTTCATCTCCATTTGAGTGTTGGAACGGGAGTATTATCATTATCATCGTGATTGGTAGTCTTGTGCTGGAAGTATCATTTTGGCATGAGTTAGATTTGTTCATTTTCGCTTTTGTCTGGTATGTCGGATCATCCATCAGTCGTAGCGAGGTATCGGAACCATCGGATTTATTCACCTTGGCCAGCCTTGAGTTACGGTCGTAAGGTACTGGGATACGGCCGTAAGTTCAGCGGGTACGGCCGTAAGTGATTCTGGCCACGGCCAGACGTGGTCCAAAGAGTGCCCAGGCATTTTGGCCGAAGGCGAGTTACGGCCGTAAGGAGGGTTAGTTACGGCCGTAAGTGGTGTTCGTAAGTTTCAGGTATTGTCGACCAAGGGTGGCTTACGGCCGTAAGGGTTGCGGCATACGGCCGTAAGTCGAGGAAGGTACGGCCGTAAGGCTTGGCCGGATACGGCCAGATTGCAGCAAGGTGCACGATCATTTTCGACGAAGAGGGCTTACGCCCGTAAGTTTGGCGATTCTGGCCGTATCATCCGAAAGTTACGGCCGTAAGATGTGCGATTACGGCCGTAAGGGTGTCGACGGATGTTTTTGACGAAAGGCGGGTTACGCCGTAACTCAGAACGGTTACGGCCGTAAGTCTGCTGCGAGCTTTCGGACGAAGCCGAGTTACGGCCGTACGAGTTGGCCGGTTACGGACGTAAGGCCGTTGACCTAGAATGTTACGGCCGTAAGAGGGCCGAGTTACGACCGTAACTTCCGGCAGTATTTAAGGACTCGGCCGGGACATTTTTACTCATTTTCATCCTCTCTTCATTTTGTTCCGAAAGAGAGACTTGAGGGAGGGATTTTTCCATCCTCAATCACTTGTGTATTCGGATTTCATCATCTTATTTCGTTGGGAAGCTTGGATAGTCGATTTAACACGTTTTCATCAGATCGAAGTGTTTGGATCTTCAAAGGTAATATTCTTCAACATCTTGGATTTCGATTTTGTGTTGAGATATGATGTTCTGGACGTTATAATCATGTTATATGAAGGGATATGTATATGATTATGAGTTTGTATAAGGATTCATTGGATTATTGAGGAATTATTCAAGAACACCTTGAATATCGGGTTGAATTTGGGGGTTTTCGACCAAATGTTGTTGAAATATCGTTCTAAGTATTCCTATTGGATTATTGATAGTATTCATGAGGTTTTGTGGGTTTGAATCATTCATTGGAAGTTGGTTTCGATGTAATTGAGTTTTGGTTGTAAACAATTGGAGATTGTTTACAACGCGTTGTTTTAATGCCCCAATGAGTTTCGGGTATTGTTGTATCGACTTTTGAGTTGGTTGTGATCATGCTTGATTCGTGTATTAAGAGAATTGTTGGTATTTGTGTTGTTCAAGGTTGTTCGAGCGGCCGATAATTTCATTAAGGACGTTGATCGTGGAAGTACCTTCTCGCCTTCGGTTTGAGGCAAGTTTTATACTTGTACTAGTCAATGAGCTAATGTCATCATGTATGTGTATGGATGTGTTGTATCATTCCGAGACTTAGTCTCTTCATGAATTCATTGATATCAAGAGATCGTTCGATACGATACCTTCCGGCAATTTTGCCAAGTGTTTATAGTTGTTCGTTAACGGCCGATTCAAGGCATTGTAATACTCATTATTAATGTTATTGTCGATAGCCGGTTCGCGGTATCGATGTATCGATTGTTGTTAATATAGATGTCAATTTAAGACATCGTTGAGATCATTGTTATTCCTGTTTGGATTGTCATTAAAACTGTACAGGCCGATTAAAGGCATTGGGTCATTCATTTCTCACCTCCGCCGTCGGTAACCGATTAAAGGTTCCGAGGCATCCTTCGTATCATTGTCATCGATTGGCCGTTCTCAGGCAAATCGAAATGTTCAATTATTCACCATCTCATTGTTATCGATTGACCGTTCTAAGGCAATCGAGGTATTTTAATCATTCATCGTATCATTCGTAACGATTGGCCATTCGAAGCCAATCGAAGTGCTTAATCATTCATGGAATCATCCGCTGCATTATTCTTATCGTGTTGGCCGACTCAAGGCAGCACACTATCATTAATTGTGATACGGCTTCATGCCGTGGCTTCGGCCCTAATTGTGATACGGCTTCATGCCGTGGCTTCGGTGCTAATTGTGATACGGCTTCATGCCGTGGCTTCGGCCCTAATTGTGATACGGCTGGATGCCGTGGCTTCGGCCCTTATTGTGATACGGCTGGATGCCGTGGCTTCGGCCCTTAATGTGATACGGCTGGATGCCGTGGCTTCGGCCCTTATTGTGATACGGCTTCGTGCCGTGGCTTCGGCCCTAATTGATACAAATGGGTCGCTTTGACTTCAGGTGTTTGTGATATTTGTTAACTTCCGCTGAACGACTTTCAGGCCTTTTGTAATGTTTTGGTATTTTTCATTGGAGCCTTCGGACATTATGATTCATATTCAATTCAGTTCTGGTGTGGTTCATGCCGTGTAATTCATTGTGGTATTCTGTGATTATAATTCGCCGTTGGGCACTTATGTTCTAATCTGTCGAACAGGTATTAATATTATGCCGTGGGCATAGTATTTCACGAATGCTCGATTCTTGCTTGATTTGTGAGCATCTCGTATTATTATCATAATTGTACCGTTTCATTCTGCCTTTGGATGCATATCATTTCATACATGTATTTGATGTTCATTATCTGGATGACTGACCCCGTGGGGGCGGAACATGTTTTTCATGTTTTAGGTGCTTGCGAGGAGAGAGTTGAGACACAGGGGCATGATGATGGCGACGAGGCATTCGAGCGATACTAGTCCGAGTTGTTCATGTTGGTCAGTCGGTTGGAGTGTTCTCCAGTTTGTCAGTCATTGTCATTTAGTATTACCTTGAGATGCTCGTGGATGTTGTATTTTTACTCTTGGCCATGTAGGCCCATCGTTGTCGCTGAAATTCCTTATCGGAATATTGTGTCGGATATCATGGTATGGACTATGATTTTCCCTTGTTGTTTAATTTAATGTATTTTAGTCATGTTCGCCTAGTGGATCTCCTGGCGTGGGGTCCACGGCACTGTGATAACCCAATAGGATTTGGGGGTGTAACAATTTTGGGATCATCACTGTTTGAGATCGAGCCGAGATTATTGCCATCATCATCATCATCATGTTTTGATTTTCAGTTTGAGAGGTAGCGCACGCTGCACTTTTTGTCTAGCGCACGCTAATGGAGTGCATTTAACGCACGCTATGATTCAGTATTAGCGCACGCTAGCGCAAGAGAGGCAGACAGTCCAGAAGGTACTGGGCTGATTTGGAAAATTCGTAGCGCACGCTACGAGTGGTAAGTAGCGTACGCTAATTGTGTTGGCAACGCACGCTAAGTCACATCAGTAGCGCACGCTAACGCGTGCAAGACAGAGGACGATGGGTTACGGATTTCGTCTTTGAGTATCAGACATCAGTAGCGCACGGTAATAATTTGGGATAACGCACGCTAGCCGCAAGGTCTTAGCGCACGCTACCAAGTCGTAGCGCACGCTAACGAGGCATTTCAGACCTCACCGGATCGCCCAGTAAACCGCTAGCGCACGCTAAATATCAAGTCATAGCGTGCGCTAAGTGGGACAGTATAAATAGGACAGTTCGGTCCAACCTTCGTCATTTCTTCATTTCTCAACCATTTCGGACGAGATTGGGCGATTCGGAAAGGTCTTTTCGAGCTGCAATCATCTAGCATCATCTTCAAGCTCCTAAGTTGGATTAATCATCATCTAAATCAGTTTCATCACTCCAAATCAAGGTAATGATTCTTGGATCTAGAATTTCGGATCTTGGGTGTTTTGCTTTCGATCTCTTCGTGTAAATCGATATTATGTGGAATATGTTAGGTATGGATTATCTATCTTGGATACATGTATTTTTACGGATTCATTGGTGTAATTTTCGGAATTTGTGAATAATTGAGGAATTGTTCAAGAACCCTTACGGGTTGACTTTGGAATTTTGGGAGTTTTCGACCTAATGTTGTTGAAATATCGTTCTAAGTATTCCTATTGGATTATTGATAGTATTCATGAGGTTTTGCGGGTTTGAATCATTCATTGGGAGTTGGTTTCGGATGTAATTGAGTTTTAGTTGTAAACAATTGGAGGTTGTTTACAACGCGTTTGTTTAAATGCCTCAATGAGTTTCGGGTATTGTTGTACCGACTTTTGAGTTGGTTGTGATCATGCTTGATTCGTGTATTAAGAGAATTGTTGGTTTTTGTGTTGTTTAAGGTTGTTCGAGCGGCCGGTAATTTCATTAAGGACGTTGATCGTGGAAGTACCTTCTCGCCTTCGGTTTGAGGCAAGTTTTATACTTGTACTAGTCAATGAGCTAATGTCATCATGTATGTGTATGGATGTGTTGTATCATTCCGAGACTTAGTCTCTTCATGAATTCATTGATATCAAGAGATCGTTCGATACGATACCTTCTGGCAATTTTGCCAAATGTTTATTGTTGTTCGTTAACGGCCGATTCAGGGCATTGTAATACTCATTATTAATGTTATTGTCGATAGCCGGTTCGCGGTATCGATGTATCGATTGTTGTTAATATGGATGTCAATTTAAGACATCGTTGAGATCATTGTTATTCCTGCTTGGATTGTCATTAACACTGTACAGGCCGATTAAAGGCATTGGCTTATTCATTTCTCACCTTCGTCGTCGGTAACCGATTAAAGGTGTCGAGGCATCATTCGTATCATTGTCATCGATTGGCCGTTCTCAGGCAAATCGAAATGTTCAATTATTCACCATTTCATTGTTATCGATTGACCGTTCTAAGGCAATCGAAGTATTCTAATCATTCATCGTATCATTCGTAGCGATTGGCCATTCTAAGCCAATCGAAGTGCTTACTCATTCATGGATTCATCCGCTGCATCATTGTTATCGGTTGGCCATCCTAAGGCAATCGAGGTGTTAAATTGGGACTGTCAAGGACGGTGTCTATCCGTGTGTTACTGTCATCGTGTTGGCCGACTCAAGGCAGCACACTATCATTAATTGTGATACGGCTGGATGCCGTGGCTTCGGCCCTTATTGTGATACGGCTTCGTGCCGTGGCTTCGGCCCTAATTGTGATACGGCTTCGTGCCGTGGCTTCAGCCCTAATTGTGATACGGCTGGATGCCGTGGCTTCGGCCCTTATTGTGATACGGCTTCGTGTCGTGGCTTCGGCCCTCATTGATACAGCTTCGGGCTGTTTTGACTTCAGGTGTTTGTGACATTTGTTTATTTCCGCTAAACGACTTTCAGGCCTTTTGTAATGTCTTGGTATTTTCATTGGAGCCTTTGGGCATTACGATTCATATTAAATTCAGTTCTGGTTTGGTTCATGTCGTTTAATTCATTGTGGTATTCTGTGATTATGATTCGCCGTTGGGCATTTATGTTCTAACACGTCGAGCAATTATTAATAGTATGCCGAGGGCATAGTATTTCACGAATGCTCGGATCTTACCTTGGTTTGTGAGCATCTCGTATTATTATCATCATTGTACCGTATCGTTCTGCCTGTGGATGCAAATCATGTTATACATGTATTTGATGTTCATAATCTGGATGACCCGGCCAGTGGCGGAACATGTTTTTCATGTTTTAGGTGCTTGCGAGGAGAGAGTTGAGACACAGGGGCATGATGATGGCGACGAGGCATTCGAGCGATACTAGTCCGAGTTGTTCATGTTGGTCAGTCGGTTGAAGTGTTCTTCAGTTGTCAGTCATTGTCATTTTGTATTACCCGAGCAGATGTTCGTGGATGTTGTATTTTTACTCTTGGCCATGTAGGCCCATCGTTGTCGTTGAAATTCCTTATCGGAATATTGTGTCGGATATCATGGTAGGGACTATGATTTTCCCTTGTTGTTTAATTTAATGTATTTTAGTCATGTTCGCCTGGTGGATCTCCTGGCGTGGGGTCCACGGCACTGTAATAACCCAATAGGATTTGGGGGTGTTACAATTAGATTCTCCCCCTCTAAAATAAAGTTTCGTCCCGAAACTTAAGAATCAAAAAGATCGGGGTGTCTCGAACGCATATTGTAATATCCGCAATTTCGGATTTCTGGTAAATTTCTTTTTTCGGCCGGAGTTCGTTTTGACGACTCTCTCATGACCGTTTCGTCATTTCGAGAATGTTTAATGGGCCGTGTATTTTCAAATGACACAATCAGACGGTATTTGAAAAATGTGTTTTAAAATACTTCGGACATTGTAAAATATTACCGTCATTTTGCTTATGAACTAAAGGATTTTGGAAAATTTCTGTTTTGCAAAACAACTTTGGCTTCCGTAAATTAGAACGTTATGTGTTTATGTATTGAGGTTAAGTCGTGCAGTGAGTTGCTATATTATTATTCTCGTCAGAAAATCTGGGTTGTATGCCCAAGTGGCGGGATACGTTGTTAGGTATCGTTCCCCACTTCAATGACCGAGGTATTAAACAAAGTACTTTCAAAATTTCACCCCAGCAAAATCTTTCGAACTCGCGAATTTTTTTTTATATTATCATTCGAACAAATACCTCGATAAACTTGTTTTTTTTTAAAATATTACCGGTGTTGGACCACAATGGTATGCTTAATGTTTTAACCGTGTATGCTGAGGTATAGGTCGTTCATCTTTGTCAATGTGAACGTGTGAATATTGCATTGTGCTGCTGATTTTGGGCTTATGTCGATTATGTGAGGTTTGTTTTATCTTGTTATTCTGATTGGATGTCCGTTCAGTATGCTAAAGGGTCGAGGTCGAGGCCGTGGTCATGGTCGTGGTCGTAATCGGGAGCAGGAGAGGGTGACTCCCTCCTTGCCGAGTACCAATCAGCTCAGTACAGATCAGGGATATTCGACTAGCGTTAATGTTGACGTTGGCGCCGCCACCATCCTTCGTAAGGTGGTTGATCGGTTAGTGCGGATGAATCGGGCCGTGCGTCGGGATGAGAACCCAAATAGAGATAACGGAACTAGTAAGTGGTTACGAGATGTGATGAAGATGCGGCCGCCTGTTTTGTGGGTTCGTCGACTTGTTAGGTTGGGAAAAGCGGCTCTTCCAGTTGGGCGAGAATATTTGATCTTTGTAGCTTGTCGGATGATAGGAGGGTACCCATTGCTCGACCTACTCGACAAAGAAGGCTGCAGATGGTGGCACCGTAGTGCCTGCAGATCGTACACCTACATGGGCTGAGTTTAAGACCGCCATGGAGGCAGAGTATTGCCCGTTGCCTGTTCGTGAACGCAGAATCGTTGAATTTTTTTCGGCTACGCCCCAGGATGTGTCAATATCCCAGGCGATAGTCGATTATAATCGACAGTTGGCTTATGTTCGTTATCAAGTGAGAAGTGAAGCGGACAAGGTCCGATACTTCAATATGCGCATGAAACCCCATATCCGTGAGAGTATGGCTCCGCTCATGTGTACCACCCTGAAGGAATATCAGGACCGAGCTTTAGCCATTGAGATGGCCGTTTCTGTGACGGAGGGTAGAATGTAATATCCGCAATTTCGGATTTCTGGTAAATTTTTTTTTCGGCCGGAGTTCGTTTTGACGACTCTCTCATGACCGTTTCGTCATTTCGAGAATGATTAATTCTGCACTTTTTGTCATCCGAGTTCGTTTCGATGTCGTTTCTTTGAGTTAGAGCTTTTTAGACGCTTTTCCGCACTTGAGTTCGATTCTTGCGAATCTCATTGGAAACTGCTATTTCGAGTTTCCCGTAAGTTCATTTAACGTTGTTATACGTGTTGTGAGCTTCGGTTTGATTATTCGTTGTCGTATGGTGATTTTCGGGCATTTGGGGCATTTTCGTAATTTCCCAAAGTTTTGGGTAAATACCTTCCGTTGTCGAATTTCGAGCCTTCGGGTGGTCGGAATTGTGTGTTCTACTAGCTCTTAGATTAGTCTTTGCGAGTACTTCGTAACCGTATCTTCGGTTCGTATTTAGGTTTGGGTTTCGGTGTCGTTTTGTTGAGTTCGGGAGTTACTAAACGACTTTTCTAAGTATGAGTTCGGCTTTGTAAAAATCACCATAAATTCTTGGAAACTCCAAAAATTCTTAATCTTTGCAATATTATAAATCATCAAGTTAGCTTTACAATGGTTCAAGCGGTGAGTCAATCGGTCCGAACGAAGGAGTTATGGTCGAAATAGCTAAGGCGCACGATGTGCATTTTTGGTGTTGGAGTGGTATGCCGTGTGCGCGGCACACTTTGCTGTGCCTCGGCACTAAACCAGTGCTGGGCAGTTTTTTTGTCCGTGGGCGCGGCACACTTGTCTGTGCCGCGGCACATGCAGTCGGCTATTTAATGGCACGGGCGTGGATCCTTCGGCCATTTTCCATTTTCCTTCGTTTTCCACGACCCTTGACGGAATTTGAGGGTTTTTGATCGGGAACATCATGGAACATCATTTGTGGAAGGCTTTTGTTGATTATATCATCATCGATCCGTGTTCTTCGTCAAATCGAGGTATTTTGGCTTGAACCCTTGTTTTTGAAGATTTTAGGGGTTTTCCTTTTGATTTCGATTCCAATCCGTTTTGATCAATTAATTGTTGTATAAAGCGTTGTTTTGGACATGTTCTACGGATTGTATATTCGTATTTCGAGTTCGTTGGAACCCAATCGGGATTTTGGTTTTCTTGGGAACCTTGAACATTTAGTATCCGATTAAATGTCTCGAAGGGTTCCCTTCAATTCTTGACCGTGTTTTCCCTTGTCTTCAATTGTTAATCTCATAGTAACCGTGTTTCCGTTGTATTTCACGGAGGATTGTAGGTGTTCGGGGTTTTCCGGTTGTGCCGTATTTGTCGGAATATTCGGGTGCCGACTATCGAGGCAAGTATCTTACTATACGACTTGTATCTTGCGACTAGTAATTACGTATGAGATGTATGATGACTTTGCTTGTCTTCGTAAATATGTCCCGTTTGAGTTGGTTACATTTTCGCAATTTGAAGGCTTTGTGATAATGGTGTTATATCGGTATACGTGTTAGGCGTTGTGCCATTTGTGTAGGAATGCGACGTACATATGGGATGGTTGTACACTTGGTTGTACAATGTATTATGTAGAATGTGTGTTATGTTGGTTAAATGTCGTTGATTGATGATAGTTGTTGCGAGTGTCGAGGTTGTGTTATTTGCGTGCAATGCGATTTTGTGGTGATCAAGGTGATTGATTAATTGTGCTCATTGTTGTATGTAATGTGAATGTGAATATGTGTGTGACCGCTAAGTTCACTCGTGTTGGTTCGACGGGACCTACGAGGATTCGTGGCGGTGGACTACGGGATCGGAACTTAGTGAGTGCGAGGTCCAATCGTCTTTGATGCAGCGAGGCCTACGATAACGCGTGGCGATGGACCATGAGTTTCGGACACGGTCGTCTAGCAGGTGAGCTCGGCGGGGCTTACGGTGACACGTGGCGGTGGACTACGGTGTCGGGGTGTGTGTGTGATTGTTGTGATTGATATAGTCCGTGCGGGTTGTTATGCCTACGGAGACACGTGATGGATCACGGTGTCGGAATTGGTTATGTTTGGTTAATAGTCCGTGTGGGTTGTTGAACCTACGGAGACACGTGACAGTGGATCACGGTGTCGGAATTGATTATGTTTGTTTAATTGTGCGTGATGTAGTCCGTGCGGGTTGTTGAACCTACGGAGACACGTGACGGTGGATCACGGTGTCATGAGCATGAAACTTTTCAAATCAAAGTTTTTACAGGAAAAGTTTTAAGAAAGAATGTTGGGCGAGGCCCGAGATTTATGGAAATGTTTAGGTATTGTAAAGCTGTTGAATTATGAAACAAGTTTTGGGTTAAGGCCCTTAAGTTTTTTTTTCGAAAGGTTTTGTGAATCGGGACTTGAGGTCTTAAGGTTTTGAAATTCTAAAAATTCAGAGATGATAATCTTATTTTCGAATGCTTCATAGCTTATCTTCTCTTGTGAAAACCTCCGGGAATATTTGATACTTGATTATTATATTTGATCACGATTATTAATTGCTTGTTACATTTCGTATGATTTGATACTTGCACTAGTAAAACGGTGGAGTTTTACTAACCCCAGTGTAATCGGGGTGGATGTCTGTTTGCGTCCGGTACATGCAGTTCGGGAGCGATCACGGGATTGGCACAAGAGGATGACGAGTGCGATACTAATCATGAGTCGAGAGTTATTTTGATTTTTGTTGTGTTGTCGAGTTGATTTCATCTTCCGTTGTATTGTATTTCGACCCTGTGTGGGTAATGTTATTTAAGTCGGTTTATCGATTGGGTTGTGTGACCTCATCGATGCAGTGTATTCACGTGTAAGTGACCATATCGAGTCAGTATCATTTTATTGTTTGACCACAGTCGGGCAAGCATTTGGTTGTTTATGGATGTTTAGCTGGTAGATCCTTGTGGAAAGGGTCTACGGCATGTAATATTCCCATACGGTTTTGGGGATGTTACAATTATGGTATCGAGCTTAGGTTTGCGGAAACCTAGGTGTCGGGTCGTTCAAGTCGTGTTTTGTCGAGTAATGTGTTGTCTTGTCGTTCGAGTCGTCGGGTGACAAGTTGAGTTGTGCGTGGTCACAACGTGTCGGTTATGTTGTCGGACGAGATTAGTATCGTGGCGGCTGTCACCTCCGTGCGACTGTGGATGTAAGTCTCCTCCTTTATGCGTAATACTGTGTATCTCGATTTTATTTTAGTGAGTTAATTGCGGTGTATAATTTTATTTACATGTATTGTGTAATATAGTTGTGTTTCATACTTGTGGCACATAGTATGTGTATAGAATCGGCACATTATTATTTTATCTTTGAACCACCGGGTGGGGTGGTATGTTGTGAAGGTTGTAAACCTCGATGGGTTTCGAAAAGGTACCAACGGTAGAGTTTGTGAGAAACTCGATGAATGATTTTCTTGTGTGTTTAAACTTGATACCACGAGATGCATTTGATTGAATTGGCGACCACAGTTGCCATTTGAGTATGTGGTTTTAAATTATTGTTTTGGAATGTTGTAATTTTTGTCCGCTATGGGTAAGTTTGTGAATGTTTCTGAAGGACTTTACGAGTTTGAGAATTTTGTAGAAATCGATTTTTGAAAAATATTTTGGTGGTGCGGTCAAACCATGGTTTATATGGATTTTTAAAATTTGTTAAATTTTGACAAATGGGCCGTGTATTTTCAAATGACACAATCAGACGGTATTTGAAAAATGTGTTTTAAAATACTTCGGACATTGTAAAATATTACCGTCATTTTGCTTATGAACTAAAGGATTTTGGAAAATTTCTGTTTTGCAAAACAACTTTGGCTTCCGTAAATTAGAACGTTATGTGTTTATGTATTGAGGTTAAGTCGTGCAATGAGTTGCTATATTATTATTCTCGTCAGAAAATCTGGGTTGTATGCCCAAGTGGCGGGATACGTTGTTAGGTATCGTTCCCCACTTCAATGACCGAGGTATTAAACAAAGTACTTTCAAAATTTCACCCCAGCAAAATCTTTCGAACTCGCGAATTTTTTTTTTATATTATCATTCGAACAAATACCTCGATAAACTTGTTTTTTTTTTTAAATATTATCGGTGTTGGACCACAATGGTATGCTTAATGTTTTAACCGTGTATGCTGAGGTATAGGTCGTTCATCTTTGTCAATGTGAACGTGTGAATATTGCATTGTGCTGCTGATTTTGGGCTTATGTCGATTATGTGAGGTTTGTTTTATCTTGTTATTCTGATTGGATGTCCGTTCAGTATGCTAAAGGGTCGAGGTCGAGGCCGTGGTCATGGTCGTGGTCGTAATCGGGAGCAGGAGAGGGTGACTCCCTCCTTGCCGAGTACCAATCAGCTCAGTACAGATCAGGGATATTCGACTAGCGTTAATGTTGACGTTGGCGCCGCCACCATCCTTCGTCAGGTGGTTGATCAGTTAGTGCAGATGAATCAGGCCGTACGTCGGGATGAGAACCCAAATAGAGATAACGGAACTAGTAAGTGGTTACGAGATGTGATGAAGATGCAGCCGCCCTGTTTTGTGGGTTCGTCTGACTTGTTAGGTTGGGAAAACTGGCTCTTCCAGTTGGACAGAATATTTGATGCTGTAGCTTGTCCGGATGATAGGAGGGTACCCATTGCTCAGTACCTACTCGACAAAGAAGCTGCAGACTGGTGGCACGCTGTAGTGCCTGCAGATCGTACACCTACATGGGCTGAGTTTAAGACCGCCATGGAGGCAGAGTATTGCCCGTTGCCTGTTCGTGAACGCAGAATCGTTGAATTTTTTTCGGCTACGCCCCAGGATGTGTCAATATCCTGGCGATAGTCGATTATAATCGACATTGGCTTATGTTCGTTATCAAGTGAGAATTGAAGCGGTAAAGTTCCGATAGTTCAATATGCGCATTAAACCCCTTATCCGTGAGAGTATGGCTCCGCTCATGTGTACCACCACGAAGGAATATCAGACCGAGCTTTAGCCATTGAGATGGCCGTTTACGTGACGGAATGCAGTTCGAGAGTAAGAGACAGAAGACCTCGAGAAAATTTTCAAGAGGCCGGAGGAGTGAGATCCGTGAGCTTTGTTGCTTGCGATTTCATGCAGGAGCACTCCTCGTTCGGTTGACCGATCTAAGAACCTTACCCCGAGGCGAGTAAGACGATCGGTGTGAAGACACGCTTTAGCTGCGATCGTGTAGGCCATGCGAGATGTAATTGTCGTTCGCCACGGTTAATTGTTTTAAGTGCGGCGGCCCAGGGCACCAAGCGGTGCATTGTGAGACCGTTGCTAGGATGTTCGGGAATCGGGTTTCGTTCCTACTCGGGAGGGCCGGTGGTGTCAGTGATGTAGTTGTGTATCGTACTTTGTGCTGTAATTCGTGTAGAGATTGATAATTGTTGCTTGAACTTTTTTGTTTTGTTTGTTTTCTGTGATGATGTTTTATTTTAAGTTTCGGACGAAACTTAATTTTAATAGGATAGAATGTAATATCCGTATTCTCGTTTTCAATATCTTGAATTGTCTGTGTTTTGACGTCACACATTTTCTTGTTGATGAGAATCGGAATGATTTCTATCGTAATACTCTATTTGTTTCTGTCGCATAGCCGTTTTAGTCGGGTGCGACTTGTTGTCGAGTACGTTTCTTTGATTAAATGTGTGCATATGATGTGGTATGTGATGCGTCGTTAATTGATTGTTATTGTTTTGAATCATTGCCGGTGGCTTTGTTATGGTCGTCGTGGGGCGTGTTTTCACGCTGTATATTCTTTCGCATTGCTTGTAACGTTTCGCCAATGGGCGAAAGTTATGCGTTCTTGTGTATCTCGTTGAGGTTTCCTGTTGGGATATTGCTTCTCCCTACTTATTTTAAGTTTCGGGACGAAACTTCTTTTAAGGAGGGTAGAATGTAATATCCGCAATTTCGGATTTCTGGTAAATTTCTTTTTTCGGCCGGAGTTCGTTTTGACGACTCTCTCATGACCGTTTCGTCATTTCGAGAATGATTAATTCTGCACTTTTTGTCATCCGAGTTCGTTTCGATGTCGTTTCTTTGAGTTAGAGCTTTTAGGCGCTTTTCCTCACTTGAGTTCGATTCTTGCGAATCTCGTTGGAAACTGCTATTTCGAGTTTCCCGTAAGTTCATTTAACGTTGTTATACGTGTTGTGAGCTTCGGTTTGATTATTCGTTGTCGTATGGTGATTTTCGGGCATTTGGGGCATTTTCGTAATTTCCCAAAGTTTTGGGTAAATACCTTCCGTTGTCGAATTTCGAGCCTTCGGGTGGTCGAATTGTGTGTTCTACTAGCTCTTAGATTAGTCTTTGCGAGTACTTCGTAACCGTATCTTCGGTTCGTATTTAGGTTTGGGTTTCGGTGTCGTTTTGTTGAGTTCAGGGTTACTAAACGACTTTTCTAAGTATGAGTTCGGCTTTGTAAAAATCACCATAAATTCTTGGAAACTCCAAAAATTCTTAATCTTTGCAATATTATAAATCATCAAGTTAGCTTTACAATGGTTCAAACGGTGAGTAGATCGAGTCCGAACGAAGGAGTTATGGTCGAAATAGCTAAGGCGCACGATGTGCATTTTTGGTGTTAGAGTGGGTATGCCGTGTGCCGCGGCACACTTTGGCTGTGCCTCGGCACTAAACCATCTTTGGGCAGTTTTTTTGTCCGTGGGCGCGGCACACTTGTCTGTGCCGCGGCACACGGTGCGAATCGGCTATTTAATGGCACGGGCGTGGATCCTTCGGCCATTTTCCATTTTCCTTCGTTTTCACGACCCTTCGACGGAATTTGAGGGTTTTTGATCGGGAACATCATGGAACATCATTTGTGGAAGGCTTGTGTTGATTATATCATCATCTGATCCGTGTTCTTCGTCCAAATCGAGGTATTTTGGCTTGAACCCTTGTTTTTGAAGATTTTAGGGGTTTTCCTTTTGATTTCGATTCCAATCCGTTTTTGATCAATTAATTGTTGTATAAACGTTGTTTTGGACATGTTCTACGGATTGTATATTCGTATTTCGAGTTCGTTGGAACCCAATCGGGATTTTTGGTTTTCTTGGGAACCTTGAACATTTAGTATCCGATTAAATGTCTCGAAGGGTTCCCTTCAATTCTTGACCGTGTTTTCCCTTGTCTTCAATTGTTAATCTCATAGTAACCGTGTTTCCGTTGTATTTCACGGAGGATTGTAGGTGTTCGGGGTTTTCCGTGTTGTGCCGTATTTGTCGGAATATTCGGGTGCCGACTATCGAGGCAAGTATCTTACTATACGACTTGTATCTTGCGACTAGTAATTACGTATGAGATGTATGATGACTTTGCTTGTCTTCGTAAATATGTCCCGTTTGAGTTGGTTCTGTTTTCCGCAATTTGAAGGCTTTGTGATAATGGTGTTATATCAGTATACGTGTTAGGCGTTGTGCCATTTGTGTAGGAATGCGACGTACATATGGGATGGTTGTACACTTGGTTGTACAATGTATTATGTACCGAATGTGTGTTATGTTGGTTAAATGTCGTTGATTGATGATAGTTGTTGCGAGTGTCGAGGTTGTGTTATTTGCGTGCAATGTACGATTTTGTGGTGATCAAGGTGATTGATTAATTGTGCTCATTGTTGTATGTAATGTGAATGTGAATATGTGTGTGACCGCTAAGTTCACTCGTGTTGGTTCGACGGGACCTACGAGGATTCGTGGCAGTGGACTACGGGATCAGAACTTAGTGAGTGCGAGGTCAATCGTCTTTGGTCAGCGAGGCCTACGATAGCAGCGTGGCGATGGACCATGAGTTTCGGACACGGTGCGTCAACCGGGTGAGCTCGGCGGGGCTTACGGTGACACGTGGCGGTGGACTACGGTGTCGGGTGTGTGTGTGATTGTTGTGATTGATATAGTCCGTGCGGGTTGTTATGCCTACGGAGACACGTGATGTGGATCACGGTGTCGGAATTGGTTATGTTTGGTTAATAGTCCGTGTGGGTTGTTGAACCTACGGAGACACGTGACAGTGGATCACGGTGTCGGAATTGATTATGTTTGTTTAATTGTGCGTGATGTAGTCCGTGCGGGTTGTTGAACCTACGGAGACACGTGACGGTGGATCACGGTGTCATGAGCATGAAACTTTTCAAATCAAAGTTTTTACGGGAAAAGTTTTAAGAAAGAATGTTGGGCGAGGCCCACGAGATTTATGGAAATGTTTAGGTATTGTAAAGCTGTTGAATTATGAAACAAGTTTTGGGTTAAGGCCCTTAAGTTTTTTTTTCGAAAGGTTTTGTGAATCGGGACTTGAGGTCTTAAGGTTTTGAAATTCTAAAAATTCGAGATGATAATCTTATTTTCGAATGCTTCATAGCTTATCTTCTCTTGTGAAAACCTCCAGGAATATTTGATACTTGATTATTATATTTGATCACGATTATTAATTGCTTGTTACATTTCGTATGATTTGATACTTGCACTAGTAAAACAAAGGAGTTTTACTAACCCCAGTAATCGGGGGTGGATGTCTGTTTGCGTCGGTACATGCAGTTCGGGGAGCGATCACGGGATTGGCACAAGAGGATGACGAGTGCGATACTAATCATGAGTCGAGAGTTATTTTGATTTTTGTTGTGTTGTCGAGTTGATTTCGGTCTTCATTTGTATTGTATTTCGACCCTGTGTGGGTAATGTTATTTAAGTCGATTTTATCGATTGGGTTGTGTGACCTCATCGATGCTGTGTATTCACGTGTAAGTGACCATATCGGTCTGTATCATTTTATTGTTTGACCACAGTGGGCAAGCATTTGGTTGTTTATGGATGTTTAGCCTGGTAGATCCTTGTGGAAAGGGTCTACGGCATGTAATATTCCCATACGGTTTTGGGGATGTTACAATTATGGTATCAGAGCTTAGGTTTGCGGAAACCTAGGCTGTCGGGTCGTTTCAAGTCGTGTTTTGTCGAGTAATGTGTTGTCTTGTCGTTCGAGTCGTCAGGTGACAAGTTGAGTTGTGCGTGGTCACAACATGTCGGTTATGTTGTCGGACGAGATTAGTATCGTGGGCGACTGTCACCTCCGTGCGACCTGTGGATGTAAGTCTCCTCCTTTATGCGTAATACCTGTGTATCTCGATTTTATTTTAGTGAGTTAATTGCGGTGTATAATTTTATTTACACAGTATTGTGTAATATAGTTGTGTTTCATACTTGTGGCACATAGTATGTGTATAGAACTGGGCACATTATTATTTTATCTTTGAACCACCGGGTGGGGTGGTATGTTGTGAAGGTTGTAAACCTCGATGGGTTTCGAAAAGGTACCAACGGTAGAGTTTGTGAGAAACTCCGATGAATGATTTTACTGTGTGTTTAAACTTGATACCACGAGATGCATTTGATTGAATTGGCGACCCTGGTTGCCATTTGAGTATGTGGTTTTAAATTTGACTGTTTTTGGAATGTTGTAATTTTTGTCCGCTATGGGTAAGTTTGTGAATGTTTCCTGAAGGACTTTACAGTTTGAGAATTTTGTAGAAATCGATTTTTGAAAAATATTTTGGTGGTGCGGTCAAACCATGGTTTATATGGATTTTTAAAATTTGTTAAATTTTGACAAATGGGCCGTGTATTTTCAAATGACACAATCAGACGGTATTTGAAAAATGTGTTTTAAAATACTTCGGACATTGTAAAATATTACCGTCATTTTGCTTATGAACTAAAGGATTTTGGAAAATTTCTGTTTTGCAAAACAACTTTGGCTTCCGTAAATTAGAACGTTATGTGTTTATGTATTGAGGTTAAGTCGTGCAATGAGTTGCTATATTATTATTCTCGTCAGAAAATCTGGGTTGTATGCCCAAGTGGCGGGATACGTTGTTAGGTATCGTTCCCCACTTCAATGACCGAGGTATTAAACAAAGTACTTTCAAAATTTCACCCCAGCAAAATCTTTCGAACTCGCGAATTTTTTTTTTATATTATCATTCGAACAAATACCTCGATAAACTTGTTTTTTTTTTTAAATATTACCGGTGTTGGACCACAATGGTATGCTTAATGTTTTAACCGTGTATGCTGAGGTATAGGTCGTTCATCTTTGTCAATGTGAACGTGTGAATATTGCATTGTCTTCTTGATTTTGGGCTTATGTCGATTATGTGAGGTTTGTTTTATCTTGTTATTCTGATTGGATGTCCGTTCAGTATGCTAAAGGGTCGAGGTCGAGGCCGTGGTCATGGTCGTGGTCGTAATCGGGAGCAGGAGAGGGTGACTCCCTCCTTGCCGAGTACCAATCAGCTCAGTACAGATCAGGGATATTCGACTAGCGTTAATGTTGACGTTGGCGCCGCCACCATCCTTCGTCGGGTGGTTGATCGGTTAGTGCGGATGAATCGGGCCGTGCGTCGGGATGAGAACCCAAATAGAGATAACGGAACTAGTAAGTGGTTACGAGATGTGATGAAGATGCGGCCGCCTGTTTTGTGGGTTCGTCGACTTGTTAGGTTGGGAAAAGCTGGCTCTTCCGGTTGGACGAGAATATTTGATCTTGTAGCTTGTCCAGGATGATAGGAGGTACCCATTGCTCGGTACCTACTCGACAAAGAAGGCTGCAGATGGTGGCACGTTGTAGTGCTGCAGATCGTACACCTACATGGGCTGAGTTTAAGACCGCCATGGAGGCAGTATTGCCGTTGCACATTCGTGAACGCAGAATCGTTGAATTTTTTTCGCTCGCCCGGGATGTGTCAATATCCCGGCGATAGTCGATTATAATCGACATTGGCTTATGTTCGTTATCAAGTGAGAAGTGAAGCGGACAAGGTCCGATACTTCAATATGCGCATGAAACCCCATATCCGTGAGAGTATGGCTCCGCTCATGTGTACCACCACGAAGGAATATCAGACCGAGCTTTAGCCATTGAGATGGCCGTTTACGTGACGGAATCTGGTTCGTAGAGTAAGAGACAGAAGACCTCGAGAAAATTTTCAAGAGGCCGGAGGAGTGAGATCCGTGAGCTGTTGCTTGCGATTTCATGCAGGAGCACTCCTCGTTCGGTTGACGGTCTAAGAACCTTACCCCAGAGGCGAGTAAGACGATCAGTGTGAAGACCTGCTTTAACTGCAGTCGTGTAGGCCATGCGAGACAGAATTGTCGTTCGCCACCGGTTAATTGTTTTAAGTGCGGCCAACTGGGGCACCAAGCGGTGCATTGTGAGACCGTTGCTAGGATGTTCGGGAATCGGGTTTTCGTTCCTACTCGGGGAGGGCCCGGTGGTGTCCAGTGATGTAGTTGTGTATCGTACTTTGTGCTGTAATTCGTGTAGAGATTGATAATTGTTGCGTGAACTTTTTGGTTTTGTTTCTATTCTGTCATGATGTTTTATTTTAAGTTTCGGGACGAAACTTAATTTTAATAGGATAGAATGTAATATCCGGTATTCTCGTTTTTCATTATCTTGAATTGTCTGTGTTTTGACGTCACACATTTTCTTGTTGATGAGAATCGGAATGATTTCTATCGTAATACTCTATTTGTTTCTGTCGCATAGCCGTTTTAGTCGGGTGCGACTTGTTGTCGAGTACGTTTCTTTGATTAAATGTGTGCATATGATGTGGTATGTGATGCGTCGTTAATTGATTGTTATTGTTTTGAATCATTGCCGGTGGCTTTGTTATGGTCGTCGTGGGGCGTGTTTTCACGCTGTATATTCTTTCGCATTGCTTGTAACGTTTCGCCAATGGGCGAAAGTTATGCGTTCTTGTGTATCTCGTTGAGGTTTCCTGTTGGGATATTGCTTCTCCCTACTTATTTTAAGTTTCGGGACGAAACTTCTTTTAAGGAGGGTAGAATGTAATATCCGCAATTTCGGATTTCTGGTAAATTTTTTTTTCGGCCGGAGTTCGTTTTGACGACTCTCTCATGACCGTTTCGTCATTTCGAGAATGATTAATTCTGCACTTTTTGTCATCCGAGTTCGTTTCAGTATCGTTTTGCTGAGTTCCGAGCTTTTTAGACGCTTTTCCGCACTTGAGTTCGATTCTTGCGAATCTCATTGGAAACTGCTATTTCGAGTTTCCCGTAAGTTCATTTAACGTTGTTATACGTGTTGTGAGCTTCGGTTTGATTATTCGTTGTCGTATGGTGATTTTCGGGCATTTGGGGCATTTTCGTAATTTCCCAAAGTTTTGGGTAAATACCTTCCGTTGTCGAATTTCGAGCCTTCGGGTGGTCGGAATTGTGTGTTCTACTAGCTCTTAGATTAGTCTTTGCGAGTACTTCGTAACCGTATCTTCGGTTCGTATTTAGGTTTGGGTTTCGGTGTCGTTTTGTTGAGTTCAGGGTTACTAAACGACTTTTCTAAGTATGAGTTCGGCTTTGTAAAAATCACCATAAATTCTTGGAAACTCCAAAAATTCTTAATCTTTGCAATATTATAAATCATCAAGTTAGCTTTACAATGGTTCAAACGGTGAGTCAATCGGAGTCCGAACGAAGGAGTTATGGTCGAAATAGCTAAGACTGCACGATGTGCATTTTTGGTGTTGGAGTGGACTGTACCGTGTGCCGCGGCACACTTTGGCTGTGCCTCGGCACTAAACCAGTGCTGGGCAGTTTTTTTTGTCCGTGGGCCGCGGCACACTTGTCCTGTGCCGCGGCACACAGTGCAGATCAGCCTATTTAATGGCCTGGACGTGGATCCTTCGGCCATTTTCCATTTTTCCTTCGTTTTTCACGACCCTTCGACGGAATTTGAGGGTTTTTGATCGGGAACATCATGGAACATCATTTGTGGAAGGCTTGTGTTGATTATATCATCATCTGATCCGTGTTCTTCGTCCAAATCGAGGTATTTTGGCTTGAACCCTTGTTTTTGAAGATTTTAGGGGTTTTCCTTTTGATTTCGATTCCAATCCGTTTTTGATCAATTAATTGTTGTATAAACGTTGTTTTGGACATGTTCTACGGATTGTATATTCGTATTTCGAGTTCGTTGGAACCCAATCGGGATTTTTGGTTTTCTTGGGAACCTTGAACATTTAGTATCCGATTAAATGTCTCGAAGGGTTCCCTTCAATTCTTGACCGTGTTTTCCCTTGTCTTCAATTGTTAATCTCATAGTAACCGTGTTTCCGTTGTATTTCACGGAGGATTGTAGGTGTTCGGGGTTTTCCGGGTTGTGCCGTATTTGTCGGAATATTCGGGTGCCGACTATCGAGGCAAGTATCTTACTATACGACTTGTATCTTGCGACTAGTAATTACGTATGAGATGTATGATGACTTTGCTTGTCTTCGTAAATATGTCCCGTTTGAGTTGGTTCTGTTTTCCGCAATTTGAAGGCTTTGTGATAATGGTGTTATATCAGTATACGTGTTAGGCGTTGTGCCATTTGTGTAGGAATGCGACGTACATATGGGATGGTTGTACACTTGGTTGTACAATGTATTATGTACCGAATGTGTGTTATGTTGGTTAAATGTCGTTGATTGATGATAGTTGTTGCGAGTGTCGAGGTTGTGTTATTTGCGTGCAATGTACGATTTTGTGGTGATCAAGGTGATTGATTAATTGTGCTCATTGTTGTATGTAATGTGAATGTGAATATGTGTGTGACCGCTAAGTTCACTCGTGTTGGTTCGACGGGACCTACGAGGATTCGTGGCAGTGGACTACGGGATCGGAACTTAGTGAGTGCGAGGTCCAATCGTGCTGATCCGACGAGGCCTACGATAACGCGTGGCGATGGACCATGAGTTTCGGACACGGTCGTCAACCGGGTGAGCTCGACGGGGCTTACGGTGACACGTGGCGGTGGACTACGGTGTCGGGTGTGTGTGTGATTGTTGTGATTGATATAGTCCGTGCGGGTTGTTATGCCTACGGAGACACGTGATGTGGATCACGGTGTCGGAATTGGTTATGTTTGGTTAATAGTCCGTGTGGGTTGTTGAACCTACGGAGACACGTGTGATGGATCACGGTGTCGGAATTGATTATGTTTGTTTAATTGTGCGTGATGTAGTCCGTGCGGGTTGTTGAACCTACGGAGACACGTGACGGTGGATCACGGTGTCATGAGCATGAAACTTTTCAAATCAAAGTTTTTACGGGAAAAGTTTTAAGAAAGAATGTTGGGCGAGGCCCACGAGATTTATGGAAATGTTTAGGTATTGTAAAGCTGTTGAATTATGAAACAAGTTTTGGGTTAAGGCCCTTAAGTTTTTTTTTCGAAAGGTTTTGTGAATCGGGACTTGAGGTCTTAAGGTTTTGAAATTCTAAAAATTCCCGAGATGATAATCTTATTTTGAATGCTTCATAGCTTATCTTCTCTTGTGAAAACCTCCAGGAATATTTGATACTTGATTATTATATTTGATCACGATTATTAATTGCTTGTTACATTTCGTATGATTTGATACTTGCACTAGTAAAGCAAAGGAGTTTTACTAACCCCAGTGTCGGGGGTGGATGTCTGTTTGCGTCGGTACATGCAGTTCGGGAGCGATCCGGGATTGGCACAAGAGGATGACGAGCTGCGATACTAATCATGAGTCGAGAGTTATTTTGATTTTTGTTGTGTTGTCAGAGTTGATTTCAGTCTTCCGCTGTATTGTATTTCGACCCCTGTGTGGGTAATGTTATTTAAGTCAGTTTTATCGATTGGGTTGTGTGACCTCATCAGTCTGTGTATTCACGTGTAAGTGACCATATCGGTCTGTATCATTTTATTGTTTGACCCTGGTCGGGCAAGCATTTGGTTGTTTATGGATGTTTAGCCTGGTAGATCCTTGTGGAAAGGGTCTACGGCATGTAATATTCCCATACGGTTTTGGGGATGTTACACATATCATCCTCTAACTCCCACGTCGCTTCTTCTACTCCGTGTTTCGACCATTGCACCTTAACCAAATGAATGGTTTTGTGCCTTAACTGTTTGTCTCGACGCTCCAAAATCTTGACGGGCCTCTCTTCAAACGTAACATCCTTCTCGATCTCCACGTCCCCAAAGTCAATAATGTGGGACGGGTCCGGAACGTACTTCCTCAACTGGGAAACGTGAAATACGCTATGCACATGACTTAGCGACGGAGGTAAAGTCAAACGGTATGCCAAGTCACCGACTCTCTCCAATACCTCGAAAGGTCCAATATATCTCGGGCTGAGTTTCCCCTTCTTCCCAAAACGGAAAACTCCTTTCGTCGGAGACACTCTCAACAGAACATGATCTCCCACCTCAAACTCCAAAGGTCTACGCCTAACATCCGCATAAGACTTTTACCGACTCTGAGCAGCCAACATTCTCTTCCTAATCAATTCAACTTTCTCCCTCGTCTCCAACACAAGGTCCGGCTCGGTGCCAACCAAATCGGACGGCTCATCCCAACATATCGGTGATCGGCAACGTCGGCCATAAAGTGCCTCATACGGTGCCATCTTAATCGACGCGTGCCAGCTATTATTATAAGTAAACTCAATCAAGTCCAGATGATCCTCCCAGTCACTACTCCAATCTAACGCACATGCGCGCAACAAATCCTCGAACGTCTAAATGGTACGTTCGGACTGTCCGTCAGTCTGAGGGTGGAAAGATGTACTCAAACGCAACCGTGTCCCCAATGCCTTATGTACCGCCTGCCAAAAGTGCGATACAAACCAGCCATCTCTATCTGAAATAATGGTCCTCGGCATACCATGAAGTCTCACTATCTGTGCGATAAAAACAGGAGCCAACTTTTCTGGACCCCAAGTATCCTTGATGCCCAGAAAATGCGCCGACTTAGTCAGTCGGTCTACAATCACCCACACCATATTCATACCAGTCTTCATCCTCGGCAAACCCGTGACAAAATCCATAGAGATATCCTCCCACTTCCACTCCGGGACGGGAAGTGGTTTCAACAACCCGGCTGGCCGCTGATGCTCAATCTTGACTTGCTGACAAGTCAAACACTTAGCCACAAACTGAACTACCTCCTTCTTCATGTCGTTCCACCAGAAATTCTTTCTTAAATCCTTATACATTTTACTCGAGCCTGGATGGACTGAGTAAGGTGACGCATGAGCCTCTCGCATAATACACTGTCTCAATTCCAACTCGTTCGGAACACACAACCGTCCTCGGAATCTCAACACTCCGTCCTCATGAATAACGAATCCCGGGGCTTTCCTCTTCCCTATAATCTCGAAGCTGAATGAACATCGGGTCCTCCAACTGTCCCGATTTAATGTCATCGACCAGAGATGAAGAAATCTCAAGAGTACGCAACTGCCCGGAACTCTCTGGCAGCACAATCTCAATGCTCAACCTCATAAACTCTCGCTGAAGTCCCGGCTGGGCCGTAAGTAACTCAAGCGCCCCAAACGATACCAATTTCCGGCTCAAGGCATCTGCTACCACATTAGCCTTGCCCGGATGATAAAGGATCTCGAGATCGTAATCCTTAATCAATTCCAACCATCTCCTCTGTCTCATATTAAGCTCCTTCTGCGTGAAAATGTACTTCAAGCTCTTGTGATCGGTGAAAATCTGACACGACGAGCCATACAAGTAATGACGCCAAATTTTCAATGCAAATACAACTGCGGCCAACTCAAGATCGTGCGTAGGGTAATTCAACTCGTATGGTTTCAGCTGACGGGAAGCATAGGCAATCGTCCTCCCGTGCTGCATAAGTACGCATCCGAGCCCTTGGCCCGAAGCATAACTAAAAACTGAGAAACCATCATTACCACTCGGTAAAGCCAAAACGGGAGCGGTCGTCAACCGCTTCTTCAACTCCTCAAAACTATTCTGCCTCTCATCGGTCCACACAAACTTCTCTGACTTCTGTAACAACTGACTCAGCGGTCGAGCGAGCTTAGAGAACCCCTCGACGAATCTACGGTAATACCCGGCTAACCCCAGAAAACTTCGGACCTCCTTCACATTCTTGGGCGACGCCCAATCCAACACTGCCTCTACCTTATATGGGTCCACACGAACACCCTCGACCGAGATCACATGACCAAGAAACATAACCTCCCGTAACCAAAACTCACATTTTGAGAACTTAGCAAAAAGATGCTGAGTTCTCAAAATATCTAACACAATATGCAAATGACGGGCGTGCTCCTCCTCGCTCCTCGAGTAAATCAAGATGTCGTCGATAAAAACGACTACACACTTATCGAGGTATTCGATAAAGACTTTGTTCATAAGCTGCATGAACACGGCTGGGGCGTTAGTTAGCCCAAAAGGCATAACCACAAACTCGTAGTGACCGTATCTCGTCCGAAAGGCCGTCTTCGAAATGTCTGTATCCTTCACTCGGAGCTGATAATACCCCGATCTCAAATCAATCTTCGAAAACACAGTTGCCCCTTGCAACTGATCAAACAAATCATCAATCCTCGGGAGCGGGTACTTGTTTTTTATGGTCACTTTGTTCAACTCTCGGTAATCGATACACAAACGAAGTGACCCATCCTTCTTCTTCACAAACAGGACCGGTGCGCCCCAAGGTGAAGCACTCGGTCGAATATACCACATGTCTAGCAACTCTCCCAACTGTTTCTTCAGCTCCAGCATATTGGCGGGCGCCATACAGTATGGCGTCTTAGAGATCGGTGCTGCACCCGGCTCTAATTCGACGGTAAACTCAACTTCTCGGTCCGGCGGCAAACCCGGCAACTAGTCTGGAAAGACATCAGGATACTCACACACTACCGGAATAGACGAGAGCTCGACTCCCCCTTCTTCCGATCTCAAGGCGTAACACCAATAACCCGTGCAACCTCCCCGAAGAAGTCTCACCGCCCTCAAGGCGCTGATCAGTAATCTCTGGCTACTCCGCTTACGCCCCACAAAAGAATGCTCGGTACCGTCAGGGGCTAACATCGAAACGGTTCTCGTTCTATAATTCATGATCGCCGCATGACGGTCCAGCCAATCCTCACCCAGAATCAAATCCTCATCCTTAATATCTACCGCAATCAAATTAGAAGGTCAATCCCTCCCCGCGATACTCACAGAAAAATCTCTAATCTCACGGTCCCCCACGATGCTATCCCCACTAGGAAGTTTAACAACAAAAGGCTCACAGGCAACTAGGCAATCAACATGCAGACAACGCACACAATTCATAGATATAAAAGAATGCGTAGCACCAGAATCGAACAATACGGAAACAGGATGATCAAGGATGTGGACGGTACCTGTAGCCACCGTCGCGTCAGGATCTCCTGCTCGTCTCATCTCGTACACTCGGGGCGGAACAGACCCCGCACTATAAGCTCCCCCTCTAGAAGGCTGACCACGTCCTCGACCTCTACCAAAACTCTGCTGCGGCTGAGGAACTGTCGGTGCCTGATTCACACTCGGCTCTCCCGCGGCTGGGCCTGATATCTGAGTAATTGGAGCCCGAGCTGCATCCGTACAAAACTTAGCACGATGACCCTTCCGACCACAAGCAAGACAGTGAATCGGAGGCCTATCGCACTCACTCATCATGTGGCCCAGGCAACTACAGTTGAAGCACGTAGGACCACGAACGGAACCAGTAGGAGCACACCTAGAACCGTTTCCTCGCCCAACTGACAGCGACTGACTCCCGAAGACTCGTGACCCAGACTGAGCCTTCGGATACCCTCCAGACTTGCCTCCCGAAAACTGATCGGAGGTCTTCTGCTTCTTTCCTTCGGTTTCCGTCTCTGTCGCAGAAAACGACATCTCATAAGCCATCGCTTTATTCTGATAATCTTTCAAAGTCGTGCACCCCAGACCAGACATGTAGTGGCGCACCCTCGGTTTCATCCGCATATCAAAGTGGCGGATCTTATCAAGTTCATCTCGGACTTGGTTTCTCACATAATGCAGCTGTTGATTATAGTATTTGATAGCTTGAGAAATAGGAACGTCTTGGGGCTTAGCCTCAAAGAAGGCTCGGATCCTCCGCTCTTTTACTGGCCAAGGACAAAATTCGTCTTCTATCAGATCCCGAAACTCTGCCCACATAGCTGCCCGGTCACGCGGTTTCACCGCTTGCCACCACGTTGCTGCCTCCTTGGCGAGGAAGTACTGAGCAATGGGTACTTTCCTCTCCTCAGAACAATTAGCAGCCTCAAATACTTTCTCTATCTCGAATAGCCAATTCTCCCAACGGAGGGTGGAAGCACCATCAAGCTGCGGAGGACGCATACGAATCACGTCTGAAGTAACTTATCACCTTAGGATCCAGTAGGCGGAACCGGGTTGGCATTCGCTTGGCCGACTAGAACGGCTGAGCCGATGCGTCATCTGGTTCGCTACTTGTTGCAAAATGTTGGCCACTCCAACATTCTCATGTGCATTAGGAGCTAGCAGATGGTCTTGCCGACCTCCGAACTAGGGGAACACTGCTCGACAAGTAAGGCATCGCCGAATCGGTTCCCGAGTGATCGGACATGGCCGCCCCACCGGCTGCGCCACGTCCCCTACCGCGTCATGACGGCCAGCGTCCGCGTCCTCTACCAGCAGGAATTCTGAAGAAGTAATGGGTAAGTACAATTCAAACGCAAAACGCAACAAGATACTAAGACAGGAATAGAACAGAACAGCGAAACGAATCAAGTTAGGAAAAACTTACGAGCACCGGCATACTGAGATGATGGCATAGCAGTGATACTGTCCCAAAAAAAACGACACTTAACTAGACCCAAATAACCGACAGCCTAGGTATCCATAAACCTAAGCTCTGATACCATAATCTGTAACACCCCCAAGACATTCAGGGCATATTACAGCGCCGTGGACCCCACAATGTGGAATCCACCAGGCTAACGTACCAAACAAGACATTCGACAACGACAAACAATCATTAATAAAATGACAATTCAAATAAAAACTACAAACCGACAAATAAAATCTGACATCAAATCCATTTCCCAAAACGAGAACACAACATTAACAATTTCAAACAGGAATTACTCGAGTACTTAAACTAATTTTATAATACAGAAATCCCAAAATCAGACATCGATAATAACCGACAGACATAACACCGATAATCAACTGCTGGACAATATCATGCTTGCCCATCATCCTCATACGGCTCGGGTGCTCGCTTGTCCCCACGATCAATACCTGAAATACAAAAAGTATTTCCCCCATTTAAGGGGTTAGCGACAACTGCTGGTGCAAGTACAATCCATTTGAACTACATTCTAATCAGATGAATAATGCGCCAAAAATCAATTTTGAAAACGTTTTATATTCCGGAATATTTACAATGTACAATCACAAAACACATTATCTCCAACAAATCACAATTCAAAGTTAACCGTTGGTACGAGACTCACAGCCACCGTACCCCGCAGAGCTCCGTCGGACATCCCTGGGTGGCTAACCACAGTTCACGATACGCACACTCACGGCAATACGTATCCCTAGAGGCCCCGTCGGACCGTCCCTAGGTGAACATACACATATCCATCCACAACAACCACGATACAGCCATAATTCAAATACTAGAACATGTAAACAAATGTAAAGTACTTGCCTTTGAGACATCTTCGAAGAGTCGGAAGTGAAAAATGACTACGGATTATCCGAATGGAAAACGACGGTTCCTAAACGAAGAATTAGCATAACTCAGTCCCAACGGATATCAATAAACGAAAGGAATACTCCCAAAACCCCAATTACAAATCACGACAATAGACGTTCAATTGGTACGGGCGAGGGTTTACGCAAAACCTCCCCGTATTGATAATTCACGGATTAAAAATCAAGGAAATTGGATTTAGAATTACTCAACAATCACAATCGGTAAAGAATATCGATATATAGATGAATAATTCGGAACTAAATCCTAGAATCTCGAAAACCCCCCAAATTCGTCAAGATTAGGGTTCCTGAGGAATTACCTTTGAAGATCTAAGTACTATGATCCATAGAACACGCGTTAGCTTGATTATCTGGGCTTCACAACCGAACGAGAATGATGAAAATCGACCCTCAAGTGATGAATGATGAGAAGTTCTCCCCTCAACCCTCTCTATCTCTCGTGCGCAGGTGAAGAAAATGAGGGAAATGGTCGATCTCGCCTAAAAAGAACGAAATTATACAGTTGACCGCAAGGTGTGCCGCAGCTTTAAGTGTCATGCAGACAAGCCCAAAATCAAGCCTCCTGTGGTTCGCGGTGTGCGCTGGCCAACAGAAGCCGCGGCACCTTGCATACTGGGTTTTGGTCGAAGATGCCATACGAGTGTGCCGCGGCCCAGACGGTGTGCCGCGGCATCGACTCAGCAGGTGCCGCGGCCTCGACGGGTGTGCCGCGGCACAAGATACCCGCCGACAAATCGGGAAAATGTATGCCGCGGCGCACACTCTCAGGCCGCGCCCACACCCTTAGGGTCCAAAAAAAGATGAAAAATGATCCGGGAAGAGAATGAAAGCAATATGAATCAATATCGGGGAAATAATAACACGAGATGGACCCACGGCAACCCCGAAATGGCGGTTCCGCACAACAATAACGAGAATCAGATCGATAGATGACAGGAAAAATACACTGAAAGATACATGAGGGATACTACAATCGAAAAATACACCGGAAATGAAAATACAAGGGAAAGAAAAATGCGGATATTACAATCAACTCGTTCGTGTTGTTTTTCTTCGACCTGAGTCTCAATGGATCAAGTTGAACACTGATGGTTCATTTGACAGAGATACTCAGGTTGCTATGGTGGAGGCCTGATGATCAAATATCATCATGGAGAGCTCCTTCTTACTTTCCACCCATCTTTTCATGCTTCGTCTAGTTTTGATGCTGAGATCGAGAGGCTAGCTATTGGTCTGATTTTGGCATGCCAGCGTTCGAGGCACATTTGGATTGAGCTTGATGCAGCTGCTATGGTGACCCTGCTTACATCAGGACATCAGGGCTCATGACAGCTTCACCACACTCTTGGCGTATTCATCACATCTCCAGAGACATCCAGTTCAGAGTTACACACATCTTCCGGTAAGGTAACAAGCCAGCCGACTTTCTTTCTGGACATGGTTTGTTGTCCCCCGACATCCAGACATATACTGCAGATACTGCTCCTCCGTTCTTCTCTCTCTTATACGGATGGATCAGCTTGATTACCCTTCATTTCGTTTTAGATATCATTAGTCTTTTCAATCATTATAGGTCTATGTATCTCTTATTGGCTTGTACTTTAACGCACAATTATGTTGGTGCACCTTTATTTTCTTATTAGGTCTTAGGTGTTTTTAGTTTTAGGATCTAGACTATGAGTCTATGACCCATTTTTCGTCATAGTATAGATCGAATTTTTTGCATTTCGTGAATTTTCTTTTATCTCACAGTTTGGTGGATCCCGCCTCTAACCCATGCACAATGTACGTCGTTTCTGTTTTCTTTTTTTAAAAAGAAAAAAGAAAAAGAGCCCTCACCAATTCACAATCCAGAGATGGCTGGTTCCAGCCTTCCAGAGATATTGTGAGAGGAGAAGTCGGAGTGGCTTGTCCTCACCTGCCGCCCTAACTGAGAATTTCTGGAAGGAGATAAATGCGAATCCTCGATTTTATATTTATTATTATATTTGTATTAATTAATAATTAATAATAATAATAATAATTGTAATAATAAAAAAAAATAGTAATAATAATAATAAGAAATTGTTATCAATTTTTGTGGGTTTGATGTGAAAAATACAACGTGAAGAAATTTCAAAGTCAAACAAGGAAAAAAAGTGAGAAATGGAAGAGCTTCCCACACATCTTCTCATCCCTCTCTACTATTACTAAAAACCTCCGCAATTATTTTTCTCCAACTATCGGAGGTTCTTTAATTCCACGACTCGCTGTTCCTACGTTTTAAATCTGGATTTCTATTTGATCTTGCTGTTCGTCTCGTTATCCAATCTGCTCACGTTTCTTTTGAGATTTAAGGGAGCTCTGTTGTTCTAGGAGGGGGACAAAAAAAATCTGGTCAAATGATGAACTCGAGTACTCCGTCATCGAGTGCTGGAGCACCTGGATCGGCCGAATCGACTGCGCCTAGAAGAAATTCCAAGCGACCGAAGTGTATATTTTCTTACATACCTCTGATTCTTTTGCTCATATATATATATATATTTGTTTTAATTTGGTATGGTATGGCATAGATTAGGGGAATTTGGGGATATGGAGTGAGCAGCGTTTACTTATTTGATGAAAGTTTCCAAACTAGTTATTGGCGTGTGACATATATTTAGAAGGAGAACTTAATCATGTCTGTACATGGTATGTCTAATCAAATCAGAATTTTAAGTTTAGAAGTTAGTTTTGGTGGGTTGAGTACTTTTATCCCGAAAAAAAAAAAAAGCTGATTTTACATCTTGATTCACTATCATGGTTTCACAAGGTGTTGAAAGAAACCATTTTCTGTATTTCTCCTAAAGGAAATGCTAAGACTCCTGGCGTAGCGGTATGGGAATCTCGTTAACAGATAGAGACAGTATGCAGAAAATGCTTAAATGGTCGTTGTATAGATCCGGTCTGGCATGCATAAATGCAGGGATCTGTGTCAGATACATATTTACTACCCGAGTAAAATCTTCTTCGAGAAATTTGTATTTTTAAATAACGTTTCTAAGTTCATTGGATGCCTCAAGAAGGTTTTTGGTCTACAACTGAGAATAAGTTGCCAACCATACAAGATCAGGCTGCTAAATGCATTTTAGCCATCTTCTGATGGATGAATTAGAAATTTATGAAGTGCCTTAGTAACTCCAGAAAGATCCGCCGTGTCGCATTTTCACATACATGCCACCAAAATATATGGTGCTCGATAAAAATCTCGTGTTCGAAGTCAGGTGTTGTTCCTCAAACGTTTGAAGAAAGTGCAGTCCAAACAGCCATGAATTCGCGAAAATTATCTTAGACCACTTTAGTTTTAAAAACAGAATGTGTAACTTTAATGAGCTGGAGGATGATTACTTTTAGTTTCTTGAATTCAATTGTCCTTCCTTCTACATACTTCTAATGTGTGGGCTGGCCATTCTTGAGAACTATTGGCCCAATAATTATGGTCTATGATACGGTGTGATGACTATTGGTCACGATTCTAAGTGGTGTGTTCATTTCAACTACCTCAGACTCAAGGTTTACTCAGCAGGAACTACCGGCTTGCAAACCTATTCTTACTCCTAAATGGGTAAATATTTCAAGTTTTTGGAGATTCCTCTCATGCCCCCCATATTGCTTTAATATCTTATAATAAGGGCTTGGCTCCCTTATGCATGCTTTGGCGCAGGTGATCTCGACATTCTTGCTTGTTAGCTTTGTCTTCGTGCCCATCGGAGTTGTATCTCTTATCGCTTCTCGAGATGTATGATATAAGCAGACCACTATGTCGTTCCCTTTCCTGCCATATCCTTTCCTTTTTCAAGCTTGTTACTAACTGAAAAACCTTTCCCGTGCACCAGGTTGTTGAAATTATTTATCGATATGATTCTGAATGCGTTCCTTTAAATTCGAGAAACAACAAAGTCGGGTTTATTCAAAGTTCTCAAGACAAAACCTGCAATAAAGTTCTTACGGTGAGTCTCTTTGAAGCATTTTCTGATTGCTGTTATGGATGCTGCATCTCATCATAGTGGTCTATGTTGTGTAGTACACATACGATTAAATTGCTTCAAACTAATGGATTAGTTTATTTCAGGTTCCAAAACATATGGAGCAGCCAATTTACGTGTATTACCAGCTGGACAATTTCTATCAGAACCACCGCAGGTAATTGTAATGTATCATCATATTCTTGACATCTTGTTCGAAATTTGACTAGTTATATGGTAGCTGCTTTTGTTTTTCTTAAAGAAAAAAAAATACATTCCTCCTCTCAGAAGTCTATTAATTCAATTGATAATCAATGTCTGGTTAACGATTATCTTTTTTTTTTGGTCTTTGTGATATTCTTTGATGAATATTAGGTATGTGAGGAGCCGAAATGATCAGCAACTGAGAAGTCCTGGGAATGAGCGCACAACAAGTTCTTGTAGTCCCGAGGACACCACATCGAATGGGAACCCTATTGTTCCTTGTGGTCTTATTGCGTGGAGTTTGTTTAATGACACTTACGGTATTACTCGCAATAACCAGCAATTGTCCATAAATAAGAGAGGTATCTCTTGGAAGAGTGATAGGGATCGCAAGTTTGGAGACGATGTCTTCCCAAAAAACTTTCAGAATGGTACCCTAATAGGTGGTGCCAGTCTTAATACATCCATACCGGTAAAGCCTCCAGCCCTATGCTACTGAGTAGGAGTGTATTTGGAACCGAACGAACCGAACAGTGACCTTAACGAACGTTCGTTCGTTCGATATATGGTATGTTCGGTTTGTGTTCGTGTTCAACAAACATTCCCACCACTTGCTCGTGTTCGATTCATTAAAATTTCAGAAATTTCGCGTTCGTTCGTAAGTGTTCGGTTGTTCGGTTCGATTGCGTTCGAACAGCTTGATTCGAGTTTGTTTGTTTGTTCTTTTGTGTATGAAAATACAAAGAAAAGTGAAAAATTAGTACAAAATCAAGCAATAATAATACCAAAAAAAAAAAAAAAGGAATCTAGCTAAAGTGTTTAAAAACCATTTCAACATAGCTCAGGTTTAGAGTTTTGAAAGTGTAACTAAATAATAATATATATATATATATATATATATATACCCCTCTCTCTCTCTCTCTCTCTCTCTCTATATATATATATATATATATATATATATATATATATATATATATATATATATATATATATTTGTTCGCGAACAGTTCGCGAACCACTGAACAGTAATGTATATGTTCGTGTTCGGTTCATGTATATAACAAACATGTTCGCGAACTGTTCGGTTCGGTCAAACTCGTAGATGAATTGAGCGTTGACTTTCGCGAACTTTTCACGAACATTCATTTCATTTACACCCCTACTACTGAGTGAAGATCATCTCTAATGTTGCTGATTCTTCACATATTGTTCTTTTGCATCATGACATCTGTACAGGGTGCTTGGTGATGAATCTATAGTAAAAGCGGGATAAATGCATACCAATCTAATGCCACATTTTGGATGTTCTTTCCATCTTCGTAGCAATTTTGTTATAAAACAAACAGAAACCCAAAAAAAAAATATTGGGTAGCAATTTTGTTATAAAACAAACAGAAAACCAAAAAAAAAAAAAAATTGGGTTTCCTTTTAAATGCAAAGAATAATATACTGTGTTGGTTTGTGAAGAAGCGGCAAGATTAGAGATGACTTTCACTCAATAACTACATCTGATTCGTGAGTTCCAAATCAATGAATCTTTATGTTTAAACGAAAGCATTTTGTAATATATTTCCTAGGATTACATTTCACTTGAATACCAATATCAATGATCGACTAGAGAACTTTTCTATTCTTCCTTTCGATTTTAGTTTCGACTGCTTTCGGACTAAATTAATTTCTTGTGCTTTGAATATTTTGTTGCGGAACAGTTGAGTCAGCAGGAGGACCTCATTGTTTGGATGCGAACTGCTGCGCTTCCAACATTCAGGAAATTGTACGGGAAAATAGAAGTTGATCTTCAAGCTGGTGAAAACATCAATGTGACGTTTATGAACAATTATAATACTTACAGTTTCAGCGGGAAGAAGAAACTGGTCCTCTCTACAACAAGCTGGCTTGGAGGGAGGAATGATTTTGTGGGTATTGCATATCTCACTGTAGGTGGACTGTGCTTTTTCTTGGCCATGGTTTTCATGGTTATCTATCTGGTTAAACCAAGGTATGATCTCCTGTTTCTCTGGTTTTGTGTATTTTTCTCGGTTCTAAAAATCTCTGATTTAGTCATCCGACTAACCCCTAGAAAGTTTTCAACCGATCTGATTCAGTCGATTTTGTCAAATAAAGTAATTATATATCTATATTATAATATTTTTTATTAATTAATAAATATCATATAAAATAAAGTAATCGTAGAAGGAATTATTGTTTAAGCTTATATCTAAATTATTATACTAAAATATTAACAACAACAACATCTAAGCCTTAGTCCCAAAATGATTTGGGGTCGGTATGAATCAAACTTTGAAACCGTCAATAATCGTTATATAAATAACATAAAAGGAAAAAAGAGGGAAAAAGTAGAGAAAAAAGCAAATACAAAAAAGAGAATGAATGTAAAAAAAAAAATGAAAAATCCTGAAAAATAAATTAAAAGATAACATGAAATAAAAGAAAATAGGAATTAAAAAAAAAAAATCAGACTCTAAAATATTAAAATAATGTTAAAATCTTTTCGATTAATCGGCGATTATCCGATCAATTGCTTACAGAAGCTACCCTAGGTGTTTTGTAAACAGTTAAGGGGGGTATGTGTAACGTTTGAAGGAAACTGCTTTTTTTTTTTTCAAATAAATAAAGATATACATCATAGCTAGTTTTCTTTTTTTTTTTTTAAAAAAAAAAAAAACATACCTTTGATTTATTTAGTAAAAACTTGAATAAAAATTATGAGTAATGTTTTTGGGATGGGATCAACAATAATATAATTGCTTCTTTTTTTTTTTTTTTATGTCACAGGCAACTTGGAGATCCATCTTATTTGTCCTGGAACCGGAATCCAGGGGGTCACTGATGCAGTATATGCAGTCTTGGTTATTCGGTTTTGAAGGATGCATGTATACAAACCTTGATCTCGAGATTTTTAATTTTGTTGACTTGAAATATGCGTCATGCCTTGGATTTTTATAGTGTCTGTACTACTAGTAGATGAAGATCTGCTGTAAATTTGATTACTTATATTTACCTACTGAGCATGTGATTGTGATGCACATCTTCTCTGGACAACATCTTGTATTTCCGACCACAAAATGCAGCAGCCTCACCCTAATTTCCCTTGCTGTAAAACGACATTTTGGTCGATTGCTTTTGATTATGTTATATTATCAAAACAAATTGTCGACGCTAAAATATTAGTAGAGAAACAAATTGCATAACTGGGTATTACGAGGGCAAAACTCCCATATTCGAGGAAAAAAATGAGGATTCTACATATTGGAGCGGGCAGAAATATTTAGTTTCAATTCTTTTGAAAAAAAAAAAGGGAAGGCTGTATAATGCTGCAACCTGTATACTGTAACCTCCATTGTACTGGAAAATCATCCTAAATCGAAAATAATGCATATCTTTCATTTTTCATTCAAGGTATGCATAGTATGACATAAGATCAAACAATCACTATCTTTATGTTGGTCACATGTTTCACTAGTCACCAATTATCCCATCATCTATCTCAAAATAAGCACGATCCTGAAAGATTGGCCCAATAGTAAACACCCATCAGCATACCATAAACATTGGTGGTCTTCACTAACTTCTACTCCCGTTGATTTTGATAATACCTCCGGAGCTATTGTCGCAGACTTTCTTGATTTCTATTCGTGGGGCGAGAGAGTTTTGCTGCACGCAGGACTTGCTGGCTGATCGGTGCAGATAAATTTCGCTTCATAGCACTCTGAGTAAAACACTGGAGAGGTATTCACCCTCCGGATACGAAGGGTCGACAGGATGATCACAGCCCGCTCCAGCTTGACGTACAACCGTAATCTTTCTACCAGCCATGGATGCAGCACCCTGAACCATTAAGATATGAGATTTGAAGGTTAAATAAATAAAATAAAGTACTTTCTTTGAACAGCTTAATTGAAAGGGGTTCTAGGCAAAAAGGAGAAAATTCGGCAATTGTCGGACAAATAGCCCAAGTCTATTTTTCTCACTGCAATTTAGTCCAAATTAATGATAAAGTTCAAAGTTTACCCTTGCATAATGAGGTGAAAATTAAGATTTTTTTTTTTATGTCTGAAATTTAGGGTTCTAAGGACAATCAGGTGAGAATACAGATTATGTACCAAGAAATTCGTTTTGATGGAGTTTGAGGTTGCGGGAGTGGACTAATGACAATTATCCCCCACTAAAAGAATACCTAGCTATCTCTGAAACTCACGAATAACTCCTCATGCTATTACAAACACCAAATATTTCCTTTGTATGGAGTCGAATTTTTAATTAAAAAAATTATATAAATACTTGAGGTCAAATGTGTGATTTTAAAGGGAATGTCAAGGGCACCTTCTTTGTAATTAACCATAGATATATAATTTAGCATATGCTCATTTGGTGTCTCGCAGTCTGTAAAACGACACTTGTTACGGCCTATGGGAGAAATCATATGGACATCCATAACTTACTATAGATACAAATGTCTTAAAGATAGACAGAAACAGAGACGGCTTGCCTGTAAAATGCTGAGGAACTTCCCACTTTGGGTCATAGCTCCCGAACATGAGCAAGTCATTAACAGTCCCCCCCTTCTTGTTATTTGCATAGCCAAGGAATTTAAATTCCTATACATGCCAGATGCGCTTTGTAAAACCTAAAAAGGAAGTCAAAAAGATCGAATGAGCAATGAAAAAAACACAGAGTTACACTGCAGGGAATAATAATAAAGCATCAAGAATCATTAATACCTTTTTATGCGGAGCTAGTTTTGGCGGGTCCAGAATAACTATATCCCATGAATTACCTTTAGAGAGTGCACTCTTCATGAAATGCGTAGCATCTTTTTTCAGAAACGATATTTTTCCAGAATCAAGGTTATTGAGAACAATGTTATCCCTGGCAATGTCGAGAGCAGGAGCAGATGAATCAACGCCTTCCAAGAGGAAAAACATTATTTGGTAAAAAAATACAACATAAGATGCTTTTATAGGGCTAATTAATATTAGTTTTGATTCGACTTATTTTTGCATTAGCTAATAGGGCTAATTAGAAAAGATAACGTTGATGTTCAGTCTAATTACAAATATAAACAAAAATGATACTAACAATTGTTCAAAACTAATGCACTAATCAAGGAGGAGTTTGTAATACCATACCATTAAGGGATATTCACAATTTTGAAACGTAATCATGATTTTTCGTGATTAGGATAAATCTCAGGTCAGGAGTATTTTTTGTGAGTTAATCCTAACTATAATATTCTACTTATATTTTAAGCCACAGATATCACAAATATTTCAAAAGGTGTACTTGTTTAATCAGCAGAAAGGTTTTATTTCTTTATATATTGAAAATCTGAATTCTTTACTTGCTTTGTGTGAAGGGTATCAACAATACTGATGATAAAAATTAGTAATAGCTAGAGACGAATATACCAGTTACACTAAGAGCACCACCACTTGCTGCATTAAGGGCAAAACCTCCAGTATAACAGCAAATATCAAGTACTTCCCGACCCTCAGAAATTGATGATATATATTGGCGATTTTCACGCTGATCAGCAAAAAAGCCAGTTTTTTGCCCCTCCAATGAGACTAAATAGGAAATGCCGTTCTCCACAACCTGTTTAGGACACACACACACACGCATGAGCATTTTTTTTTCCTTTTCCTTTTTTGAAAAAAATAGACTTCAGCGAGATGGTCTAATGGGCCTTAATCCGTAAGACGGTCCCCTAAAATTAATTCTAAGATAAAAATAAAAATTTAGAAACAACCAAAAAAAGATTCTAAAGAAACTAAAAAAAGAACCCTAAAAAATGAAAAGAAACTGAAAAAAATAATAATTAAAAAAACTAAGAAAAACTAAAAGAACTAATGACCCACCCACCACCACCACCACCCACCCCGAAAAAAAAAACTGGAAAAAACATACTAAAAAACCTAGAATTTAGACTCCGTCTTATGGAATGTGTTCCGTGAGACAGTCACAAGCAAGTTTTTGCCACTTCTAACTACATATAATAACATTGTTTGCCGCAATAATATTGTGTGCAAAACATTGTATAGATCTGACTTTTAATAAACTTGCTAACGAGATTATCAGGTAGCAACTGTTTTACCTTTGCCACTTTCGGAGAATTCGACAATTTTTCATCTCCTGAATCAGACAAATCCAAACCTTCCTCCTTCAAGATATCGATGGATGGCCTCCATGTTATATGGTCAACATTGCTTACTTTGCTTACGCAATCTTTTATTTGTTGCTTGTACTTTTCAACCCAAGCAGCTGAGGAGGCAATCACTGCTTCATGTCCAAAAATATCAACAATAAGGCCCGACAACCTAATTAATTTAAAAACATGATTATTTTATATTCCACGAGCTACCTAATATGGACAAAACTCAACCTGAACAGCACCAATAAATATCAACCTCAAAATCTGGCACAATTTAAAAGCCCAAACAAGTCGAACAATATCATAACCATGAATTATAAGGGGGTACTACGGGCTGAGTGCTTATATTGCACAATCATAGAGTATGTTTGGATTGAGGGGCTTGAGGTTAAGGATTTGTAATCCATCATCAAATGCACTCAACATGTTTGGCTAAAAACTCAAAATCATACGATTTCACATCCCTCCTCGAACTTAGTTCATTTGTTTATGGATTCGAAATTCATACAAGCTAGTAATTTGAAATTCATCCATTCATCTCATCATCATCATCATCATCATCATCATCATCAACACCACCTTAATCCCAACTATGTTGGGATCGGTGGCATGAAGATCAAGTGTCAATTAATTGTCTAAAACTAGTTAACACTACAAATCATGCAAAAAAATAAAGTGGCAAAGTTTACGCACAAAGCCCTTCCTGTGGCAACCTTCATGCGAAAGAGAAATGAGATGAAATCCAAAACCATCAACATTATAGGTTTTTCTGGTTACATGGATAACATCATGAGACGGCGATGAGTCGAGAAAATTGCTATAGTCATGTCACATTACGTGATTAATATTGTAAAATCAATACGTACATCATAGGACATGACGGCTCTCTCTCTCTCTCTCTCACACACACACACACACCATATATTTCACATGAAATACACATTTGCACACGCACAGGCTTCACATTCACTATATATTTAAAAAATTTAATATTTTTTATAAATGTATGTTCATGTGATATACTAACATCTATTAGTAAATAACAGCTGAAATAAAAGTTAAAACTCGTAATAGATTTGAAATCTTTACAAATCCACATTACAACCAAACAAGAGATTTGAAATGAATGAAATTCAAAATCCAAGAGATTTGAAATCCATGGATTTTGAGGTCCAAATCCCTCAATCCAACCTTACATTAATATGTCAATTAATACCTATCTCCTTCACTGTTAACAAGACGGAATGCATTTGTTTTAGCCGACGGGAGACCGACCCGCTCTCTTAGAGCAACAGCAGCATTTATTCTATGCTCAAGCAATCTCTCCAAGTCCAGCACACAAGAAGCATCTCTGTACCATTGCAACTATTAATATAATAAGGCTCTTTTATGTATTTGAAAAGTAAACTACTGAGTAATGAGGGCATTTTTTGAAACACACCGTGATGCTTCATCTTCTAACTGCATGAGCCGAACACAAAACATAGAAACTGAATTGTACAATCCCCAACCAATTGGTTTTTCTGTCCCATCCGTGACGAGTACAATGTCTCCTGTTATGGGAGTTTGTCTACCAACTATCTTAGCAACAGCACCACTGTATACCATTGGGCTGCCATCTTTGAACAATCGAGTTTTCCCCTGTTTTAGCACGACCTTAGCGATGCCTGTAAAGCAATTCCTTCAGATGAAAATTGAATTACAGCTGGATGAAAATGTGACCATTGATCGAGTATGCATTCAATCTATACAGGATCATCATCTTTATCATCATGTCAACTGCACTTTAATCCCAACTATGTTGGGGTTAGTGTCATGGAAACTATAGTGTAAATTGATGGTCAAAATTAGTTAACACTATATATTCATGCAAAAAGCAAAGTAGTAAAGTTTTATGCCGGATGCCCTTTCATGTCGAAACCTTCAATCATACAGGGTAGCAAAAATATCTCCAAATCTGGCTATACTTTTTAAAGAATTTCTTATCCAATAACCTTTAGTAACAAAATTGGTAAAAAAAAATAAAAAATCTTCTATTAACTATGTAATTAATATCACTAGGTTTTCAAAAGTTGATGCAAGGCTATGCTTTTTTATATCAAATTACAGTGGAAGCTTAATAAATTCGTTGAAAAAAAGAACCCCAAAGAAATCGAATTTAACATTCATCTTATGAGATTTCTGGAATTCAAGGAGAACTCACGAACCAAGCTCAAAGGAAGCATAAATTACAAATCAGCTTCCTGATGTATACAAACTCATACTACCTTTGGGGTGATTGGACGCGATTTCTTGAAGCGTGGTGGCTGTGGGCGGCGCGGTGGCAAGAGTGAGCGTTTTTGACATCAGAAAGCGACCTCCGAGCAGCATTTTGTTTTTCGGCTCAGCACAAGACAGGTAGAGTTTTGAACGAGCCATCCAGCCAGCCTAGCCGACAAGATAGTGAATAAAACTCTATGTAAATGTAATCGTGCACAAAGGTTTGTGATTTGCTGTGGGTTTTACATTAATTTGCGTCTCTTGTGGTTCATACCTATGTTTCCTATAACAGCTGAAACTCAAGTTTTTTATCGACATAATCCAATTTCGGTTTTTGTCATCGTCTTCCTTATTTCACCAAATATTACCTCGACCACAAGAGTACCTAGAAAGATATTTCCCTGACATTTACCTTGTCAGATGCTGGTATTGTGGATGCATCAAGAAAGATAAAAAAAAAATCAATAAGAGCATTCAATCCATCAAATAGGAACTTTGTTCCTATTTGAATTCGGGCTAAAAATACATACGCAGCAGGAGATAACTTCAATCGAGAATCTATCAAGGATCGTATAGACGATAAAAAAGAAATGATTAGGGCTGTAAATCATACCCTTGGAGATATCTCGACTCAAATGTGGTGTTGATGATGTTGATTTATCCTATTTGAAAAGCTTCTTGATCCAATGGAGAACACGCCGTCTCTATGTAATATGCGTTGGGTAGACGAACGAAGAAAAACTTCTCCTTCAAAGAACCACCTAGTGGCCGACGGCTATGTGAAAAGGAAGGGAAAATTTCGATTTTGGTCCTTTATAGATGTGTGTCCGATTTTAGTCCTTTATTGATGTTCTGTCCGATTTTGGTCCTTTATAGATGTAAGTGTCCGATTTTAGTCCTTTAAGTTATAATATTGTCTGATTTTGGTTCTGCGATGAAAGAGGGTCGACTGGAAAAAGGCATGTGAACTACACTCTCCGACTGAGGACCAAAATCGAACAGTATTATAACTTAAAGGACCAAAATCAAACAACTGTATACTTAGAGGACTAAAATCGGACAAGCATACTTAAATTGGATGTTCCTTTTACTTATTTGCATTATGGGCTCTGTTTTCTGATGATAAAGTTGAATTTGTGGTCTCAATTGGGGTTGATTATATGAATGGGAAAGAGAAAATAAGTAGGCCTGAGACTTTTCGCTTCTAGGGAGAAAAATACAAAAATCGGAACCGAACCACATAGTTTTTCGCGGTTCATTTTTGCCAGTTTTTTTGTCCGAACCGACTCGGAACCGAACTGCATAGGAACGGAACCGAACCAGAACCGATTTTGTATGGTTCGGACGGAATATATTATATTATATTTTATTTTATTAAGAATATATTATATTATATTATATTGTATTAATTAAACATAGTTTTTTCACGGTTTTTTCGGAACCGAACCGCATAGTTTTTATTAATTAAACCGGAACCGAACCGCATAGTTTTTTCGCGGTTCGTATATTGAATAATATATTCTTATTAAACATAATTAATATAATATAATATATTTTTAATAAAGTAAAATATAATATAATATATTCCGTCCGAACCATACAAAATTGGTTCCGGTTCGGTTCCGGTTCGGTTCGGTTCCGAGTCGGTTCGGATAAAAAACTGGCAGAACCGAACCACGAAAAAACTATGCGGTTCGATTCCGGTTTCTGTATTTTCTCCCTGAAACCGAAAAGTCCCAGGCCTAGTTATTTTCTCTTTCCCATTCATATAATGAACCACAATTGGGACCAAGAATTCAACTTTATCATAAAAAAACAGAGCCCATAATGCAAATAAGAAAAAGCAACATCCAATTTAAGTATGCTTGTCCGATTTTAGTCCTCTAAGTATACAATTGTTTGATTTTGGTTAATTAAGTTATAATACTGTCCGATTTTGGTCCTCAACCGGAGAGTGTAGTTCACATGCCTTTTTCCAGCCGACCCTCTTCCATTGCAGGACCAAAATCGGACAATATTATAACTTAAAGGACCAAAATCGGACACATACATCTATAAAGGACCAAAATCGGACAGAACGTCAATAAAGGACCAAAATCGAACACATACATCTATAAAGGACCAAAATCGGATTTTTCTCTGAAAAAGAAGGGGGAACTCTTTCTCTTTTATGTGACTCGGGTTTCTAAGTGAGAGAGAAGTGTATTAGCCAAGACTTAAAATGAGAGGGGTGTGGATCGAGCCTCATAGCGTCTTGGCCGATCCAATGTAGTCTTTCGAACCATTGTTAGTTTAGCCACGGAGCCAATATTGGTCTGGTTTAAGGCAGTTAGCGGTCCAAGTATACTCGAAAACCGCTCGAGAACCGTTCGATAATACCCGGGACCGATACTCACTCGAAACGTTAGCGGTCCAGATACTGATACCGAAGTTAGAACCGAAACCGATAAGGACCGAACCGTTAACCCGGTCAAAAACCCGGTAATTTTTCGTAAACATTCATTGCACAAAATATTGTATAAGGTATTAGTACATATAGAAAAAATAAGTTTAAAATACTTTATCTCTGAATTTCCTTAGCATATATTTGAAAAAACCCTCCATTCTTGTTTCGATTATGAGGTTTTGGGGATTAGGGCATTTAATGATCCAAGATACCCGAGAACCCGCCCGAAATACCTGGTACCGATACTCACCCGAAACGTTAGTGATCGAGATACAAGTATTGAAGTTGGGACCCGAAATCGGTAAGGATCGAAACCGGTAATACTCGATACCTTAACGGTCCAGACCCGGGAAGACAATACCCGGACCGAACCGAACCGAGAACCGCCCTAGTCTTTTACACATACTAATTTAATTCATCCAATTAATTAATAAAAATAAATACAACATAATTAAAAAAAATAATTTCTCCGGAAAAAAAATTTAAACAATAAAATAACCGTGAGTGAATAATTGATTATCAAGTAATATAGTTAGTTTACTATACAGTAATAATTTTTTGATAAATTAAATTGGACATTTGATATCTAATGTACAGGAAATGGGAGTAAGTTCAAAATTAATTTGTTTGTCTATTCTATTTGCACGGCTATGTAGGTTTATCTCAATAAGTAATGTGAGGACTCAAAGAGTGTGAGTAACACCTAGGAGTTACTTGACTCACACTATAGCTTGACATAGTATGAATGAGGTGATCATTCCAAATCTTACACATTATGAATACTGTATATATATAAACCCTCCAATCAAATATCCTGATCAAGTTTTAGAATAACGGTAAAGGCAAACCCTATTATTACTTGATGCTATGCATGAGCTAGTGCAAATCGAAATTACTGAGCTCTCGTGTGTCAAATACAGCTGGCTCACACACCAGACTTGATCTCATTTGCCCCTAATTGCAAAAGACATTCACATGTTCACTTACAGGAGAAATAATCATAGATTAGTATTCAGTAGAAACTGTTGTTTGCCCATCATGTTGCACTTCGAGGTTGACCCAACCGTCAGGTGATTGGATCGAACTACTTAAGTGACTAACTTAATGTCACAAATACATCATTTACTTAATCCTCATGTCCAAAGTTCACGTATACCTATCATAACATGACGATCCAGCCATTGACTATCCTATAACGAAATACATGCAATTGAATCGAGGTGGGTCATGTCCGAATACGTTAAGCCTATTAACATACTTATAACTTGTATTCCCACTTACCCTAAGTGAATACAGTCAATTTACATTGTTAAGCACGTAGTATATGAGTCTTGACAAAACCTAATATCTATTTAAACTAATGATATTACTTTTTATTATTGCCATGTTACTTGCTATAATTGTAGAAATGTTATATATATATAGTAATCAAGAGAGGCATCAAACAAGAAACCTATGTTTAGAAAAAGAATTATTTTATGCTCTATACATTTTATAGTATTTATGGAAGTCTTTTTTTTTTTTTTACGAATGTTGTGGCAGTGATTTTTATTTCATGTTAATTTATGATGTTGGAGATGGAATGTGAAGTAGGGAAGCGAAATACAGTTTATCAACGATAAATAGTCCATGGATGAAAGATGCGATGCATAGCTGATTTAAATTGATTACTCAAATATTTGTGATAATTTAGCATTAACTTATGTTATGCATTGCCAGAAAAGATAATTGTTATTTGGAGATTCTAAGGGTGCGTTCTGTTTGTATTTCATTTTGTATTTTCATTTTGAAAAATGTTTTGTATTTTTCTATTTTTATTTTTGTTTTCAAAATTGCTGAAAACGCGTTCTGTTAAATTTATTTTGCAAAATATTTTTTTTTGTAATATTAATATTAAATTCATAAATCTTTATTTTAGACTTAGTTTCTAATTAGGATAATCCAAAAAAAACTCAAAATGCATTTTGAGCATTTTGAAGAATTTTTGTTAAAATACACACAAAACGCTCAAAACGAAGTTTTGGGCGTTTTGCGTTTTGTGTACGAATATTTTTTTTGTTATCCAAAATGCATTTTCAAAAATGATAAAAAGAACACGTTTTTAGTGTTTTCGAAAATAAAAACAGAAAATGATCTCAAAACAACAAAGAGAACAGGGCCTAATGTTTTTAATGACCATATTATGTTAGAATTTAAAAATATAACAACTTTCAGGTATTAATAATGTGATTGCCATGTAAAAATCTACAAAATTTGGTAAATACTTATAATGATCATTTTATTAATTTTTATATATTGGTAATTATTTTTTATATATTTAGAAACAGTAAAAGGAATAATCGGAAATAGAAATAGAAACATCACTCCGAGTCAAATAAAGTCAAAGAAAGTTCGAAACGAACAAGACGGAATCTGAGAGTCAAGAAAGTGAAGATAATAATTACACATTAGTAAAAGAGTTAATTACATAAATTGTTCGTGTGGTTTGTTGGGTTTCACATGTTTAGTCCTTATATTTTTTTTAGCGGGTCATGCCCTTGTGGTTTTTTGATCGGTTACGGGTTTAGTCCTTTTGGTTTGTCGGGTTTCACAGGTTTAACCCCTATACTTTTTTTTCAGCTGGTCATGTCCTTGTGGTTTTTGATCCGTTACGGGTTTAGTCATTTGACCAATAATTCTGTTAGTTGATCGTTAATTTGAAGGGTATTTTCGTCTTTTCATATTTATTATTATTATTATTTGAGTACGTTGCAAAAATCGTCTCTATGGTTTGGTCGAATTGCATATTTCATCCTCGTGGTTGAAAATATCATATTATTATTATTATTATTATTATTATTATTATAACATCACTTTATTAGAAATTTATAGGATTTACAAGAAATTAGTCGGAAGCCGAGATACTATATAGGCCCCCACTCATCTAGCTATAGCACAGTTAATCCTACTAAAGATATGAATAGCAGCACGCACCGACCAAGCACTACTAGGGGTGGGCACGGTCCGGGACGTTTCGGGATTGGGTCGGTCCCGGTCCCGATCCCAATTAATATAAGCGGTCCGGGACCGGTCCGGGACAAAGGTGCTTCCCATTTTGTTCCGGTATTTTCGGGACCGGAACGGTTTCAGGATGGGCCGGGATAAAACGGGACATTTTTTGGTAAATATAAATAATAAAAAATATATTTAAAAAATATTTTCTTGTATTTTTGGATATTTATTTGCAAATTTATAATCAAAATTTTATAAATTTTGCATTATTTATCAATAATTTAGTAAGTTTAGGTATATTTGACTAATTAATTTATGAGATAAAAATTAATTTACAAATTAGAATCTCATAAATCTAATATTAATTTTAAAAAATCCATATTTCGGGACAAACGGGACGGGACGGGACAAAAATCACCGGTCCCGCTCTTGTCCCATTTTCGATCGATCCGGGACCGGTTCGGGACAAAATTTGTCCGTCCCAAATGGTCCGGGACACTTTTGGAACGGGACCGGAATGGTCCGGTTCGGCCAAACGGGAACCGGTATTTGTGCCCACCCCTAAGCACTACAAAATCAACCATACCACTTTGCGTATTTTGTAACTCTTTATTTTATTATTATTACTAGCTCTTTTACCTGTGCGCTGCACGGGTAGACACATCAATTAGTGATAAAAATAATAATAATGCCTTTTAAAAAATTCCAATATAATATTATTTTTATACATTCAACATTTCTAATAAGTATATTTTCTGTTCATTTACTTAATACAGAAAATGCATAATATAAAGGGATCTCTCTTTTTTAGTACCAAAGCATAAAAGTAACAAGTTATATATCCCCATTTATAAAACTATAAGTTTTTGATACCAAAATGTGTTAATAGACTTTATTACCCTTAAAGTCTACCACTAAAAGATAAAAAAACATAAAAAATAGAAGATTATTAAAAGGAAACAACAATAAAAAATAGAAAATTATTAAAGCAAACAACAATAATCTAAACGGTCCCACAACTCAATATTTTCCTCTACAAAAAAACTCTCCTTATCTCTCTGCAAAAAAAACTCTCCCGTCGTGAAACCCTTCGCCGGCCAGAAAATGTCGAACTCCGACTACCACAGAGAATCTGAAGACGCGAGAAGTCCCGCTAGTGACACTCCATCTGAAGAGGAATTCACCAATGAGCCGCCGGTTAGTGTATTTTCATTCACACACGATTGTGCCATGACGGTTGTTCATCGTCCCACGATGGTGCTGAAGAAGATGACACCATCGTGTACACGATGGTTTACAGACGACGGGCGTCGATCGCGTGTGCCGTCGTGTGCTAGAAGACCAAAGGCTCCTGCCCTGCACACGATGGCATGCACACGATCGACGCCCGTCGTGTGAGCCGTCGTGTGGCACACGATGGTCTTCACACGACGGGCATCGATCGTGTGTCTGCCATCGTGTGCAAGGCAGATTTTTTTTTCGTTCTCTTAAGCATTCTATCATATTCTTATGAGTTGTATGTCTATATTGCAGACTGGTTGCGTATGGAAGAGACCTACATTGCGTTTTGTTACACGTCAAGTGAATCTTTACATACGGGAGGCGGTATTTAAAGAGATCATTGAGACACTAAGAAGTATGGGCCGCAATTCCGCAGTTACAGATCGAGCTATCGAGAGCTTGACCGATGGGGTCCTGGGGCGCTTGATTAAAGTTAGGAGAAATGGGAGTTCAAATACTACCCTACATCACTTGATTGCCCGTCAATTGAAGGGTGATCAAATCCCCCGGATGAGTCGTGGTTCCAGGTTTGCGGGAGGACCATTCGTTTTACGGCCCGTGATTTTGCCATGATCACTGGACTCCATTTTGGAAACTCTACCTTCCATCCACAGGACGACCATATCCTTCCGTCTGACGGTATTTTCCACAGAATACTCCATGGCAAAAATATTAAGGTTAGTGTTCTGCGGAAGAGGTTCAATGCTCGAGATTTTAGTAGAGACATAAGAGATTATGTGAAGGTTGCCAATTTGCTTATATACTACTACTTTATCCTATGCCGTGACGACATGACGGTCGAGACATGGGCATGGCATTAGTTGAGGATTTCGAGCAGTGGGATATGTTTCCTCGGGGTTCTTATGCCTTTGGGGTTTTATTTTACTATATAGGCAACGTTGCCATGAAGGAGGGACAAGAGCACAAGGACTATCACTTCTATGGTCCTGTTTGGGCTTTACAGATATGGTCGTATGAGATGATTCCTTCATTGGGAGCATTATGTACTATTCGAGATAAATCTGTCCAAGTCCCCCGGTGTTTGATGTGGACTACGAGGAAGATGTTTTGTGATTTCACACATTTCTTCGACGATAAGGTACATAAATTTGTAAACGTATTTTCTCCTGACTTCATCTCTTCAACGTTATGTGATTGCTCATCTAATGGTATGCTTTAATGACTAATTTTGCAGCACAGAGTACTTCCCTCTTTACCGCATCTGGAGGAGGATGAGGCTGAGTACTACTACCCGAGATTTGAGAATGGCTCGCCATATGACGTTAAGTTCATTAAGCCTGTAAGAATAGCTGTGAAGAACAAGGATAATGAGCCTGCATCGATCCCGAGAAAGAAAGTTATGGATAGATTGAAGAAGGCTGCTAGGAAATTGATTACATATGAGTCGGCACATAAAGTGTCGAAGCGACGCCGACAGAGTACCTCACCAGTAGATGGTGCAGAGACATCGGACCGGGAGAGGCAGCCAGAGAGGGTGTGTTGTGTCCACGGACTTCCTTGTCCGGACCACACCCAGGGCACGAGCACGGATGAGTACTTCGATCGCCGTTTGAATGCGGTCTTGTACGACGAGTCCGAGACGGGATTTATTGCTCGAGTTTCTCGCCGGGTGCTTTCTGGGAACGTGGATTTCTTCGGACCTACGCATAGACGTTTTAGGAGCCCGGTGCACTACTCTACTGGGAGCCATGATAGGCCTCGTCATTCTGCATCTGTTAGCAGCGCACATCGGAGGATTCCTGACCCTCCACGTCACTCAGTCTCTGGTGCAGCCCACAGTCACCATTCTTAGCGTCAGCCTAGTCACCATTCTTAGCGTCCGCCTACCCACCATTCTCAGCGTCCACCTACCCACCATTCTGAGGTCTAGCACAGTCACCATTCTGAGATCCAGCACAGTCATCATTCTCAGATTCATCATTCTTTTGAGCGGACTCAGCAGCCCCTTGATTACGAGCATCAATATGAGCCATTTGACGCGCCGTTTCAGCAGTATGGGACGATGTTCGACTGGTTTCAGGACGAGCATCATTATTGTAACACCCCGAGATATTCGGAATAATTACAGTGTCGTAAACCCTTTAAGTAAGGATTTACAAGGCTGATTGAAATAAATGTAAATATAATCCAACAATACCACAGAAGTTCAAATTACAAAACCGGTTCCAACTGATCCCTTGAGTTAATTAATACAACCATATCGAAATGATATAAATAAGACACGCGTACTCGAGTACTGAAAATGAACCAAAAGGACAAATCACAAAAACAACAAACATCACTGAACCCCTTCGTCGTCACGCCGGTACTGTGGCTGTTTCCCCGCTCCTCGGCTACCTGAACATCAAAACAAATGTCCACCCCCGAAGGGGTTAGCAAAACGATGCTAGTACAAGTATCATATTTAAACAAATCGAATATGCATCAACAATACATAACAAGATACACCACACGAACTTCCTCTACCGGAATCCGACAATGCGAATCCACAAGATTCCATTAACACAGTATGGGTATTCCAATGATCCAGCGCCCTCAGCATAGATCCCAAGATGATCCCGTCGGACCAACACGAGGTGGAAAAATCCGTCCAATGATCCAGTGCCCTCAGCCTAGATCCCAAGATGATCCCGTTGGACCAACACGAGGTGGACTGTTGACTCGAAAAGGATTTTGATGATAATTTCATTCAAAACATTTAATTAAATCAATCTCAGCACGTTACTACATTGAAGGAACAAAACGATGTTAGCGCATGCTACTCATACCAGCATAGCGCACGCTATCGAGGATTGTATGTATCAGCCTAGTCAGTCAGCTGTAGTCCAGTGAAGTCACCTGATGGATAGCGCACGCAAGTTTTTCAACATTAGCGCACGCTAAATAACTTTAGTTAGCGCATGCTATACAATCAATATTAACGCACGCTATCGCATCATTCATTCAGAGGACAGAAAGGTCTGGAAAGAAAATGGAAACGGTCTTGCGCACGCTACGAACAAATATTTACGTACGCTAACACAAGGACTTAGCGCACGTTATTCCTTATTACTTTGCGCATGCTACTGGATATCATGGTCAGTAGTCCAGTAGCTACTGGACTCAAAATGAAAAGGACTTTACGTACGCTACATAGGGTAACGTACGTTACTGAAGAAAATATTTAGCGCACGTTACGATATAAACATTAGCGCACGCTACATCAGTCAAGCAGTTTACCGCTGGAATTTCTACCGTTGGAAGGCAAGAGTCAATAAAGATCCGTGAAATTTGGAAAAGTTGGAATTAATTAATACTAGCACACGCTATGCATGCTTGCTAGCGCACGCTAAGCTCAAATTTTATCCGTTGGATAAAGATACGTTGGGGAGACAAACCAACACGTTCAAAGTCAAGATTGAAGACCTGTTGACCAGCCGATAACGCACGCTACGAGTACATGACTAGCGCACGCTAGCCATGCAATTTTACCGTTGGAACAGTCTTGTGACCGTTCAGGAAAGCCAAGTCAGAATCGACAACGCACGCTAGAAGACATTATTAGCGCACGCTAATAATACGATTTTCAGTATTTGAATAATGGCTTACACCTATAAATACCCATGGGACTTGGGTATCAAAAACACACAACTTAAAGCATACAAGCATACAAGCATTCTTAAGCTCAAATTGCTACTGATTACTATATTATAAGTTGTGAGAAGGAAAGATACAAGAGTGATTTTCTTTGTAATATCTATTATACTTTGTATTCTTTCATTTGATTGTAAGTGTTGCATCACTTATACTTGAGCGTAAAACAAACGAATCAAGAGTCACTAATCCGGTGTTATTAGGATCTTTGATCCGACATTATTATGATTATACTCTCATATTCGTATAGTGAGGATTATCTAGTTCCTATAGAACACTAGATAAACAAAAGTTTATATTGAGAGAGAGGTTGAGCTTGGACCGATAGAAGACAAGCGGTTATAATGGTTGTGAACTCGGACCGATCGAAGACGAGTCAAGATTGTGGTTGTTCTTGAACCAATAGAAAAAGAAAGTCGGAGAGAGGACGTAGGCAAGGTGCCGAACCTCTATAAATCCTTGAGTCTTTAAATTCTGCACTATTTTTCATTTATTCGCAAGAAATTTCGTTATTCCGCATTACCACTATTCAACCCCCCTTCTAGTGGTAAATTTATCTCTTCAGTTGGTATCGGAGCGGGTCTTTTTTTAAAGGTTTAACTACCTAAGAGAAAAAAATCCGCAAATGGCACTTCTTGGCCAAATTGAAGGAAATGCTCTCAACCGTCCTCCTTTCTTCGACGGTTCCAATTTCATGACATGGAAAAAGAGAATGGCTATCTTCGTTCAAGCCTACGATATTGAAATTTGGAAAGTTATCGCTCTTGGTCCGAAACTTGCTAAGAAAGAGGATGGATCATTGAAAAAGATCGACGAATTCAATGACGAGGATTGGAAGAACACACACGTCAACTCACGAGCTACTCAACTTCTCTATTGCGCTCTTAATCCCGAAGAACTCAATAGGATATCGTCCTATGAAAGTGCAAAGGAAATTTGGGAAATTCTCGAAGTCACTCATGAGGGAACCACCCAAGTCAAGGAGACCAAAATCAACATGTCACTCCATGACTACGAACTTTTCTCCATGAAGGATGAGGAAACGATCACAAATATGCTGGATCGATTTTCGGCTATAACCAATGGTCTTGCATCTTTTGGGAAGCCTATATCGAGCAGCGACAAAGCCAAGAAAATTCTTCGATCGTTGCCACGAGAATGGGATGCCACGGTCACCGCAATCATGGAGTCCAAAGATCTCAACAAGCTCGAATTTAGTGCCCTCATCGGGTCACTCATCAATTATGAGATCGTTCTCAAGTCTAGAGGCACCAAACCAAAGCCTCGGGAAAGAGTAGTCGCATTCAATGTTGATAGCGACGTAGAGGAAGATGTTCCCGAAGATGAAGACGACGAGGAACTCGCTCTCTACGCCAAGAACTTTAGAAGGTATAAAAGCCTAATTCAAAAGAGGCGAAGTTTTCTTGGTCGGGATGGCAAACCGGAGCAAAAGAAGAGTGGCTATACTCCCATAAAGAAGTTCGACAATAATTGTTGGAAATGTGGTCAAGCCGATCACTATGCCAAAGAATGCCGAGGATCCTCTTCAAAACCTCAAATGGAAAGATTCAAAAAGAAGGAGGTTTTAATCGCTTCTTGGAGTGATGACGAGGAGGAGATTGAAAGATCTCTAGACGCAAATCTCGCATTCATGGCACTCGACTCCGAAATTAATATCGAGGTAAGTTCTAAACTCAATAATGACGAATATGACTCTTTTGATTTTTGTGATTCACAAGAAGTTCATCATGATGATGAGTTATTAAGTGCGTTTGAATCCTTGAATACGGAGTATGGCGAGATGGTTAAATTAAACATATCTTTAAAGAGAAAAATAAAATCTCTAGAACTCGAAAATTCCTCTCTTCAAAACAAAGGCAAAACTATTGAGATCGACCATACCTTATGCCTTGAAAAGGAAAATGTTTTGAAAATCGAATTGACGAAAACTCAAAAGGAGCTAAAATATATTTTGAACAAATATACTCTCGGAAACGAGAAATTCGAAAGGCTTCTATCAATTCAAAAATCGCCTTTGCTAAAACACGGTCTTGGTTTCGATCCTTTAAAACGGGAACAATCCCTTATCAACCTTGACAAAATAAAGAAAATCGAAACCGAGAACTCAAAAAATTCTTCCAAACGAGTTCATGATGTTAATGTTCGTTCAAAGTTGAGAACCATCAAAGTTAAGTAAATATGGGTTCCTAAAGGGACAATTGTTATAAATGCTATAAGCATAGTTAACTTTGGAGGACCCAAACGGGCTTAGGTACCGAAACAACCGAGAAATTCTATTTTTGTAGGTACCGGCACCAAGGAAAAGCAAGTGGTACATTGATAGCGGATGCTCAAGGCATATGTGCGGCTCCGAGGACTTATTTGAAGACCTCGAATATCAAGAATAAGGACATGTGACCTTTGGAGATAATCAAAAAGGAAAAATCAAAAGGCATCGGTAAAGTCGGTAAGGAACCTTCTCCCTCTATCAACAAAGTATTGTTTGTTGAAGGTTTGCATCATAATCTTCTTAGCGTTTCGCAATTTTGCGATGAAGGTTTTAAAATTCTATTTGAGCAAACGCATTGCACGGCATTTAGAATAATAAAATTGCTTTCATTGGTTTGAGATGTGGAAACATATATATTGTTGATCTTAATGATAAAAGTTCATTCAATGAAAAATGTCTTATTACTTTGGATGATAATGTATATTTATGGCATCGAAAATTGGGGCATACTTCTCTACCTATCATTTCTATTTTATCTAGACACGGCCTTGTTCGTGGATTGCCCAAACTCAAGTTTGATAGAAAGCATTTGTGTGAATCATGTATAAAAGGGAAACACACTCGAGAATCTTTTAAACCAAAATTCAAGGTTTCCACTAGTCGAGTTCTTGAACTTGTGCATATGGATTTGATTGGACCATCTAGACATGTTAGTTTAAATGGCAAACTTTACACTTTGGTTATTGTTGATGATTTCTCTCGATTTACTTGGGTTAGATTTTTAGCACATAAAGATGATGCATTTTCCGAGTTTTCTAAATGGTGTCGTTTGGTATCAAATGAGAAAAATCTCTCCATAATTTCTATTCGCACCGATCACGGAGGTGAATTTGATTGCACTCCATTTGAACTCCTATGTGATAAATACGGGATTAATCATAACTTTTCGGCCCCTAGAATGCCTCAACAAAATGGAGTTGTTGAAAGGAAAAACCGATCTTTAGAAGAAATGTCGAGGACTATGCTTAATGAATACTCTCTTCCACGATATTTTTGGGCCGAAGCAATCTTTACGGCATGCTATGTTATTAACCGGGTTCATGTTCGTAGAACTCATCTTAAAACCCCATATGAATTATGGAAAGGCAAAAAGCCCAACATAGCTTATTTTCATCCTTTCGGTTGCAACGTATTTATTTTAAACAATGGTAAGGATAACTTGGGCAAGTTTGATGCTAAATCCGACTCTAGAATATTTCTTGGTTATTGCACTAATAGCAAAGCATATCGTATTTATAATATTAGAACGAATAAAGTTGAAGAGTCTATACATGTTAAATTCAATGATATGATCTCACCCCCGAGAAAGGTAGAATATTTTGATGATGCAGGTACTTTTCCAAATCCCTCACCCGAAGTGAAGAAAATTTCGGAAATCGAAACGAACACAATCGTTGATTTACCGAAAGATTGGAGGCACATCAAAGACCATCCAAAGGATCTAGTGATTGGAAACATTGAAGACGGTGTTCAAACCCGAAGGAGAACCACCGAATTTATGGCTCATTGTGCTTTTGTATCCGAAATAGTTCCCAAGAATATATCCGAAGCTCTCGATGATGAAAGTTGGGTGATGGCAATGCAAGAGGAGCTTGTGCAATTCATGCACAATAATGTATGGAATTTAGTTCCCGCTCCTAAAGATAAAACAATTATCGGAACTAAATGGGTGCATAAAATCAAGAGTGACGAAGACGGTTATCCAATTCGAAATAAATCTCGTTTGGTCGCTCAAGGGTATAATCAAGAGGAAGGTCTTGATTATGAAGAAAGTTTTGCTCGTGGCTCGACTCAAGCCATCCGCTTGTTATGTGCATTTGCCGCCCATAAAAAGATCAAACTATTTCAAATGGATGTGAAAAGTGCATTCTTGAATGGTTACATTCAAGAAGAAGTCTACGTCAAGCAACCTCCCGGCTTTGAAGATCATCAATTTCCGGATCACGTCTACAAGCTCAACAAGGCACTCTACGGGTTGAAGCAAGCACCCCGAGCATGGTATGATCGTTTAAGTCAATTTTTAATTGCAAATGATTATAAAAGAGGCAAAGTCGATAATGCCTTGTTTGTGAAAATATTGAATGATGATATACTTGTTTGCCAAATCTACGTTGATGACATTGTATTTGGAGCTACTAATGAATCTTTGTGCCAAGATTTCCCTAATCTTATGAAAGGAGAGTTCGAGTTGAGTATGATGGGAGAATTAACATTCTTCCTCGGGCTTCAAATCAAGCAATGCGAAGATGGAATCTTTATCCATCAAACGAAGTACTTAAATGACCTCCTTAAGAAATTCAAAATGTAAAGTAGCAAGGTGATATCTACTCCAATGTCTTCATCATTAAAGCTCGAAAAAGATGAAAATGCAAATCCATAGATCAAAAATTATATCGAGGTATGATCAGATCTTTGTTATATTTGACTGCATCTAGGCCAGACATAATTTTTGCTACATGTTTATGTGCTCGATTCCAAGCTAATCCCAAGGAATCACATTTAACTGCTTGCAAATGCATTTTTCGTTACTTGAAAGGAACTATTGGACTAGGTATATGGTATCTTTCTTGCTTATATTTTAATTTAATTGCATATAGTGACGCCGATTTCGGCGGATGTAAAATTGACAAAAAGAGTACTAGTGGTACTTGTCATTTTATTGGATCATGCTTAATATCTTGGGAAAGTGAAAAGCAAACCAGTGTAGCATTGTCTATAGCTGAGGCCGAATATGTCGCTGCAGGGAGCGCCTGTGCTCAGGTGTTATGGATTAAAAATCAACTCCGCAACTACGGCATATATTTTGAAAATACCCATATTCTATGTGATAATACCAGTGCAATAAATATGAGTAAAAATCCTGTGTTGCATAGTAGAACGAAACATATAGACATCAGACATCATTTTCTACGCGATCATGTTCAGAAAAAGGATATCTGTTTAATTTTTGTCGGGACGAAGGATCAACTTGCTGATATATTTACAAAACCTCTTCCCGAAGAATCGTTTAATTCTATTCGTTTACAACTTGGTATGGGACATATAGTCAATTTTTGAAATAAGCTTTCTACTCAAGATATCAACATCCTTGATTCGCTTCATTCGCTAGCGCGCGCTCGCTTCACTTCCTTAACGCGTGCTAATTACTGCTTTCGATAGCGTATGCTAACCATATCTATCTTGCGTACGCTAATTAAAACCTTTCGTATTCCATATCAGCTACTGGACATTCCAGTAAGCTTCCCAGTTTTATCTTACGTACGCTAACTTTATGTTCCTAGCGCACGCTAACTAAAAACTCAGTTGACTATATATAGTCCGTACGACCCAGTAAATCTTTCACCCTTTTCTAACGCACGCAAACGCAAGAAAACCCTCTTTTAGAAAAACCCTAGCCGCAAATCTGGATCTTCAAAACTTCCAATTCCTTCACTATGTCTAGCAAGGGACGAAAAACCATGGGGAAAACCTACAAATGTCCTCGCGATACTGAATATGACGCAACCCGATTTGTTTCCTACGGCGCATCCAAGGTATTCTTCGATATCCTCCCGCATGAGAATCTCACTGATTGCTATTTCTTTAATTTCAGCAGTCTTGAACGGGTTAAGGTTAGTATTCGTGAGTTCTTTGAAGCATTAGGGATAGCTCGATTTGTGGAATGCAAAGAAATCATATACCCTGCTTGTGTCCGTGAGTTTTATGCAAATTTGCACTTGGGTGAGAGTGATGGTAATGGTGGATTAGTGCTTGGTAGCCTGGTGAATGGAACTGTGGTGAAGATTTCCTCGAAAATACTTCACGAGCTATTTGGTTTATCAAGGGATGGATTCAATTGCGTTGGGAAAACTATTGCCGAAGAGTCTCTTGTGTCTGAAAGAGAAATTGCTGACTTTTTGTGCTCAAAAACAGTCACTGAAGTTACAGATGAAGTTTTTGAGAATAATGATTTCGGCATTCAGATTCGATTGTTGTTGGCTGCCTTAACCAAATGTTTGATGCCAAACGTTAATACCCAACACAAACTAGTAGGCGTCGACAAGAATGTGGTGTATCATGTGTTGAAGGATGACAGGGTGAACTTTACCGGTATTGTGCTAAATTGGATAAAGGCGAAAGGGGATTCATTTCGTTCAAAGAATTACATGTCGAGGACTCGGAAATCTGGACTTCCTTTTGGCTCTATTCTCACGGTGATTTTCCGGCATTTTCACGTTGACTTGTCGAGTGAGGCACCCGTCCCGGTGTCTCGGGGACACGAAATAAGCGACCTAACCCTCAAAGCTATGCATTATGTTGAAACATACAATAGAGGGTGGGTGTTGTTTCCGTACCTCCGAGAAGATGATCAAGTACCGAAGGGGACGCGAATGCCAACACCGGTCGAACGTGTGACGCATACGCTTAGGGAGATACAAACAAGGGAATTTGTTCGCCATCCGAAGACGAAAGGGAAGCGACCGATGCGAGATGCCGTCACGGAGGAAGAGGAAAGCGACCTTTGCGCTCGGATGCGGAGCATCGAGACCTCTCAGCTTGAAATTCGAGAGGATGTTCGGTCTCTACGCACGGAAGTCGGGTCTCTTCGTTCAGAAGTCGGGGAAGTTCATGGGATGATCTCCGATTTCATTCGTTACACACATCCGTCGTTCCCATTCCCGTCCTCCTCTTCCGATGCAGCACCCTATAATCTGGGAATTTGATGTTTGATTGTAGAAGCTTATAATTCGAATGGTCTTTATGTTTCATGTCTCGGAATTTTATGTATTGCATTGAACTTTGTTTTAATGATATTTGCATTTCGCTTCATTTGGTATTTGATGTATTCTTGTCTCTATGATTTCGTTTTGGTCATGATATTTGTTAAGAAGGCAACAATTCAGGGGGAGTTCCTTTTTGTTTATATCAAAAAGGGGGAGAATACTCCAAAAACCGAAACACACTAATATATCGAACAAGTTACCTTGATTCGAATCATTTAAAATGTTTTTGCAGGTATAAATTAAATGTTTTGACATCATCAAAAGGGGGGAGATTGTTGACTCAAAAAGGATTTTGATGATAATTTCATTCAAAACATTTAATTAAATCAATCTCAGCACGTTACTACATTGAAGGAACAAAACGATGTTAGCACACGCTACCCATACCAGCATAGCGCACGCTATCGAGGATTGTATGTATCAGCCTAGTCAGTCAGCTGCAGTCCAGTGAAGTCACCTAATGGATAGCGCACGCAAGTTTTTCAACATTAGCGCATGCTAAATAACTTTAGTTAGCGCACGCTATACAATCAATATTAACGCACGCTATCTCATCATTCAGTCAGAGGATAGAAAGGTCTGGAAATAAAATGGAAACGGTCTTGCGCACGCTACGAACAAATATTTACGTACGCTAACACAAGGACTTAGCGCACGTTATTCCTTATTACTTTGCGCACGCTACCGGATATCATGGTCAGTAGTCCAGTAGCTACTGGACTCAAAATGAAAAGGACTTTACGTACGCTACACAGGGTAACGTACGTTACTGAAGAAAATATATAGCGCACGTTACGATATAAACATTAGCGCACGCTACATCAGTCAAGCAGCTTACCGTTGGAATTTCTACCATTGGAAGGCAAGAGTCAATGAAGATCCGTGAAATATGGAAAAGTTGGAATTAATTAATACTAGCGCACGCTATGCATACTTGCTAGCGCACGCTAAGCTCAAATTTTAGCCGTTGGATAAAGAGACGTTGGGGAGACAAACCAACACGTTCAAAGTCAAGATTGAAGACCTGTTGACCAGCCGATAACGCACGCTACGAGTACATGACTAGCGCACGCTAGCCATGCAATTTTACCGGAAATGCTTTGTGACCGCTCAGAAAGCCAAGTCGAATCGACAATAAGACGCTAGAAGACATTATTAGTGCACGCTAATAATACGATTTTCAGTATTTGAAGAATGGCTCACACCTATAAATACCCATGGGACTTGAGTATCAAAAACACACAACTTAAAGCATACAAGCATACAAGCATACAAGCATTCTTAAGCTCAAATTGCTACTGATTACTATATTATAAGTTGTGAGAAGGAAAGATACAAGAGTGATTTTCTTTGTAATATCTATTATACTTTGTATTCTTTCATTTGATTGTAAGTGTTGCATCACTTACACTTGAGCGTAAAAGAAACGAATCAAGAGTCACTAATCCAGTGTTATTAGAATCTTCGATCCGGCATTATTATGATTATACTCCCATATTCGTATAGTGAGGATTATCTAGTTCCTATAGAACACTAGATAAACAAAAGTTTATATTGAGAGAGAGGTTGAGCTTGGACCGATAGAAGACAAGCGGTTGTAACGGTTGTGAACTCGGACCGATCGAAGACGAGTCAATATTGTGATTGTTCTTGAGCCAATAGAAAAAGAAAGTTGGAGAGAGGACATAGGCAAGTTGCCGAACCTCTATAAATCCTTGAGTCTTTAAATTCCGCACTATTTTTCATTTATTCGCAAGAAATTTCGTTATTCCGCATTACCACTATTCAACCCCCTTCTAGTGGTAAATTTATCTCTCCATGGACATCCGATCCAGTGCCCTCAGCATAGATCGTACAACATACACAAACAAAACTCATGCATACATATATGCAATTTCACTATGTCCATCAACATGAACATATAAACACTGGATAACGAATATCATGACAATTCAACGAAATAAATCCCATGTTCAACAACATGAATAAGCCACAAGCATGCTCAAAATACCAATATTAATAAATTACGATACTTGCCTCAAAGATGGCAAGAACTAATCACTTCAATGATCTCAACACACTCGAAGGCCGTCTTCTTCGATCAACGTAGCAAGCTCGAACCTTAACAAAAGAAATAATATAGAATTCATCTCATGTCGTACGAATGTCTAACAATCCGGTCTACGGCCGAAAGCTCAAAAAAATGTAATCTGCCTGAACTACTTAGCGTACGCTATGTACTCTACGTAACGTGCGCTAAGCCTGCCCGTTAGCGTACGTAAACGATGAAGTCTAGCGTACGCTAACTATGTACTGACAGTCCTCTCTGATCAGTCGACTGACTCGCCTGACGACATAACATACGTTACATGCCAGACGTAGCGTACGTTACTCATTCCCGATAGCACACGTTAATATACATATCTTAGCGTGTGCTAACCGTGCATGGCAGTTTACTACTGGGTAGTAGACTTGATCTAATAGTGATGAAACTCATGAAATCTTCAGTGTTAATACATGTCATCTCCATGCATATCATGCTCATAGGGTTTGTGAAAGATCTTTATGGATTAAACGACGTCGAGATACAAGGATACGTATAATCATCACAACACCATAGTTCATCTTGATCTTCAAGAAAGTATCCTAAGTTCCATCCATTCTATGTCCCAAAACGTATACTTCCATTATGTAAAAACATAAGAACTTGATAATCTCTATATACTGGTCATAATCGGTTTTGAAGCTTCATGTATATGCTAGGAGTTCAAACACTAAAAGGTTCAATGGTTTATACGATGAAGAAGTACCGAAACATCGAAAATATCCTTCTAACACATGATGTTCGACTACGTACGAATTTAACTGACTAGATAATCCCAAATCATGATTAAAACATCCTTAAGAATACTACTTAAATTGGTGAAGAATCACCTACCTCAAAGTAGTGAAGAACAAGGAGGAACTTGAAGAAATCCAACACCGAGGGATTGAACACCAATCTCCAATGATCTACAATCTTCAAACTCATGCTAGGATGATGATATGAGAGGTTGAGGATGGAGGAAGTAACTCTTTAAGTCTAAGAATTCGGATTTGGGAAGTGGAAAAATCTGAAAAATGAAAAAGGATGTTGCCCTATATATAGGAAATGGTTATTAGCGCGCGCTAGTCCATACCCATAGCATGCGCTAACGGTCATACGAAGCTTACTGACTTCACTGTACTCAGCATTTAGCGTGCGCTATCCTTATACCAGTAGCGTGCATTACAGCGTTGACTCAGCTTTTCCCGAAAGCCATCCAGGTTCATCCCGACATGATCAGACCAAGATCCGCGGCTGATCTCACCTACGACCCTGTTTTAATCATACTGACTACGTATAGCGTGCGCTAAGGTTCATACATAGCATGCACTACGAAGCCAATTTAGCGTACGCTATGCTAAGTCGATAGCGTGCGCTACATGTGCAAAATCACCACTTAGAACACATTCATGCAATCATGCACTCAACAACACCGGATCATGAAATACGGAGAATAATACTCAGATCAAAATGCAACAATTACAATATCACAAGGTTCAAATACATATCAGAAATCTCGGGTATTACATCCTCTCTCCCTAAAAAGAAGTTTCATCCCGAAACTTAAGATGAAAACAACTCCGGATACCTAGTCTTCATATTGTCCTCCGTTTCCCAAGTGGCCTCTTCAACTCCGTGTCGTGACCATTGTACTTTAACCAAGGGTATTGGTTTATTCCTCAATTGTTTGATCCGACTCTCAAGTATCTTGATTGGTCTCTCTTCGAAGGTGCCGTCATTAGCTATCTCGATCTCATCGAACTCAATGATATGACTGGGATCTGGTACATACTTCCGCAATTGGGATACGTGAAACACATTGTGAACATGACTCAGCGATGGCGGTAAGGCCACCCTGTATGATAAATCCCCAACTCTCTCGAGGATCTCAAATGGTCTGATATATCTCGGACTTAGCTTACCTTTCCTCCCAAAATGGAAAATTCCTCGTGTAGGAGACACCTTTAATAGCACATGGTCCCCAATGTCGAACTCTAGAGGGCGACGACGCACATCTGCATAAGACTTCTGCCGACTCTGGGCAATTAATAGTCTTTCCCGAATCAAAGCTATCTTCTCTTGAGTCTGAACTATCAATTCCGGTTCCATCCCGATCAAGTCCGAAGAGTCATCCCAGCACAGAGGTGATCGGCATCTCCTCCCGTACAAAGTTTCAAATGGTGCCATCTTAATAGAAGTATGCCAACTATTATTGTAGGTGAATTCAATCAACGGCAAGTGAACTTCCCAATCGATTGACTAATCCAAAGCATAAGCTCTAAGCATGTCTTATACTGTTTGTATAGTCCTTTCGGACTGACCGTCCGTATGAGGATGATAAGTCGTGCTAAAGTTCAGCTCGGTCCCCAAAGCCCTGTGAATTGCCTTCCAGAAGTGCGACACGAAGTGACCATCTCGATCTGAAATAATGGTCTTCGGCGTCCCATGCAATCTGACTATCTCTGCAATAAATACCCGTGCCAATTTCTCGGGTCCCCACGTGTCTTTAATTCCTAGGAAATTAGCCGACTTGGTTAGTCGATCAACTATAACCCAGATCATGTTCATTCCCGTCTTGGTCCTTGGCATATTGGTGATGAAATCCATCGAGATATCCTCCCACTTCCACTCAGGGATCGGAAGCGGTTTTAACATTCCGGCAGGTCGCTGATATTCAATCTTAACCTGCTGACAAGTCAAACACTTCGAAACGTACTGTGCTACGTCCTTCTTCATATTTCCCCACCAGAAGTTTTGTTTTAGATCCTTATACATCTTACTGCTGCCCGGGTGAATAGAATAGGGCGCGCTGTGAGCTTCCTTCAGAATTGTCCGTCTCAAATCATCATCATCGGGAACGCAAAGTCGACTCTGAAATCTCAGAACTCCATCATCTTGTATCACGAATCCTGGGGCCTTTCCTTTCTTTACTTCGTCACATAACCGAAGGATCAGAGAATCGTTCAACTGCTTAGATTTGATTTCCTCGACTAGTGACGAAGTCAGTTCCATCACATATAGTTGCCCTTGGATTCCTGGTGACCATACTTCAATCCCTTCGCGGATCAGTTCTCGTTGAATGCTGGTTTGGGACGTAAGTGCTTCCAACACTTGAAGAGAAACAGGTTTACGGCTCAATACATCAGCTACTACGTTTGCTTTACCCGGATGATAGAGGATTTCTAAGTCGTAATCCTTGATCAATTCCATCCACCTTCTCTGCCTCATGTTTAATTCTTTCTGACTGAAAATGTACTTGAGGCTTTTATGATCTGTAAAGATCTGACAATGAGTGCCGTATAAATAATGTCGCCAAATTTTTAAGGCAAAGACCACAGCTGCTAACTTCAGATCATGAGTCGGGTAATTAACTTCATACGGTTTCAACTGTCGAGAAGCATAGGCAATCACCTTATCCTTTTGCATCAACACACATCCCAGACCCTGATTTGAAGCATCGTTGTATACCATGAATCCATCAGTTCCATCTGGTAATGCTAATATAGGTGCTGTCGTCAGTCTCCTCTTAAGTTCGTCAAAACTAGACTGGCATTTCCCATCCCACGTGAACTTTTGAGCTCTCTGTAACAGCTGAGTCAGCGGACGAGCAATTTTGGAAAATCCCTCTACAAAACGGCGATAATATCCAGCAAGTCCTAAGAAGCTTCGGACTTCTTTCACGTTATTAGGAGCTTCCCATTCCAAGATTGCTTCGACTTTCTTCGGGTCCACCTGAACTCCGTCAGCTGATATCACATGCCCAAGGAAGGTTACTTCCCTAAGCCAGAACTCGCATTTGGAAAGTTTCGCATAAAGCTGTTCATTCCTCAAGGTGATCAAAACCACACGCAAATGCTCGACATGCTCCTCTGTGTCTTTCGAATAGATCAAGATGTCATCAATGAAAATGACCACAAACTTATCTAGGTATTCTAAGAATACCCGATTCATCAATTGCATAAATACCGCAGGAGCATTGGTAAGTCCGAATGGCATCACCACGAATTCATAGTGCCCGTACCGGGATCTGAAAGCAGATTTCGGTATATCCGATTCCTTAATTCTCAACTGATGATATCCTGATCGCAAGTCAATCTTCGAGAATACCCTTGCCCCTTGCAATTGATCAAACAAGTCGTCGATCCGAGGTATAGGATACTTGTTCTTGATCGTCACCTTGTTTAGCTCCCTATAATCAATACATAATCGGAGGGATCCATCTTTCTTCCGGACAAAGAGAATGGGTGCTCCCCAAGGAGAAACGCTAGGTTGAATGTATCCCTTCTGCAATAATTCCTCCAGTTGCTTCTTTAGTTCATACATCTCGGTTGGCGCCATACGGTATGGTGCTCTGGAGATAGGAGCAGCTCCAGGCTCTAATTCGATAGTGAACTCCACTTCTCTCAGTGGAGGTAACCCAGGTAGTTCGTCAGGGAATACATCTGAGAATTCATTCACAACTGGAATAGATGAGAGCTCTACTCCTTCCTCTTTCCTCATGGCATAGCACCAAAGTCCATGACATCCCCACTTCAGTAATTTCACTGCTTTCATCGCTTTGATCAATTTTCCCAAGCTTCCTGGTCTCCATCCTCTGAATAAGTGTTCAGATCCGTCATCAGCAATGATAGAAATGACTCTATTTCGGTAATTCAGAATAGCTCCATAACGGTTGAGCCAATCGTCTCCGAGAATTAAATCGTCACCATGGATGTCAACTATAATAAGATTCAATGGCCAATCTCTCCCTCCTATAGACACTGGAGAATCTCTAATTTCTAGGGTTCCCAAAATTCTCTCTCCGCTCGGCCAACCCACAACATAAGGTTCACAATCAAATAAACACGAGATTTTCAAACGATTAACACAGTTCAATGATATGAAAGAATGTGTAGCTCCTGAATCGAATAAGACACTAACTGGTTGCAAAAGGATCTGAATTGTACCTGATGCAACAACAGTGTTCTGATCGTCAGATTTAGACATCTCGTACAGGCGCGGAGGAACGGACCCAGCACTGGATGTCTCTCTCTTCCCAACGTTCTGCTGCTGAAATCCACTCTGCTGCGTCTGGTTCACACTTATCTCCTTCGGAACTGGCGTTGGAGCGCGAGTACCAAATGATCTAGTCGCAACTCTGCAGAAAGCCGCACGGTGCCCTTCTTGCCCACAATCGAAGCAAGTCACAGAAGATGTAGGGTAATCACGTCGAATATGCCCTGCTCGACCACAATTGTAGCATTTCTTTGATGCGTCCGAAACTGCTGATGTTGTCCGGAACTTCTTTCCACCTCGAGAAGGATTTGGAGGTTTCCTAGATGAATAAAATGAAGACTGGCCCTTGCGGGGCCCACCACTCTTGTTTTCCGAGAAATTGGCGAACACTTTCTGCTTCTTTGCCTCCATCGATTTCTCCACTGCCGCCTCTTTCATGTCGTAGGCCAGCGCTTTGTCTTGATACTGCCGCAACGTAGTACACTCGAATCCGGACATGTACTGTTGAATCTCCGGCTTCATCCGCATATCGAAATGAAAAATATTTCCTGCCTCCGTTCTGACCAAGTGTCGCACATAAGTTAGCTGATGATTAAAAGTTTTTATTAAGTCTGTCACAGATGCTTCTGAACTCTGTGGTGAGAAAAACTCTTGGATTTTTGCCTCTCTAACTGGACGAGGATAATATTGTGCTTCCATCATTAGTTTGAATTCCGTCCAGTCAGCATTATGATTCTCAGGTCGAATAGCTTCCCACCAGTCAAAAGCCTCCTCAGTCAGAAAATACTGGGCAATAGGAACTTTCCGGTCCTCGGGACAGTTAATTCCCGTAAATATATTCTCTAACTCCTTTAGCCAATGATCCCAAGTAAGTGCCTCAGCGGATCCGTCAAATTTTGGCGGGTGTAATTTGACCACCTCAGCAAGTCACCTGTCTCCCCGGTTATCCTCGTGGTGCTGCTGTCCCATCGCCGTCTACATGCGGTCAACTACCTGAGCGAACTGGTTTATCTGAGCCACCACCTGTTGAAGCACTCCCGGCTTGTTAGGATTCGCGTCGTCATTCGCTGATCCCTGTTGCCCTCCAGAATGGGAATCGGTTCGACTAGCCGATAATTCTGGGGTAGTTGCGGAATCCCCCTGTCTCATGTTACCGCGTCCGCGTCCACGTCCTCCCCTCAACATACTGTAAACACAATTACTCAATATCCATGACAAAATTTTCAAAAATAAAGCCCGCAATACTCACAAAACAGAAATTAAGTAAAACGGTAGTATAAGAGATTAGGAGACTTACAACCACGGTCCACATGACGACTTTAGCTGAATAGTGATGTTACGAATGACCCGTGAATCAAATAACGTAAATAGACCCAACTAAAACCCGACTGCCAAGATATCCATGAATCTTAGCTCCAATACCATATTCTGTAACACCCTGAGATATTCGGAATAATTACAGCGCCGTAAACCCTTTAAGTAAGGATTTGCAAGGCTGATTGAAAGAAATGTAAATATAATCCAACAATACCACAGAAGTTTAAATTACAAAACCGGTTCCAACTGATCCCTTGAGTTAATTAATACAACCATATCGAAATGATATAAATGAGACACGCGTACTCGAGTACTGAAAATGAACCAAGAGGACAAATCACAAAAACAACAAACACCACTGAACCCCTTCATCGTCACGTTGGTACTATGGCTGTTTCCCCGCTCCTCGACTACCTGAGCATCAAAACAAATGTCCACCCCCGAAGGGGTTAGCAAAACGATGCTAGTACAAGTATCATATTTAAACAAATCGAATATGCATCAACAATACATAACAAGATACACCACACGGACTTCTGCTACCGGAATCCAACAATGCGAATTCACAAGATTCCATTAACACAGTATGGGTATTCCAATGATCCAGCGTCCTCAGCATAGATCCCAAGATGATCCCGTCGGACCAACACGAGGTGGAAAAACCCATCCAATGATCCAGCGCCCTCAGCCTAGATCCCAAGATGATCCCGTCGGACCAACACGAGGTGGACATACGATCCAGTGCCCTCAGCATAGATCGTACAACATACACAAACAAAACTCATGCATACATCTATGCAAATTCACTATGTCCATCAACATGAACATATAAACACTGGATAACGAATATCATGACAATTCAACGAAATAAATCCCATGTTCAACAACATGAATAAGCGACAAGCATGCTCAAAATACCAATATTAATTAATTACGATACTTGCCTCAAAGATGGCAAGAACTAATCACTCCAATGATCTCAACACACTCGAAGGCCGTCTCCTTCGATCAACGTAGCAAGCTCGAACCTTAACAAAAGAAATAATATAGAATTCATCTCATGTCGTACGAATGTCTAACAATCCGGTCTACGGCCGAAAGCTCAAAAAATGTAATCTGCCTGAACTACTTAGCGTACGCTACGTACTCTACGTAACGTGCGCTAAGCCTGCCCGTTAGCGTATGTAAACGACGAAGTCTAGCATATGCTAACTATGTACTGACAGTCCTCTCTGATCAGTCGACTGACTCGCCTGACGACATAACGTACGTTACGTGCCAAACGTAGCGTACGTTACTCATTCCCGATAGTGCACGTTAATATACATATCTTAGCGTGCGCTAACCGTGTATGGCAGTTTACTACTGGGCAGTAGACTTGATCTAATGGTGATGAAACTCATGAAATCTTTAGTGTTAATACATGTAATCTCCATGCATATCATGCTCATACGGTTTGTGAAAGATCTTTACGGATTAAACGACGTCGAGATACAAGGATACGTATAATCATCACAACACCATAATTCATCTTAATCTTCAAGAAAGTATCCTAAGTTCCATCCATTCTATTTCCCAAAACGTAATACTTCCATTATGTAAAAACATAAGAACTTGATAATCTCTGTATACTGGTCATAATCGGTTTGGAAGCTTCATGTATATGCTAGGAGTTCAAACACTAAAAGGTTCAATGGTTTATACGATGAAGAAGTACCGAAACATCAAAAATATTCTTCTAACACATGATGTTCGACTACGTACAAATTTAACTAACTAGATAATCCCAAATCATGATCAAAACATCCTTAAGAATACTACTTAAATTGGTGAAGAATCACCTACCTCAAAGTAGTGAAGAACAAGGAGGAACTTGAAGAAATCCAACACTGAGGGCTTTAACACCAATCTCTAATGATCTACAATCTTCAAACTCGTGCTAGGATGATGATATGAGAGGTTGAGGATGGAGGAAGTAACTCTCTAAGTCTAAGAATTCGGATTTGGGAAGTGGAAAAATCTGAAAAATGAAAAAGGATGTTGTCCTATATATAGGAAATGGTTATTAGCGCGCGCTAGTCCATACCCATAGCGTGCGCAAACGGTCATACGAAGCTTATTGACTTCAGTGTACTCAGCATTTAGCATGCGCTATCCTTATACCAGTAGCGTGCGCTACAGCGTTGACTCGGCTTTTCCCGAAAGCCGTCCAGGTTCATCCCGACATGATCAGACCAAGATCCGCGGCTGATCTCACCTACCACCCTGTCTTAATCATGCTGACTACGTATAGCGTGCGCTAAGGTTCATACATAGCGTGCGCTACGAACCCAATTTAGCGTATGCTACGCTAAGTCGATAGCGTGCGCTACATGTGCAAAATACATTCATGCAATCATGCGCTCAACAACACCGGATCATGAAATACGGAGAATAATACTCAGATCAAAATGCAACAATTACAATATCACAAGGTTCAAATACATATCAGAAATCTCGGGTATTATAATTATAGTGTGATGTTTCATTGTGAAGGTGGTGGTCCTCAGCATCTGTTAGGAATATGCCCTCGAATGCCACTCAGGGGATGAGAGAGTAAGGGCATTGTACTTGTAATTATGGAATAATTAATAAAAAAAGGCAATACGATTCATTCACTGTTTATTGTATTTCAATTGCATTCTTGACTTGGTAAATATTGAAGTGAAGTCCATGTAAATAAATCGAACATTCCATTCTCGTTATGGGATAAGAGAAAATGCACTGGAAGTGTTTAAAATTTATTTACGTAAATTGTTCGCAAGTCAATAAACTTAAAATGGGCATTAAGTTTTAATACGACTTGTATAACTGATGCTAGGACGTGTGCACGTCTTGATAGCATAGTTATAAGTATATTGGTGGGGCCAGTATACTCGAACACGACTCATACTCGATTCAGTCACACGGTATTCACTCTCGGAGAGTCGATGACGAATCGAAAGGTTGTGATAGTATACGTGGACCTTTGACTTGAGGGTTCAGTAGAAGATGTGCCTGTGACGTTTAGTTTGTCATTAGAGTAGTTAGACTCATTTGCTTATTTACTGAGTCGACCTCGAAGTGCGGACTATACGGGCAGGTAGCATTCTTTACTGTACGCCAAGAAAGGATTCCATCTCCTGTTAGTGAGCAGGCGAATGTCCTATACGGTTAATGGCAAATAAGATCATAAGTCTTTGGCCAAAGCATTCTGATATAGTCGTATTAGATACACTATTAATCAGTCGGTCTTGATTTGCATTAACACATGTATAGAGTTTAGTCAACAGTAGGGTTTGACTTTACCGTGACCTGAAGACTTGACCGGGACATCTGATGAAGGGTCTATACGTATATAGTATTCACGACAAAATGGTTCTGGAATGATCCCTTCATTCGTTCTCAGTCGGGGTTTACAGTGCGGCCCGCTAGGCTGGCTAAGTGCGGCCCGCACTCATTGGTTCCTCTCAATGCCGGCTGAGACGGACCTACGGAGTCGCGCATCAGGAGCGTTGACGGATAAATGTGAATTTATTATCTCTCTATTAATATTAGATATTGGATATCTAATTAGATTTATTGGATAAATCAAATAGCGGTCTTATGAATTAAAATTAAGTTACCGGGTAATTAATTTAATTCATAAATTATATTTCTTAGAGAAATATATATGTATTTGATATAATTAATTAATTAGATTAATTAATTAATATAAATACATTGGTGATTAAACGGAATGTATTTAATGGAGTCGTTTGATTTAACGTCCGTACACACGAAATGAGTGGCTCGGCTCGTTTCTAGGAAATTTCCAATGGGCCACCCCCCTCACATGTCTCATCACATTTGCATATTATTGTGTTGTGTTGTCTTATGAAATGATTAGGTTGAGATTCTTTCTCAACTAATTATGACATAAAATGAGTTATTATATATCTATATAATAACTTACTCATTTGATGAGAAAGTTGACTAGAAACACAAACATACAAGCCTTTAAAAGGCTGATCTCTTCTTCAGCCGTGTGTGTATTTTTTTGAGGGAGAGAAATATTTATTTTCTTGAGTGTTATCATCTTAGAGGTGAAAATAAATAAGAAAAAGAGAGATATAAATTCCTATAGTAATTCCTAGCCGTGTTCTTGGAGAACGGATTGCTATCGAATTTATCCGGACAACTTCCGACGCGTGTGAAGTAGAGGCTTTGTACCTTTCGATGCTTGGAACGAAGGGATTTCGTGTTCGGGACGGGGTTCGTGATCATCATCATTTTTACGAAGATTTATTTCAAAGGCTTCAAGGGTATGATCTTTATTTTCGTATTTATATTTTCGTATATACGTTACTTGATCGATCCTGTTTGGGATTCGTATTTATTTCCGCTGCGTATTTCGTTTTATTTTCTGAATCCCAACAGTGGTATCGGAGCGAGGTCAATGTTTCCGTATATACGATTTTTTTTTGTGCATTTTGAATGCTTTTGGATGATGATTATGATTTAGAATCATGTTTGGAATAATCGTAGATTTTAAATTGTTCGTTATAGCATCACGTTTCTGGAAACGAGCCGAAAAACGAAGAAACGGTCACGTGGCAGCAGGCCGGCAGATCGCAGGCCGCCGCCGTGCCGATCATGCTCGGCCATGCTCGGACATATCTCGGCCGACCGCCGAGAGGCAAATGATGCCGCCGATCAGACTCGCCAGTTGCCGAGCATGGCTCGGCCAGCAACCTCAGTTTTTGGCCCGATTTTGAATCGGGCCGCGGTGGGCCTAAACCGGATTGTCCGGACTGCTTTTAAGTTTATATTTTGTTGTAATTATTTCCCAACATTTAAATTGGATTTTAATTTGACTAAATTAATATTTGGAATATTTTTTTAGTTAAGGAAATAAATTAAACGAAAATATTATTTTGGCCGGATTACTTCGAATGAATTTAAATGACGATTATTAGTATTAATTGGATTAATACCATTAAAATTGAATAGATTAATTTTATATTGATTGGATTAATATATTAATTGATTATTTAATTTTAATGCCACTTTATATTAATTGGATTAATATAGTAGAAATTGAATAGATTAATTTATAGATTAATTAGATTAATTTATATTAAAATTAATTGTTTAATTTCGTTGCCATTACATGTTGTATGGAATCCTTATGTGATGGTGATATAGCTCGTGGACTTAGTTTTTGATTTGTTCGATTCGATTGGGTTGTAAAGGCCGTTTTAAGCCTATTTATATTTACTAGAAAAATTTGTATAGGATGCAATTTTTCAATGATGTAATTATTATTTTGGGTATGACGAAGACCGAAGACAACCGACCGAGAAGACGAAGATTCGAAGACTGTATTTTTATTTATTGGGTCATTCGCTTGGCCCAGTTAGGTCCATGAGCTATATGTTGGTAGTAACTAGGTTACTGTTTTCTGTTTTTCATTTTGAATGATTGACAAACCAACAAACGCGCGTATAAATGAATTAATGTGCAAAGTGTAACATTAATCGCGAAATTCTCCCGACTACAAACACACTAAGTTATAAAGGTTACGAGGTTTCCTACCCTCCGTCAAACTCATGGAAAATTGAAATCTAAACCGAATATTATTCTTCCGAGTATGTCGGGGTAATATTTTTGGGGAAAGTTGATAAATTCCTAGAGTGCATTAGATGCCTTTGGTTGTGACAAATCAAACCCCTATAAACCGTATGAGTTGCCGGGTAAGATTCAATTGTCAGACTAATAGGAGTTGACGGTTTAAACTTAGATAGTTCAGCGAGCCATAGAAACCGAATGGGTTGAGGGCAAGTGAACTATGGGTAAAAGAAGATCGAATCATCCATTAGATGGGTTGGTATTAGACACCACTTTATAAAGAATAATAGAATAGAAGCCGTATGGGTTGCCCTCTATTAAACTTTGTAAAGAAATCGATCACCACTATGAAGTCACCCAAGACTTCCGGATTTAACATGGGAGTGTGTAAATGCCGATAAAATAGTGGGAGCCGAGTTATGAATAAAGAAAGTCCGTAAACTCTTTACTCGGATCATAATTAAACAAGTCACTAATTGAATCTTGTCTAAATCTTTGCAGAAAACGAAACTGAATCTCTCTAAAATTGGCTAAAAACCCACTTGCAATACTACTTGAAAAGAATCTCCTAACTGGACCCAATTTTGTTGACTGGTTGCGGAATCTGATGTTTGTACTCAGTATGGAGTCTCTGGGATACGTCTTGGAGGCAGACATTTCACCGACTCCAATCCGAACCAGGGGTAATCAGGAAGATATTGACGTCCATGAAAAATGGGTCAAGGATGATGTGCTAGTCCGTGGCTTTATGATGGGCTCAATGACAAATGAGTTGCAGAGAGCGCACGAGAAAATAACTTCTGCTAGGCAGATTCTCGCACACTTGACTGAACTTTATGGAGCGCACAGTAGGACTGCTAGATATGAGATATCAAAGCAGTTGTTCAGTGCTAGGATGAAAGAAGGAGAAAAAGTGGGAGACCACGTCCTCAAGATGATCTCTATGATTGAGAGGCTCGAGGTGCTCAACTTTAATATGGATTTATCCCTTCAAATTGATCTCATCCTTCAATCTCTCCCTGACTCTTTCACGCAGTTTGTAATGAATTTCAACTGTAATAAAATTTCATGCACATTAGCTGGGCTAATGAATAAACTGGTGACGTCGCAGTCTAACATGAAGACTAAACTGAGAGAGGCTGCTCTTGTGATTTCTTCTGGGCCTCGGAGGTCCAAGAACAAGAAGAAAAAGACCTACGAGCAGTACAAACCCAAGAAAGAGGTACAGAAAGGAAAGGGCAAGGCCCAAAAGGTTCAAAAGGTAGGCGGTCCAAAACCTACGGACAAATGCCTTGAATGCGGTGAGCTGGGCCACTGGCGAAGGACTTGTCCTAAGATTAATGGCGCATCAGGTACGGAACTTTTTGTTTTTGAAACAAATTGTTCCGCCATCAGATATTCTCGCTTCATGGATTCTCGGATTCAGTGCCACTTCTCACATTTGTACTATGAATCGGGATCTCAAAACTTGAAGTCGGGAAATAATGATCACTGTCGGAAGCGGACAAAGTGTCGAGGCAACCGATATTGGTTCAATCCTACTGGGTTTAGAATCCAGTTTTATTTTGACATTAGATGAAGTACTTGTTTTGCCCAAGGGGCATAAAAACATTGTATCCATTCCAGTCTTGGACCGGAAAGGATTTTGTTTTTTCATTGGAAATGGTAGTTGTAAAATTTATTTTCGAAATAAATTGGTTGGCACAGCTACATTGTTGAATGGTTTATATCATCTGAACATGCAAAATAAAACAGCAATGAACACTATAACTAGGAAACGTGGTAGGCAAGATACTAATCAAGCTCTTAAAAGGCACCTTAGATTTGGTCATGTTGGTCAGACCAAGGTTCAGAAAATGGATAAAGATGGACTTTTAAGTCTATTGGGTGTAGAACCCTATCCAACTTGTGAATCTTGCCTTAGAGGCAAAATGACTAAGTCCCCCTTCACAGGGACTTTTGAAAGGGCTGCCGATAAACTTGGATTGGTACATACCGATGTTTGTGGTGCTTTAGAAGTAGCCCGAGACGGATATCAATATTTCATAACGTTCACAGATGATCATACTAGGTATGGGATTGTGTACTTAATGAAACATAAATCCGAAGCCTTTACTAAATTCAAAGAATTTAAGGCCCTAGTTGAAAAACAGACTGGATGTCATATCAAAGCACTTCGATCGGACCGAGGTGGCGAATATATGAGCACATAGTTTGATGAGTTCCTTAAGGAACATGGAATAGTTTCACAAATGACGCCGCCAGGAACCCCACAGTTAAATGGTGATTCAGAAAGGAGAAATCGAACTTTGTTGGACATGGTTCGCTCTATGTTAAATTACACTGATTTACCTATTTACCTGTGGGGGTATGCCTTACTAACCGCTGCCTATATCCTTAATAGATGTCCTTCCAAATCCGTTCCTATCACTCCGCATGAGATGTGGAATGGTAAGAAACCAAGCCTTAATCACATAAGGATTTGGGGATGTCCAGCCTATGTCAAGAAGGCTAAGGTGGACAAATTGGAAGCGAGGTCCATCAAAGGACGTTTCATTGGATACCCAGAGGACTCGATGGGTTATCTATTCTACATGCCAGAAGACCATAGGGTCGTTGTGGTATTACAAGCGCACTTCCTTGAGGATGAATTCATTCAGGAAGGTGGCTCGGGTAGAAATATCTCTTTGGAAGAGCATAATGAAGGTCCTAAGGAGACATATGATCACGGATAAGGAACCGAACCTATTGTAACACAACCTCCACTTCGAAGGTTTGATAAGGTGTGTAAGCTGCAACGAGCCATTTATGGTCTGAAGCAAGCTTCTCGGAGTTGGAACCTTCGATTTGACGAAGCAGTCAAGGACTTTGACTTCGTACGAAATGAGGAGGAACCGTGTGTTTACAAAAAGGTCAGTGGGAGCAACATTGCGTTCTTAGTACTATATGTAGATGATATTCTACTTATAGGAAATAACGTAGCGATGCTCAGCACTGTGAAAGCTTGGCTTTCTAAAATGTTCTCTATGAAAGACTTGGGAGAAGCTTCCTATATTATAGGGATCCGTCTTTACAAAGATAGACCGCGAAGAATGATAGGACTTTCCCAAGCCCTCTATATAGATAAAATCCTGATAAAATTCAAGATGGATGAATCTAAAAAAGGGTTCCTTCCCATGCGACATGGAATTCGTCTCACCACGAAAATGTGTCCTCAAAGTGAGGAATACAGGAGAGATGAGTAAGGTACCCTATGCCTAGACTGTGGGTAGCCTCATGTACGCTATATTGTGAACGAGACCGGACTTAGCCTATCTTTGTGAGTATGGTAAGCCGATTTCAAGCAAACCCGGTAGGGAACAACTGACGCCGTAAAGAACATTTTTAAGTACTTAAGAAGAACTAGAGATTTGGTTCTTTCTTACGGTGGTGGAGAACTGAGGGTGATTGGATTCACCGATTATGATTTTCAAGGAGACAATGACGACTCTAAGTCGACATCTGGGTATTTGTTTACTCTCAATGGAGGAGCAGTATCTTGGAGAAGCTCCAAGGAAACTGCTACTGGAGATTCCACCAGCCAAGCAGAGTATCTAGCTACCTCAGAGGCTAGCAAAGAAGCATTTTGGATGCAGAAGTTTATGCAAGAACTTCAAGTGGTGCCTAATGCGGAGCTGCCTATATCACTATTCTGTGATAATGATGGAGCTGTCGCCCAAGCCAAGGAGCCTAAGGCTTACCATAACACCAAGCATATAGAGAGAAAATACCACATCGTTTGAGAGATGGTAAAAATGGATATGTTTCATTGCAAAGAGTAGACTCAGAAGACAATGTCTCTGACCCGCTGACTAAGCCATTATCTCAGGCCGTCTTAGAAAGACATCTGAAGAACATGGGTATTGGATACCATGATGTGTGGCATTGAGTGCAAGTGGGAGATTGTTAGGAATATGCCCTCGAATGCCACTCAGGGGATGAGAGAGTAAGGGCATTGTACTTGTAATTATGGAATAATTAATAAAAAAAGGCAATACGATTCATTCACTGTTTATTGTATTTCAATTGCATTCTTGACTTGGTAAATATTGAAGTGAAGTCCATGTAAATAAATCGAACATTCCATTCTCGTTATGGGATAAGAGAAAATGCACTGGAAGTGTTTAAAATTTATTTACGTAAATTGTTCGCAAGTCAATAAACTTAAAATGGGCATTAAGTTTTAATACGACTTGTATAACTGATGCTAGGATGTGTGCACGTCTTGATAGCATAGTTATAAGTATATTGGTGGGGCCAAGATACTCGAACACGACTCATACTCGATTGATCACACGGTATTCACTCTCGGAGAGTCGATGACGAATCGAAAGGTTGTGATAGTATACGTGGACCTTTGACTTGAGGGTTCGGTAGAAGATGTGCCCGTGACGTTTAGTTTGTCATTAGAGTAGTTAGACTCATTTGCTTATTTACCGAGTCGACCTCGAAGTGCGGACTATACGCGGGTAGCATTCTTTACCGTACGCCAAGAAAGGATTCCATCTCTGTTAGTGAGCAAAGCGAATGTCCTATACGGTTAATGGCAAATAAGATCATAAGTCTTTGGCCAAAGCATTACGATATAGTCGTATTAGATACACTATTAATCGATCGGTCTTGATTTGCATTAACACATGTATAGAGTTTAGTCAATGAGGGTTTGACTTAACCGTGACAAGAAGACTTGACCGGGACATCTGATGAAGGGTCTATACGTATATAGTATTCACGACAAAATGGTTCTGGAATGATCCCTTCATTCGTTCTCAGTCGGGGTTTACAGTGCGGCCCGCTAGGCTGGCTAAGTGCGGCCCGCACTCATTGGTTCCTCTCAATGCCGGCTGAGACGGACCTACTGAGTCGCGCATCAGGAGCGTTGACGGATAAATGTGAATTTATTATCTCTCTATTAATATTAGATATTGGATATCTAATTAGATTTATTGGATAAATCAAATAGCGGTCTTATGAATTAAAATTAAGTTACCGGGTAATTAATTTAATTCATAAATTATATTTCTTAGAGAAATATATATGTATTTGATATAATTAATTAATTAGATTAATTAATTAATATAAATACATTGGTGATTAAACGGAATGTATTTAATGGAGTCGTTTGAACGTCCGGTACACGAGCCGAGTGGCTCGGCTCGTTTCTAGGAAATTTCCAATGGGCCACCCCCCTCACATGTCTCATCACATTTGCATATTATTGTGTTGTGTTGTCTTATGAAATGATTAGGTTGAGATTCTTTCTCAACTAATTATGACATAAAATGAGTTATTATATATCTATATAATAACTTACTCATTTGATGAGAAAGTTGACTAGAAACACAAACATACAAGCCTTTAAAAGGTGATCTCTTCTTCAGCCGTGTGTGTATTTTTTTGAGGGAGAGAAATATTTATTTTCTTGAGTGTTATCATCTTAGAGGTGAAAATAAATAAGAAAAAGAGAGATATAAATTCCTATAGTAATTCCTAGCCGTGTTCTTGGAGAACGGATTGCTATCGAATTTATCCGGACAACTTCCGACGCGTGTGAAGTAGAGGCTTTGTACCTTTCGATGCTTGGAACGAAGGGATTTCGTGTTCGGGACGGGGTTCGTGATCATCATCATTTTTACGAAGATTTATTTCAAAGGCTTCAAGGGTATGATCTTTATTTTCGTATTTATATTTTCGTATATACGTTACTTGATCGATCCTGTTTGGGATTCGTATTTATTTCCGCTGCGTATTTCGTTTTATTTTCTGAATCCCAACAGCATCAGCCTCCATTTCAGACCGAGCAGCCAGTTTTTGAGATCGAGCAGCCGGCTGTATAGCTCTCTGATCGTTATAGTTGTGAGAGGGATGCTGAGGGTGATGAAGATGGTGAAACTGCCGGAACGCAGCATTTGGGTGAGCGTAGTCTTCCACCGCGAGTGAGTCGACCATCTACTGCTCTTCGGGAGCCTTTTGTGGTTGCGCCTCCAAGAGATATCGAGGCTCTGAATAAGTTGTACCTACACTTTAGGAGGGAGCAGCCACGTGATGCTATTGTCCGGTGTTTGGAGACTGTGCATTCTCTCACCCAGGCGTTATTTGACCGGATAGAGTCTAGCCGTGAAGACTTTGATGCCAAGGTGATAGACTGTTATGTGCTTGCGACTCGAGCGAGGCTTCGGAGGGGAGTCCGTAGTGTTGGTGTCGGTAGAGTTGGCACTGTACTTGCCGGCTCCCAATTTTACGTAAGTTCTATAACCTACTCGCTTGTATATCATTGGTGTGATGTGGATTTTTTTGTTAATTTTGTGGTTTGGCTTTTTGTAGTTAGTTTTGGCCAACAAGTTTGTAAGACTCCATCCAGATGATCTACTTGGTATCAAGGTGACAGGGAAGCCGGTTTACAAGGATTGGAAAATTCCTAAATACATCGAGGACTACATGACAGGTCTTGATACACCACATGCGGTTCCATGGTTAAATTGCAACGAAGTAAGTTTGAAATTTATATTTATAAATGATTCGCTATGTTTGATATGATGATCTTATATGATTACATATTTTGTTTCAACAGATCATTGCCATTTGTTGCCTCGACCAGAGCCACTGGGTGACTATCAATATTGACATCACAACATGGACATTGTAGTTGTACGATTCCTTGTCACACCACCACGAAGATGGTCGATACCGATTCAACCAACTGCGACCGATTATGCGCCTGATGCCTCGTGTGCTAGCTCAATCCGGGTATTGGCTGAACAACCAATCGAAGAAGAAATATGACACGGAGATGAGTTTCAAACTTATGCCACGAGAGCTACAGTTCATACAAAATGACAATCACAGTTGTGGCCCCTTCGCGTGCATGTACTTTGATCGACTCGTCTCTGCAAACCCAGGAGCAAGGCACCAAATCAAGGAACTTAATGAGAAATATATTAAGAAATATCGATATGGTTTAGCTGCTAAAATCTTTATGTTGTCTTTAGACATGTAAAATGGTTTATGGCGTGTTGTGTTGTGGCAAGATTGATGTGTCATGTAGTTAAATATTTATGTTGTATTTAGACAGTTTTGGCAATATGAATGTGTCGTGTTGTTAAATCTTTATGTTTTAGCTCTGTGTTACACACGATGGATGAACACGATCATGGCCATTGTGGGTCACGATCGTGTTGTGTTGTTAAATCTTTATGTTTTGGCTCTGTGTTACACACGATGGATGAACACGATCGTGGCCATCGTGGGTCACAATCGTGTTGTGTTGTTAAATCTTTATCTTTTGGCTCTGTGTTACACACGATGGATGCACATAATCGTGGCCATCGTGGGTCACGATCGTGTGCAACCTGCTCACGGTCATGGGTTGATGCTGTCGTGTGCGCACGATGGCTGCCATGACCGTGTGCACACGACTGTGGGTCCCATCGTGGGCACGGCCGTGCACATGATCGTGTGTCCCATCGTGGGCACGACCGTGTGTCCTATCGTGTGCATATAAACTTTTGGTATTTTTGCCAATTTGATTTATTGTGTTATCTAGAAGGATGTTTTGTGATTCAAAAATTGCTTGTTCAAACATTAATTACTATATAGCTTCTTATACAAACTCGTATTTGTCATTTCGTTGTAATTCATTAGTATATGAGATATTTCATCTAGATGATGAACTTATCCGTACGAACTAATACACTGAGAACAGATAGACTACACATGATATGTAATATATTATGTTAATTCAATCAATAATTTTTTAAATAAGTGTACCGTTAACAAATAATTGTTAGTATATAAGTAACAACACCTAAATTGACGAGTAATTTGAGAAATTGGTGAATATTTTTGATGTTCTTGTGCACACGATCGTGTGTCCCATCGTGGGCACGACCGTGTACACGATCGTGTGCATACGTGGGTACAGTGCCAATTTGACACCATAGACACCGTGACATCTGGTTGCCAACGTGTCACACGATCGGATCACATGATCGTGCCCATCGTGTGCACCATCGTGTGTACTGCAAAGGGCAACATCAAATTATTTTATTATAAAATCCATCGTGGGTCCCCCATTTTCAATATAAGCCCATCTTCATTGACTGAGAGTGAAATACATGAACCACACTACAAACCCTAATCAATTAACATCACTTAAAATCCATTAAAATCAAATCCGCGAAATGAGCGGCCGATTACGAGAAAGCGATTTAGGAGGAATCGAAGCACCACCACGAAAAAGAAGAAGGAGGATACCTCTTCCCAACCCCCCATACAGAACTAGGCCGAGAGGAAGATACTCAATGCTCAGAGTAAGTTTTTGATTTTGTTGTATGTGTAGTGTGTACTGCGAATTAATGTGTTTCATGAAACAGAGCCTATTTAAAAACACTGCGAGCACTCCAGTCATACTAGATGGTGATGATGATAATGATTTGGAGATTTCTGAGAAGACAAGTAAAGAAGTTATTTTAGAAGAGGAAGTTCATGAAGATGGTGATACAGGACTAAAGATACAGCAGCAGATGGGGGAAAAGGGATCCAAGTGATTGTGGTTTTTAAGTTATTATTAGATCTTTTGGTGTGATGGTGATGGACTTTTGTTTTGTAAAGTTATATGCTTTTGCTGTAAACTATTGCTCTTTAAAGTGAGCTACTTTGTTATGGTTAATGGTTGGCTCCATAATCACCTTTATTTGCTTTACATCACTGAACACTTAAATTTCAATTCAAAGATAAAGAAAATAGACACAAAATTATGCATTTCAACTAATAATCAGAATACTGAATCAATACATGGTCCATCGAGGATCAAAATATCAGCACATGATTGTTGCTAGTAAGTCACAAAATATAAAAATACATAAGCAATTTAAGTTTCATGGTATGGACATCCCCTTATGTCATGGTCATCATTACGGTAAATGCTACACCTCTTCTTCTGCCGGCGCCTTTGCCTCGTTTGTTCATCCATTCCTTGAGTTTCTTCAGGGATATTCAAATCCACACCACCTATGGGAATGAATGCATTGCAAGATTTTCTATTGTGGTCGGTTCCTTTACACCTACCGCACACCTGCGGCCGTCCCGGGCAAATTTTCAACAGCGGACCGTGCGCGACTCATCCTTGGTCGGCCGGCTTGTCGTACCCCCTCTGGAGGTACGCAAACGATGGATGAGATCTCTAGTGGGACATTCCACTCATCAGGATGTGGGATGGGACTAATATGCTCCTTATAAGTCTCTCTAAGGCCTTGTTGCTTGAAATAACGACTAACAAAATCATACACGGACAAACCATTGTCGGCGCGCCTGTTACAATAAGCAATTATGTCAAGGATGTTGTATAGGATAATGTATTTTTGATATTGATGAGGTGTAGGATAAATCCAGACCAGCCCTGTTTTGCACACGATGGCAGAACACGATCGTGGCGATCGTGGGTTACGATCGTGACGATCGTGGGTTACGATCGTGTGTATTCTGCCATGACCGTGAACACGACCGTGAGCGTCCGACAGCACCCGCATGCCCACAGCCATGACCGTGTGCACACGACGATCGTGCCGATCATGGGTTATGATCGTGTGCATTCTGCCATGACCGTGGGCACGACCGTGAGTGTCCGACAGCATCCGCATGCCCACGGCCATGATCGTGTGCACACTACAGCATAGACAAAAACATTGAATGGCCATGACCATGTGCACACGACAGCATAGATAATTACCTTATAGTGGCAACGATATGACGACATGGAATCTGATCCAAATCAAACTCACGACAACAACATGTCCATGTTCGAAGGTGGACCTCATAAGAAACTTTGTTTTCTTCGACTTTATAAATAAGTGGGGTGGTAGCTCGAACGGTAAGAGTCAGACTGGCTTGTACAGAGTTAAAATGCTTTTCAAAAGTGTGCATTGTCAACTCATGGTCTCTTGATGTAGCTTCTCCCCGCTTCTCATCAAACCAATTCTCTAAAATTAGGCGAAATATCTCAAGTAACGAGCAAACAGGTAAACGCCTCGCCCACAACATACGATTATTAAAGCATTCAACAGCATTGGATGTCAAGAAGTTATAGCGTCATACCGGACACTTCGACCTAGCCCACCTCTCTGGCCCAATTTCAGAAAGGCGTCTGTGAGCCCCATTAGGGCTTTCGATATGTAGTTTCGAAAAGTAGTTTTCAAAAACTTCTTCACGATGCGTGTAGGCAGCAGTTCTAAAGAGTCCTATAGCATGCGCACCGTAGGAGGTCAGATTTTTTGCAAGATGGTAATAGCACAACCCGTGTAATGCATTAGGATAGACGGCTCGAACAGCATTCTGAATGCTCTTATGTTGGTCACTCACAATCAGTAAATCTTCCATCGGATTGTAGCATCTGCGCAGGTTATACAGAAAATAAGTCCATGACTCGTCGTTCTCTATCAGACCGAGACCAACTGCAAGAGGAAATACTTGCTCGTTCCCGTAAAATGTGCCGGCCGTAAATAGAGTTCCTTTATTCCTTCCCTTCAGGTGGGTCCCATCAACTATAATCACCGGTCGAAGGCACATATCAAATGCCCTAATACTTTGTCCGACTGCAACGAACATGTGGTAAAACACTCCCTCACAAGTCGTCTGCAAATCATAAATTGTCCCTGGATTACGCTGTTTTAACAAATACAGATAAGATGGGAGCCTTTGATACGACTCATCAAAGTCGCCATATGTATTCTCTATCGCTATATTCCTCGTCCGGAGAGCAAAACTGTATAGCATGTCAATGCCGTACTCCCTACACATCTCTGCAATCATCTCATTTAACCTCAAAGTGACCCCCTCACCGGTCAATATTTTAGCAAAATAATGGGCGGCAACCTCAGAAGTGACCGATCGTGTGGCAGCACAGTTCAAATCAGGGTGACAGCTGTGCTCCAATGTCAACTTAGTAATTCTCCAAATAGTTGCACCCTGAATAGCACACAACCTAAACTGACAATTTTTTCGCCCACTCTTACAGACAAACACTATACGTTTATCGGCGGAACGATCAGTGATACACTGTAGCATGTTTTCCAAATGATACATTCCTACAGTTATCCTCAACTCTGTCTTGGAACGAAAGGTGGACCCCACCTCTAGCTGATCGGTAACCGGTGGAGGCTGCTCGACCCAACCCAAAGTCCCGGCACTACCGGGGTCCGGAAATGGAATGATCCAGTTACGCATTGATTGTAGATGCTCATGCTCGCTCGCAGATTGATGGTCAGATGAGAAGTTCCGACGACTCATAATCCTATCCATTTGGGCCGGTTGGCGAACCCAAGCAAGAAATTCCGCAGATAGTGACTCAAGCAAGTCTTTACAACAATCTTCATCTTCGGATGTATGCACCTCCCCATCTTCGTCGTCTTCCTCGTCTTCCTCATCTTCCTCGTATTGATAATCTTTGGAAGGCATGTCATAATTTATGTTGCCGGGCTCTACTTTCGAGCTGCTACATCCCATATTAACCTCGGGAGTGGAGGAGCTGCTGTTCTCAACATAGACCTCAGGATCCTCCTTGTATTCTACTAGTAATCGAAATATCTCGGTATTGCCCCGTAATAGGACTTTTACTTTGTTTCCCTTGGCCATGTGTGTGAAGTACCATAATTTGTAATCGAGCTCATTTGGACCACCCAAACCCTCTCTGATAAGCCCACGAGGTTTGCACGACTAACTTTGCTCGTGTCGATATAGACAAAAAAGGAGTCCCTGTCTACATATATCGATCGCTCCCAATGACCACCGTGATGTATCAAAATACGCTGCCACGACATCTGATTACAAAAAGATGAATAACTATTCAGAAGACTGAGCGAACGATATTATAAAACGGTCTGCCTTTGACACGACCGATGCACACGGTCGTATACTACCGTGTGCAGTGATCGTGTGCAAGTTTCTGGCCATGAACACGATCGCTGCACACGATTGTAGACGATCGTGTTAAACAATCGTGAACACGTTAGTGGTGCGCACGATGTCAAGGTCATTGGACACGACCGTTGCACACGATCGTTGCACACGGTGGCTTCCCATCGTGTGCAGTGATCGTGTCCGTAAGAACAAATCGGGAATTTTTTTTCCAAGCAGTCAAATACTGATGCATATCTTCTTTATGAACCCAGAAGCACGACAAATGAAGTCCTATTTCAACGTCAACTTTTCTTTTCGAATAATCTTGTGATTTCTATAAGATTTTTGAGAGACCCTTTGTCAAAAATGGTTGTGTTGTTTTGATGTATATGTTTGTAGTTAAATTTTAGTTGTTGGACATTAATATCGATCGGAGCAAATGAGGAAAGTAAAAAAAAAAAAAAGAGAAGAAAAGTAGTTTAAACTAAATAAAATAAAAAAAGTGAGAAGTCAACATTACAACAAAAGAGAGGACATTTTAGTCTTTTTAATCAAAATGGTACTAAAAACATATAGTTTTATGAATGGGGATATAGAACTTATCAATTTTATGATTTGGTATTAAAAAATTGATTCCCACTAATATAAATTGATACAAAACAAACTATCTCAATCAAGTATTTAGTGAATGATTCAATGCATTTATGCATCACATTCATAATCCCTCATGAGTAAACTGTCTTTTGCTCTTCATTCACCATTTCATCTCCAACACAGAAATATCACAAAATAATACTCCTCCGTCCACGAGAATGTGTCTCATTTTTTATTTTTTCGGTCAAAATTTATAAATATTGGTCATAAATTGAGGCCAATATATAGAAATTTAAAAATAATATAAATACTTGATAAATTTATCTTAATATGTATGTACAAATATAACTTACATGACCATATATATATATATTGATCAAAATTAATGGTAAATTTTGATATCCAATATATCGATTTATTCGGGAGAGATTTAGCATATAAGCTGTTGTATAACGGAAAAAAGATATTGTGAAGTAAATTTATTTGGATTCTATCCAAAATATGATTTCATGCTTAAACCATATGTTCAAAACTCAGTAAGGAGTCAAATATACTATAATCCAAAAATAAGAGAAAAAAAGGACAAACAACCTATAAAAACAGAAAAGGTATCACATGCATGCTTGTAATGTCATCTACTAACGTGATACCGAATCTTCTAGTGTAGCTTGTGTAATGAAATGAACAACCTAGATTATAGTTGTAAAAATTACCAATGATTTTAGCCTAATTACAAAATAAAATAAATAAAACAATTATTTGTCTTTTAGAATTACAATACCCCCTCAAAATTGATATTACCTTACAAATACTGCTATTAAGAGCGAAAACACAATTTGATAACAGAATCACAATATATGCATTTTAGTGTCCTCAAAGGAAAACAAACACAAGTTGATATTAAGAATGTCAAGCATCATTTTAAACGACAAAAAAAAACTACTTGAAAAATCTACCAGCATAATGTTGAGCTACAGAAAAATGGTGGAAAAAATAACATACAACAAATTCTCGATAGAAGTTATAAACTAATGTGTAATAAAATTAAATAAAACCACAATGTTGAGAAAAAAAGATCTAGATTTTACTTTCAAAAACCTCTCATCTCTACTGTTATTTTCTTTCTTCATAATCAGATTTAATAATACAAAACATCGACCGAGTTGGTAAGTTTTGCATCATCATCATCATCGTCATCACCATCACCACTTGAAAGAGAAATTAAAAACAGCAATAAAAATTAGAAAATTAAAATAGAAATTCAAAATAAAAACAAAAAACAGAAAGTAAGATAGAAATTCAAAATATAAAATTAAAATAAAAATTTAAAACCAAAATGTAACAAAAATTGAAATAAACATCGAAACATAAAATAATAAAGAAATTAAAAATGCCCTAATTTTCACGATTTTCCTACATTCTCAATAAAATATGAAACTTAGAAAGAGAAAATAAAATAGGAATTAAAAATAGAAAATAAAACCATAATTTAAAACAGAACTTCAAGACAGAAATTAAATCAAGAAGTAAAAACAGAAATTAAAATAGAAATCAAAAATAGAAAATTCAAATGGAAATTAAGAATGAAATTAAAATAGAATTTAAAAAGAAATTAAAACAACCTTAATTTTCATGATTTCCTTTTCAATAAAAACAAAAATAAAAAAGAGAAGAAAATTAAAACATAGTTGAAAATATAAATTCAAAGCATAAATTAAGACAAAAAATAAAAACACTATTATAATGGAAATCAAAAATAGAAATTCAAAATAAAAACTTAAAATAGGAATATAAAATTAAAATTAGAAAAAAAATAAGATAAAAAATAAAAGAAATTAAAACAGCCCTAATTTTCACGATGGATGAAAAGGAAAGGGGAAAAAAATGAGAAAGGGAGATGAGGAAAACGAAACGAAAAATCTGAAAACAACTAAGAGGGTTGTAAGATTGCGAAGAAGGAAGAAGTGTGATGATAAGGGTAAAATCGAAGAAATATGAAAGAGGCGATAAGAAGGAAAAGAGAAGGGTGGAGAAGGAAGATGAGGAAAATAAGGATTTTTTTTTACCAAAATAGGATAGATGTGTTTGGGCGGGAAAATTTAAAAGAAAATGCAAAAATAAATAAAAAATAATTACAATGATTTAATAAATTGTGGAAAAACTTTCATGTTATATAATATAGATTATTATTATTATTAATATAACTCTATATTTTATTATTATTAGAGTATTTTGTAATTAACTCTTTATTTTATTTATTTTTGTTTTTTTTGTATTTTTATTACTTTTTTATCATTTTTTAATTATTTTTATCTTTTTATTTTCAATTTTTATTTTTTTTAGTTTCAGTTCTTTTTCATTAACCGTTTGATTTTGAATTCTATTAATCGCATTGGAAGAATGTTGTTGGAAAAGACAATTACCAACTATTTTTTTGTATTTATTAAAATCAAAATAACTACGAAATAAGTTAAGAGTTATGATGATTCATAACTAATTAGTTTATTTATTGGTAAATTAAAATTGAAAAAATGCTGAAAAAGAAATTGAAATCAAACTAATATAATATAAAAATCGAAATTGAAAAAATCAAAAATTAAAAAAAAAAAGTTTACAAAAATGATAAAGAAAAAGTAATAAAAAAACAGAAAAAAATAAACTAGTGATGTTTTGAGCTATGTCCAACTATGTCCAAAGGTGGAACGAGTTATTAAATTTCTTGTTCATCTTTTTTTTTTTTTTTTTTTTTCTTAAGTGAGTCGAAAACAGCTCGAGCTTTTGAGCTATGTATCTTCACCTCTGCAATTCGCAGTTTTTTTTCAGTAAAGAATCACATGTTCAGAACGTGTACTTCTCTCAAGTTTCAGGTAACACAGTGTGTGTGTGTGTGGGATGCGCTTGCTTTTTAATTTTGTGGATGCAAATTGATTGTGTTTCGTTTCTCTCTGGTAAACCTAATTGCGAACATTCGGTCCTCTCTCTACTGACAAGTGATGTTTACGGAGGACGAAAAAAAGAAGGGTTTAGGAGTTGCTCTCATTTTTTCTTGACCGTGGAGCTCTTTAGATGAACTTCTGTTTCATGGAATCCAAGACTAAAAGGGATGCTTAATGCTTTAGCCAGTTTCTCTATGTACAAAGATCAACCTAATAAAAATGACTCGGAAAAAGGAAGTTAACCTAATAAAAGATGAATTGTGCCACATTCTATCATCCTGCTGTTTGTTGCTTGTGATTAGTACTTGTGTTCTATTGTTCTTGCTCGTCTCTAATTTTTCGGAGTTTTTTTTACTGTAGATTTGTTTGGATAGCCGGAAACAAAAATATGTGTCTGTATTGCAGTCAGGGGCGTAGCCAGGATTTTAATCTTGGGGACCAACATATTATGAACAAAAATCGAAACTAAGCTCTATAGCAATAGAGATATTTTGTTTGTATTGTTTTTGGGGGACCAAATACAAAAATAAATTTGTTAACATATAGTAATATTCTGAAAGGAATTATAGTTGGGGGACTATGGCACCTGCTAGTCACCCCTAGCTCCGCCCTGGTATTGCTGATTTTGAAGCCAACAAGATGAATTGTTTGGAGCAACCATATATAAGAGCAGAAGGTCTGTTTACTACACCTAACTGCAATCAGGGGAGGACCATAAGTTGTGTATATAATTGTGATTGGCAAATACTTGGGTGTGAACTGTGAAAATGGTTCTAAATTTTAGTATTTTTAGTTTTTTTTTTTTTCCTTCAGTTTTTTAGTTCTTATAATTTTCTTAGGTTTTTTAGTTTTTTTTTTTTTTTTTTTTTTAGATTTTCTTGTTATTCAATGTTTTTTTTTAGTATTTAATCTTTAGTTTTTTTTTTTTTTTTTAGATTGTTCTATCTCTGTAATATTTTTTTAATTCTTATTTTAAGACTTTTTGTGCATCCACGATCTATCAGTGAGACTCTGCTAGAAGACCTGTCAAATACTTGGGCGAGACCGTCATAAATGTTGGCGGCATTTACCATGAAACTAAATAAATGTTCAATCCAAGAGAAAGATAAGTAAACTTTGGGCATACTTGTTGGTCTTCGGTGGTAGTTGTTTCATGATACCCTTGAGCTTGGTTTATGTGACTGTCTATTTCCCCGTTTTGTTAACCATAGTGCATAATCCATATATCACTGCAAATTTGCCTCTCTTTTATTGCTGCAGCATCTTTGAACACTGGACCTAAAAGAGTAGCATCAGCTGAAATTTCCTCAGCAATAGCAGTAAACACTTTTTTCTCTCTCTTAATATTACCGCATTTCAACTTCGAATTTACATATTTTGTCAAAAAACACAAGCAGGGTTTCGGGCAGACAAGAGAAAGAATATCAAATCTGATTCATAAACCTGAACTTTCTATTTCAACATACGACACGGCATGGGTTTCTATGGTCCCTTCTCCAGACTCATCACACAAACCATGTTTCCCAGATTGTCTTGATTGGCTGCTTCAAAACCAGTGCCATGATGGTTCATGGGCTCGTCCTCACCATCACTCTTTGTTACAAAAGGACGTGCTTTCTTCTACATTGGCGTGTGTTCTTGCACTCAGAAAATGGGGAGTTGGTGAAGAACAAATTATAAGGGGTGTGGTTTCTTGACATACCAATTTGAAAAAACTCCTTCATATAGGTTTTTGACGGACTGACACCCATTTATTTTTCACAGGCGTGCATTATATCGAGTCGAATTTTGCTTTGGCTGCTGAGGATTGTCAGATTGCTCCATTGGGATTTGACATCATTTTCCCAGCCATGCTTGATTACGCCAGAGACTTAACTTTGGATTTCCGTTTGGAACCAACTACGTTGAGTGATTTGATTTGTAAAAGGGATTTCGAGCTTAAAAGGTAACATAGTTCGCTCTGACTAAAAATATTGGTAAAAGAAGGTATGCTACCATATGATGTTCAAGATGATATTTGGAATATGTTGACAAAAATATAGGTTGTGTGTGTGTGTGTGTGTACAAGTATTGTATCACTTTTAACAGTTCAGTTCGAACAGAATAATTATTTAGGCTATGCTTAAGAAGATTTAAATCCATCTTATTATTTATATGATCTCCCTACTACTAATTAGGTGCCATCAAAGTCACTCAGCAGAGAAAGAAGCTTTCTTGGCATATGTTGCTGAAGGAATGGGACAGTCAGGGGATTGGATGTCAGTCATGAAACATCAGAGGAAAAACGGATCTCTTTTCAACTCTCCCTCGACAACAGCAGCAGCTTTTATCGCGCTTCCCGATTCTGGTTGCCTTAATTATCTTCGCTCAGCCATTAAGAAATTTAAAAATGCAGGTACTTCTTACCGAATTCTGTCGGTGCCAAACTTTCCTAGTTCGGAAAACTTACAACCTTTATCTTCTTCTATATAGTTCCTGCAGTTTACCCTCTGGATATATATTCTCGACTATGCACAGTTGATAATCTTGAAAAGTTGGGGATTAGCCGGTATTTTACAAAGGAAATCAAGTGTGTGTTGGATGAAACATACAGGTAATTTCAGGGATGTGCGCTGTGATTATCTACTCTTGTTTGTTTTAGAGGAGCAAGTGTATCTGAGAGAAATGGTTGTGCAGCTGTATGTGATAAAATCTGCACATTTACACAAGGCAAATTGTGTGAGACCGTCTTACGGAATGATTCCGTAAGACATAATCTACATTTTGGTTTTTTAGTATTTTAGTTTTTAGGGGGATTTTTTTTTTTTTTCATTTTTCTAATTCTTATGAATTTTTATTTTTTAGTATTTCATTTTTAGGGTTCTTTTTTAAAAAAATTAGATTTTTTATTTTTAGAGTTTCTTTTGTGGTACTCCCTCGTCCCACTTCAAGACTGAAGAGTCTACTTTGGTTACGGTACAACTTTTTAATTTTAGTCATTCTAAGTACGACTCGTGTTAGACCATCTGTTCTCACTTTTTTTCTTTCAATCAACAATATTGTAATCTATACTTCTATTAAAAGAGAGTCGTGACACATGTCACTTTGTAAGATTTTTTATTTTTTATTTTGAAATATAGTTTATATATAGAGATGTATTCTTAAATTTCCAAAAAAAAATTCTAGATATTGTGGGAGTTTTATTCTACAACTTACACTCATCTACCAATAAAACAATTATTCCTTTATTTTTTTTTAGCTTAAAATTTTAAATGTTTATGATTTTTTAAATCAAGTTTATTTTTAATGGAAAATATATCAAATTAAGTTTTATTTCACAATTTTCAACTAGACATCCATATGAATATAATAAATATGATGGATTTACAATAATGACCGATTGCACAAAAAATTATATTAGAAAAAATATGAATATTTATTTTCATTAAAATTAATTGATGCAAAATAAAAATATATTAACTCATTTATTGCTTACATAAAAAATAAATTATGATATTTATTTAATTATAATAACTAAAAATAATAAAAGTTTGACGGTTTCAAAGTTTGATTCATGTTAGCCGACCCCAAATTATTTTGGGACTAAGGCTTAGATGTTGTTGTTGTTGTTGTAACTAAAAATAATAAAACATACACTGCACACACACATATATATTAAGACTTAATCACATATTACTTTCGTCCCCAAAATTTGTTCCTACTTTTTTTCGGTATGTCCAGGAAATTTGTACATGTAATGGACACGAATTGACTTAACACTCCGCTAATGTGGTACTCTTTCTTGAATTATATTACACCCATAATACACTCAATAAGTCTTTTATTAATATTACGCTAATATGATACTCATGTAGAAGATTATCAAAAATAAATTTAGAGATCGAGAAATTATTTTCTAATAAGAGAATATCTTATGCGGTGCATCGCACCGGAGAACATCTAGTTTATATAACAAAAAGCTCTAATTTTAAGCAATATTATATAAATTTTATTTAGATATTAAAGTTTTATTTTGAAAATACTCTTTTATTCAGACAAAATCGTATTTTGGTAAGTAGACTTTTCAAGTGGGACGGAGGGAGTTTATTTTTATTTTAAGATTTAGTTATAGGGGCCACCCATGAGACCGTCTCACACGAGTGTGCCTCTCTACACAAGTATATAATTTGACATTAGTCGATAAAAGATGCTGGCTGCAGGGCGATGAAGAGATTTTCTTGGATGCTTCAACTTGTGCTTTGGCATTCCGAATATTACGATTGAACCGATACAGTGTAACTTCAGGTTAACCTTAGAAGCACACATGAGTTGTCTTTTCTTTTTACTTATTTTTCCCAATTAAAAAGGAGAAGAGTGCTTAACTTGGGACATGTATGATTGTTTGGTTCGTTATGCAGATAGGTTGACGGAAATTCTAAAAGAATGCATTTCGAGTTCCTTCTGTGGAAACATGAGAGATATACAACCTACACTTGAACTATATAAAGCATCAGAAATCATACTACCCACAGATGAAAGAGATTTGGAAAAACAAAACTTACGGCTAAAACATTTGCTCGAGCAGGAACTATCGAGTGGTTTAACTTATTCAAATCAACTTGGGAGAAAAATTGACCAAGAGGTATGCCCTGTTTACCTACTTCTGGTTAAATCCAGATTTTTCTTCTTTATTCAACATAGATAAATAAAGAAGTCACACTGGTTCCTTTACAGGTGAGCCATGCTTTAAGGTATCCGTTTTATGCAACTATGGAACGGGTTGCAAAACGTAAAAATATAGAGCATTACGACTTCAATGATACAAGAATTTTGAAAACATCATATTGGTACATCTTGCATGAATGTTTCTATTTAAGTGCTTTCTCTCTCTTCTTGAGCTCACACTTTGTTTCTGTCCTGTACTCAATCCAGTTCACCGAATCTTGGCAACAAGGATTTCCCTTTTCTGTCAGTAGAAGACTTCAACAAATGTCAAGCCCTACATCGTGATGAACTCAAAGAGCTTGAAATGTATTATTCATTATATAACTAAGCAATTTCCAAAATTGGTTTCTTTTACAGTAATGAAGTTGCATGGTGTATACATATATATATATATATATATATATATATATATATATAGGCTTCGGTGAGAATGATCCTTAGGTGTGAGAAAAGAGAATGATGATGCTATAATATTTTGTTTATATATTATTTTATTATTTATATAGAAATTAAAAATAAAATAAATAAAAAATAAAAAATGTTTACTTAAGAATTAATAAATAAATTAAAAAGTCACGGCACTTATTTATTGTTTTATACACTAGATAATGGAAAGTGAACCATAGTTGGTTTCGAGGGAAGAACAATAAGAATTCTATACTTGAGGAAACTCTACAGTCTATAAAGGGAATATGCTCATCTGTTTCGTGGCCAAAACCTCAAATGATAGACGTTTAATATTGTGCTTCTCTTCTCTTCTCTTTTTTCTTTTATGTAGGTGGGTCATAGAGAACAAATTGGATGAGCTGAAATTTGCAAGGAGTAAGTCAGCATACTGTTATTTTTCTGCCTCATCAACCATTTTCTCTCCGGAGCATTCAGATGCCCGCATGTCGTGGGCCCAAAATGGTGTCCTCACCACAGTAGTGGACGACTTTTTTGACGTTGGAGGTTCTATAGAGGAATTGGAAAACTTAATTCAGTTAGTTAAAATGTATGTGCCCTGCTGGAATCTTCATATTATTATTTTGACTATCTGAAAGGTAATATTGCTTACCTATCATCATAATGATTACAGATGGGATGATGTGGATGTTAGCACGGAATGCCTTTCCAAAAATGTTCAGATAATATTTTCGGCACTTAGGCGCACAATCTGGGAGATCGGAGAAAAAGGATCCTCACGACAAGAACGTATCGTGACGAAGCATATAATTAGTATTGTGAGATTCTTCTAAACCTTTTCATCCCTCCATTTATTTACGTGAGTCATAAATATTAGAGTGAGTGATAAAAACTATGCCTGAGGTTTGGGGTAATTACAAAGAGACCCGAGAAGCTTCAAAATTACAAAAACCACCCCGAAGGTTTGATTCTGTGTGTTAAATAAATGTTTATGGGAGGGGTTACTGCAGTATTTTTACGAATTGTTAGGGGATGTTTGAAATGTTATGACGGAGGTAAAGGTTAATACAGAGATAAACCTCAAGGGGTTTGTTGTAATTTCAAAAACTTCAGAGTTTTTGTTTGCAACAAGGTTAAGCTTCGGTTTGTAATTCGGTCAGTAAGTATCCCAAAAGGAAGTAAACACTTAACACATAGTTCACCTATCTCTATTTCCATCAGACATGACAATTGACACTTTCGTTTGTACTCTTTAGTGGCTGGATTTGTTAAATTCTATGATGAAAGAAGCCCAATGGGCTCGAGACAACTACATCCCGACAATGAATGAATACATGTGCAATGCATACGTCTCGTTCGCTCTCGGACCAATCGTCCTGCCTGCACTTTATCTTGTCGGCCCCAAGCTCTCGGAGGAGATGGTTCACCATTCCGAGTTTCATAAACTATACAAACTGATGAGTACTTGTGGACGTCTTCTGAACGATATTCAAACTTGCGAGGTGACATTCATGCTTGTTTGTTTACACTTTATAACTCGAAATGTTTCAAACGTTTCATCTTTTATTATTATTAATTTTTTTTTATCCATCTGCAGAGAGAATTGAAGGATGGTAAAGTAAATGCAGTATCTTTGTATATGATGATTAATAGTGGTGATAAAATTACTAAAGAAGCTGCTGTTATGGATATGAAAAGATTGGTTGAAAGCCAAAGGAGAGAACTGTTGGGATTAGTACTGGAGGAAAAGAACAGTGTTGTTCCAAAATCTTGCAAGGATTTGTTTTGGCATATGAGCACAGTGTTGCATCTGTTCTACAGTGAAGATGATGGGTTCACCTCACAAGAGTTGATCAGAGTTGTAAAGGCAATGATTTATGAACCTGTTGCTGTTCTTAAATGAGCTTCTAAAGGTCAAAACCAGGGATGAATGATATATTATAATAATAATATCCTTGGTACATGAAAACATAATTACAGTAGAAACTCTATAATATAATACACTTGGGACCACCAAAATTTATTAATTAAAAGAGTTATTAATTAATCGATAAATTAATAATTATTAATTTATATATTAATTAATATTTTATTAATTTATAGTAGAATACTTAGTTTACAAACACCTTTCAAGCTTCCACTTAATTATTGTATACAATGCATGTATATAAAACGAACGGCCCAATTTGAAAGAAACCTTCAATCTCCCACCTTATTATGCTTCTTGTGTTCAATGTATCACTTTATGGACATTAAAAATATTTTCTATATAAATACAAGATCAAGATGGGTTAACACAAACAAATCATACACACAACATGTCTTCCCATCTTAAAGGTGTGAAAAAAACAACAATGACAGACGAGATTCGAAGAGCATTATGCAAGCACAACAAGGATAATTCAAGTTTCACTCAAAAGTAATTGCAAGAATGGGTTCATAGTAATTATGGTTTGCAGGTGAGTCAAGCGACGATATCGAATATGGTTCGGAGAGAGTGGATCTGTTGAAATGGAGGACATGGAGGACAAATTAAAATTCATAAGAGACAAAGTTGATCAGTTTGAAATGAAAGACATCTTTAATATGGATGAAACAAGTTTGTTTTTTTATTATTTTATTTTATATTTTGTACTTTAGTGATGTAATTATTTACATGTTTTGATCTTAAACAAGTTTGTTTTTTAGACTTCAAACGGATCATTCCCTTGCAACAATGCAGCTTGAAGGGAAAAAACAAGACAAGGAAAGACTAACTGTTGCTATTTGCTGTAATGAGGACGGTTCGGAAAAACTTCCTTTATGGATTATTGGGAAATATACTAAACCAAGGTGCTTCAAGAATGTAAACTTGAAGAGTCTGAACTGTGAGTACCGTGCTAACAAACGAGCTTGGATGACTGGTGTGTTATTTGAAGAATATGTTCGTCAACTTGATAAAAAAATGGTTGGAAGAAAAATTCTCTTGATTGTGGATAATTGCCCTGCTCATCCAAAAATTATTGAAGGATTACGAAATATTGAATTATTTTTTTTGCCACCAAACACAACTTCAAAAATTCAACCTTATGACGCGGGGATCATACGAGCTTTTAAGATACATTATCGTCGTCGATTTTATAGAAGTCTTTTGGAGGGTTATGAATTAGGGGTTCCAAATCCAGTAAAAATAAATGTATTAGATGCAATGAATCTTGCAATTTCAGAATGGACTATGGATGCTCGTGCAAATACAATTGCGAACTGCTTTCGTCATTGTAAACTTCGATCAACAGATAACATGACTTTTGAGAACTCAGATGAAGGTGGTGAAATCACTCAAGAACTCCAGAATTTGATCAAAGAGTTGGGTTATCGCAATGCAATGGATGTCGAAGATGTTCTGACTCACCCAGAAGAAAATGTAGTTGCACAGTTGTTGACTGATGAAGAAATTATTGAAAGCGTTATTAGAATTAATAAAGATGATATCGATGAAGAAGATGATGAAAGTTCTACAATGGAGCCCCCTTCGCGAAACGAAGTTATTAAAGCGGCAATCACATTGAACAATTTCTTGTTGAGCTATGAGAAAAACAACACCAGAAGTTCTTACCATGCTAAGGAAAATTAGAGACGAGATTCAAGGGGAAATTGATTTCAACAAAAAAACAAAAGACAATTGAGTCATTTTTCAAGAAACCTTCATAAATCATTCATGTAATATGCTATATATAAGGAATTATTAATTTATATTTTATATGGGGTCTAAAGAAATTATCAAAAATGTATTATCTTATAATTTTAGCGAATTATTAATTTAGCACCTTATCCCCGAGTCGAGACCGGCAAAAAATATTATCTTAGAGAGTTTATTAAATATTCGAGTATTAATTTATCGAGTTTCTACCGTATATAGTGTAATAAATACAAAAAAAACAGTCGGCCCAAATGAAAATTACTAATAATAATGCTGCTGGTATCTGTAGGTTTATTTGATCAAAGGATTAAATCTTTTTTTTTTTTTTTTTTTGGCCATGTCCACTCATTGCTCCAGCATAATACTCCATCCTTTAATTCATTGACCCCAAAATTTAGAAGTAGACAAAATGGCATCCATCATAACCTGCAGATGAAAAAAAAAGAAGAGTGCATGTCCATAAGTTTATAAATATATGCTTCAATTAATGATCAGTACTGTATTTAAATTTCTTATCAATATCTTATGTCGTACCGAACATTTTGATAGCAAAAAATTCATACCGACACTGAAATTTTTGGTATCCAAAAATTTCAGTATTGACATTTAAGACCTACGGATATTTTGGTATACTTGGTTTTAATTTTGGTATCAGTATATATTGATGTTACTGTTGATTTTGGTATACCGAGAGTTCGGTATGCCATTACGGACTTGGTAAACTGAAATATCGAACTGTCAAAATATCAAAAAAATTTCAATGCACTGGTATATACGGTATTACCGAAATACCAAAATTTTTAATTATTCATACCATTATTGTATTGAAAATTCGGATACCAAAATTTCTGTTATTCAATAATTTTTGGATACAGTAAATGCCTCCCCTGCATAAGACTACGTGAATATTTACAAGCATGATTCTCAGCTTTAAGTTTAAGAAATCAGCGACGATCGAGAAATTGAGAATTAACTTTATGGGCCATGTGTTCACTTTGTTGGTTTTGTGTCGAAATATAAAAAGTGGGTTTTGTCCCACATTGCTTGTGGAACAAAATGGGTGGAAATCTTAAGGTTATTTAAGGAACACGTGTGTTGTGGTTTCAAATACACCAGTCAAATACACTTTAACCTTTGTGGTTTGACTCTAGTTAAATTCATTTCTTGTATTCTCTAGTATGGAGAGTTGGGAGAGAGGTGTGAGTTAGTCAAAAGTTTGTAAGAGTGTGTGGTACAGGGGTCGAGAGAGAGAATGTCTGTGTGATTGTAATAACGTTTCACATAGTGGAATTTCTTTCTCTGGGTGTCGTGGTTTTTCTCCGGTTTTGGAGTTTCCACGTAAATTCTTGTGTTGTGGATTATTATTATTTTTCATATTATTTCTCGGTTATTTCTGCTCATCCTTAGTGGATGAATGTGGGATCTGATTTTTCCCAACAAGTGGTATCGGAGCCCGGGTTGGGTCTCTTGAAATTCTGAGTATGTTCTGTGGTCGCAGCGATGTCTGACCTTCCACATCAGAAATGATTTCTTGAGCGGTGTCCGGGGGTCTCATTTGGAGGCTGTTGTTCATCAGGCTAGGGTGGTTCAAGCAGGTGGAGATTTTTTATGAAATGATCAAGTTTGGCTTATGACAAGTATAAGTCAAGGATGTGTTGGTACAATCCGGGTTACACAAGGCTATGAAGGTGAACTGTCAAGGTGGAGGTGGAGTTAATCTGGCAAATAACTCCTAATCCGGGCTAACATTGTGACAGTGATGATTTTCTCTGATGAGAAAATGTATGTCCTTTTGGCATATGAGTTGTCAAGGATGCGGTTATGTTAGCGGGTCCACGAATTTGTGCACGGATATTGACTTGTCATGGAAAGATGCCGGGTGTGGTGGAATTTTACACGGGCATTGATTTGACATGGATGCAGGGTGTGTGGTGGAATTTACACACGGGTATCGGTTTGGGATGGATACAATGTGTGTGTTATGTCGATGGCTGAAGGACTTCCAGGAGGGCCAAAAGTTGGGAGTTGCACCATAAATTTCAGCGGGTTTTTCGATATGTGCCGAGGAAATTCTTAGAATGGTGTATTCTAAGTGGTCTACTCATATGATGAAGTAGGATTCTCTGGTTTGAGAATGATGGTTCTCTGGATTGAGAGTCATGATTGTCGGTGAAGACAATGGAGCTTCTTTTATTTTGCCAAGGTGGAGTTTGTTGGTTTTGTGTCAAAATATAAGAAGTGGGTTTTGTCCCACAATGCTTGTGGAACAAAATGGGTGGGAATCTTAAGGTTATTTAAGGAACCATGTGGTGTGGTTTCAAATGCACCAGTCAAATACACTTTAACCTTTGTGGTTTGACTCTAGTTAAATTCCTTTCTTGTATTCTCTAGTACGGAGAGTTTGGAGAGAGGTGTGAGTTAGTCAAAGGTTTGTAAGAGTGTGGGGTACAGGGGTCGGGAGAGAGAATGTCTGTGTGATTGTAATAATGCTTCACATAGTGGAATTTTTTTCTCTGGGTGCCGTGGTTTTTCTCCGATTTTGGAGTTTCCACGTAAATTCTTGTGTTGTGGATTATTATTATTTTTCATGTTATTTCTCGGTTATTTCTGCTCATCCTTATTGGATGAATGTGGAATCTGATTTTTCCCAACACACTTTTAATCACAACAGTTTCGCTATTATATTAATTTTGACCATATCTTTTATTCTTCTTACTAATACTCAAAGTCTAATATTATTTTTAAAAGATTTGTTTGCTAAGTATCAATTTGTATTTTGAAATATTAAAGTTTTATATTTTTTATTGATAAATAATCAGATATATTAATACTTCTACATTTTAATCGGTTGTAAAAATTAAATTATTGTAACTAATGAAATATTGGAAGAATGCATATGACAAATATAATGTGAACTTACTTGGATCAACGGTGACGAGCATGGCTGTTCCTCCAAAATCACATGTACCACGTGTCACTTTAGTCCTTTGCCAATAGCTATTAAATGCAAAGGACGCATGAGCAAACAAAGTGTTGGGCTGAAAGCATGACCCACTGGGCTGAATCTGATCACAATCTGCCCCGGATCCACAAGCATAGTTCATTGCTTCTAGGATGATCGGATCCGGCACCGAAGGCTTGGCTACGCACCACAGGGTCGTGGCCTGGGCCCGCTTAGGAGGCGGTGGCACCGTTGGTGGTGGGTAGACAACTGGTGCCGAGAACCTTGGGGGTTTACCATGAGGTGGGTTGGGCACGGAGCTCGGTGGGCTGGGCTCATAATAAGGTGGGTTCGAAATGAAGCTTGGTGGGCTGGGCTCATAGTAAGGTGGGCTTAATACAGGTTGGGCTGGCGTGGGGACTTCTGTTGGTGGGTTCGGGACTATGCCTGGTGGGCTGGGCTCATAGTAAGGTGGGCTTAATACAGGTTGGGCTGGCGTGGGGACTTCTGTTGGTGGGTTCGGGACTATGCCTGGTGGGCTTGGAATTACATTTACAGTTGGTGGGTTTGGGCTTGTAGGTTGAATTGGGGCTGAGCTGGGCGATATGGGCTCGGAAAGCGCAGGAGGGGATGGTGGTGTGTAGCCCACTGGGCTTGGGATTGTAAATGGTGGCAGTGGGATGGACGGGGGATAAACACAATATGGAGGGGTATTTTGGGGCCCCAAAGGGATTGGAGAAAGTGAATCATAAGGTGCCATAGAGAATGGTGCGTCAGTGTCTGATGAATCGAATTTCTTGAGCAAATGGAATTTTCTTGGAGGTTTTGTGTATGAATTTCTGAGATGCTTTCCAGTAAGTGGAATTGTTCTTCCAGCATCTGAAACACCATCAAGAGTTGAGTTATTATTTTTCGGTTAGAATTTAAAATTTTAACCACATATTCTAATTCAAGTACTTACATAACTATAACCTTTTATATATATTAGCCTTAATTTGTGGTCAAATTTCTGATCGAAGAGGTCAAAATACGACATATTTCGTGGAAGGAGAGAGTATTTGAATGTGAATTGTATGATAATATTGAATCTCTATTTTATTTGGTCTCACTTTGAATTGTCTTATGTGGTTCATATAGCGTTTAAATATACTAGTATACCAATTGTTTAAATATACTTTAGGCAAACTGCAGATCCTGAATTCGGACCTGATTAACAAGTCCGATCTGGGTCGGGGTAAAAATCGGGTCCGGACTATTTGTGCTCAGCCCTAGTGGACATATTTTAAAATGTCCACTTACTGGCGTGACAGGAGATCAGCATACCATTCACCGTACACGATTCGACAAACATATATCAAAATATGTCCCAATGGGTTCAATTTTCTTGTTTTAAATAGGGCTGAGCACCCGGCCCGATTCGGCCCGGTCCGAAATGGACCGGAATATAAATGGTCGGACTTTATCGACCCGAAGCCTGGACCTGTTCGGAACTGGTTCGACCCGATCCGGACCCGGTCAAATGGGGTCGGTCCAGGCTGGACCGGTTCTAGTCCGATTTAGTTAAAAAAAATCATGTTGCATATTAAGTGTCATGTTACTATATCCAAAATGCTTTCTTGTTTACATACTCCTACAACATTCCCACAAAATACATGTGTACATATTAAAATAATGAGTAATAGACAAATATGAAAGTACATGTGTATAAATTACTACCTCTAAAGTGACAGTGAACTGTGAATAGTACATATGTATAATTTAGAAGTAGTACATATTAAAATAATAATAGACAAAAATATCATTTATTTTATTTTATAGCAATTATTGTTAAAATATAATGAGAAAGTTTAAAAAATAATAGAAAAAATAAAAGTGATGTCATTTTATGTAATTTTATAAAAAAAAAAAAAAGCATTATCAATTTAATTTCTTAAACATCTATATTAAAATCAATTATCGTCAATTCATGTCAATTTCTACGTCATTTATCAATTAGTTTATCGATTAGTTTGATTACACAGCCTTAATATGCAATAATAAATTTAGTTAATTGAGAGAGCGCATGCATGCTGATGCAAGTAAAACACAAAAACTTATTAGAATCATGTAAGAAAAATTAAAAGATTTAGTGAAAAAATGACTTACCACATCGACACTGCGCTACCAAAACTCCCGCAAGACAAAGATAGAGACCTAAAGTGCATAACCTGATCACAACACCATTTTTCTCCATTTTAATAAACTAATAAATAGAAAAATAAACCCACTTTGGATTGTCGTAGTGCTTAGAAAAATGTGTGTATCAGAAGAGATGTAAAAGAGTGGGATAAAGTAGTTTGTGTCAAGTTCATAGTATTTTTAAGGAGGAGAGTTAATGGCAAGTATATATATATATATATATATATATATATATATATGTAAAATATGTGGGTAGCCTAGGCATATGTGCTTGCCTTGACATGCGAAAAGAAAAAAAAAGAACTCTTAAAGTTTGAGTTTTTGCTTGCTTTCCACTCAAGGCCCTCAACCTCACCCCACCCTACACGCACAACCCCAGTCAGCCACAATTTCTGCTGTTCCAAAAAATTTAATTAGAGTCCGGCTAGATGTACATATACCGGAGATACTTCGTGCCATAATGTATCAGAGATACTTCGTGCCATAATATACGGTGGTAGTATAAGTATTTGCCAGAAAAAAACATATCGATTTCCAAAAATCTGCGGTTGCCGGACCTGACGGAAAGCATGCCGGCAGACCCAAAAAAAAGAAAAAGAAAAAGAAAATGCGACTGCCGGAAAGCAGGCCGGCGGTCCCGCCATTTTAAGAAAAAAAAAAAAAAACACTGGCCGAGCGGCAGAGGTCTACGGGCGGCGGTCCTACTGGAAAGCAGGCCGACGAGCACGCCGTTAAAAAAAATGATCGGCTACTGGAAAAACTGACCGGCGGTGTGGCGTTAAAAAGAAAAATTGGCGGCTGCGGGAGATCTGTCGCTCCGCCGAAAAAACTGGTCGGCCGACGACCCGCCAGAGGTTCCTCGGAGATCACCGTTAGGGAAGATATTTTTTTATACGATTAGTTGTCCATTTAATTTAATATTCTAATGGTGATTTTGAAAATTTATTATTGTTGAACAGATGATATTATTATTAAATTCAAAGATAAAGAGGAAGAGAGGGGGTAAATATTATTGTTCTTTATATTAAGATGTGTATATATATTTGTACTCATACATCTCACTCATTCATTTAGAGTAAAATAATAAATAAATGAGTGATATATATATATATATATACACGTGTATATATATGTATGTATAAATATGTGCTTGATGTATGTGGGTATAAATAATTTTTTCTTTTTTGTTACGGGTAGAAATAATTTGAATACAACATTCACTCCACACTAATTAGGCTCTGTTCTTTTGGACTTATTTTTCGATTTTCGATTCGATTCGATTCAGCCTGATTCGAGTCCATTCATTCGATTCGATTCATTCAATTGATTCAGCCGATTCGATTAGTTTAGTTCTTCTTCTTCTTCTTCTTATTATTATTATTATTAATCTTAATCATTATTATTACTAATAATATTACTATTATCGTTGTTGTTGTTAATTACTATTATTATTATTTATCATTATTATTATTATTATTTACCCTTAATATATATTTCGATTCGATTCGATTCCATTCGATTCGATTCGATTCGAATCCATTCAGATTGGCCGATTGATTCGATTCGATTGATTCATTCAGTCCAAAAAAACAGAGCCTTACTTCCCCTACAATGTTTTACACAATATTCACTCTTCAACAATCCATCACAACTCTAAGGGTGTGCTTGGTTCAAATTAAGTAATGGGAAAGGGAATGACAATGATAATACAGGGTGTTGTGTCGAGAATTATATTCTCCGACCGGCGATCGCCTCAGAGATCGGGCGACCTAGCCATAACCGAGCAGTCGAGGCCGAACTACCGACTAGAGATCAGGCGATTTAGCCATAGCCGAGCAGCCGAGATGGATCGGCCGACCGAAGGTCCCAGGACAAGTCCGGGTGCCGAGCGATCGACATCTAAGACGATCGTCTCTCGGTGCTTGGCGATCGACTCCTGGTGGCCGACTAGCAGACGATCTCATCTCAGCTCTTGCCGATCGACCCTTGGTGACCGACCGATGCTGACCTCTGGTGACCGACCATTGACGACCGCCTTATGCCGATCCAAGCCGATGGTCATCCAGTCGGCAAAGGCCGAAGCCCAGGACAGAACCCACGTCCAGATGCCGAGACAAGATCCGCATTTCAAGGATCGTTGACCACAGCCTGTCAGCATCTTTCCACCAACCGACAGGCCCGCCGAAAGGTGTCAGTAGGACCGCCTGTGACATCGACTCCGGACGCGTGCTGGCTCCTCATTGGACCGCACAGCTGGATGCCAGCAGCAACCTTGCACTTTAGGCAGACAGCCCATGTGACTTAAAGACGATTGCCCCATTATTTTATTGGCCGGAAGGCGATCGCCCGCCAGGAAACAAGGCATCTCAGCCCTTATAAATAGAAGGCTCCCTGCACTCGGCCAACTCTCTGTCATTCTCGCGATTTCAGCACGCAATACAGAAGCAATACACACAACTTGGCAATCCTACTCTTGGCAACAGCTATCTCTTGGTTCCTTCTTCTCTCTCAGCCTCTCTCACACAGAAGACGATCGGCCGAGAGCAAGAACACTAAAGCTTCGCTCAAGAGCTGGATAACAGGATCTTTTTACACTCATTGTACTTAGATTCTCACATTAATACTTGTATCCACGAATATTTGTATTAATAACATCTCGCGAGAGCATTCAAGCCCGGGCCTAACAAACCCGGCAAATCTTGTGTTATTTACACCCCCTCGGAAGTGCTCCCGCAACCTTGTTTGTTGTACGTCCATTCCAGCAGTATTTCATCTTCGGATAAATATTTCGGGCAACAACAATTGGCGCTAGAGGAAGAGGATCTGACCCTCAATTTTATTCCTACCGTCTCGAAGAACACTCACTGTTCTCCGGGACATATACCTGAAGAAACACTCACTGTTCTTCAGAGAAAGCTTTCAGAATCACGACTTCCGCATCCTCGTCGAAGAAAGCCACTGGCCAGTCCGCCAGACGCCTCGTTCCGTCTCAGTCCGAGCCACAACCGATGGCGGAGGGTAGCCGCCGCGGTCCGAGACGCTCGATCCCGCCCCTGGGGGTCGGCCCAAGTCTCTCACTCGATCAGTTCCGAACCGCGGAACAGATCGAGGAGGCCATGGCCGTCCTACAGGAGCGACGGAGTGCTCTCGACGCGCCTCCTACTATCACCCCCTCGTCCATCCGCCGGAGGACCAAACGGAAGTTCAAGGCGTTGCTGGCCGAGCGATCGCCAGGAGGCTCCCGTTCACAGGGAGAGGCGCTCGCCAGCCGGGGCACCTCAGTTTTCGATCGCCTCGGCAGCGACCCATCTTGGCGACCGGGGCAGTCCGGCCCCAGCCACGAGACGACGGAGCTCGAGTCTGTCACCAGGAGCTTGGACTATCCGACTCCCAGAAGGCAGCCCAGCCGTCTGGCTCCCCCTCGCCAAATATCCGAGGTCGGCAACAGCGGAATCAGGAGATCGGTGCACGATCGCCTCGGCTCCCGATCCAAGAGCCGATCCACGAGCGACCATGCTACAGCGATGGCCGCGATGCAATGTCAGCTCGACGACATAAAGGCGCTCATGGAGTCCGGGGCAGGCGCCAAGAACAAGATCGCCGAGCTGACCGAGCCGCTCGCGATCCACATCGAGCTCGCCCCCGTGCAGCACAAGATCGCTCCCCCGCAAACACCTTTGTACGAGGGGAGATCAGACCCCGAAACACACCTGAACAAGTTCAACATCTATATGACCGGGTGTGGGGCATCAGACGCGACCAGGTGCCGAATGTTCCCTCTGACGCTGGACGACCTTACCCACAGGTGGTACACCTCATTGCCGCCTCGGTCCATCGGCTCCTTTAACCAACTGGCGAACGACTTCACAGAGTACTTCGCCACCAGGGTCGCTCGGCCAGAAGGTCCCCATCACATGATGCGAATCAAGCAAGGGTAAGAAGAGTCCGACTCGGACTACATCAACCGGGTAGACGAGATCATCCTCAACGGCGAACCCGTAAGCGATGAGATCGCCCTCTACGCGGTCCTAAGAGGATTCCATGGTCTTTCGCCTATGTTCAGGCATCTTACGAAGGACCAACCCTCGACCTACGCGATCTTCCGAGCTAAGGACGAAGATTTTCTGGCCAGGCAAAAGTTTCTTCTTAGCCTATGAGCAGCGCGATCGGCGCCCGAAGCGACGATCTCCAGCCCGATCGCCGGTATCAACCTATGAATAACGCGATCGGCAGCCGAACGACGATCGCCAGTCTTCCAGCCCGATCGCCATTATCAATCAACATACAGCCATGGTCATGGTTGTCGATGGAACCGGCTGCTTCGTCCATGCAAGGTCCCTTTGGGCCAAGATCGCCCGCCCTTCGTTTAAATACGAGGCCGGCGTAGTCTGAGAGCCCTCCAAAACTAATCAGTGGATACGATCGCCCGCCCTCAAAGGTTCATCATCTAACATGGTGAACCCGAACAATGCGACGTGTCACTACCCCCGTCTCAACGTACACCATTGAGGTTCGCCATCTTCATGGCGGGCCGAGGTGGAAGCAGAGCTAACAAGCTGCGGAAGTGGAGTTGAATAATCCGACGACGCCCCGCGCAAGGACTCCTCTAGACCAAGACTGCATGCCCTTCGTTTAAATACGAGGCGAGGCGCAGCCTAACAGAGGACCCTCATAATAAAATGAGTCACGAGACAGTCAATGTCGTTCGCGCACTAGACACAGTCATGGAGTCGGTCCATCGAACTTCGCGACTGTGCACGATTCCTCAAGCGACGAAACCATCAAGTTTCTGAAGGGGATCGGCCAATATTGTTTTTTTCAGGTACAAAGACCGAAAGATAGCTAGCCAATCGACCAGATCGCCCAAGTCCGAATCCAGAGTCAGCTCAGAGGATCGCCCGTCCTCATCCTACACGAACGCCAGCAAGAACCACCTCGCCCCATGTCTTCAGCATCGGAGCAAGCTGGGGGGAATTGTTGTGTCGAGAATTATATTCTCCGACCGGCGATCGCCTCAGAGATCGGGCGACCTAGCCATAACCGAGCAGCCGAGGCCGAACTACCGACCAGAGATCAGGCGACTTAGCCATAGCCGAGCAGCCGAGATGGATCGGCCGACCGAAGGTCCCAGGACAAGTCCGGGTGCCGAGCGATCGACATCTAAGACGATCGTCTCTCGGTGCTTGGCGACCGACTCCTGGTGGCCGACTAGCAGACGATCTCCTCTCAGCTCTTGCCGATCGACCCTTGGTGACCGACCGATGCCGACCTCTGGTGACCGACCATTGACGACCGCCTCATGCCAATCGAAGCCGATGGTCATCCATTCGGCAAAGGCCGAAGCCCAGGACAGAACCCACGTGCAGATGCTGAGACAAGATCCACATTTCACGGATCGTTGATCACAGCCTGTCAGCATCTTTCCACCAGCCGACAGGCCCGCCGAAAGGTGTCAGTAGGACCGTCTGTGACAGCGACTCCGGACGCGTGCTGGCTCCTCATTGGACCGCACAGCTGGCTGCCAGCAGCAGCCTTGGACTTTAAGCAGACAGCCCATGTGACTTAAAGATGATCGCCCCATTATTTTATTGGCCGGAAGGCGATCGCCCGCCAGGAAACAAGGCATCTCAGCCCCTATAAATAGAAGGCTCCCTGCACTCGGCCAACTCTCTGTCATTCTCGCGATTTCAGCACACAATACAGAAGCAATACACATAACTTGGCAATCCTACTCTTGGAAACAGCTATCTCTCGGTTCCTTCTTCTCTCTCAGCCTCTCTCACACAGAAGACGATCGGCCGAGAGCAAGAATACTAAAGCTTCGCTCAAGAGCTGGATAACAGGATCTTTTTACACTCATTGTACTTAGATTCTCACATTAATACTTGTATCCACGAATATTTGTATTAATAACATCTCACGAGAGCATTCAAGCCCGAGCCTAACAAACCCGGCAAATCTTGTGTTATTTACACCTCCTCGGAAGTGCTCCCGCAACCTTGTTTGTTGTCCGTCCATTCCAGCAGTATTTCATCTTCGGATAAATATTTCGGGCAACAACACAGGGGAAATGAATGAATATTCCCAGTGCATTGATGTTGCATGTTTCGTTCCATATAATCATTCCCATTATCTTACATATTGCTTGTTTAATTCATAAATTTGAAATGGGTCTAAAATACCAAACTAACAAAATAAACATGGTTAACAGTACATGGAAAAACACACAATAATAGTTCCAACTAACAAAACCAAGAATACGCTAATACTACTAACAAAAGTCTAGCATAACAAGGAAAAATTAAACTCCAAGGCATGATTCATAAATTAGTTTTGTGGATGCAAGAACCCAAGCACATATGACTTTCTCATATAACTTGCCAATGTAAACAAGGTCTTAACTTTCTTGGGATCACCGTAGCATATCTCAACAACCTTGCCAATATCCAACGGAGATATACCAATATTGATAAGTTCATTCATCACCTCTTGCATTTTCTCTTCACTCACAGATTCAGATTTGTTAGCATCAACAATCAAAGCATCAGCAACAACACCAAATTTTGAGGCAATTTCTCCACAAACAGACTTAAAATCAGAACTCAAACGATCTAATTTAGCATCCATCACTTGTTGAGGCGTCATTGATTTCTTCTTTTTGTAGGAACTTTCCGTTGGTGGTGTAACTTTCTTTCGTTTCTTTGTAGCATGAATTGTATATAGACCAAGTTGTGTATTAGGGACCATGGAAACTTCATCTTCGCTATCATCAGATGAACACAAAAATGCATTAGCTTGGTTATTAGTATCTTCACATGCCTCTGATATATCTTCGGCTTTCAACCCTGTTGCCCTATCTCTACCCCACACCATGTCCAGCTTATGCAGGTACGGAAATTTGAAGTTGAATAGTCTGATTGCATTCCTGTGAGTCTGCAAAAATTTTTGTAGAGAAGTCCATTTAATTACAAAAATAAAAACAAGGTTCCAAAATTGTACACGACAAAATAAAAAAGCGAAACTAAAATTTAATAGCCACTAATAAGAATGGGTCTTTAGTAATAAGAAATTTCCAGTTAGATGTTTTTACCTTACACCAATCATCATACCATTGCTTCTGAGAGTTGATTTTGTTCTCAACATCATCCCATTGACATCCACTTTGCATTAGCATCTCCGAGATTGGATTATACTTGTTTCTAAGGTGTTTGATCTTAGAGTCAATGTGAGGGTTAACTTCCTTATCAAAATTCGGAATCTTTTTGCCATCCTCTTACGTACTTCAACCATGTAATTGTTCTTGAATCCACCATCTACCTTCCATAAAGGATCACTAGCAAGTTCTTGCAAAACATCGACCAACACTTCAATTTCCTCTTCTTTCCAGTACTGTTTGTTCTTGCCCCTACCACGATCACATGAAGATGTAGCCATAAGTGCCTAAAAATTTGAAAATGCATATTAGTAATGCTCTCTAAGTCGATATTCCGTGAAATAGAAGATTCATAAATAATTAAGCACATAAGTACAGAATAAAAATGCACACATTAATAATGAAAAAAAATAGAAATATCAAATAAACTATGATTACAAAATCCAGATTACAATCAAACCATCAAAAAAACAAAAAATAAAGCAATAATCTAAAAAAATCTATCTACTGGACCACACATTGAACATATTTTGAGATATAGTATTTCTAAATGTCACCCACTCATCACTTGGACTAATGTTGGTAACATATTCCGTATCTTCGCTTTCGTCCTCATCTTCCAACTCTTCTTCTCCTTCTTCTTATTCTTCCTCATCGTCATCAAGGATTGACTCTTGCGGATCGTGGCTCATAAACTTTCGAATCAAGTTGTGTAAGAGGCAACATGCCATAATAATTCTAACTTGGGTCTTAATTGAAAAGAATGAATGGGATGCAAGGATTTTCCATCTTCCTTTTAACAGTCCAAAACATCTTTCAATAACATTCTTTGCTTTAGCATGCTTCATATTGAAGTACTCTTGAGCAGTCTCTGTCCGATGACCATCAAACTCTTTTAAGTGGTACCGTTGTCCTCTGTATGGAGAAAGAAATCCGTCTGCATTGCAATACCCAGCGCCGACCAAATAATAAGAACCATGGGGCTCTCTTAGACCTGGAGGCCTTGATATTGCGTCACGAAGCACACGACCATCATGCGCGGAACCTTCCCAACCAGGCAAAACATATATGAACTGCATGTTTGGGCAACAAACACCTAATACATTGGTTGAAATACACCCCTTCCTCGTGCAATATCTAGGCTTTTCGCGACTTGGAGGTGTAACTTTAGCTAAGGTCCCATCCAAAGCTCCTAAACAACCCTATAAAATAAAATAAGTTGTTTTGTAAGAGAGGTTATATTTTAACTTTTTATTTAACTTATTACATGCCTATTAAATAATCATACCTGAAAACACTTCCATCTCTCATCTTGACAATCTTCGGTTATAGGCTCTAGTTTTTTTAGCAGAATATTATGCAATTTCAATATTGCTATAAGAACTTGGTGGAATTGTCGACTCACAGTTTCTCTACTACAAAAAAACAAATGACAAATTGTCCTACTTTTTTTGTGGTGAGCCAATGCGTATAAAAACATAGCTACAACCTCTTCTATGGATGTGTTTCTAGTAGGTTTCAAACACCCAATGTCTTTTACCATATGACATAGTACATTGAAGGTGGCTCTATCCATGCGAAGCTCACTAATACATATAGCATCACATTCCATTGTCAATCTAAACATCCATTTCATCCGCTCCATCCTTTTTTCTTCCTTCGTTTTGATTTCATGAATCTTAAATCGAAAGTGCAAGCAAGCAAGAAAATAGTAGAAACCAAATAACAAGACCATCATAGCGGCTGTTACTTGTTGAAGCAATAAAAGTTTGCGCCGACTTTTGTTAACAGGGCGACGAGCCATTTGATCTACAAATACACATGTTGATTAAAATATTGGACTATATGACACAAGCACAAAAATAGACACCAAGGACATATTGCAGCAGTAAATTGAAACATAAACATGAGGCTTCATTATCTGATATCTCAAACATGTTATACTCAAACTAGTGAAATATATATGTAGAGGACTAGATAGTTACTGTTAGTGGGATCCTAATATTTTTCATGTCCGACTATAAAGATATCAATTGCCCTTTTTTTTCCAATATTAATGCTAACATCACCAAATATACAATCCAGTAGGCACAAAAAAATTACTTAAGCACTGTGTTGTGCGGCGATTAATACGCCTCGATGACGATCGGCATAATGGTCTGAGAGCCAACCATAGAAGACATACGTTGGGCAAACACCCAGCAGTCGGCACCCACGGCGATCATCTTTTGGTATCTGGCGATCGTCTATGATGTCCAACCATATACGATCGTCTCGTGCCACGTATGAATCCAACATCCGTCAAAGTCGTCGAAGACCGAATCTTGGACGGAGACCCACAAAAAGGCGCCGCAAGATAAGGCCTTTGACCCCAGCCTGTCACCTACCTCACCTACCGACAGGCCCGCCGAAAGGTACAAAGTGGGTCCTCCCCGGACAGCGACTCAGGACGCGTGCAGGCTTCCCATTGGCTCGCACAGCTGGCTGCCAGCAGCAGCCTCGGACTTTAAGGGAACAGCCCAACGTGACGGGACGATCGCCCACCTTATTCTAATATAGAAAACGGCAGTCGCCCGCGATCGTCGGAGAGGACCCAACAACATTGTCTCATATAAATAGGAGGCATACAATAGTGGCCTAGAATCATCAAGAGTACAGTGAAAAACGCACAGAGAGAGAATAAAGACTCATCTGATAATTACTTACACATTCATAGTGATATTTGATTGGTGCATAATTGATCTAAAATTCATATACAAAATATTCATTTTTCCGGGCATAATTGTACTGATTTGTGATTAAAAATATATATTTTACAGATATATCCAAACATGAGCTAAAAATGGTCATTTTACAGATTACTGACATGAAGCATAAAAAAGGACGGAAAACAAGACCAAATCCAACGACGGGAATTTTTCAAGGCAAAACGACCTACAACACGATGCAAAATGGACCGTGTTCTGTCGGTCGTTTCACATACGGCGCAAAAGAGGCCGTGTCTTGGGCCGTTTCACACACGGCCGGCATTTAGCGCCGTGTCCTCGCGCGTATTCCGGAAGAGACCGAGTCACCACAAAACGGCGCACAACACGGGGCAAACTGGGTCGTTTTTCATCGCCGTGTTTCAGCAGATGCCATGCAAAATTAGTCCACTTTTGACCAACTTGTGAAATCAATCACAAGATATTTTTTTGGTCAAAAATCTGAAAATTCAAAGACATGGGTGAAGTGTGAACAAAGAATTAAAAAAATGATATTACAATAGATATTTTGAATTAAATAATCAATTGTATTCTTGAAAATCACCTATAAAAGGGCATCTTCACCCATTGCAAAAAACCCACATTCTTACCAAGAAATCCTCAACTTCTTGCTAAGAAATACTCCTTTCCTTTAGTAATATATTTTCCTTAGAACTTTCAATTTTAGTTTGTATTTTATTTTTGGTTTGAAGTTTTTCTTTCATTTAGTTTGTAATTGAAAAGTGCTTGATCAATAAGCACTTAGTATTTTACTTAGTGTTTTACATTCAAATTTTGTAAGCTTGTAACCTTTAAACAAGTTTGAAGTTATATTTTGAAGTTTGTTTCTTGCACTTTGATTCATCATATTCAAGTAAGTTTTATCTATTGTCATTAAGTTCTAGTAATTAAAAGTTTCTATATATATATATTATATATATCAATTATTTCTATTATAATTTTAGTATGTATAAACCAATGAGTAGCTAATCTTTCTTCCTAGGGAAGGGGGATTTCTATTAGGTTATATATTGAGTATTTGATTGATTTAAACTATTTTTAGGACTAATTGGTTTAAATAGAGATTGATCATATCCTATTTTTACTAATGAAACCTTCTTGATTGATTGTTGAGTGAATTGGAAACATATCTTTTCAATCTATCAAATGTTAATCTTGTTATCAACATCTTAAGATTGCGAAAGTGGTTAAGACATCTTTGATTACGAAAGTACGGAGGTGAAAAGTTGATTACTCGATGAACGATCGTTTATCCTAAAAATAGTCAAGTTAGAGAAATGAAAGGACTAATTGGTTTAAATAGAGATTGATCATATCCTATTTCTACTAGTGAAACCTCCTTGATTGATTGTTAAGTGTATTGGAAACACATCTTTTCAATCTATCAAGTGTTAATCTTGTTATCAACATCTTAAAAAAGTGACAGCGATTAATACATCTTTGATAACGAAAGTACGGAGGTGAAAAGTTGATTACTCGATAAACATTCGTTTTTCTTTTATATCCATATAAATCAATTCCTATACTTAATTAAATACCTAATTTAATGAACCCGTATTCCCTAGATTTTATAAATTCCAACTCATTTTAATTCTATTTCATTTTCACTAGTTAAAAATAGTCTAGTATAAATAGTCTAGTATAAATAGTCTTAATATAAATAGTCTTAATATAAATAGTCTAGTATAAATAGTCTTGTTAAAAATAGTCTTATTAAAATAGTCTTATTAAAAATAGTTTAAATTAAATATAGTGCATTTTAATTTAATTAATATTTAAAAACCCAATAATCTATTTTAGTATTTATTTCTCGCAATTTGTAACAAAAAATTATACGAAGCCCTGTTGGACAATCCTCGAGAGAAAAGACCTTGGTAGAACTTACCACAAACTACTTCTACCTCGTATATATTTGCGAGCGATTCAAGAACTCCTATTTTTAGGATAAGTTTTTTGGCCGATCAAATTTTGGCGCCGTTGCCGGGGATTGTTTTAGGCCAAATATAATTTTTCTGTCCGGTCAAGTGGCGGATAACGGTACTCCGTGACTATTAAAGTCGGATTTTCATTTCCCACAACAAGCGATATTTGTAGATATTTTATCGTTTTCATTTTAATTTTTTTGGTCATGGATGAAACATTGTTTAAAATTGAAAAAGATTTCCTTTCTAAGCAAAAATGCAATTTTAAAAATTTACAAGACAAGGCTTGAAAGGATGAGGTTGCTTACGAATAAAGCATACCTTTTGACATAAGATTCATTATCGAAGCCAAAGTAAGAATAGAAGGTGAATTCACGAAACACCAACTAGATTCTTACCGGGGCTTGGAAAAGTTCATATGCCAAGAAACGACGAGCAAAGATTCTAGCCGTTTGCTATAAATGTGCTAGATGGAACTATAATGCAAAATGTCGATCTTTAGGAATTCCATCTACAAACAGAGAAGATAAAATTCAGTTCATTAATGATGGTCTGAATAAGGAGAATTTAGATAATATCGAAATTTCTCTTGACACGCATCCTAGTGGACTTGTGTATTACGGAATTCAATGTTTGTGGAATAAATTCAAACCAGAATATGAACAACGTCTTGGGAATCTGACGTTAAAAGACCCTGTTTGCCAATTTGTAAGAAAATTGGATGGGAAGCTTCTCCCCGACTCATAGAAGGCGTTTAGGCCGTTTCTGAACGTAAAATCAGAGGAAGATGTGAGCCACAATCACAACTACTGTACATACGCGTAAGTATCTTTTATTTTTGTCGTGTGGTGAGATTTTCTGAATAAAAAATGTGATACGCGATAAATGCATTCATTATTCTATTGAGTAGTTGAAGCGCAATCAACGCAATCACAAACTTGTTAAGCAATTTTTCCTCATTTTTTCTTCTATAAATAACCTTTGTACTTGTTTCTTTTATTCATCCCTCAAACTTGTACTTTTCTCTTTTTCTCTCTAAATAAATTTCTTTTCAAAAATGGAGTCATCATCTTCCACAAAAAAATTTTACACATTCTGCATTTTTTGTGGATCTAGTTCTGGAAAATAGGCATGCTTCACTTAAGCAGACCTCGTCTTGGGTAGTACCTTAGGAGAAAAATACATTCATGTAGTTTACGGAGGAGGAAGTCTAGGATTAATGGGACGAGTGCTTTCGCCTATATGGAAGGAGTAAGAGTATTGGGAGTAATCCCAAAACCTCTGGCCGAAAGTAAAATCACCGGTCAACTATTGGAGATGAGTTTAGATCTTTGAATATGCAAGATCGCATAACTCACATGATAAATAATTCTCGCGCCTTTATCGCCCTTCCCGGTGGTTTTGGCACCCTTGAGGAACTTTTTCATGTGGTTACCAGAGCCCACTAAATGTTCATCAAAACCAATAGGAGTGCTTAATGTCAATGGTTTCTTTGATGGTTTACTGTCTTTCATCGACTACTCTGCCGAAAAGGGATTTATTTCCGAGCGTGCAAAACGAATCATAGTCGTTGCAACAACACCAGAAGAACTAATCAAAAAACTCAATGAATTTGTTCCTCAACCAGATCCAGCTCTAGCTAAAATTGTCTGGGTAGAAGATTTTACAGTGAGAAAACGAAAAGTGGATTCATTCCTCTCCCTTTGATAACCCATGACGGACCTCTTGTATTTTTACTTTCCGTCGTGTGTAATAATCGTGCTAAATGATGGCAGCTTAAGGAGTTTCTTCTTGATCTCTTGACGCGCATCTATTCGCGATTTATGTATTGCTGTAATTTTTATTTCGTGTTTTGCTTTTTTTTTTTAAAAAAACTTTGATGGCAGCGTAAGGCGACTCTTCGGACTTTCTTGATGCGCATCTAAAAAATTATGTTATACTTACGAGTATATTTTATTTTATTTTGTGTGTGCCTCGTATATTTATTCTCTTGCAGATTCTAAAAGGCGTTAGGCTCAGACATCAACTTTCTTAACAGGGAGTATTCTGCTTTTCTGCATTGATTTTTATTTTTTATTTTATAAACTGAGGACAGTTTTATTTTCAAGTTTGGGGGTGGTTTGTTTTAGTATTTTGGTGTGTTGTAATTTTGGTGTGGTTTGTTTAATAATTTTGGTGTGTTTTGATTGATTTGGTTATTTGCCTTAATTTTTATATATATATATATATATATATTATTTTGATTTGTGAGATTTCTAGATCTGGCCATAAAACCAATAAATTAGCTATATACAAGCTTCTAAAATTGATTTAACCGGTAAAAAAATTGTATATTCCAAAATTTTGAGCCTTAATCTCTCTTTCCAAACCTTGTAGTTATCATATAAAATCGAGTCATTCGTTACCTTGAGAAAAGAAGAATCAATTGGTTGATGAAAAATAAAGCGAAATTTACTTAATTTGTGGAGTTTTGATTTTTCATGCTTAACTAAAAAATGATTTTCTGCAAAAATTCTATTCCCTAAAAAAAAAAAAGGAGTCATTGGTGAAAAGAGCTACACGTTAGCAAATAACGGTGTGAAAGCTATCACCTAAAAAAATAAATGACGAAAAGGAGAAGTGTTGAGCAGCAAAAGCTGCCTAATTTTGGAAGTCTTAAATTTTGCGAAAAATAAAGGACTAACCATTGTTGGTGCGTAGCTGCCGTCTCAGAAAAATTGGTGAAAAGAGCTACACGTTAGCAAATAACGGTGTGAAAGCTATCACCTTTTTACGAAAGAAAAATAATGAGATAGAAATTGTGTTAGTGAAAAGAGCTACACGTTAGCAAATAACGGTGTGAAAGCTATCACTAAAAGGGATGTAGTTTATGAGCAGATTTGAATTAATTAGCAACTGAATTTCAATACACTCAATTTTGTGAAAATCACAATATTTGATGACGCCGATGAAATTCTTCTTCATATTGAGTCGAAAAATAAACGAGTGATCGAGAGCAACCATCAAAGGGAGTCGTGTGAAGTCACGAGTGGGAAAGAAATAATCAACCTTTTGGGTGGAAAACCTTGTATTTTGGAATTACAAAAATAAAAACCGTGTTTTAACTTCAAAATCGTTAGTAGATTTATTTTGAATCTTGATTCATTTCTATCTACTGTATAAAGTTGGTTATTGTGTATTAATGGCATTTTGATCTCTTTTTATCTTTATATATAATTATTTTTCTTAAATTTGTGTGTATTATTTTTTATTTTTTATTTTGTGTCTTATTTTAATTTTTATTTTGTGTGTGATTAATAATGAGTCTTGCTTGGGACTAGCAAGAATTTAAGTGTGGGGTATTTGATTGGTGCATAATTGATCTAAAATTCATATACAAAATATTCATTTTTCCGGGCATAATTGTACTGATTTGTGATTAAAAATATATATTTTACAGATATATCCAAACATGAGCTAAAAATGGTTATTTTACAGATTACTGACATGAAGCATCAAAAAGGACGGAAAACAAGACCAAATCCAACGACGGGAATTTTTCAAGGCAAAACGACCTACAACACGACGCAAAATGGACCGTGTTCTATCGGTCGTTTCACATACGGCGCAAAAGAGGCCGTGTCTTGGGCCGTTTCACACACGGCCGGCATTTAGCGCCGTGTCCTCGCGCGTATTCCGGAAGAGACCGAGTCACCACAAAACGGCGCACAACACGGGGCAAACTGGGTCGTTTTTCATCGCCGTGTTTCAGCAGATGCCATGCAAAATTAGTCCACTTTTGACCAACTTGTGAAATCAACCACAAGATATTTTTTTGGTCAAAAATCTGAAAATTCAAAGACATGGGTGAAGTGTGAACAAAGAATTAAAAAAATGATATTACAATAGATATTTTGAATTAAATAATCAATTGTATTCTTGAAAATCACCTATAAAAGGGCATCTTCACCCATTGCAAAAAACCCACATTCTTACCAAGAAATCCTCAACTTCTTGCTAAGAAATACTCCTTTCCTTTAGTAATATATTTTCCTTAGAACTTTCAATTTTAGTTTGTATTTTATTTTTGGTTTGAAGTTTTTCTTTCATTTAGTTTGTAATTGAAAAGTGCTTGATCAATAAGCACTTAGTATTTTACTTAGTGTTTTACATTCAAATTTTGTAAGCTTGTAACCTTTAAACAAGTTTGAAGTTATATTTTGAAGTTTGTTTCTTGCACTTTGATTCATCATATTCAAGTAAGTTTTATCTATTGTCATTAAGTTCTAGTAATTAAAAGTTTCTATATATATATATTATATATATCAATTATTTCTATTATAATTTTAGTATGTATAAACCAATGAGTAGCTAATCTTTCTTCCTAGGGGAAGGGGATTTCTATTAGGTTATATATTGAGTATTTGATTGATTTAAACTATTTTTAGGACTAATTGGTTTAAATAGAGATTGATCATATCCTATTTTTACTAATGAAACCTTCTTGATTGATTGTTGAGTGAATTGGAAACATATCTTTTCAATCTATCAAATGTCAATCTTGTTATCAACATCTTAAGATTGCGAAAGTGGTTAAGACATCTTTGATTACGAAAGTACGGAGGTGAAAAGTTGATTACTCGATGAACGATCGTTTATCCTAAAAATAGTCAAGTTAGAGAAATGAAAGGACTAATTGGTTTAAATAGAGATTGATCATATCCTATTTCTACTAGTGAAACCTCCTTGATTGATTGTTAAGTGTATTGGAAATACATCTTTTCAATCTATCAAGTGTTAATCTTGTTATCAACATCTTAAAAAAGTGACAGCGATTAAGACATCTTTGATTACGAAAGTACGGAGGTGAAAAGTTGATTACTCGATAAACATTCGTTTTTTTCTTTTATATCCATATAAATCAATTCCTATACTTAATTAAATACCTAATTTAATGAACCCGTATTCCCCTAGATTTTATAAATTCCAACTCATTTTAATTCTATTTCATTTTCACTAGTTAAAAATAGTCTAGTATAAATAGTCTAGTATAAATAGTCTTAATATAAATAGTCTTAATATAAATAGTCTAGTATAAATAGTCTTGTTAAAAATAGTCTTATTAAAATAGTCTTATTAAAAATAGTTTAAATTAAATATAGTGCATTTTAATTTAATTAATATTTAAAAACCCAATAATCTATTTTAGTATTTATTTCTCGCAATTTGTAACAAAAAATTATACGAAGCCCTGTTGGACAATCCTCGAGAGAAAAGACCTTGGTAGAACTTACCACAAACTACTTCTACCTCGTATATATTTGCGAGCGATTCAAGAACTCCTATTTTTAGGATAAGTTTTTTGGCCGATCAATATTCATACACACTTACAGAACATCTAAAGCAAGAACTCAGAGAGCTTCATATCTAGTTCTTCCGGCAATCTTCACGCTCTACAGCTTAGATAACTAGAAGTCATTACACTCATTGTAATAGATTCTATCATTAATATTTGTACTCCTAAGTATCTATATTAATAACATCTCGCGAGAGCATTCAAGCCCGAGATTAACAACCCCGACAAACCTTGTGTTATTTATTTTCCCACGGAAGTGTTCTCGCATTTGTTTGTTACTCGATCATTCTAGCAATATTATCTCCGGATAATATTTTGGGTAACAATAATTGGCGCTAGAGGAAGGGGCTGCTCCTCTTAACTTTCATTTTTTCCAACCGTCTCGAAGAACACTCACTGTTATCCGGGGCATATACTTGAAGAAACACTCACTGTTCTTCAAAAAGAAAAACCTTCAGAGACATGACATCTGCCACGACTTCCAAAAGAGCCACCCTGCGATCTGCCGGGCATCTCATTCCGGCCCAGACCGAATCCCAGCCTACGGCGGAAGGTGACCGCGACGACGCTAGACTCTCACTCCTGCCCCCGAGGGATGGTCCCAGCCTCTCACTCGATCAGTTCCAGACTGCAGAACAGATTGAGGAGGCTATAGCCATCATTAGGGAGTGGCGGAGGACATGCGACTCGCCCACCATTACTCCGTCAACCATTCGCCGAGCAGGCAAATGAAAGCTCAAGGGGATATATGTTGAGAAATCAACAGAAAACCCCAAGCCGCAGGAATAAGCCCTCCTGAGGCGGGACGACTCCATCTTCAGCCGCCTAGGGAGGGATCCCTCGTGGTGACCCGGGCGTTCGGGCCCCAGCCGGGAGGCATCAGAGTCCGAATCCGTCACCAGGAGTTCGGCATATCCGACTCCCAGAATAAAAGCCGGCCAACGGGCCCCCACTCGCCCGAGGACTGAGCCCGTTGGCAGAGAACTCATCATCCACCATGGAGCCAGGGGATCACTGCATGATCGCCTTGGCTCACGCTCCGGGAGCCAATCAGCGAGCAGTCAGGCTACGGCGATGGCCGCCATGCAGTGCCAGCTCGACGAAATGAAGGCGCTCCTAGAAACTGGGGCAGGCGCCAGGAGATCGATCGTTGGATCGAGTGAGCCACTCGCGGTCCAGATCGAGCTCGCCCCAGTTCAACCAAAGATCGCTCCCCCAAAAACACCTCTATATGAGTGGAGATCGGATCCGGAGACCCATTTGAGCAAATTTCGGATTTACATGACCAGATGCGGAGCATCAGATGCGACGAAATGTCGAATGTTCCCATTAACTCTGGGCGACCTCACCCACATGTGGTACATCTCACTACCACCTCGCTCAATCAATTGCTTTGAGAAGCTGGCGAACGACTTCACGTCGTACTTCGCCGCCAAAGTTGCTCGGCCAGAAGGTCCCCACCGCATGATGAAAATCAGGCAGGGGAAGGACGAGCCCGATGAAGATTACATCGACTGGGTGGACAAAATAGTCCTCACCGGCGAGCCCATTAGCGACGATCTCGCTTTCTACTCAGTCCTAGGGGGATTCTACGGCCACTCACCCATGTTCAGGCACCTTACAAAGGACATCCCCCCCGACATACTCGATCTTCCGCGTCAGGGCTGCTGATTTCCTGGCCAGGCAGAGGATGCTCACCCTCCGCTTAGGTGAGGGATCTGCCGGAGAAGGGAAGACGCTATCCCACGTCGAGAAGAAGGCGGTCGCCAAGCCCATAAAGGCGGTCGCAAAGTCGCCTGGTGAGTTCAAAGCCTTCGAGGATGTGGAGGTTCACCTCCTCCGCAACCTCAACTTATCTCCGGCTCACATCTTTAACGCCATCAAGGGGCGCGAGTGGCTTAACAAACCAAAGCCGATAAGGGACCACGATTATCTAGACCGCAGCAAATTCTGTGCCTACCACAAGAGTCCCGACCACAACACCAGCCAATGTCGCGGCCTCCTCAGACAACTCTGGCGACTGTTTGAGGAAGTCAAATTGGACAACTTGGTTACCAAGCCAGAACCCCGGACAGAAAGGACCGGAGGGAGCGAGCGCCGACTGAACGATGGAATCCCTCCTAATCCGGTCGCCAGGATCGAGCAAAACGAGCCGGAGTATTCCGACGAATCAATTCCTCCTATCAACCCTGGCGGCCGGATCAATATGCTTCAGGGGCAGGTGGAAAACTCGGGGGCCTTTCCCCGGTGTCCACCATGTCGAACATAAAGCGAAAAGCCGAACTGAGGGCATTCGCCGGGGTCCATGTCGTGGTACCCCCAGAGCCGACCATCTCCAAAGACGCGCTCATCACTTTCTCCAACAAGGATAGGGAGGGAGTGCAGTGCCCCAAAGAGGATGCATTGGTGATCTCTGCATGTATCCTTGGGAAAATGGTCGATCGCTTGTTGGTTGACAATGGGAGCTTTTGCAATATCATATTCAAATCTGCTCTTGACCATCTCGGCAACCTAACCAAGTTCATCAAGCCATTCGACACCGTGCTCCAAGGGTTCGGCGACAGCACAGTCCAAGCCTACGGAAGGATCAAGCTCTTTGTCGAGCTAATATGCTTTTACAATCCCAAGGTTAGGATTACTAGGAACCTAAATTTTGTAATCATAGATAGGCCCAACATCTATAATGGGTTCCTAGGTCATCCATTTTTAGAAACCTTCGAGGCGGTCGCCTCTTCTTTCTTTTACTGTATCAAATTCCCCACTGCCGATGGGACGGTCGGTACTGTAAAAGGAGATCAGCTAATGGCAAATAAATGTTTGAATTACTCCTGTGTCGTAACTTCTTTCAATACTTCCCGTGCCAAGCACATCGTACCAACCCAACTCAGAGGACGCCATCTCACATCGATTAACGGACGACATCGAGCCAAGAATCGGTTTCGAGCTAAGCCTCGACATCGATCCAAGGATCGAGTCCAGAAATCATTCCAAACGAGAAGCGACCGTCCCCATTGAAGAGTTAGAAAGTGTAACGATAGACCCGGCTTGTCCGGAACGGGAAGTACAGATCGGCGCAAGCATTGGTCTTGAGTTAAAGGAGGATCTGATCAACTTACTACGTAAGAACATCGGAGTCTTTGCATGGTCGCATCAAGATATGGTTGGCATAAGTCCTGAACACGCTTGCCACTATCTCAAGATCGACCCGGCAAGGAAGCCTGTTCACCAGAAATGAAGGAAATTCGGTCCTGACAAATACGCAGCACTCGACATAGAAGTCAAAAAGCTACTCAACAACAAGCTAATCGGAGTAGCTACAGACGAACCACAATGGGTAGCCAACGCGGTGCTCGTCAAGAAGCCGAATAGCTCCTGGAGGTTATGCATCGACTTCATCGACCTCAACACGGCATGTCCAAAAGACCACTTTCCGATGCCTCATATTGATCACTTGGTCGATAGTACAACAGGTTGCGAAATAATGTCGTTCATGGATGCCTTCGCCGGATACCATCAAATCCCGATGGCGGAGAAAGACATAAAGCACACATCCTTCCACAAGGAAAAAGACATATACTTTTGGGTCCGAATGCCGTTCGGCTTGAAGAATACGGGGGCAACCTACCAGTGTCTAGTCAACGGAATGTTCGCCAATCAGATCGGCAATACCATGGAGGTCTACATTGACGATATCGTGGTCAAAAGCCTCAGGAAGGAAGACCACCTCAATGACCTTGCCGAGACGTTCGCCATCCTCGAGAAGTTCAACATAAAACTGAATCCCAAGAAATGTAACTTCGGGGTGAGCTCCGGAAAATTCCTAGGGCACATCATGAGCCAAAGGGGGATCGAGGCGAAACCCACCAAGATTCAGGCGATCCTCGACATGCAGGAGCCACGGAATGTCAAGCAGGTGCAACGCCTCACAGGTTGTCTAGCCGTCCTCAACCGTTTCATATCTCGGCTCGCGATAAAAGCAAGCCTTTCTTCGCGACCATAAAGAACAAGAAGTTCACATGGACTAAGAAGAGTCAAATAGCGTTCGCCAAAACTAAGGAGTATCTATCTAACCCCCAGATCTTAGCAAAGCCGATCCCCGGCGAAAAGCTATTCCTTTACCTGGCGGCCTCGAAAGTCGCGCCGAGCGCTGTATTAGTGCGAGTAGAGGGGCAAACCCACTTGCCGATCTACTACGTTAGTCAAGCGCTCCATGACGCGGAAACACGTTATATACCTTTGGAGAAGATCTCCTACGCTCTAGTCATGAGTGTTCGCAAGCTAAGGGCTTACTTCTTCGAACATCAAGTGGAGGTTCTGACGACTCTCCCTCTAAGGCAAGTTCTACACCGGCCAAACACTAATGGGCGACTCCTCAAGTGGTCACTGGAGATCTCCCAATACGGTATCACGTACGGTCCTCGCACAACGATCAAAGGCCAAGCTCTGGCAGACTTCGTGGTGGAATTAACATTCCCCCACAGTCCGACCCAGATCGGCCGCCCTGCCTGGAAGCTATACGTGGATGGCTCGGAGACCAATTCGTGAGCAGGGGCAGGGATTGTCCTCATCAGCCCCGATGGGCAAAGTTTCACAAATGCTGTGCATTTCGGGTTTCGTGCGACCAACAATGAAGTCGAGTACGAAGCCTTGGTAGGCGGGCTCGATCTAGCCCTCGCCCTAGATGTTCGTCGCCTCCATATCTTCATGGACCCCCTCTTGGTCGTGAACCAAGTCAAGGGAGAATATGAGGCGCACGGCGAACAAATGGTCAAATACCAAGAATTGGTCGCCGAAATGTGCACGAAATTTGAGGAAGTGCTAATCGAACAAGTCCCGAGAGAGCACAATTCCCATGCCGATGCCTTATCCAAGCTAGCAACGTCAGATGGGGCAGCCGACTTCTCTAACATCCAAATCACAAAATCGGCGAAACCGGCGATCGACAGAAACCTGATTACCACGGTCACCGTCGCCGAGGAGAACTGTATGACTCCTTTCATTAAATACTTAAAGGACGGGATGGTCCCCGACGATCGTATCAAAGCTCGCCAGCTCCAACTCCGTGCAACCAGATACACCCTACTGGACGACCGGCTTTACAAGCGAGCTTTCAGCCTTCCCCTCCTCAAGTGCATTACGCCGGAGGAAGGCCGGCTCGTTTTAGCCGAGATCCATGACGGGATCTGTGGAAACCATGCTGGCGGGCGAGCTCTCATCCACAAAACAACCAGGCAAGGTTTTTTCTGGCCTACACTACAAAAAGATGCAGTCGCCTATGCCAGATCGTGTCACAGTTGTCAAGTGATGGGCCCAAACATCAAGCTCTCCCCCGAACAGCTCGCCTCAATGTACAGCCCATGGCCATTCGTCCAATGGGGCATCGACCTCATAGGTCCCTTGCCGACGGTGCCAGGGGGTTGTAAGTTTGCCATCGTAGGGGTCGATTATTTCACTAAATGGGCTGAGGCCGAACCACTCAACAAGATCGGCCAAGAACAAGTAATTAAGTTCATTTGGAAGAATATCATATGCCGATTCGGCGTGCCCCAGGCAATAATATCCGACAACGAAAATCAGTTCGACGGTTTAGAAGTCATGCAATTCTGCGAGAAGTGGGGAATCAAAAAGTTATTCTCGGCCCCCTACCACCCTCAGACGAATGGGCAGGTAGAATCCGTAAATAAAATCCTCAAACACACGATTAAAGCACGACTCGAGTCCAGGCAAGGACGATGGGCGAGTGAGCTCCCAGACGTTTTGTGGTCTTATCGAATGACAACCCAAAATTCAACCGGCGAAACCCCATTGTCCCTCGCCTTCGGAACAGAAGCGGTGATCACCCGGAGATCGCCGTCCTCAGCCACCGAACCAAACAAGAGATAACGACAGACAATGATGTGGCCCGGCGGATCGACCTTGACATGCTCGAAGAACGACGACTGACCTCAGAAATGAAGAACACAATCCACAAAAGGAGATCCGAGAAGTTCTTCAATTCGAAGGTCAAGGAAAGACGGTTCCAAGTGGGCGATCTCGTCCTCAAAAAGGTCCAGACCCACACAGGTGTCTTTGGCCCGAATTGGGAAGGCCCCTTCAGGATATCTAGGTAGCTAACTAGGGGAGTCTATGAACTTGAACACCCTGACGGCACTCCGGACCAATATCCCTGGAACGCCATACATTTGAAGAATAACTACCAGTGAAAAATCTGTACTTAGTTTCAGTTACCCAATGTACAAAGAAGTATAATGAGATTTTCCCATCCTATCTATATGATTCACCTCGACAAAAACAAACAACTGAAAATAGGACGGCTCGCTCGCCCTACTAGAGGTCATCGTCTAAACCTGACAGACCTATGCAAGCGATCGTCCCTCCAAGCACAACGTATACCGTCGAGGGTCGTCATTCAACTTGGCGATCCGAGGTAGTAATAGTGCAGCCGTGGGCCTGGAGGTCGATGGATCCGACAGCTTCGTCCATGCAAGGTTCCTTTGGGCTGCGATCGCTCGCCCTTCGTTTAAATACGAGGCGGGCGTAGCCGAAGGACCCTCCAAACTAATCTGTGGACACGTTCGCGCGCCCTCAAAGTACATCATATAACATGATGTACCCGGACAAGGCGGCGCGTCCCTACCCCATCACAACGTATACCGTCGAGGGTCGCCATCTAACATGCCGACCTGAGGTAGAAAAGTGCTAACAAGCCACGGACGTGGAGTCGAATAAACCGACAACACCCCGTGCAAGGACTCCACCAGACCAAGACCGCTTGACTTTCGTTTAAATACAAGGCGGGCGCAGCCTAATGGAGGACCCAAACAAAAAAGTGAGTCACGTGACAGTCCCTCGCACATAAAAACACGGCTACGGAGGTCGGTCCATCGAACTCCGCGACCGTTCACAATTCCTCAGAGTCAGCAAAACTGAAGATAGCTCACCAAACATACTATTTTTGTTCCCTTACTTACAATAAGTAAACAAAAACAAGGGGAAAAGAAGTGGAGCTAGTCCTAAATGCGATCGGAAGGAAGGGACCATACCCGATCGACTTCGTTCAAACACACGCAGGACGATCGGTTTTGTTCGAAAATATTTACAAGTAAGAATTTCCAAGCATGTCAATACATTCAACATTCAAACAATCGATCAGGCGAACAAGGCATCAGAAGCAATTATATACACACTTGTATAAATTTTTTGTATAAATTCACATGCAAACATTCAAAGGCGATCGTACATGTAAAGAATCAGATGCGAAAAAGGAGTATTTTATTCAAATCAAGAAGTTCGTACAAATACAAGCCCGAAGGCAGTAGAAGAAAAAGCAGAAAATTACATAGCAAAGGAAGATAAAAATCACTCAGGCTCCCCCGACTGGTCTTCGCCCCCAGGTGGCGGATCGGCACGCGCTCCCTCATCGGCTTCAGGATAAATAAGTTTATCCAGAAAAGGATACCAACTCAAATCAATCCCCAAGTCGGTGAGGTCGAGGATCGGCAGGGAAAATTCCGGATGCAAAGGGTGCTCGAGTACGTAGGCCTTGAAGCTCTCCATCATAGGACCGACCTCGATCCCTACCTTCTTGGAGGCTCGGACAACGTCGACGTAGGCCATATAGAAGGCGAACTCGCCGACGAGTGCCACATTAAGGTAGGGATCGGTATTGACCACCTTTAACTGCCCCTTCAAATCCACGGTCGTCTTCCCAGCATCCGCTAGCTCAGCTATCTTGGCGGACAGTTCTCCCTTCGCCTTCTCCAGCTCGCCGTTGAGACGATCCGCTGTCGCCTTCAGCCCGGTCGCCTCCTCTTGCGAGGCCGAATGCATCCGGTGAGCTTCAATCACCTGGTCGCGGAACCGATCGGCCACTTCCTTGGACCGGCTAAGCTCCTGCTTCATCCGATCGAGGTCCTGCTTGGCTCGTTTGGCCGTCTCCAAGTGTTCCTTCTGCATGGCCTGGATCCGATTGGCGAAGTCGACGTTTTTGTTCCGAGCGGCCTCGAGGTCTTGATGGAGGCGAGCATTAGAGGGTCGCCCCTCATAATCCTTAACGGCTTGGGTGGCCATCGCCGCCGCCTGGAGAGTCAGGGCGAACGCCGCCTGCATGGCATCTCCAGACCGCCGACGAACAATCGCGTCGAGATCGGTCGTCCAAGCCTTAGGCAGATAGGTGACGGCCTTGGAGACGTTAGAAGGGAAGTCGAGGGACTGGCGCGGAGACTTGCTCGCCAGGAAATCCAGCACCATCGGTGAGACATTCGGATCGGCAAGACAGACCCTGCAACACAAACAAAAAAGAAACAAAGGAGTTAGTATATGCCTTACACCAATTGCCTAACTCGGAAAGATCAAACCGGTCTTACCTGTTGACCAACTCGGGGTCACGGCCAAAAAAGGGCTTGCCCCGAGGTGTTTCAGCTTCGGCGATCGCCGCAATTTTCAAGAAGCCGGCCGAGGGCCTGGAGCCAGACCCCTCCACCATCGGAACAGCAGAGATAGGTGGAGTGGCAACCGGCGGCTCCAAAATAGATACGTCCGCCTCAGCAGTCGGCAGGGACCCCTCTGGCCTCCGCCTCTTGCGGTTGCACTGGAGTTGTTCTTCCTCCTGAACTTCCCGCTCGGCGACCGGCACCATAGCAGGCCTCACCGCAGGGACGGGGCGAGACGTCGGTGCAGGGGCACGACCCATCTTCTTTCCCTCGTGAAGACGACCCAAGAGTCCGGGGTTTGACATCGCGATCACTATCGGTGGCTTGGCGTAGCGGGGGAAATAGATCTCTGTCAAAGAAGAAATTCAGACAAGTAAGACATCTACTTCAACCAGACGATCGTCATGCTGGAAAGAGAAAGTAAAAATTCATACTCGGGGCCTTCAGGTGGCGAGGGTAGCGAAACAGTCGAGCTCCCAACCGATGAAGTTCGTGGTTGACTGAGCCAACGTCGATGTAGGAGTCCGGCAAGGCGCGAATTCACTCCCAGGCGATCAAGAAATCAAAGGGGAGATCGCCGATCGCTGGAACAAGGGATCCTGCAAAAAGAAAACCAAATTAGATCAGTCCAAGGTGTATCGAGAGTTGAAACCCTTACTCGGATTCCTCTCCCGAAAATTGGTGGGGATATCCAACTCTTCCTCCGGCTTATCGCTCGATGCCGACCTCCATGCTCCGCCGACCCAGCACCACTTTGCCAGGTCGCCGCGAACCTTGTTCGGCACCCCAAGGACCAACCTACCCATGCGACCCTGGATATGGTGGCCTCCGACCGATCCCTTCTGCGCGGTCAGCTTGAAAAGATAGTTCATTTCCAGTAAAGAAGGCAGGCGAAACAGCCGGTGACCGCCGAACAATGTCAAGGTACTGATAATCTGCAGCCAGGCGTTTGACGTCAATTGGAGCGGCGCCACATTCCAGGCGATCAGAAAATACGACACGGCGAACGGCAAGGGAAACCACAATCCAGCCGCCAGGATCATTTCATTGACATCGACCATACCCTCGGGAGACTGTTCGGCACGTTCGTTCTCCGAGGGCACGTGCAATGAAACGTCAGAAGTAATGTGGAATTTCTCCCTCCAACGAAGCAAATCTTTCCTGGTCGCCGAACTCCGGATCTATCCAAGGGTCCATAAGGAATGGTCCGCGGCCCGGAATGACGTCCGCTTCACGTGCTCATAGGGGTGGGCGGCGGAATACGCTTCGAAATCAAATTTAGGACATGGTTCGGCGATCTCCTCCATAAGCTTAGCAAAATCTAAATAGGCGGGGCCGAATACGCTATTCTGTTCCCAAGACAGCCGTACCATTTCATCTTCATCCACCGGCGAGCCCCCCTGCTCCGCCGCCGCCGCTGATCTCGCCACTTCGGCCTCATTGAAGAGCTCTTCAATTTCCGCGGGTGCAATCCCCGCACGAATGGCCTCGACGGCCGTTTCCATTTGAAGACCCACGGGAATTTCCTCCCGGTCAGGTGAAGTCACGATGGCGGAGGAGCTACCGGCCTCGAATGTTTTAGATCATCCACACATGTTCTTAAAAGTAAAGGGGGAGAGAAGATTTGTGTTCTTACCTAAAAAGAAGGACGGTCGGCACAAGGATATTCGGAAAAATTCTGCAGAGTTTCGACTAAAAAGCAAGGGTGCGTGAAGAGTGGAAATGAAGTAGCCCTAGTGTCACATCCCGGGACCCCTCCGCCGTAGCATGATATTGTCCGCTCTGAGCGCTCTCCGCTGAGCTGGCCCTCACGGTTTTGTTTTTGGGAACCGAGCGAGCAGCTTCCCAGGAGGTCACCCATCCTGGGACTACTCCTCGCACCAGCACGCTTAACTTCGGAGTTCTCATCACCCCGAAGTCACTGGGCTCCCAAAAGGCCTCATGCTATAATGTGTCACGGCACGCTCAAATAAGGCACTGCCCGCTCTCTGCTAGTCAGTGTGGGATATCACAATCCGCCCCTCCTCAAAGGACCCGACGCCCTCGTCGGCACACTCGCACGACACGGCAGAGCGGCTCCGATACCAAATTGTCACATCCCGGGACCCCTCCGCCGTAGCATGATATTGTCCGCTCTGGGCGCTCTCCTCTGAGCTGGCCCTCACGGTTTTGCTTCTGGGAGCCCAGCGAGCAGCTTCCCTGGAGGTCACCCATCCTGAGATTGCTCTCGCTTCGAGCACGCTTAACTTCGGAGTTCTCATCACCCCGAAGCCACTGGGCTCCCAAAAGGCCTCATGCTATAAGGTGTCACGACACGCACATATAAGGTACTTCGCCCGCTCTCTGCTAGTCGGTATGGGATATCACAATCCGTCCCTCCTCAAAGAACCCGACGTCCTCGTCGGCACACTCGCACGACATGGCAGAGTGGCTCCGATACAAATTGTCACATCCCGGGACCCCTCCGCCGTAGCATGATATTGTCCGCTCTGGGCGCTCTCCGCTGAGCTGGCCCTCACGGTTTTGTTTCTGGGAACCCAACGAGCAGCTTCCCAGGAGGTCACCCATCATGGGACTGCTCCTCGCACCAGCACGCTTAACTTCGGAGTTCTCATCACCCCGAAGCCACTGGGCTCCCAAAAGGCCTCATGCTATAATGTGTCACGACACGCTCAAATAAGGCACTTCGCCCGCTCTCTGCTAGTCGGTGTGGGATATCACAATCCGCCCCTCCTCAAAGGACCCGACACCCTCGTCTGCACACTCGCACGACACGGCAGAGTGGCTCCGATACCAAATTGTCACATCCCGGGACCCCTCCGCCGTAGCATGATATTGTCCGCTCTGGGCGCTCTCCTCTGAGCTGGCCCTCACGGTTTTGTTTAAGGAGCCCGACGGCTTCCCAGGAGGTCACCCATCCTGAGATTGCTCTCGCCTCGAGCACGCTTAACTTCGGAGTTCTCATCACCCCGAAGCCACTGGGCTCCCAAAAGGCCTCATGTTATAAGGTGTCACGACACACTCAAATAAGGCACTTTGCCCGCTCTCTGCTAGTCGGTGTGGGATATCACAATCCGCCCTTCCTCAAAGGACCCGACGCCCTCGTCGGCACACTTGCACGACACGGCAGAGTGGCTCCGATACCAAATCTGTCACACCCCCTAGATTTGACTATCAGATACCGGATATTAAAAATATCCTTATTATATATTACAGCACAGCGGAAAACTTAAAACCTTTAAGAGGAAACTCCTTTTCACACACCAAAAGTTACTTTTACACATCAGCCGACTATTATATTACAAGCAAAATAAAACATCGACTGTATAGGTTTATAAGAAAACTTAGACTTAACACACATAGAACACTCCACAGGTCTGATGTTCATATACAACGGCTCGTTGGCGTAGAGAAGCATCCCGGACATCAACCTATCCCTGATACCCCGAATTATTACCTGTATCACAAGAATTCAACTAAATGAGCGAAAGCTCAGTAAGTAGTGACACACAATGCATGTATGCATTTATGAATGAGTTTGTGAAATGCAGTTTCATTTTCCTTTAACTTTCGAAAACTCTTTTATAGTGCGCTGCTATGTACACCTCGAGTTCCTGGCCCGGGCCAAAAGTGTGCATGTCCAACCATAGCCAGAACAAACTGCCCAATCATAACACATGGGTCAGCCTGGCGTGTCCCAAACTCCACCAGAATCATGGCTATATGGTGCCCAATCATACACATGAGTCACCACGGTGTGTCCCAGACTCCACCGCAAAACATCACACAAAGTGTCCAATCATAACACCGCCAAAAAACAGCCCCTTACCAGTATCCCGCGATGCACATAACCAAAACCGTTTGTTCTGATCACCTTTAGAACGCCTGTACTATGATCAATGCATGTGACAGCAACTTCTAATGCTATGCTATGATCATATGCATCATGATAATACCATATGTATAAATGCTCTATGGGGCGCATCACACAATAAAAATAGAGCAATATGTTATCCACATATACACAAGGTACGAACAATATCCAAAACAACAATCATCAACACATATCTCAGACAATTGCTCTTGTGATACAGTTTTGAAATCAGTTACTACTTACCTTGTTCAGGTGATACCTTTGCTTTTATACCAATAAGAGTTGGTTGTGATGATATGTCTTCAAATCCTATTTCAAGGAGTGCCCTTAAAGAATCTATATGGTATACACAAGGTTTAACTCACTGCGTATCCGAAGGGTTTTACCAATTTCACATAATTAGTATTCTACAAATTTTATGTGCGCATTTCATTATATACGAGCATAATACTCTATCCTTTTTGCACTCCTAACTCATTATGAAGCCTATTACTTTCTGTTCATATTGTTAGATAACTTTTATAGGCCACAATTCTAGGATTCTACAACAAGACAATGGTTTAGGGGAATTTATCAAGATCTTGAAATCACTGAATTTGTCCCGCGTATATCCACTTAATTATAAGTCGTATTTGCATGAATTTTTGATATAGTATACCTAATATACTTAAGAACATGTATATAGCAACCTCTGCCCCTGAATCACACGAATTCAATACTATCCACACATATTTTCAAAAGGTGGCAGAATTGATTCTTTTGTTGTCTTAGTGAGTTTTAAGCCCTATAAATCCACCTTAAACACAAGTTTAGGTCATGTATGGGTTATTAACACCATTAGAACGTACATAATAACCTAAACCAGCTCTCACAACTTCATACCACACAAGAAATATAGCAAGAACAAGAGTAAAACGAAGATAACTCACCTTGATTGTGAACTGAATTGAGGTGTTGATGTTTTTTGTGATTTCTCCTCAATTTTTTTTTGATGGATTTTCGAAGTGTGGAGCTTATGGATCGAGTTAAGAGTGTCTATAAGAGTTTAGAATCCATTTACTCCCTTATCTAAGTGAAAGAGTCGGTTTATGAGGGTGAAAGTTCTAAAATGCCCCTCAATGGCCTCCAGAAGTCAGGTTTAGAAGAATGGACCGGTTGAAGTTATAATCCGGTTCTTGGATGTTTTAAACCGGTTCTTAGTAGAGATTGATCATATTTATGGTATGGATCTATGATCTAAGGTTTTTGATAAAGTTTAATATGTATTTTTATTGTTTAAACTCAGCTACTTTTGCGAATACCTTCGAAAGTGGTAGAAAATGAGTTTGTTGTTATCTTTATGAAATTTTATATAATTAACCCTATAAATAAGAGTCCGAGTACTCACTTAGAAATATGACATTATTGGACAATGAACTAAAGGACAAATTCTATTCTACTCGACCGCATTTGGGACGAATAAGATACTTACAAATCGAATGACTTAACAAATGTTATCACTGAGACCTTGAATTTCATCATTGATGGTATTCACAAGTATCAAGATGCTTGACACGTGTTATAGGAATAAGAAAGGGTTATTTACTTGAATCATCAATCCAAATTGACTCAGCATACCCGCCGACTAAAACCCCGAGACCAACCGATAGACACGTCACTGATATTATTTACTATTTATAGGCTTTCCACTTGTACTTGGGGTTAGGTTCAAATGCTTAGCCACTTCAATGCCGCTAAATTAACTATCAAATAATGTGAATCATGAAATGTCAGAATAATACTTGATAACGAGTAATGCATGAATCATATTATTCAAATAATAGCAGTTTCATGTCACATTGTCACATTTTTATACGATTAAGCAGGAAGTCTAGCATGTTTTAAGATTAATATGTTATTATTGACGAGACCTTGTGTGTGAGAGTCTTTGGGCATCACAATCTTCCCTCCTTATAGAAATTTCGTCCTCGAAATTTACTTACCAAATAGAGCCGGATATTTATGCCTCATTTCATCTTCCTTTTCCCACGTGGCTTCTTCAACTGAGTGATTCTTCCACAACACCTTAATAAATGACATCTTTTTGTTCCTCAATTCTGTTTGCTTACTATCCAAGATCTTGACCGGTGTCTCTTCATAATTCAAGTCCTCACTTAATGGCAATTGCTCATAGATCAATATATGTGATGGATCCGAGACATACCTCTTCAACATTGAAACGTGAAAGACGTCATGAACATTTGTTAGTGATGGCGGAAGTGCTAACCTGTATGCCACTTCTCCAATTCTTTCCAGTACCTCAAATAGGCCTATGTATCTTGGATTTAATTTCCCTTTCTTTCTGAATCTCATGACGCCCTTCATTGGTGCCACCTTGAGAAATACTTTGTCTCCGACATCAAACTCAAGCATTCGTCGTCGGTTGTCCGCGTAGCTCTTCTGCCGACTCTGAGCTGTAAGCATTATTTTTCTAATTTTCTAAATGGATTCTTTGGTTTTCTGCACCAATTCTGGTCCAAGAAACTTCCTCTCACCCAGCTCATCCTAATGAATCAGTGATCTGCACTTTCTGCCATAAAGAGCTTCGTAAGGCGCCATGCCAATAGTAGAGTGGAAGCTATTGTTATACGCAAACTCTATCAAAGGCAAGTAGGTATTCCACGACCCTTGGAAATCCAGTACGCATGCTCTTAACATGTCGTCCAGAGTCTGGATAGTTCTCTCCGACTGACCATCAGTTTGTGGGTGAAACGCTGTACTGAACGCCAACTTTGTTCCCAGAGCTTTATGTAAGCTCTTCCAGAATGATGAAGTAAAACGGGGATCTCTGTCTGATACAATTGATAAAGTACGCCATGCAATCTTAAAATTTCTCTAACGTACAGATCCGCCAACTTATCCATGGAATACATAGTATGTACCGGAAGAAAGTGAGCTGATTTTGTAAGGCGATCAACTATAACCCATATGGCATCGTGACCTTCTCTGGTTCTTGGAAGTCCAACTACAAAGTCCATAGTGATGTCTTTCCATTTCCATTTAGGAACATCCAGTGATTGTAATGTCCCTGCGGGTCTTTGATGTTCTGCCTTTACTTGTTGAAGGTACGAGGGAGCATTTTCCGTCCGTCGCCATCTCACCCGTCTCCGGCCACTGTCTCCTGCCATCTCACCCGCCAGCCGCCTCTCCATCATTCCCCGAACCTTCGCCTGCTACTTCCAGACTGAACCTTAGCCGGTAGCAGCTGCCTGATGCCTGCCGTCGCGGCTATCGCCGATTGAAGCTTGACATCATGCCGAAGAAAAAAAGAAAATCGCGGTCGCCCGCAAAAACAATCGTCACCTCACCTGCATCAGTTGATGTTTTCTGCAATATCCCAACATCATCCCCGGCGCCTTCTTCGTCGCCTGGAGAACATCACCACCGTCGCTCGCTCGCATATACTAACGCACCTCCTAATAGCATGGGTTTGCCTAAATCTAATCATTTTCATCAGCTCGACTCTGCAGAAGCTCCGCCATCTCCGACAGTCCATCTTGTCTCTGCAGAAGCTCCGCCGCCGATGTTGGAAACCCTAGTTGCAGGGTTGAACGCGCAGCATGCTATACCGTCGATATTAGGGCCATTCCCAGCGATCGGCTCAGATCCTCCGAGCCTTGTTAATGGACCTGCTCCAGAAAATATTAATAAGGTACGGCCCATTACTCCCATACCCAATCATTCTGGACCTGCTACTATTTGGCCCACCTCATATTTTCAATCTAAGCCTAGTATTAATACAAGCCTAAATGAAATCCAAAGCCTAAATGAAATCCCAAATTTTCCTAAACTTAATCCCGGCCCATATATAGTGGCCCATTCAAACTTATCCCATCATTCTACAAATATCCTTAACCCAAATGTATCTAAGCCCAACACCATCCTCAATTATTTTAAACCACAAAATAAAACCCTTATTTCCAGCACAAACCCAAACAATACGGGACCTGCTCAGTTCGGCCCAACTGATTTAATAACCTCCCCAATTGAAAAAGCATCTATCCCGGCCCATATTAGCGAACCATTTACCTCCCATCCCAGCCAAACTGTCCCCTCACCCAGCCCATCCACCCTACAGCAACCTAGCCCATCTCTCCCCCTACTAAAATCATTTCACCCCGGCCCATCCTCACCAACTACAACCCCCAGCCGTGTAAAAAATCAGCCAACCAAGATTTCAAAACGCCTCACAGAACCGAAACCTGACACCCCCGTCCACCAAATCCGAGCAGCTCCAGTTATCTACAACCCGGTTCGTCAGGCAGCACCGGTTTCGATCAATTCAACCGGACAGCCCAGCAACATCATTCATGATCCGACCCGTCCTCTTGATGAACCATCTCGGCCGAAACCATCATATGCCCAGACGGTCAACAATTCATCCGGCTTGGCACAGCAGGCTGGTTTCATACAGGAGCCCGGGTCGACAGTTAAAAGTTTCAATTTCGACGGAGCGAAGGTATGTCCTTTTGGTACTCTTTCTTCCATAAATGAGAAGACGCGTGTTACCTTTTCTTCTTCTGATATGATTACTCTTGCCGCGTCATGGGAACGCACTTTGATTCTTAAATTTTCACATGCTATTCCCACCCCTCGAGATGTGGCCTCGGGATTGACTGACATGAAACTGAGGGGTAAATTTAGTTGGAGTTGGCTGAACTATTGTCATGTAGCAGTTAGGTTTGATAATGATGAGGACTTTAGACGTATTTGGTTAGGTTCTACCTGGAATTTTTCTGGATGTCCTGCACGAGTATTTAAGTGGTCACCTAGTTTCTCGGTTAGGACAGAGACGTCTATTTGTCCGGTCTGGATTAGACTTCCGGGTCTACCTCTACATTTATTTCATCCACGTGCATTATACACGATTGCCAAGGCTGTTGGCAATCCCATCTTAGTTGATACCCCGATGGCCACACATTCACGACTTTCAGTAGCACGTGTGTGCGTCGAGATTGACCTCCTGGCACCCAGAGTGCCTGAGATCGAGGTTGAGTTTGGCGATCAGGTTATTACGCAGCGCATTATTTTCGAGAGAGTGCCACTATATTGCTCTCTCTGTTCTCACGTGGGGCACGGGCCGTCCAGTTGCTACATAGTTGGCAACAATGAACGCCCTCCGCCGCCCCAGCGTAAGAAACCTCAGCCTGCCCCTTCTCGTCAGCAGAAGACACAGCCTGCCCCTCCTATAGTCACTAAGGCTAGTACTTCCTAGGCAGCCCCTAAAAGTAAGGAGCCTGCCGCTTGGCAAGTAGTTGCCAAAAAAGGGCCCAAGGAGACGGGATTGATTCCCAAGGGCACAACTGCTACTGGTCAGCACTCTTACTTTGCATCTTTGGACTCCTCTGCTAGAGAGGAGGAGAATTTAGTTGGCACTGACGATATCATTAGTGTGGGTGATAAAAATAGTGTGTCGGGTAGCGACTGCATTGGTCACGAGATTCATAACGATCTGCTTCTAGAGGATGATACAGAGTCCTCTAGCGCTCCTCACTCTTCTAGAATCCTTGCGTCTACCTCCCCCCGCCATGACGGAGTCGGCCTCATCGACGACCAGATCGTCGTTCAGCCCGAGTCCTTGGCCTTGGTGGTTTTCGAGCCTGCCCCTTCTTCTTTTCCTTCTCTCTCTCAAACTGAGTGCGGTCTTACCCACACTCAATTTGAGATCTCTGAGCCCAGCCTCTCTTCCTCGGCGATGGTGCCTCTCCCGTCAGCACCAAAGCCCCCGGTTAAGAGACGTTTGATGTCTATTACTGCTGCCCCTGGTGTCACGACTAGGGGCAAAGCTGCTTCTGATTCCACGATTTCCACACGAGGAAGAGCAGCTTCTCGCGGACCCTATTCCTCCTCTAAGGGGCGATCTTCATTGCCCTTGAAAGGGGGAACATCCACCCAGCAGGATAGTCCTCGGAGACGGGGTCGCTCCAGTCAGCGTCCTAGGTCTTCATCTGAGTTGGTTGTTTAGCTTATGTCGATACCCATTCTTACATGGAACGCTCGTGGTCTGGCTAACACCGGAGCACAGAAGCGCATTCGAAATCTCAACCGTGTTCATAGGTTTTCTTTTATTGGCATTTTAGAACCCATGGGCTCCAATGCTAATTTTGCTTTTTATATTCGTTCTTTAGGTTTTGCATCGGGACTTTATAATCGGTCTAATAAAATTTGGTTCTTTTCTTCCCCCCACTTTCAGCACCAAGTTTTGTTGGATACCGATCAAGTCCTTCATCTTTCTATTTCTTCTTCCCTTCTTCCTCAGTTGATTTACGTCACTTATGTCTATGCCAGTACTAACCGTGCTGGTCGTTACGCCCTTTGGGACACCCTCCGTGAGATTGCTCTGGAAGTAGAGGGGTTGCCGTGGCTAGTCAGCGGTGACTTCAACATCTTCTTGCATTCACATGAGCGCGAGGGTAGTAACACTGACCGTTCTCCAGAGATTTTGGATTTTGCACAGGCTATTGCTGACTGTGAGTTGATTGACGCGGGCTGTGAGGGCGATATTTTCACTTGGGAGCTTAATGGTTTGAGGGAAAGGCTAGATCGTGCTTTATTTAATGAAGCATGGTCGAATGTGTTTGCGGTCTCTACCGTCACTCATCTGCCTCGACTTCGGTCTGACCATGCGCCTCTTCTTATCCAGTGTCGTTTCTCCACGACTCATCACAAGTCGTCATTCCGTTTCCAGAGTATGTGGGTCCGGCATCACACATTCCTGGACACTGTTAGGGAAGTCTGGCTTACTCCGACCGGATTATCTGGCATGTGTAACCTACAGGCCAAACTCCTTAGGGTTAAGCGTAGACTGAAACAGTTGAACTGGTCTGTTTTTGGTAATCTCATACGAAGTTGGATGGGGCCTTGAGGGCTGCTGACGAGGCCGAGCGGCGATATGACTCGGATCCTACTCCGGAGAATAGAACAGCTATGCACCGTTTTCGTGTTGAGTACCATCTTGGCCTCTCTATGGAGGAAGATTTTTGGAAACAGAAGGCCGCAGTTCGTTGGGTTACTGAGGGCGAGCACAACACCCAGTTTTTTCAGGGTTTTGCAAAGCAGAAGCGTTGCCAGTCGCATATTCACAGCATTGAGGATGGTGGTACGACGATCGCTGTAGAGTCGGACATCAGATCATCCGCTGTGAATTTCTTTAGGACTCTGCTTACATCCAATGGTGATGTTCTCGTCCCCCCGTATGACACTTGTTTTTCCCTCTATCCCCTCTTCTTTTGATTCTGATAGTTTATGTGTCCCACCCTCTCCCCCTGAGATTCGTGCTGCGGTATTTGATATTGATCCTCACAACGCTTCTGGGCCTGACGGGTTCTCGTCTTTGTTTTTCCAGCATTGTTGGGACATTGTATCTTCCGACGTAGAGGGGGCTATTCTCGAGTTTTTTGAGGGTCACCCTATGCCTCCGGCTTTCACGGCGACTACTGTCGTCTTGATCCCGAAGAAGCCTATCCCGAGCGGTTGGTCAGATTACCGGCCTATTAGTCTGTGTAATGTGACCAATAAGATTATCACGAAAATCCTTAACGCTCGGCTTGCTCCTCTCCTCCCTCTTATTATCTCTCCGAACCAGAGTGGATTTGTTCACGGGCGGGTTATTACTGATAATATCCTTTTGGCCCAAGAACTTATTCACGACCTCTACGTCGCGGACATTCATGGTGTCCCGAACCTTGCGCTGAAGCTTGATATGGCTAAGGCGTATGATAGGGTTCACTGGCATTTTTTACGTGAGGTCCTGGTGAGGATGGGATTCCCGGCTAGATGGATTTTGTTCATCCGTTATTGCGTCGAGAGGTGCACGTTCTCCATTTTGGTGAACGGCAGTCCGGCCGGCTATTTTGCCTCTAGCCGGGGTTTGCGTCAGGGCGACCCTATTTCTCCGTCACTCTTCGTGCTTGCCGCTGATTATTTATCGCTCTGCTTGGATCGATTCATTCGAGATCATCCTTTGATGAGGTATAGGACGGCTGGACGGCCTTTCCCCGTCTCGCACTTATCCTATGCCGATGACATCATTATATTCACACGGGCTGTGGATGATGGTCCTGTTGATCTTATGCGTCTCCTGGATCACTACTCTATGGCTTCGGGCCAGATGGTTAGTATCCAGAAGAGCACTTTTATTCTCGCTCCCAAGCATGCGCCTCGTTGGCATCAGAGAGTTTACGATCTTACTGGTTTTCGCCAGGGCGATCTCCCCATCACCTATCTAGGTGTGCCCCTTTACAAAGGCTATAAGAGACGAGAGCTCTTTGCTGGGGTGAAGCAACGGATGTTGGATAGGATCTCTGGTTGGTCCCATCGCCACCTTGCTTTTGGGGGTCGTTTGGCTCTTATTAAGAGCACTCTCTACACGATTCCTCTTCACCTGCTTCAGGTTTTGGATCCCCCACAGTACATTATCCAGGAACTCGAGCAGATCATTGCGAGATATTTCTGGGGTGCTGTTGGTCCAAAGAGGAAGACGCATTGGGTCAGTTGGCGGCAAATTTGTCGTCCAATCTCTGAGGGAGGCCTCGGGATTCGGAGCCTTTCGGACATGGCGAGAGCTTTTAGTTATAAGATCTGGTGGCGCCTTCGCACGGGCACGTCTCTGTGGGCGCAATTTATGCTCCGCAGAAACTGCTCTGCTGGCCTTTATACGCCTATGCGTACTGCTCTTAAAGCTCGTGCCAGCCACCCTTGGCGCCGTCTCCTCCACGTGGGTATTAAGGCTCAGGAGTTCATTCGCTGGACTCTTGGTCGTTGCTGCGGGGAGGTCAACTTTTGGGATGATACCTGGATTGGGGATAGGCCGATCTCTTCTTATTGTCAGGTTTCTGGTAGACCGCATCTTAGGATTAATGAGTTATGGGTTGATGGGTCTTGGGACATGGGTAGGTTGGAGACTATTGTTGGAGAGGAGCTAGGTTTTACCCCTCAGTTCATTCAGGAAATCTCCGCGATTCCCATCACCGAGGAGGATTCAGATAGTATGTGCTGGACTCTTACCTCTTCGGGTGCGTTCTCATTATCGTCGGCTTGGTCTCACATCAGGGTGAGGGGTCAGGCTAATCTTATTTACGGGGCCATCTGCTCTGCCTTACTCACACCGACTATTTCGGTGTTTGTTTGGCGACTTCTCATGCGACGGATCCCGACTGATGACATCCTACAGAGGAGGGGCGTTTCATTGACTTCTAGATGTTTGTGCTGCTCGCATACCCTTACCCAGACCTACCATACCGAGACCATTGCCCACCTTTTCTTGGAGAGTGATGTGGCTCATGACGTGTGGGAGTATTTTGGCGCATGGACACATTTATCCCTACCCCATACTCAGAATATTTTTGAGCTCCTGAGTTTTTTCGCACACGGCACACACTTTAGGCACGCGACTTTCATTATTCCTTATCTGATCCTTTGGTTCATCTGGACCTAAAGGAATAGTGCAAAGCATAGGGCGGTTTCTTTTGTTTCCTCTCATGTTATTGTGCAGGTGGAGCGCCATGTTGCTTTATTGGCTGCTACGGGGCTTATTTGCTCTGAGTTCTGGGCGGGTTGCTCGCCGCCTGATCGTTTCCAGCGAGCTACATCTTCCCCCGCTCAGACTCATCGCCCCGTCCCGGTGGTTTGGCTTCGACCCGAGTCCCCTTGGATCAAGCTGAACACGGATGGTTCGTTCGATAGAGACACACAGATTGCAGGTGGGGGAGGTCTGATTAGAGATCATCACGGAGAGCTCCTTCTTGCATTCCATTCCTCTTTTCAGGCCTCTTCGAGTTTTGATGCAGAGGTCCAGGCGTTGGCGATTGGATTGATTCTAGCCTCCCATAGGTCGAGACATGTTTGGATTGAGCTTGATGCTGCTGCTGTAGTGACCCTGCTATCATCTGGCCATCGGGGCTCTTGGCAGGTTCGTCACACTCTTATGCGTATCCGACACATTCTCAGAGATATTCAGTTCAGAGTCACTCATATTTTCCGGGAGGGCAACAGACCGGCCGACTATCTTTCTGAGCTCGGCATGTCGTCCCTCGGCATTCAGACTTATACTTACGATACTGCTCCTCCGTTTCTCCTATCCCTTATACGGTTGGATCAGCTTGGCTATCCGTCTTTTAGATTTAGATAGGATTTATTTTTAATCGACTGATTGGTTGTCTATGGGTCTGCACATTAGCCCACGGTTTTAGCGGTGCACCTTGTATTGATCTAGCGGGCCGTAGGCACTTTAGATTTTAGGTTCCGGATTATGGACCATTTTTTGTCATAATTCGGAGTTGAGTTATTTTGGTCTACGGGTCCGCACATTAGCCCACGATTTGTGGTGCACTTTCTATTTTTTTAGCGGGCCGTAGATTTCTCCGATGTTTGGACCCGAATTATGGCCCATTTTTGGTCATAATTCGGGAGTGATACTTTGTATTTCTTGATTTTATTATCGATAGGTTGGTGGGTCCCGCCTCAACCCCCCATCCACACTGGACGTTTTTGTTTTAAAAAAAACAAAAAAAAAAAAGTTAGGCACTGAGCCACAAATTTAACCGCATCATTCTTCATCCCAGGCCACCAATAGTGCATCTTTAGGTCCTTGTACATCTTGGTGGTTCTAGGATGTACTGTATATGGAGCGTTGTGAGCTTCTGACAATATCTCCTTCTTCAGATTACTATTGTCCGGTACACATAGCCTCCCCTTGAAGTTGATAACTCCATCTGGTGTAATTCCGAAACCCTTGGATTTGCCTGTCTCAACTTCTTCCTTCAAATGAGACATATAGGGATCTGTAAGTTGATCCTGTTTAATGGTCTCAAGTATGGTAGGTTGCAGCGTCATTGAAAACAGTTTTCTGACATGCCCTTCTTGCACAATCTGCAATCCCCACTTCTCCAACTCTTGTAATAATGGTTTTTGGGTCACTATTATTGCTGTTACGCTAGCATTAGACCTTCTACTTAAAGCATCTGCAACAACATTTGCCGTACCTGGATGATAATTTATTGTGCAATCATAATCCTTAACCAATTCCAGCCATCGCCTTTGCCGCATATTGAGTTCCGTCTATGTGAAATAATACTTTAAACTCTTATGATCCGTGTAGATTTCACATCTTTCTCTATAAAGGTAATGTCGCCACATTTTCAAGGCAAATACTACGGCTGCCAATTCAAGATCATGAGTTGGATAGTTTTTCTCATAATCCTTCAGTTGCCGTGAAGCATAAGCAATTACTCTTCCATCTTGCATAAGCACAACTCCCAATCCTGACCTTGACGCATCACTATAAATAATAAATCTTCCCGCAGTTGTTGGAATCGAAAGGATCGGTGCAGATGTTAACCTTTGTTTCAGTTCTTCAAAGATCTTTTCACATGCGTCAGACCACTGAAACTTAACGTTCTTTCTCGTTAATTGAGTAAGCGGTGAGGCTATCTTGGAGAATCCTTCAACGAATCGTCTATAATAACCTGCTAACCCCAAGAAACTGCGTACCTCATGAACATTCTTCAGTCTGGGCCACTTACTCACGACCTCCACTTTCCCTGGGTCAACTGAAATTCCTTCCTTCGACACTACATGCCCAAAGAATGCCACTTGTTCCCTCCAGAAGTCGCATTTCTTAAACTTAGCATATAGCCGTTTATCCTTTATGATACCCAACACTATTCTTAAATGTTCCTTGTGCTGATCCAATGATCGAGAGTAGATAAGGATGTGACACCTAGCCCCTTTTATAGGCGGGAGCAGGGGTCTCTGTGCAAATAGGCGAAATTCCGAGGGCTGGAGTGCAACCGTCGGGGGGGGGGGGGGGGGGACACATTAAAAACAGCCCTCGAAACCCGCGTACGCTTATTTTCGAGGGCACGCCAGGCGACAAGTCTGACAAAACCATCGGGCTCCCCCAATGGTAGCGCGACGCGTGTCCTTGCAACGTTTCGAGAGCCCGCCTTCATTTCCCGCTGATTCCAGCGCAAAAGAAGATCGTCCAAATTTGAAATCAGATCGTCCTGACGATCGTCCTTTTCATAAACAAACGAGCCAATAGTCTAAACACTGGCGATCACCAATAGTGCAACCTCACCCCGTGTTTTCAACATCGAAGCGAACTGTGGGGCAATTGTTGTGCGGCGATTAATACGCCTCGATGGCGATTGGCATAATGGTCTGAGAGCCAACCATAGAAGACATACGCTGGGCAAACACCCAGCAGTCGGCACCCACGGCGATCGTCTTTTGGTATCTGGCGATCGTCTATGATGTCCAACCATAGACGATCATCTCGTGCCACGTATGAATCCAACATCCGTCAAAGTCGTCGAAGACCGAATCTTGGACGGAGACCCACGTGCAGATCCACAAAAGGCGCCGCAAGATAAGGCCTTTGACCCCAGCCTGTCACCTACCTCACCTACCGACAGGCCCGCCGAAAGGTACAAAGTGGGTCCTCCCCGGACAGCGACTCAGGACGCGTGCAGGCTTCCCATTGGCTCGCACAGCTGGCTGCCAGCAGCAGCCTCGGACTTTAAGGGAACATCCCCATGTGACGGGACGATCGCCCACCTTATTCTAATATAGAAAACGGCGGTCGCCCGCGATCGCCGGAGAGGACCCAGCAACATTGTCTCCTATAGGAGGCTTACAACAGTGGCCTAGAATCATCAAGAGTACAGTGAAAAACGCACAGAGAGAGAATAAAGACTCATCTGGCAATTACTTACACATTCATAGTGATATTCATACACACTTACAGAACATCTAAAGCAAGAACTCACAGAGCTTCATATCTGGTTCTTCCGGCAATCTTCACGCTCTACAGCTTAGATAACTAGAAGTCTTTACACTCATTGTAATAGATTCTAACATTAATATTTGTACTCCTAAGTATCTATATTAATAACATCTCGCAAGAGCATTCAAGCCCGTGATTAACAACCCCGGCAAACCTTGTGTTATTTATTTTCCCACGGAAGTGTTCTCGCATTTGTTTGTTACTCGATCATTCCAGCAATATTATCTCCGGATAATATTTTGGGTAACAACACACTGTACATGCAATTTTACAAAAGAAAAACACAAAACAAAGAATGAACAAAGCATAGATATAAGATTGAACAAATATATTGTTGGATTCGGTCCAGCATCCTGCCTATGGGCTTAAAAATGCGTGAGGCGCGGCTTGCAATTCGACCTGTGAGATCTGCGCTAGAAAGTGGTTAAATGAATTGATTTGGACTACTCATACCAACAAGATGCATCTTCTTTTCTAGTATCCATCTCATAGAAACTCCAAAGTTAAGCGTGCTTGGCCTGAAGTAGTTATGGGAAGGGTGACCCCTTGGGAAGTTTCTCAGGTGCGCGTGAGTGAGGACAAAGCGCGCTAGAAAAGACTCGTGTTGGTAAAGTGAGGATAGTCTTCATCATTCTTGGGACCAACAATTGGTATCGGAGCAGGTCACGGGTGCGGATTTCCTCGAAGTATGCTAAAATAGAGGCTGCCAGAATGTTGGAACTGAGAGGCGGGCATGCAGCAGATATTGCCACTTGGACGGAACTGAGATGCTGGTGTAGTGGAGGTTGTCAGGTGCTGGAGGGCTATGTGATCAAATCTAGTATGCTGGAACTGAGATACTGGCGCAGAGGAAGTAAACGGAGGTGGAACATATGCTGATGTCAAGTGTTGGAGGACTGTGTGAATGAATCTAGCCGCTAGAGGGCTGTGTGATCAAATCTAGTTCGCGGAGGTTTCGAGACTATGGGGCTGAAATGCTGGCAGATACTGGGAGGGGGATTGTTGGATTCGGTCCAGCATCCTGCCTATGGGCCTAAAAATGCGTGAGGCGCGGCTTGCAATTTGACCTGTGAGATCTGCGCTAGAAAGTGGTTAAATGAATTGATTTGAACTACTCATACCAACAAGATGCATCTTCTTTTCTGGTATCCATCTCATAGAAACTCCAAAGTTAAGCGTGCTTGGCCTGGAGTAGTTATGGGATGGGTGACCCCCTGAGAAGTTTCTCAGGTGCGCGTGAGTGAGGACAAAGCGCGCTAGAAAAGACTCGTGTTGGTACAGTGAGGATAGTCTTCATCATTCTTCACATATATCATAACTATTACTCATAAGCTAAAAAAAAAGTCCAGTCTTTTCCGTAGCAACTAAAAAAAAAAGTCCAGACTAGTGTGTTTGAACAAATATATCATAACTATTACTCATAAGCTTAAAAAAAGTCCAGACCAGCGTGTACCTTACTGAAGGTAAGAAAAATTATTGTTCAATATTATAAGTTGTGTTTGGCACTCCCAATCGCGGATGTTCTGACCGGACTTACTCCGGCGTTCCAGATCTGGGATTTCCTAGAAAAATTCGCCTCACAGTCGCCACTCAATAAGCTCCGGCCAGCTGCTGAAAAAGATATTTTAAACAGAAGGGATGATTTTCTGGAATTGTTAATTGACAGGGAGGGGGGTGATGAAGGAAGAATGGGCTAGGTGTGCTGTGAGAAGTGGCGACAGATATAGGAAGGCTGGGGAAGGAGATCATGGGGTGAAAGATGTTTTCCCCGCGTAAATAGAGGGGAATGAAGAAGTATAACCCCCGATTTATTGGGTAATGGCCCATTACCCATTTTTAGATAATGGGTGATTCCATTATATAATACCAAGCCTCATTATTCATTATATTACTCATTCCTTATAGCCCGTAACCCTTAACCAAGCACACCCTAAATATATATTGCTCGTAGATTTTAAATCGGAGAGTAGTAATCAGAGCCGATCAGTGGCAGAGGGAGAGGGGTCCAGGGGGTCCACGGACCCCTCCGGCGGAGACAAATTCCCCAATAAAATTGGAAAAGCTATATATATAGTTGTCCTACCTCCATAATTTCTATAACTCCGGACCCTCCTGAGTAAATGTTCTGTTTCCGCCACTGTAGCCGATCGTTAATGTTCAGGGGCCGAGACTGTTGGGAATCGGTGATAAAAACGAGTAACGCAACGGAAAATAAACTAGTCAAACCGTATAAAAACCAAATCCCAAAATAGATCGATCAAGCATCGTATAAACGAATATAAATAGACGAAGATAATAAAGAAATCATACCCTCGTAGACCTTTGATAATATCTTCTTGATTTCGAGCACGAACACGAGTCCAACCGATCAAGCTTCTGGAAATTCCCGAGCACCGAAAATACCGTGCCTCTACGTATCACGCGTCGGAAAGATGACCGGAAAATATTTCTATCAATTTATACTCTAAGTATATGGCTAGAAATTGATAGAATTAGCTTATATATATTTTTATAAATACTCTAAGTATTTTATAAAAATTGTTTTCTCTCAAATACACTTAAAACTTAAGTGTAAGAAAATGAAATGAAAACTCTCTCTTTCTTCTCACTACTCACGGCCAATGTCCTCACATCATCAAGTGGAGGTTGAAGTCTTAGTATTAAATACAAAACATATCACACCATCCACGAAAATAATTATTCCATGATGAGTTATTAAACACCAAGTGTATTAAATATTCCACAAACATGAAATAATTCTTTTCAAAGTAAAAAAAAATTCTCATGTGATGGGATCATGAGGACGGCGGCCATAATGAATTATTAGTGATTAGGTTCGTTTCGGTCCGTGAAAATGGACTCTCGTGTATCCAATCCGATAGATAAACTTTGGTACGTTTCATTATTAATATAATTAATTAATCCAATTAATTAATTATATTAAAAATAATTTCTCTAAGAAATAATATGAATAAATTAATTACACAGTGATTTATTTAATTCACGAGACCGATTTAATTTATCAAATAAATTAAATTAGACATCCAATGTCCAACATTAACCAAGAGAGAATAAGCTAAATATAATCCGACGTCAATACCTGTGCCGCGACTCTGTAGGTTCGTCTTAGTTAGCATTGGGAGGATCCAATGAGTGTTAGCACCACTTAGCCAGTCTCGTGGCCCACACCGTAACCTAACTGAGAACGAATGATAGGATCATTCCAAAACCATTGTGTCGTGAATACCGTATACGTATAAACCCTTCAATCATATGTCCCGGTCAAGTATTAGGGTCACGGTAAAGTCAAACCCTACTGTAACTTAACTCTATGCTTTCTGTTAATGCAAACTGTGATCATCGAGCTCTCGTGTATCAAATACAACTAGCTCTGAATGCTTTGGCCAAAGACTTATGATCTTATTTGCCATTAACCGCATAGGACATTTACCTGCTCACTAACAGGAGAAAGAATCCTATCTTGGTATTCAAGATCTGTGCTACTTGCCCACTAAGTTGCATTTCGATGTTGACCCCACCAACCGGCGATTGGATCGAACTACTCTAATGACTAACTTAATGTCACAAGCACATCTCCTACTGAAACCTCAAGTCAAAGGTCCACGTATACCTATCACAATCTTTCGATTCAATCATTGACAATCCCTGAGTGATTTCCATGTGACCGAATCGAGTTGAGTCATGTTCGAGTATACTAATCCCACTAGCATACCTATAACGTGTGCTCCCACTAACTGTTAGTGAAGACAGGCACTCTACATGTCAAAGTACACGTTATACAAGTCTTGTCTAAACTTACTACCCAGTTAAGTTTTATCGACTTGCGAACTAGTTAAGCATTCGAGCTCTAAACACTTCTAGTGCCTATCTCCTTATCTCCATAAGGAGTAGAATGTTCGCTCTCAAATGCAAGGACTATTATTCTATATACCAAATCACAATGCCAGTGATATACAATAATATAGAAATAATAATTGCCTTAAATATAATATTCATAATTACAATACAATTGCTCTCACTCTCTCATCCTCTGAGTCGCATTCGAGGGCATATTCCAAACAATCTCCCACTTGCACTCAATGCCAAAAACTATGGTATCTAATACCCATACTCTCTAGATGTCTCTCTAAGACCTTCTGAGATAGTGGCTTGGTAAGCGGATCAGCAACGTTATTTGCTGTGTCTACTCTCTGCAGTGTAACATTCCCATCCCGAACCATTTCTCTAACAAAATGATATTTTCTCGCAATATGTTTGGTGTTGTGGTGAGCCCTAGGCTCCTTAGCCTGTGCAACAGCTCCGTCGTTGTCACAAAACAGTGTCACGGGCTTCTCTGCGTTAGGAACCACTTGAAGTTCCTCAGTGAACTTCTTTATCCAAAAAGCTTCTTTAGCAGCCTCCGTGGCTGCCTGATATTTGGCTTGACATGTAGAGATAGCAGTCAAACTTTGCTTAGCACTTCTCCAAGAAACTGCCCCACCATTCAGAGTAAAGATATACCCTGATGTGGACATCTGAGCATCCATGTCCCCCGAAAAATCTGAGTCTGTATAACCCATCACTCTTAGTTCTCCACCGCTGTATGTAAGAACCAAGTCTTTAGTCCTCCTTAGGTACTTAAGAATGTTCTTTACAATCAATGTTCTGCCCTGGATTTGGTCAAATCGACTTACTACGCTCACAGCATAGGCAATGTCTGGTTTAGTGCAAATCATTGCATACATACGGCTACCTACTACCGAAGCATAAGGTACCTTGCTCATTTCCTTTCTATCTTCTTCACATTGAGGACACATCTCTAAGGAAAGTTTTGCACCATGTTGCATAGGTAGAAACCCTTTTTTAGAATCTTCCATCCTAAATCGCTTCAGGATCTTTTCTATGTAGAGGGCTTGAGAAAGACCTAACATTCTTTTCGCTCTATCCCGGTAGAGACGAATACCCAGAATATAGGTAGCTTCTCCCAAGTCTTTCATTGAGAACTCTTTAGAAAGCCAAGCTTTCACTGAACTGAGCATTCCTATGTCGTTTCCTATAAGTAGAATGTCATCTACATATAGTATTAAGAATGCAATTTTGCTCCCACTAACCTTCTTGTAAATATAGGGCTCCTCTTCGTTTTGGACAAAATCAAACTCTTTGACTGTCTCGTTAAAACGAAGATTCCAACTCCGCGAAGCTTTGATTCAGTCCATAAATGGCACGCTGAAGTTTGCATACTTTATGAATATTAGTTTGAGATATGAATCGCTTAGGCTGTTCCATGTAAATCTCCTCCTCTAGGAATCCATTTAGGAATGCCGTTTTCACATCCATTTGCCATATTTCATAATTTAAGTGGGCTGCTATAGCAAGCATCATGCGAATAGACTTAATCATAGCTACAGGCAAGAAGGTCTCGAAGTAATCGATCCCTTCTCTTTGGGAATAACCCTTTGCCACAAGCCTGGCCTTATAGGTATCAACCTTGCCATCTCCATCAGTCTTTCTTTTATAGATCCATTTGTTTCCAATAGGCACTATGCCTTTAGGACGATCTACTAAAGTCCAGACCTGATTAGTATGCATTGAGTCTATCTCAGCTTCCATAGCTTCTTGCCACTTGGTAGAGTCAACATCTACCATCGCTTGGTCGTATGTAGAAGGATCATTCTCTTGACTACTTTCTGTCATATCATGGACACCCAGTTCCTCTTGATGCAGATAGCCATACCTCTCAGGTAATTGAGAAATTCTACTAGACTTGCGAGGTTGTATTTGTATTTCAGAAGGTTCGGTTCTAATATCTTGCATAGGTGTCTCATTTGGTGTTTCTTTTATTTCTTCCAAAGAAATATTTCTACCTGCCACTCCTTCCTGAATAAACTGATCTTCGAGGAAGTGTGCTTGTATAGCAACGATGATCCTATGATCTTCGTGCATGTAGAATAGATATCCCATGGAATCCCCTGGATATCCTATGAAACGACCTTTCACAGACCTAGCTTCTAATTTCTCTACTTTAGTCTTCTTGACATAAGCAGGGCATCCCCAAATCCTAATGTGATTAAGACTTGGTTTCCTACCTCTCCACATATCATGTGGACTCTTAGGAACGTATTTGGAAGGACATCTGTTCAAGATATGCACAGCAGTAAGGAGCGCGTAACCCCACAGATAAATTGGTAGATCAGTATAGTTAAGCATGGAGCGAACCATGTCCAACAAGGTTCGGTTCCTTCTTTCTGATACACCATTTAATTGTGGAGTAGCTGGAGGAGTGAATTGTGACACTATTCCTAGTTCTTTTAAGAACTCATCAAATTCGGTACTCATGTACTCACCACCTCGGTCTGACCGAAGAGACTTAACACGGTTACCTGTTTGATTTTCAACTAGGGCTTTAAATTCCTTGAATTTATCATAAGCTTCAGACTTATGTTTCATTAAGTACACGAATCTATATCTGGTATGGTCATCAGTGAATGTAATGAAATACTGAAAGCCATCCTGTGCCACTTCAAAAGGGCCACAGACATCGGTATGGATCAATCCAAGTTTTTCAGCAGCTCTTTCAAAAGTCCCTACGAAGGGTAACTTAGTCATTTTGCCTTGAAGGCAAGATTCACAAGTTGGATAGGGATCTGATCCCAATAGACCCGTAAGCCCATCTTTCTCCATTTTATGAACCTTGGTCTGACTAATATGACCAAGTCTAAGATGCCACTTAAGTGCTTGGCTCGTTTCATCCCTACCACGCTTCCTAGTTATAGTGTTCATAGTTATTTTATTCTTTAGATTTAAATGATATAAACCATTTAATAATGTAGCAGTACCAATCAATTTATTTCTGAAATAAATATGACAGGACCCATCTCCAATAAAGAAGTGAAATACCTTTCGGTCCATGACCGGAATTGATACAATATTCTTGTGCCCCTTGGGCAAAACAAGTAAATCATCTAAAGTAAGAATAAAACCAGATTCTAAATCCAACATGAGGGATCCGATATCAGAAGCCTTGACACTATGCCCACTTCCGACGGTGACCATCACCTCCCCTGAATCCAGCTTCCTACTTCGTTCCAGATCATGATTCATTGTACAAATGTGAGAACTCGCACCGGAATCAAGTATCCAAGAAGTAGAATATACAGTTACAGAACAATTTGTTTCTAAAACTAGTAGTTCCGTACCTGAAGGCGCATTACGGTCAAGCTTTGGACAGTACCTCTTCCAGTGGCCTAGCTCACCGCAGTTGAGGCATACATCCATTTTCTTGGCCCCCTTGCTCTTTTGAACCATTGGGGCCTTGCCCTTTCCCTTGTCTATCTTGGCTATTGGACTTAACTGCTTCTTGTTCTTTTTCTTCTTATTCTTGGACTTCCAAGTCCCAGAAGAAATCACAAGTGCAACTTCCTTTCCCTTTGTATTCATCTGAGACTGGGCAGTCGTCAGTTTGTTCATTAGCCCAGCTAAGTTACATGCAATCTCATTGCAGTTGAAGTTCATGACAAATTGTGAAAAGGAGTCAGGAAGTGACTGCAGGATAAGGTCAGTTTGGAGAGATGCATGCATCTGAAAATCAAGAGCTTCCAATCTCTCAATCATCGAGATCATCTTGAGGACATGGTCCCCAACCCTCTCTCCTTCCTTCATCCTGGCGCTGAATAATTGCTTCGATATCTCATATCTAGCAGTTCGGCTATGCTCTCCATAGAGCTCAGCCAGGTGCGATAAGATGGCTCTCGAAGACGTCATATTTTCATGGGCACGTTTAAGCTCATTGGTCATTGAGCCTAACATGTACCCTCGCACTCTTATGTCGTCTTTTACTCATTTCTCATGGGCATCGACATCTTCCTGATTGGCTCGGGTTCTTGCAGGAGCCACTGGGATGTCCGCCTCCAAGACGTATCCCAGCATTTCCATAGTTAGGACAATCCTCAAGTTCTGGATCCAGTCCACATAGTTCGGACCAGTCAGGACGTTCTTTTCAAGTAGTATAGCGAGTGGGTTCATTGTCATATTGAGATTTTTGTTAACTGCAGAGAATAATTTAAGATTCGTTAGTGATTATTTAATTATGATCCGAGTAAAGAATTTAAGGACTTTCTTTATTCATAACTCGGCTCCCACTATTTTATCGGCATTTACACACTCCCATGTTAAATCCGGAAGTCTTGGGTGACTTCATAGTGGTGATCGATTTCTTTACAAAGTTTAATAGAGGGCAACCCATACGGTTTATATTCTATTATTCTTTATAAAGTGGTGTCTAATACCAACCCATCTAATGGATGATTCGATCTTCTTTTACCCCTAGTTCACTTGCCCTCAATCCATTCAGTTTCTATGGCTCGCTGAACTATCTAAGTTTAAACCGTCAACTCCTATTAGTCTGACAATTGAATCTTACCCGGCAACCCATACGGTTTATAGGGGTTTGATTTGTCACAACCAAAGGCATCTAATGCACTCTAGGAATTTATCAACTTTCCCCAAAAATATTACCCCGACATACTCGGAAGAATAATATTCCGGTTTAGATTTCAATTTTCCACGAGTTTGATGGTGTAACACCCCCGATATATTCAGGAATATTACAGAGCCGTAAATCCTTTACATAAGAATTTACAAGGCTGAAGAAATGAAATGACAATACAGATACCGACTTATGAAATCACTGAAATAAAATACAACAGTCTGGTTCAATACCGAGAATACAAATATCCAAATGAAGGGTTATTAACACATCATCAAAATCCAAACCTCATAAACTGACGACGTACTTGAGTACTTATTGAAATAACCAACAAACAACAGACAATAAAACCCGGCCGGAACATCACTCTGCACCCTCGTCGTCATGCAGCTCCAGTGGTTGTTTCCCCGCTCTCCTGGATCCTGAACATAAACAAATGTTCACCCCCGAAGGGTTTAGCACAACGATGCTAGTACAAGTACAATAATCATACAACAGTGATATAATCAACAATTATATCATAACAAGTTTCTCCAACGAGAAATATCAACAACACATATCATATCATAACAATTTCAACATACTGATGGTATTCCAACGATCCAACGCACACAGCTATAGATTCCCATGATGATCCCGTCGAACCAACACATGGTGGAACTACCTGTCCAACAATCCAGCGCACACAGCTATAGATTCCCATGATGATTCCCGTCGGATCAACGCATGGTGGACATATAATCACAACACATTTACACAATACAATCACATCATAACGGTCATAATATAAACAATTCTAATTAGAGTACTTGCCTTGGTTCGTTGACAAGAATAAAACTTCCACGAATATCAAAATACTCGAAGGTCGTCCCCCTTTGATCAATCACGTTGCTAAGCTCGAACCTTAACAAAAGAAATAACATAGAATTCATCTCATGTCGTACGAACGTCTAGCAATCCAAATTATGGTAGGAAGTCCTTAAAATGCAATCTGTCTGGATCGCTTAATGCATGCTACGCATCCTGTGTAGCGTACGTTAATGCTACTCGTTAGCGCACGCAGTACACACAGCCTAGCGTACGCTAACCATGCACGGCCGATTTCACCGATCACCGATCGACTACTTTGATGACTTAACGCACGCTAAGTTCCAAACGTGGCGTACGCTAAACATACTCGATAGCACACGTTAATTCACATAGCTTAGCGCACGCTAAGCGTGCATGGCAGTTCACTGAAGGGCAACAGAATGTACAAATGGTGATGATGTATGCGAATTCCTCAGTGATTAATGTTTGTTATCCGAATACATGTTATGTTCATAAACTTATAAATGATCTCACGGATAATAACAATTTCGAGATGCAAGTATACGTATAACCATCACAACACCATAATCTATCTTGATTATAATTCTCATGCGAAGTTTGGTGATCTCCGGTCGGTGCATTAGATTCTACTATCATTATACACATTCATCCTTCATCTTGAGGTGAACTAACAATTCTAACTTATATGAAAGAATATTTCCTAAGATGATTCTTCTCTTAAGTCCTTATATCCGAAAATAATATCACCTCCAATTTATGATCACTAAGATAACATAAATCATACGGATAATCAACTTCAGAATGTTTATCTTATCACTTGAAGTACTAGGATTCCAACTACGAGGTTCCAACGATAATATCATAAGCATAGACATTCCAATCTTCTAAACATGATGTTTGATGAATAATTCACTAATGAAATTCAATATCTCGTTAACATGATCATCTAATTCCTTAGAATCCAAATCTAAGGCTGTAGATAGATTGAACATACCTTAATATGACGAAATCACTAAACCACAAGGTAGAATCCGACTTCGGTTGGTTATACGCCACTCCAAGGTGTTACTTCTCTTCAATGATCACTCACAAGTAATATCTAATATCCAAGGATCAAGAAGGGGTGTTCTAAGTGTGTTAGGAGGATAATTATTGCTCTCTGGTCTCTCAAGACTGAAGAGTAAACGAAGGAAATGTAAGCCAAAAATGGGCTGTTGTCTCATTTATAACATTTCTGCACTTTAGCTAATTAGCGCACGCTACAATACATACTTAGCGCATGCTAATAAGCGTTGACTCCAAATCTGTCCAGGTTTGTCCGCGAGAATCTTATCCGGACCCATGTCCCGGCTGGCGCATGTGCTAGCCTCCCAGCTCAATAATTCAGTGCCTAGCGCACGCAACTCCTACATACGTAGCGTGCGCTAGTAGTAGCCGATAGCGCGCGTTAAGCTACATTCTTAGCGTGCGCTATCACGAGTTTGCATGAGAAATTTGCATGTTGTTATACTTGTGTACAAAGATACCAATGTAAGAAATACCATACTCCAATTATCAAGATCACAAATCCGAATAATACATGGTTCGAATACAGATGAAATACACAGTAATAAATCCGGATATTACATACTTTCCTACTAAAAAGGAGTTTCGTCCCGAAACTCAAGACGAAAATAACTCAGGATATCTGGACTTCATGTCATCTTCCGTTTCCCATGTGGCTTCTTCTACTCCGTGACGCGACCATTGAACTTTGACCAAAATGATTGGTTTGTTCCTTAACTGCTTAACTCGACTCTCGAGTATCTTGATCGGTCTTTCTTCAAACGTCCCATCATGAGCGACTTCGATCTCGCCGAAATCAATGACATGACTAGGATCTGGTATATATCTCTGTAACTGGGATACGTGGAACAGGTTATGAACATGGCACAATGACGGCGGTAATGCCAATCTGTATGCTAACTCCCCAACTTTCTCAAGGATCTCAAATGGTCCGATATATCTTGGATTCAGCTTTCTTTTCCTTCCGAAACGAAAGATTCCCCGAGTAGGAGAAACCTTTAAAAGTATGTGGTCTCCCGTACTGAACTCCAAAGGGCGACGACGTACATCTGCATAAGATTTCTGTCGACTCTGGGCGGTCAACAGTCTTTTACGAATTAAGGCTATCTTCTCTATAGTCTGTACGATCAACTCTGGTTCTAGTCCGATCAAGTCTGATGAATCGTCCCAGCATAGGGGCGATCTGCATCTTCTCCCGTATTATGCCTCAAATGGTGCCATCTTAACGGAAGCATGCCAACTATTGTTGTAAGTAAATTCAATCAACGGTAGATGAACTTCCCAATCGTTCGACCAATCTAAGGCACAGGCCCTTAGCATGTCTTCCACTGTTTGAATGGTCCTCTGGGATTCTCCGTCAGTCTGCGGGTGATAAGTTGTACTGAAGTTCAATTCGGTCCCCAAGGCCTTATGAACTGCTTTCCAAAAGTGAGACACAAAACGGCCGTCTCGATCAGAAATAATGGTCTTTGGCGTACCATGCAGTCGAACTATCTCTGAAATAAATACTCGTGCCAACCTCTCTGGTCCCCACATATCCTTAATGCCTACAAAATGAGCTGATTTGGTTAAACGATCAACTATCACCCAAATCATGTTCATTCCCGTCTTGGTTCTCGGCATACTAGTAATAAAGTCCATCGATATGTCCTCCCACTTCTATTCAGGAATCAGGAGCGGCTTCAACATCCCAGCAGGACGTTGATGCTCGATCTTAACCTGCTGACAAGTTAAGCATTTTGAAACATAGTCCGCTACATCTTTCTTCATGTTGCCCCACCAGAAATTCTGTTTCAAGTCCTTATACATCTTACTGGTGCCCGGGTGGATAGAATAGGGTGAGCTGAAAGCTTCCTTCATAATCGTCTGTTTCAGAACATCGATATCAGGAATGCATAGTCGGTTCTGAAATCTCAAAACTCCATCATCATGAATTAGGAATCCGGGGGCCTTTCCCTTGATCACTTCATCACGTAACCGAATCATCAGAGGATCATCTGCCTGTCTATATTTGATTTTTTTGGTTAATGAAGAAGTTAATTCCATCACGCACAGTTGTCCTTGGACTCTTTATAACCACACTTCAATTCCTTCTCTAATCATCTCTCTTTGAAGGCTAAGTTGGGAGGTTAGAGTCTCCAGCATCTGAATAGAAACAGGCTTGCGGCTAAGTGCATCTGCCACCACATTCGCTTTGCCTGGATGATACAAAATTTCCAAGTCGTAGTCCTTAATCATCTCTAACCATCTTCTTTGCCGCATGTTCAGCTCTTTCTGACTGAAGATGTATTTGAGACTCTTGTGATCAGTAAAGATCTGACAGTGAGTTCCGTACAGGTAATGTCTCCAAATCTTCAAAGCAAAAACTACTGCTGCTAGCTCTAAATCATGAGTTGGGTAATTCACTTCATAAGGTTTCAGCTGTCGTAAAGCATAAGCGATCACCTTATCATTCTGCATCAATATGCATCCGAGTCCTTGGTTCGAAGCATCACTGTAAACTATGAATCCTCCAGTCCCCTGTGGAAGTGATAAAATTGGTGCTGTCGTCAATCTCCTCTTCAATTCATGAAAACTAGTCTGACATGACTCGTTCCACTCAAACTTTTGAGTTTTCTGCAGGAGTCGAGTAAGTGGGTGGGAGATTTTAGAAAACCCTTCCACGAATCGACGATAATATCCAGCAATTCCTGAGAAGCTTCGGACTTCTTTCACGTTCTTTGGAGTCTTCCAATCCATAATTGCTTCGATCTTCTGAAGATCTACTCGGACTCCTTTATCTGATACCACATGGCCGAGAAACATTACTTTCTTTAGCCAGAATTCACACTTAGAAAGTTTGGCGTACAATTGCTCGTTTCTCAAAAGTTCTAATACAATCCGCAAATGCTGCGCATGCTCTTCCGGGCTCTTAGAATACACCAGAATGTCATCAATGAACACGACCACAAATTTATCCAAATATTCGATGAACACTCGATTCATCAGTTGCATGAATACAGCATGTGCATTAGTGAGACCAAACGACATCACTACAAACTCATAATGTCCGTAACGAGTTCTGAATGCTGACTTTGGAACATCAGATTCCTTAATACTCAACTGATGGTATCCTGATCTCAGATCGAATTTTGAAAATACTGTTGCTCCTTGCAACTGGTCAAACAAATCGTCAATTCGTGGCAATGGATATTTGTTCTTAATCGTCATCTTGTTCAGCTCTCGATAGTCGATACACAGTCGAAGCGACCCATCCTTCTTCCGGACAAAAAGAACTGGTGCTCCCCAGGGCAAAACGCTTGGCTGGATATAGCCTTTGTCCAGTAACTCCTCCAGATGCTTTTTCAGTTCATACATCTCAGTAGGTGCCATACGATACGGCGCCTTAGAAATTGGTGTAGCTCCGGGTTCCAGCTCAATGGTGAATTCTACATCCCGTCGTGGAGGTAGTCCAGGTAACTCGTCAGGAAATACATCTGGAAATTCGTTAACAACAGGAATGGATGAAAGTTCCACAATTTCTCCTTCTCTCTTCATTGCATAACACCAGTATCTGGTACAGCCCTGTTTCAACTTTCCTGAGCTTCATGATTTCCATCCTTCAAACAGTACTTCGGAGCCATCGTCAGCGATCAGTGAAATATTCCTCATTCGGTAGTTTACAATAGCCCCATATCGATTAAGCCAATCGTCTCCGAGTATTAGGTCATCTCCTTGCATTTCTATTACAATTAGATTTGAGAGCCACTCTCTGCCCCCAAATGATACAGGAAAATCTCTAGTCTCTAAGTTCCCAACAATCCTCTCTCCACTCGGTAAACCAACAACATAAGGTTCACAAGTATGAAAACCAGAAATATTCAAACGATTTACACAAGTCAAGGATATAAAAGAATGCGTAGCTCCTGTATCGAATAAAACGCTAAATGGCTGGGAAAGGATCTGGACAGTACCTGATGCGACAGCAGCATCCTGATCGTCTATCCTCCACATCTCGTACAAACATGGGGGAACAGATCCGGTACTCGATGTCCCCTTTCGGTCCCATTGTCCTCTGCCTCGTCCGCGGCCAAAATTCTGAGGCATCTGAACACTTTGTTGCGTCTGTTGGATACTAGATTCCTTCTGAACTGGCTGCGATGAACGGGTTCCATTGAACTTGGTGACATCCTTGCAAAATGTCGCACAGTGCCCTTCCTGTCCACAATCAAAACATGTAACTGGAGTGCGCAAACAATCACGCCAAAGGTGACCTGGGCAACCACAGTTAAAGCACCTCCTAACTGTATCCGTCGTGGCCAACATTGTTCCAAAATTCTTTCCGCTCTTAGATGGGTGCGGAGGTTTCTTGAAAGAATGACCTCTGCTTTGCCAAATGAGGCGAGATCTCCCGATAGAATGACAACGTTAAAGACGCAGTTGGATAAAATGGATCCAGCCATGAGATATCATATGTTAGATAAAATGATTGACATGGTAGATCCATCTAACTGCAAATATCAAGAACCACCCTACAACACAAAAAACAAAGGTCGGCCTAGTAAAAAAGAGCAAAGTCAGCCGAGGATGCGCTCTTGCTTTGAGTCTACGAACACTCGTACACGAAATTCAGGAAAAGAAATCAATGATCCATATATCAAAATGCCAGGTGCATATCAGAGTCACGTCAGTCATACAGTTGATGTTCTTGGGGATGGTAACTGCGGATACAGAGCGATAGCTGCACAAGTCGGGTATAATTCAGAAGATGGTTGGAAGCAGGTTCGGGCAGATCTTTACTTTGAAATTGAACAAAATATGGAGTTCTACGATCGTGTTTATCTTGAACGAGGTGCTGCCGATAATATGATGCGGGCACTAAATTTCTTCGAATCTCCGGCACCACAGTGGAGTTGGATGAACATTATGTGTGGGGCTGTCATTGCAACACGATATAATGTTGTGCTGCATGCATTTACTCCTCTTAGTGGAAGTTGTTTTACACACTTGCCATTAAGGTCAGCTCCAATTCCATTTCAACGTCAACATATAGCAATTGCATTAGTTAATGGTAATCACTTTGTACAAGTTTTTTTCAACTCCGATTATCCTGTACCACTAATTCCAATTTTATGGTGGAATAATGTGAGTGAAGATTGTAAAGGATGGGCTGATCCATATGGAGAAAGGATACAATCTTGGTTCGATTTGATGACCAGATAATGTAATTGAATAATTTATTTATCAATGTTGATCGTATTTTCCGCATTTATTATTTATTATATTGTATCGTAGTTATTTTTAATCATAAATAATATAAATAAAAATAAATAAATAAATAAATAATAGAAAATTTTAATTTTGATAATAATAAAGTAAAATAAAAATTCAAAGAAAAAAGAACAAATAAATAAATAATATAAAAAAAATTAAAGTGCAAAGGAGTAAAGGATAGAAAAGGAAAAAAAATAAAGTTTCTAACAATATATTTTAAAATAATATATAAAATATGAGAAACTATTAATTTTAATAATAACAAAAAAAATAATATTAATGTTAAATATATTAAGATAAAATTGCTAAAAAAACAAAAAATAACAAAAATAATTAAAGGATAGAATGGAAAAAAAAAAAGAGAAGGGGGGAAGATGGCGGGTGTGTGGGGGGGAATAGCAGGTCTCTTTATATTGTGTTTGACTATTGAAAGTCTTGCATTTCAGGTCGACATAATTCATGGGGTGATAAAGAAACTGCACATTGAATCTATATATATATAAAGAATGAGTTCCCCTATTAAATGTGAGCATTAATGGCCTTAAGTCAAGAAACTCTATTATGCAAGAATGAATTCCATGCTCAGAAGTTTGATGGAACTGGAACGTGTAAAGCCTTCAAATTATAAGTTGATTTTATTTAAATAAATAGTATTGATTAATATGCCTAATAAATATTTTTGAGTACCTTCATTTTCTTTGCAATTAAGTTACTCTCAATTTATAGATCAATTCATGTTGTATAAATAGCCCGCTTATATATTCTCCACCACTCCAGCACTCCATCACGTTTTGAATCCCTTTATTTGCTTAAATGTCTTCATCTTGGTGAGACAAACAAAGTCAAAACGGAAAACGATACGGAAAAAAAAGACACCGAAGAGGTAGGAACAGTAAACCAAGTCCACAAACATCATCAATCCTACATCTAAGATACAACCATAACCCTCACCATCTCTCCCCAATACTCATCTAACTAAAACAAAAAAGACGGAAAAAATGAATGATCTGAGATGGTTCAACTTTCTTTCTAATCTTTTAAAGCTTTTTTTTTTACTTAAACCGTTTTCATCATAGATCTAAGACAAACGAAACCACAAACAACCTACCCGAGACCATATCAGATCTTGAAGACAACAACTATCAGATATAAAGCTGGAACGAGAACATCTTCGAACGTTTTTGGGTTTCAGTTGTGGGTTGTGGCTGCTGTATGAAAGGAGTTTTTGAGTTGTTTGGTGCTCGGCTATCATCAGAAGATCGAAAGATGAGCTTTGAAGAAGATGTGATGAATGAGGTAAGTTTTGATTTTGATCGGTTTGATGAAAGAGATAGAAGGTAGGTGAGAGGTATGGAGGGGGGCGGATTATACAAAGTGTGAGTTTTAGGTTAAATTAAATAACAGGTATTCACAAGTTATATCATTTGGGTATGGATTGGATTGATCCGGGTATTCATTTCATCTGGATTGGGCGGACAAATGTGACTTGGGCTGAAATAAATGGACTGCCGGAATTATTGGACTAACAAAATTGCTATCCAAAAGTATTTTGATACAGCATATTGGATACAATTTTTTATAATTATTGGTATAATGAGTGGTATTTTGACTACTAATGTGTTGTAATATAGATTAAAATGATCGTTGTGCTTGGAGAACTTGGTGGTCGAGATGAGTATTCCTTAGTTGAAGCACTTAATCAGGAAAAATTAATAAACACTTTTCTCACGACCCTTTTGATCCCAATTTATTAGGTGACGTACACAACTAATTGTATTCATAAGTTGCTTTTATAGTTTATACACTTTCTAATGCGTTCATAAGTTGCGTTTATACACATCTTCACTTTAGTAATTCTTTAATTCATCATTTCATTCAATTGTTACTTGAAGGGGCCTATCCATGCCTCTATAAAAGGTACCGCCAATTAGTTATCGATTATCATATACACGATGATGGGCCGCAAGTAAAATGTCGGAAATATATATGGGGAGTGCATAGAACCCATAGTTCGTTGGTTTTATGTCAGAATAACAACATCCTTATGTGTATATGACATTATTTGTGGCTTAGCCAATATATTGTTTGGTATTTAAATAAGCTACATGTTTTTCCACACCAACAAGTGGTTAAGGAGTCCATTTTTTTGCTGAATTGACATTGAATATGCAGGTTTCGGTTGCAGTCACATAAGGAGATTGTTCGTTGTTCTTTTATGTGATGATAAAAACTTTTAGCTAACAAATAGTTTGATATTACATTGACCTACATATTTTTCACACTTGCACCACGTAAAACGCGCTTTTTTGCTGCATTGTCGTTTAATATATAGGTTTGGATTGGAGATACGCGAGCACATGTTCGTTGTTGATTGGGCTATACATTAGGTCTTTAAACCTAATGAGAGTGGGTAATTTATATACTTAAATTGGAAACTCTTTTTAATCGTAACAACAAATATACTTACTAAAGGGAAATGAAGAGATACCCTATAAATGATCTCTTGCAATTAATAATATTTAATAAATGACAATGAATAGATGCTAATAGAAATAACCTCTAGCATTCAGCTGACTTGAAACTATTTCTTGCAACTTATGTGTGAAGATGGGACGGATAAACTTTTCAATACTCACACTAGGTTAATAAATTTTGGTTTGTGAATTAATATCAATTTTTAATCACCCAACAATTATTGCATTTAATGATATTTAGGAAGTTGTTCACCCAAAAAAATCAACTTACCTCAACTTTTAATGACCCAACAATTATTACATTTAATCACATTAAGTCATTACTCACCCAAAAACTCAAATTTAGAATGAAAGAAAAAAAGAGACAAAAATGAAAATGCAATTTAATTTTGTGTACCGTGTCCCTGAGTTTAGGAGAGAGAATATGAGAACGCATATGATTTTACAATTATATCATTTGTTGCATATCAAATTTATGATTTATTTTAGGGTATTTAAGTCATTGTTTTGATAAAAAGTTTCATAATATATTTTCCTCCTAAATCAATTCACTTTTGAGAAGAAAGTTTGCATAGAAATTTAATAAAATTTCCTCTCTTAGGCTCTATTCTTTTGGACTGAATGAATCTGAATCGAATCGAATCGAATGGATCCGAATCGAATCGAATCAATAGACTGACTGAATCGAATCAAATATATATTAAAGGTAAATAATAATAATAATAATAAAAAAACTAGAAATAATGAATATAAGAAAATAATAATAATATAATAATAATAATAAAATAAATAATAAGTTGAGATCTATTTGATAAGGGTAAATTATAATAATATTAACGATATTAATAACAATAATGATAATAACTATAATAATAATAATAATAATAACACTGATAATAATAATAATAGTAATCAACAACAACAATGATAATAATAAATATTATTAGTAATAATAGTAAATATTATTAGTAATAATAACAATAATAATAATTAAGATTAATAATAATAATAATAACACTGATAATAATGGTAAATAATAATAGTAATCAACAACAACGATAATAGTAAATATTATTAGTAATAATAACAATGATAATTAAGATTATTATTATTATTAATAATAATAATAATAATAATAAAATAATAATAATAATAAGAAGAAGAAGAACAATCAAGTGAATCGAATGGACTCGAATCGAATCAATCGAATCGAATCAATGAACTCGAATCGAATCGAATCGAATCAATTGAAAAATCAAAATAAGTCCAAAAGAACAGGGCATTATTCATTTATCATCTCCTCTGAAAAAACTTGAGCACACAAATTTATTTTCTTTTTTTCTCACTTTTTTCTCTTATTTCAAAAATAAAATTTGGAAATGTAGTGTAAGGGTATATAGGTTCTCAATGTGAATTCGATAGAATGATTGTGAGTTTATAGATTATTTTTATATGTATGCCGATGTTATAATCTTAGGTTATATTTGTTGCAAGGGAAAATGCGTCAACGTGATGAAGGACAAGTGTCATTGCTTGTAATATCCGCATTTTTCTTTCCCTTGTAATTGTATTTCCGGTGTAATTCTCGATTTTAGTGACCCTCGTGTATCCTTCAGTGTAACTTTTCCGTTATCTTTTGATCCGATTCTCGTAATTGTTGTGCGGAACCGCCGTTTCGGGGTTGCCGTGGATTCATTCTATGCTATGATGCGTTTTAAGGTGTTCCGTTTGATGTTTCGTTCATATTCCGGTATTTTGGGGTCGTTTATATTCTATATCTAGCGCACGCTAAATTTCCTGTATAGCGCACGCTAGAAATCCATTATAGCGCACGCTACGTTTAATTCGTAGCGCACGCTAACGATTTAGCCCCGGGAGTGGCAGTTCAGCTCCCAGGCCTCTGGACTATCGGAATAGCGCACGCTATTTCGTCTAGCGCACGCTAATGTCGGGAGACTAGCGCACGTTAAGTTGTTCAGTAGCGCGCGCTAGTGTGACTGTCCAGTACTGGGCAGTTTACTACTGAACTCCATCAGATGCTAGTTAGCGCACGCTACGCTGGTATAGGTAGCGCACGCTAACGGGTCATGTGAGTTTTAGGCATCTGGCTACTGGACTCGACTGATGTTCAGGTAGCGCACGCTATTGGTCGATAGCGCGCGCTACCGAGAGGTTATTAGCGCACGCTACGCATGTATGGTAGCGCACGCTAACGGCCAAAAACCTGACTTCTGGACTGGGACGCTAACAGGAGGATTTGTAATCCTATCCCGTTAGCGCACGCTAACCTTGAGGTTTTAGCGTGCGCTAACACTCCCTGGCTATATAAACCAGGGAGTTGACCGAGATAATCATAATTCCTCTTTTCTTCCTCTCTCCGCGGCGAAGGCGATTCCGAGGCGTTTTCTTGGCGATTTTTTTCCTCCAATCATCTCATCCATCATCCTTCTTGAGTTCTTGGAGTATTATATCAACATCAACACGAATCATTCGTCCTAATCCACGGTAAATCTCTTAGAACCCTACTTTTGGGTAATTTGGGGGTTTTGGGATTTTCTTCCGATCCGTTTCGTTTTGTTGATGGATTCAAGATGAATATGATTAATCTTGTTGGTATTCTTAGTTTTCCTACGGATTCATGGTATATTTCGTGATTTTTACGGAATCGAGAGGGTTTGGTTGTGGTCCGCCCTCGTTGTTGTTTATATACGAATATACATGAATCGTAGGCGGGTTTTCGGGTGTATTCCATTTCCATAATCGTTTAGAAGTGGTTGTGATTGTGCTATTCAAATCGTTAGGTTCATTTTCGTCGGTTCCTCGCGGTCGCGCTTGATTCTCCGTTTCGTTCGTGTCATCGTCTATTTAATCGAGGCAAGTATCCTTATGAACTTACAATCTTGACATAGTAGTTTTGTATGAGAAATTGTGTGTGTGTATGCTCACTACGGGTTAGACTCGACGGGGTCTCGGTAGGGGTTCACGAAGGGGTGGATCCGCGAGCTTGCTTTTAACCACTACGGGTTAGATCCGACGGGTCTCGGTAGGGGTCCACGGAGGGGTGGATCCACGGTTAATTGTGGTGCATTTTTACAAATGTGATTTGATCATTGGCATTTAGGAAATGAGTGTTTTGGAAACTAGGATTTCTTGAGGGCATGCATAACAATATGTGTAGGATGTAAATTGTTCATTTGGTTACTTGTACTAGCGTAATTGCTAACCCTCCTCTGGGACCCGTTTTGGGGAAATTCGTTTTATGAATTTCAGTCGTTCATCGAGACGAGCGGCTGGACCAAGATACGGATGATGGCCGTGCGTGATGATTGTGCACGAGTGACGTTTTAGTGTCTTTTACCTTCTCGTCTTTTGTGGTTTTGAACTAATAGTTGTACTCGAGTACTTAAGGGGTTCTTGTTCGATTGGATTGTATTGTTGCTTATTATGTTGTGTTGGACGATGATGTTATATTGACCGGTTGAACCGGGTGGATTGTTCTGTTTTACGTCTTTATGACATGGTATTGTTCTGTCGTTTATGTGAGTCGATGAGTATGATGCTGTTCAGCCTGGTGGGCCCCATATAGGGATTCACGGCGCTGTAATATACCTCGAATATATTGAGGGTGTTACATTGCTGAGGGTGTGGCAATAGATGTAAGAAAGAGAATATTGCGTTGATGGGATGTGTAGTTATGCTTAAAAGAAAAAGTATTGCTGAGATAAATGCATGAAGCCTGCATGTTGCAAATAGCAATTCAATTTTTATCTTATTACAAAGTTGATATATATGTATTAAAGAGTTAAAGTATATCTTCATATGTGTATCTATATGAAAATGATTTGATTACTTTTATAAATAAATGTTGCATTGTCGTTCTTGAGAATCAAGAATAGGAAGAGAATTAAGCTGTTTTGTAATCTTGATCAATTTATACTGCGATTTAAAGACTCTTTTTTGGAATGTATATATTTAGTTATATATGTATAATCTTCACATGAGAGTTTTATTAATTTGTTCATATTGGCTAAGATTGTTGCATGAAAATTAATGTTTGAGGCATTGGAAAAAATATTACTTAAAATAAGACCTCAGGGAATAAACTGTCGTTTCAAAGTTGTGAGTTATAACTTTGTTGAGATATATTGTCTACCACAATGTAATGGACTATAATGAGTAAACCGATGTATTTAAATATTTTATACAAAAGAAATCAACATGTCAACATAACCCGAACACTTTTTACCCAAAATACAAGTATGATTTAATCATGTTAAACAAAGCCCGTGCATCGCACGGGCCATGATGTCTCGTAATATAAAAGAATGATGGTTGAAGAACATATTTATGGGATAAAAGATTTTATCGTTTCTAATATGAATGGAAATTAAAAAAATAAAATAAAATAATTACTATTGCTGAAAACCATACTGCAGGTCGTAAATCCAGTGAGTTAACAACTTCCATTTGGAGTTAAGTCGGTTATATTGGAGGGATTTTAGACAAATACTACGTGTTATGTCCAATGAAAGTTGGAAGGATATTGTCAATGCTACAATAAATGCGTCCAAGTTGTGGAAAGATCGTATAGTCCTTAGGCTGATTAAGGACACGCGACTTCCAAATTCTCGATGAGACTAACGAATATAAAGAGTCGGTATAATCTTCTCAATGGATTGCAAGCACTGGAGATGAAATTATTGGTGGATCTAATGATGATTGTGCCACAATTAATATTCCTGAGATATCTTATATACTAAAAGCTTAAGTTGTCTTATAAATGCAAAGTGCTCACAATAAATGTTTCATGAATTGAAAGTGAAATGTGAAAAACCGTGTGTTAAGACGTTGATTTAATAGTAAATGCATAAGGTAAGGTAAGTACATGGAATCGTGCACAAAAGTTTAGACGGTACAACATGTTTGCCCATCTCTAAACCTCAAAGAATACAAACTAAAAATGCCATTGAACGCATAAATTAAACATACCAATTAGTGGTTAGTCTTTTTACCTTCCCGTCCATGAGTTCTAAATATTTTATCAACTATATAATGTGTCAAAAATCACACACAACAAACCACAACTTCCTCCACACCACGTGCACATCGCTACAACTTATTATGGTGGTAAAGTAAAGATCATATCGTCTTACTTATTTAGCGTATTGATTTATATTATTTTATGTAAATTTCACGTGTGTTTTTGTGTGTAACAATGTAGGACATAAAGATGATACCAGGAGATTTGGTAGTAACATCATCTTTTCTAATGGTTTAAGAGATCCTACACATCGTTGTCTTATCAATTAAGTGGAACATGCACGAACATTTTTACTTTGATCGAAAATGCAATATATTGATTAATCAGATTTAAGTTACTAACGATCAACTATATCTATTTTTTTGTAGTGCATCAAGAAGCATTAAAGAAAGAGATCGAGAAGTCACAAAAATTATGTCAAGAACAAAACATGCAAAAGGCCAATGAACAACAACGACAAAGACAACAACAACAAAAACAACAACAACAACAAGATCAACGCCACACCGGTGGGATGAATACTTAGCATTCGTATTAATAGTACGTTACAAATTAAACATGCAATATTTTACTTCATGTAATACCGATAAACGGGCTAATACTATTGATTCGTTAGCAAGTAAGTTTATTGAAAATAATGTGACGAGCATTCAATTTTTAGTCAATAATTATTACTATACTTTGTTGATGCATTTTAATATTTCTGCCCTTAATGTAGTTTTTTGTCTTGCGTTGTGTTAATGTCACTTTTTTAATTAACGTCTTGGAATATTGTGTGACTTTGATATTTGATATGACTGTGTAAATTATGTCGATGTTACATATTGCAAATGGTAGTATATAATAAAAATATAATAAAAATATCTTCACACTATCATCATAACAATGAGAATCTTCTAAATGGAAGAAGTATATAAAGGAGAAGAAAATTGTATTTCAAATGTTATCCACATATCACGAGGTAAGCATTATTCATTTGAGTTTGAGATCATGTGATTCATGTCGTCATACCGTAAATACTTAGAATGAGTTACTAATGAATGGTCCAAGTTCGATATTATAGTTTATGGAAAAATATTGTAATAATGCATTAATTAAAAAATAATTTATGTAAGTTACTCACATTAAAAGATTACATATGAAAAGCCTCATTTAAATATACATTTTGCAAAAAACCTCTTCACATTAAAGAAAGAGATTGACAAGTCACGAAAATTGTATCAAGAACAAAACATGCAAAATGCCAATGAACAACAACGACAAAGACAACAAGAAGAACAACAACAACAAGAACAACGCCACGGCCACCGGTGTCAATATAGATGAATACCTGGTATTCATATTAATAGTACATTACAAATTAAACATGCAATATTTTACTATACGAATTATAATTTATTATACGAATTATAATTTATACTCTTGAATATACTAATCACTTTAATGTTTTATGTTTTTATAGTTTTGTTAAAAAGGAAATTTGTTTTATAGTTCGCTTTTAATAATATAATTTATTTGAACAACGAAGTCCGTCTTTCACAAAAAAAATGAGAGTTTCAAACATGAACCGAAAATTAGTCCCGAACATTACGAAAAAAACAATTAGATCCAACTTGAGTGCATCGCATGGGTCCTGAGGCAGTCCAAACCTGTGTGCATTGCACGTGGATGAATATAAAAGGTCTCCAACATTAATGTCATCGCTTCATATTTAAAATAATTTATGTAACTTATACATATTAAAAAATTACATGTGAATAGACTCTTTTCAATGTAACATCTTGAAAAAAATCTCTTCACATATACTCTTTTAATGTCAATAAACTATTTTAAATGTGTGCCATGCTTAGAAATGTGATACCATCACAGCTTAGATATATAATGACAAAAATAAGTTCTGAAGATTACGATATAAAAACTTATATACAGCCCATGTGCAACTCAATAAAGTATTCTAAGTACGTATGTGTGACACCATGAAAACTTAAATATAAAATATTACGCTATGAACACTTCTATATAGCCCATGTGCATCGCACGTATTTTAAATCTATGAAAACTTCTATACAGCACATGTGCATCGCACGGGCATCGTTGACTATCATAAGAAATAGTTATAACTTAGCCCAATGTATTAATATTAGTTAGTTCCAATTAAAAATGATAGAGTCAATACCAAAATAAATAGAAAAAAAATATTACGTAAAAAATACATCTTAAAAAATTACATGTCAATAAACTATTTTAAATACGTATCATGCTACAAAATGTATGCTACCATGACAACTTATATATACAATGACAAAAATACGTCCCGAATATAAAATGACGAAAATAAATGACGGATCCATGATCAAAATGACGAAAATTTGTGCTGAACAATAACAATTTAAATATATAATACCATCATATACAGCCCGGGGCATCGCCCGGGTCTGAATGACTCGTTCTACTCAAATCCTCTGGTTATCCAATTATAATAATTGTTTGAAACACACCCCTACAAATCTGCGTTACTCGATAGATAGAGCTATATTGGAGCCTAGGCTAAATGTTCTTGAGACTATTAATGAATACATTTTTATAAAATCGGAATATTACAGAGAGAGAATTTAGAGAGAGAATAAGTATATTTTTTCATTAATAACTGAAGTCATACTTATAGAAAAACTTCAAATGGCAAAATCATAATTATATAATTACATCAGGGGCGTAATAGTCATTCACACTATATAAAAACAAAGGGGTAATTGAAATGTCACTTTCAAGGTATATTATAACACTCCCCCTTGAATGACTATTTACATAAATATCTGCTGAACAAGTTTGAAGAAAAACCCAATGGGAGAAAAACTTTCAAACTGTTTGTATTGGAGCTTGCGGCAATCATATCATGTTGCATCATAATGTTGATAGGAAATCTTCGTGGGATAAAACTTCAGCAATCCGTGATCTCGTAAATTTGCTCCCCCTTATGTCGATAGTTCTTGTATGAATATTCTTGTGCCGTCTCAGTAAAACCTCGTGGGACGAAAACTGAGTGAATCTGTCATACATATCATTCGTTGTTGGAGTATCCATGTGTTGCCTCATTAAAACTTTGTCAAGAAAACCCAGTGGGAAAAACTTGATCGAAGGAAAAAGAGTACAACTACTCCTTCTATTTCCAAGCTTTGAGGAATAATCTTGATCTTTGTAGTGTTCCTCATTATGCCATGAATATGCCTCGTTAAAAACCTTATTAGGGAAAACTCAATGGGAAAAATCCTAATGAAGGAAAAAGAGTACATTATTCATACTAATACAACATTCCAGTTGTCTCGTTAAAAACCTTGCTAGGAAAACCCAGTGGGAGAAAACCTCAGTCAAGGGAAAAAAAGTGCAACGCGTATTTTATATAAATATGCCCCAGGCATTTCAATGATCCTCCAGGAATTAGTACGAGTATCATCTTCAGTGCAGTTTGTAATATCGAACTCATATTCTTTGCGATATATTCCAAATCTCTTTTAGAAATTTCATATTAGTTGTGATTAAGCTGCCTCGTTAAAAACCTTGCTGGAAAAATCCGGTGGGATAAAACCTCAGTCAAGGAAAAGAGTACAGCATATAATTTTCTTTCACAACACCTTATTTTGAGTGACTGCACGCACTGATAATATGTTCAAAATTTCCTCATGAGTCACTTTCAGTAAGCCCATATATTTCATTTTATTATAAGGGCATATATTTCAATTTCGATGGATTTCAATATCCTAATTTGTTTCATGGATATCCTTATTTCATTCATGGATATCTTCATTTTAATTGTTATCCTCATTTCATGGATATCCTCGTTCCAATCATTTCTCATATCATTCATAGCGCTATATCGTGTCGACACATTTCAACCTTTATTTACCCATGGCAACATAACTTGTCGAGATATCTCATTATCAATCATCCATTGGGATTACACATTCTGGTTATGTCTATATACTTCTCAAAAGTATATGCCTCCTTTATCATTTGCTTTGATTCATATTCGGGGAATTATTATGTATTTATCAAAGCAGTTGTAGTTGGTACCAAAGATTAATAATCTGTCATGCATCTTTGAACTTCAAGTTCATATTTCAGTCGTGAGGATATAATGTGATGCATTTCGCATATTTCCAACTACCAATACTCTCCCTCATGCTAAGAGATTTCTTGAGCACCAAACACATATGCCAGTATCTCAGTATTCATCTTCAGTCATGGGAGTTTATATATTATGTTCTCGATATTGGCAGAAGGACTTCGAATAGTATGCCAATTAATATCCCACTTGTATGCGCATATCTTGATCCTTTCTGGGATCTATTTAAGTTTATTTGGGATATATTACAAGTTTTATATGATCTGGAATATATGCTAAAACCGTGAGCAAATCATCTCGTAAATTTCTGATTAAGAGTCATATAAACTTGTGACTAACTAGTGGATCCACAATATCTAGTAGTTCACATGTAGAGGAAGTGGGCTCATACTCCCCCTTAATATATTCCAAATTTATTAGGAATTCATTCCCAATATTGGATAGTAGTGATATTAATCGAGAACAAATATTTGAAGACGATGTGTCTATATCACCATATAGATATTTTATCGGCATATCACATCATCTTTCGGTGCTATTATTGCACATCATTATCAATATGGAGTCGCTGCTCCCATATGTCATATTATGTTCATTATTCAAATATAGAGCCATAGTTCATACGCTTCAGGACGCGGAGTCAAATCCCATACGCGTAATTCCAATTTATAAATAGATTAACATTGTATTCACAAAATTCACCCATACTGAGGGTCTGAATATCATAATGGATTCAATGCTTTCGAATCTTCGTAAATATTATCCATCTCTTCTAGTGAATATCATAAAAAGAATTTATCGAGCCCGACTCGAAAGATTAAGGGTGCTAATGAGAAATGGCGTCCCAGAAGATATTCGATGGTTGATTGAAGCACAAGTTCGACTATCTGGTGAATTTTCAAATTCATTTAAGTACATGTCAGGTATAGGTAAGAGTAGTTTTGTAAAAAAAACGGAGAGCAAAAAGATTATGTGGGTGTTATAAATGTGCGCGGTGGACATGTGACACACGATGCAAATCTGTGGGGTTTGTATCCAAAAATCGCGAAGATAAAATAACATTTATCAAGGATGGATTGAGTAAGGAATCTATCTATCATGATATCCAACAGATTCTTGATACACATCCCAGTGGTTACGTTCATCATGAACTAATGGCTCTGTGGATACAATTTAAGAATGAACGGGAACGTTATAGCCATGAAATTAGTCTCAAAAGATCCAGTTTATAAGTCCGTGCTTTCAAAATTGGTATAAGGTAAAAGATAATGCAAGTTGATGAATATTGTTTTTCAATATTTAAATTTCTCAGTTGCTAATCTGTAACGTCATTTTCATTGAAAAATATAATATCATATCTTTCGTTTTCTTTTGCAATTTCGTCAAAAAGAAAATAGTAAAAGTAATGACTTATCTGCCGCTTATTTTTTTTAATGAAAATAGTGAAGTCATTTATCGTTTAGTAAGAAGTTTCTTCTATAAATTTGGGATCCACAAATCAGAAAATGTATCTCTCATAAAAGTATTTTAAAAGTCTAGTGTAGAAAGATGGAGTTCTCAGAATCCTCATATAGATCTCATCCAATTAAAACTATATATATTTTAGGTGGATCCAAACTGATAGGTCATATCCAGCATATAGATATGGCATATCAATTCGTAAAAGAATTAGGAAAATACAAAATCGATATATTGTATGGTGGGAGTAATTATAGATTTTTGGGTTATCTTTTAGAGGCTACACAAAATGGGAGAATAAGAGTAACAAGTACCTTACACTATCCCACAGTTACAACCAGTAGTATAGGGGGTTCAACTGGATTGATGCTTCAAGCACAGTCTGTGCATGATAGTTTGATGTGTATGGTAAATAATAGTGATGTGTTTATTGTTCTTCCAGGTGGCTATGACACACTCAATGAGATATTCAACATCATGTCATGGGCTGAGCGGGATTTCCATACCAAACCTACAGGTTTGTTGAATATTAATAATTTCTTCAGCGATTTGTTTGCTTTCTGGATCAAGGAGTAGATCACAAGTTTATATATCAGCCATCACGAGATATAGTAATATGTGCTGACACTGTTGTTGATCTACTTATAAAGTTTCAGGCATATATTTCAGTTAACAATTTGGAAGTCAAAGCTCATCAGCCACAAACTATTGGCGCCAAACGAAAAAGAAGTTTAGATCCTTTAGATCTTTCATTATAAACCCTGATGCCAGGGGGTGGCAGAGTTATAGAGTTTTATACTCTCGAGACGCACCCCTTCTCCTTTTATGAGTTTCATATATATTTTCTTTTTCGCGTTTCATATTGTCGAGTGTTTACTGCCTTTCAGCTAGTTTCGATATTTTCACTTCGACTGTTTTGTGCTTCTTTCAAAGAAATAATAAGATCATCTTTGCCTTTATGCAAATACATTATTCTCACGAATATGTGACATATGCTTCTCGATAAGCGTTTTCATGTCGATATGATTTCAATGATCCCACCATGTAATATAATCAACATGGGATTTATTTGAGCAATTATTTTCCAGTGATAGTTTTTCATATCACTTGTCAAATGATCCCATCATGCTGTATATTCACATGGATTTTTCTTTAATTAATCAGTGATAGCATCTGGTATCACTTGCTCAATTTTCTCCATTCGTGTTTAATAATCATGGAGATCGGATATTATTTCCATCAACTGCTTCTTCTTCGAGAGCATGATTTGAATCATTGATCAACTACTTCAGAGTAGGATTTATTTTTATCAACTGCTTCTTCGAGAGCAGGATTTAGACAATCGATCAACTACTTCTTCAGAGTAGGATTTATTCTTGTCAACTGCTTATTCTGGAGCAGGATCTATGAACCATTCTTGTGGTATAACCAACCACGATGGTGATATATAATATATAAATTGCATATGTAAAACCATCCATCTTGTGATAATTGAACTCATCACATTGAAGGTATTGTAATTGCAGAAAATAAACTCAATAAATATGTGGTCTAAACCTTCACTTTGAGATAAATAAGAGATAGAAATTAAAGTTCAAAAATAATTAACTGTTTCTACCAAAACTGTAATACCCGGTTGTAATTCATTCATTATCATTCAGTAATTATCAGTCAGTAATTGTCACTCAGTAATTTTCACTCATTAATAATCACTCATCATTCATGATTCATTCATTTGTGTTCATCGTTGGCATTTTGTAACCGTGTATCAGTTACCAATCGTCATTCATCTCCGTTTGTGGATCGAGACGAGAGTATTATCATTATCATCGTGAATGGTAGTCTTATGATGGAAGTATCATCTATCGCGTGTTATTGGACTTAATTACATTCATACGAGTATTGTATGTCGGATCATTCACCGTTTGTAGTGAGTAGACGGAGTTGTCGCATTTTCGTCATTTCCAGCAACGAGTTACGGCCGTAACTAATCATACATTATGGCCGTAACATGCTTTCGTCGGCTCAAGGTTGTTTTGGCCGAAGACGAGATACGGCCGTAAGGTGGGCAGGCTACGGCTGTAAGAGGTGTTCGTGATTTTCAGGTTTTGTCGGACGAGGAGGGCTTACGGCCGTAAGGGTTGTGGCATACGGCTGTAAGATGAAGCAGGTACGGTCGTAAGGCTTGGATGGATACGGACGTACGTTGCAGGCAGGGTGCCTGGTCAGTTTCGACGAAGGTGTCGTACGCCCGTAAGTTTGGCCGGGTATGGCCGTATCGGTCGAGTTACGTCCGTAAGGTGTGCGGGTACGGCCGTATGACTGTCGGCAGGTGTTTGGACGAGGGCGAGTTACGCCCGTAAGGCAGGTGCGGGTACGGCCATATGGCTGTCGGCATATTCTGGACGAAGCCGAGTTACGGCCGTAAGTAGGCCGAGTTACGACCGTAACATTCGGCAGTTTATAAGGGATTGGACGGGACTTTATGCTCATTTCCTCTTTTTTTCAACTTCTATCCGAGAGAGAGAGAGAGAGCTTGAGGGAGATATTTTTCATCATCAATCACTTGGGTGTTCGGTTTTCATCATCTTCATTCGATTGTGAAGCTCGGATAGTCGAACTAACGCGTGTTTATCGGATCAAAGTGCTTGGATCTTCAAAGGTAATATTCTTCAAACATCTTGGATTTCGATTTTGTGTTGAGATATGATGTTTTGGACGTTATAATAATGTTGTATGAAGAGATGTACGCATGATTATGAGTGTGTATGATTATTCATTGGATGGTTGAAGGGTTATTCAAGAACACTTTGAATAGTGAGTTGGATTTGGGGGTTTTCGATTAGTTGTTGTTGTAATCACGAATTTGGATATTCATATTGGATTATTGATTGTATTGAAGATGTTTTGTTGGTTTGGAACACTCCTTGGGGATTTGATATTGGTATAATTAAGGATTGGTTGTAAACAATCGAAGATTGGTTACAACGTGTTTGATATAATGCCCCAATGATATTGGTTTAGTCGTATCGACGTTCTTGAGTTAGTTATAATCGTGCTTGGTTCATTTATTGACCGGATTGTTGGTAATTGTGTTATTCAAGGTTGTTCGAGCGACCGACATCTCATTTAAGATGTTTGTTCGTGGAAGGACATTTTTCACCGGTGTTGTGTAAGTTAATTCTTACTCGGTTAAAAGGATACTCATTCCTTTCGTTGTTGTTCATTCATAAATCATAATCATTCACAGTGTATTAATCATGTTGAGACGTGTAATTATCAAAATAATCATTTCATTCACGAGGAATGACGGTTCCAATCATTTCAAAGAGCTATCATTCATTTCACTATTATTTCATCTCGGTGAGTCATTCTTGACCCTTGTCGGGTTGTTATTCATTAATAATCATCATGGTCACTTTTGATCGTGTGACCTTCTGGGTTCATATTGCGTGGCCGGGTGCGGATGTATGGAATTTTTAGTCGGGCACACGATAGTCATGTGTTGGGTTCACCGATACATTGGACTGTGCACACGGTAACGTTTACCTCCGTGAGACTAATTAGGTACAAGGACGGGTGTGTCCGGGCACTCGTCTTGTGCACGTGCACAGAACATTACGGGCGTACTATGATGCTCCTCTTCAGCTTAAATTCATAACTAAAGGATATTTCATAATTGAGATATATCATGATTGTGTATATTCAACCCTTGAGGATTGTTGTTCTGTGTAACTGACCCCGTTGGGGGATATTGTTTTCAGGTCACGGCAAGGCAAAGGCACGAGGAGTCCCAGTGATACTAGTTGGGGGCCCCAATCCTTTCAGTCATTCATGTTGTCGTTATTTTATTTTCCGCTGCAGATTTCCATTTGGATACTCCGTTTCATTCAGTGTTGTATATTTTATATTCATATAAAATATACATGTATTCTGTATTATCTTGGGTGTGTTGTACTTGAAACTCCTTATCGGAGTGATGGATGATATAATGTGGTTCGGTACTGCGATTATGTTATCTAAGTCATCAATTTTCATTCGCCTGGTGGGTCCCAGTCGGGGGTCCACGGCACTGTTATAGTCGCCTAGTATGGGGTGTTACAAAAACAAGATCATCCAATCAATTCCTTATAGATGAATGCAAGGATTACTCTTCTCCGCCCGCTCATCATGCTGAGCTTCCCCAGGAACTCATGAACAATGAACCTCAAGTGCCGATCCTGATTCCGGCACCTCCTCCAAGTGGAATCTCATTTGCATCTCCTCCGTTTGATCCCTTAGAGGTTGTTTTATTTGGCCAAGGTACATCAATCGTAGTTGGAGTTACAACATCATTCTCATATAAGTCACCAACAATGTACAAATTTGTAGCCTCATAACAACTATACATCGCTTTCCCATGAATTGATGCAAGTAGATCTCTACTTGAATTGAAATTTTGATTAACTTTAGCTGTCAGTTATCGGCATCGAAACCGCCTCAGTCAGCCACCAAGTGAACACCCAAGCCAGTACCGCCAGCATGTTCCGGCTAGCCGTGGTTTCTTCTCCGCCGCAGCCGATATCCGACTTTACGGAGACAAACAACGCCGCACAGCAAAGGTCCTATTAGGGTGAAGAAGGTTTTCGACGTGAAGATGGATTGTAAGGATAAATAATTCGAGCTATCTGGGCTGTGATTTGGGTCTGGATAGGGAGAAGTGGGGCTTTCGGTCGCCTGATTGAACTGTATCGGATCCATTCCTTTTTTTTTCAACTGATGTAAAGATACCAACACCAGATCGGGACAGAGAAAGGAGAAGAATGGATGAGTCACCTGTAGACTGTGTTTGTGTTTACTTGTAATAATCAAATTTCTGATACAGAGGGTCATCTATAAGATGCAACTGTAGAGCATACTCTTGTGATATTACTCAAATGGTCAGAGTCGTGCTGATAACGTGTTATAAAATCGGAACATTATAGAGAGAGAATAGAGAATGATTCTCAAGTATATTTTTCATTAATGACTGAAGTCCTATTTATAGGAAAACTTCAGATGGCACAATCGTAATTATATAATTACATTAGGGGCATAATAGTCATTCACACTATATAAAAACAAATGGGTAATTGAAATGTCACTTTCAAAGGTATATTATAACATACATGATATTGTTAAACTAATATGATGGTCTCGCTTATTTGAGTTTAGATAGTACATGAAAATCTAATGCCAATGTTTTTTTTTGATGACGGGGGAACCCGCATCCGCTACTCTTCGAGTGCGCATTGGATAAACCCTCGGGCTGGACGTAATAGCCTGCAAACTACGCCAACCAGGTAAACCACACTGCAGCGCATGTGTGCGCTCAACCAAGAAAGTGTTGGTAGGGGGAATCGAACTCGTGACCTTTCAGTCCCGCGCTCACCTACTCCACCAACTTGGCTACCCTTGCGGGTATCTAATGCCAATGTTGATTATATGCATGATTTGTACACATCATAATTTTGAATGGTATAAAATGTTTCCACGTCCATGATCATTAATTGCATTTGAAGATAGAAAATTATGTAATGTTGTTAATAAATATACGCCACTCGATGAAATTATGTAATGGGACGGGACTTGTGATTATAAAATTTGACACATACGTACTCAATATAAGATTCTCACAAGTGCCAACACCCCAAATAATACCAACATAGTGCGATCTTCGAATACCATTCAAATTTCAGCATGGATAATTTTCTCTTATGGTTTTTTATGGTATGACTATATAAATATGAGTCAATGACAATCTCTCTGGCACATCGAGTTATCGCTTAAGAATTCGATTTTTTGTCATGGCCAACTATATGGCTGTTTTTTTGGGTGGCTAATCGTAGATGATTGAAATATTAATTTACGATGATGATAACACAAAAAGTAGCCAAATAAAAAATATAATATATAAAGAAGTATCTAATAATATATAGAATTTTAGTGATATAATTTTGCAATATAATTATTTTTACATGTTATATTACATTACTATTGTTATTATTTTACATCTCCATATTTTACGTTATTCTTTGTGCCGTATAATTTACTTATGCACCCTGACATAGAATAACGGGTAAATACTCATAAAATCAATTGCAGGATAGGGGGGTTTAGGGTTTTTGCAAGCTCACCGAAAGTGGAAGAATTTGTCTGGACTATCCACCTGGTATGAAAATCATCTTCTGGGAATTTGTATGGTATGAACATTTTCCCTCTCTCCCCGTTTACTAAATCAGCAATTCTGAAATGATACTGCGCACCCTTTTGTTCTCAAAAAATTTCAGACAATCAAGATTTTTTTTCAGTCGCAATACGACAAGGTTGAAATCTTCATTCTTGCTGGATAATCCCGATTCGCTTTTTAATAAAATTAGTGCATCGAGTGATCGTGGTTTCATTAGAGAGTATTGTTCTAGGAGACCTAGTAAGGAAGATCCCTATGGGTGGACTGAAGAAATCGACTATGTAGATGAGTCCGGCAGCGTTATTTACTCCGGTAAGGGAATAAGGTCGGTCGAGCCGGGATTAGATGACCATGTAATGGTCGGTGGAGTGAGAAAGCCCATTTCGAACATCTCAGCTGTGGCCAAGATAGTTGAGATTGTCAAGAGATGGAAATGGGGCCCCGATATGGAGATCCAGTTGGATAAACTGCAGTTTATGCCAAACATGACTCATATCATTCAGGCATTGAAGATAATAGACGAGAGTGATGCTTTGTTGAGTTTGTTTAGGTGGTCCAAGAGACAACCTTGGTACCTGCCTAATGATGAGTGTCACATTATGCTGTTCGATAAATTGAATCTGAGTCGAGATTTTGACGGGATCCAGTCGGTCTTTGAGGAAATGGTGACAGATTCTAGTGGGAACGGGATTTCTTCCTTTGGCGCATATAACAGGGTTCTTCAGTATCTGGCGAAGGCTGAGAAATTAGAGGTTACGTTCTGTTGTTTCAAGAAAGTTCAGGACCTTGACGGCAAACTCGATACTCAAACTTATAATTCGCTTATAACTTTGTTTCTGACTAAAGGATTACCTTATAAGGCATTTGAGATTTACGAAAACATGGAAAAAGGTGGGTGTTCCTTGGATGCATCGACTTATGACATGATGATACCGAGTCTGGCCAAGTCTGGTCGTCTAGAGGCTGCCATGAAGCTTTTTCAGGAGATGAAAGAAAGAAATTACCGACCAACTCCCGGTATTTTTGTCTCTCTTGTTGATACTATGGGTAGGGCAGGAAGATTAGATACAGCAATGAAAGTATACATGGAAATGCAAGGTTTCGGGCTAAGGCCCTCTGGAGGAATGTTTGTTTCTCTAATTGAGTCGTTTGTTAAGGCTGGTAAATTAGAGACTTCATTGAGGCTGTGGGATGAGATGAAGAAAGCTGGGTTCAGACCTAACTATGGGCTTTATACTATGATTGTCGAGGCCCATGCTAAATCTGGGAAGCTCGAGATTGCAATGTCGATATTCTCAGATATGGAAAAGGCTGGATTTTTACCCACCCCATCTACTTATTCATCTCTCTTGGAAATGCATTCTGCTTCTGGACAAGTGGATGCTGCCATGAAATTATACAATTCCATGACAAATGCAGGTTTGAGACCTGGTCTGAGCACCTATACAGCTCTTTTGACCTTACTGGCGAAAAAGAAGCTTGTGGATGTTGCGGCAAAGATTTTGCTCGAGATGAAGAACATGGGTTATTCTGTTGAAGTGAATGCTAGTGATGTTCTAATGGTTTATATAAAAGATGGGTCGGTTGACCTTGCTTTGAGGTGGCTTCGGTTCATGGGTTCGTCAGGAGTTCGCACGAATAACTTCATAATCCGGCAGCTTTTTGAGTCGTGCATGAAGAACGGCTTGTACGAGTCCGCTAAGCCACTTCTTGAAACATATGTGAACGCTTCTGCTAAAGTCGACCTCATACTCTACACTACGATTCTAGCCCATATGGTAAGATGCCAGGAAGAGATCAATGAGAGGCATTTGATGTCAATCTTGAGTGCCACGAGGCATAAGGCCCACGCTTTCTTGTGTGGGCTCTTTACCGGGCCCGAACAGAGGAGACAACCCGTCTTGTCATTCGTGAGGGAATTTTTCCAAGGGATCGATTACGAATTGGAAGAAGGAGCCGCTAGGTATTTTGTGAATGTCCTCCTTAACTATCTTGTCCTAATGGGACAAATTAATCGGGCCCGGTGTGTCTGGAAAGTCGCGTACGAAAACAAGCTTTTTCCTAAGGCGATTGTGTTTGATCAACACATTGCTTGGTCGCTCGATGTTAGAAACCTGGCTGTTGGGGCAGCCCTTATAGCGGTCGTGCACACTCTTCATAGATTTAGAAAGCGTATGTTATATTACGGTGTCGTCCCTAGACGGATTAAATTAGTTACCGGTCCGACTTTGAGGATAGTGGTGGCCCAAATGCTGAGTTCTATGGAATCACCATTTGAGGTTAGTAAGGTTGTCTTGAGGGCCCCAGGGGAATCTGTGCTGGAATGGTTTAAGAAACCGATTGTCCAGCAATTTCTTTTGAACGAGATTCCATCAAGATCCGATATTCTCATGCATAAGCTCAATACTCTTTTCCCTAGTTCGGCGCCCGAAATCAGATCTCTGTCCCCTCCCAAACCTCTTGTTGCTGGAAAGAGAATGTAACTATGAGAATAGTAAATGAGGTAAGCATTTATTTTTACTGAATGGTACCACCACATATTTACTCAAAATCATTGGTATTTTATTACCTCCTCTCTCTTTTTTTATCTGATATTTTGCCAGCTACTTGTCGCTATGAGAAGCGGCAAGTTGTCGAGAACAAGAAGACGGTAGTGTTTGGCTGTTTGCAAAAAAAAAAAGCTGAAAATTGATTAAGTTAAGAGAGAATGTTTGGTGAACAAATTGTATGTGTGTTTTATTCATGCGTTAAAAGTCGAACGAGAAGCATAATCGGAAATCTAAAGCACCCCCCGTTTCAATTTTTGATTAAATGAAATAAATCTTGGCATTTGCGTACACTAAAAGCCAACTTTTTTTTCCAGTTCAAAACTGATTTTTGTTCTATATATTCCCTTAATATCCATTATTATGAATTGTGACGATGAAACAACCAGTAAAATATATTTAATCTCTCTCTCTCTCTCTCTCTCTCTCTCTGTGTGTGTGTGTGTGTGTGATAAGTTAGAATGTGTATTAGTTAAATTATTATATGAGCTGGATTTTGTGGCGCCTATCTGAAAAGGGAATAATTTGCTGTTTTGCAGAATACAGAAGTAAATGTTCTCCAATATGGCTGCATTTGCACCAGAGAATATGATATCTATGCCTCTATGGGGTCCCTTTAATTTTCTTCTCACCAATCAACTGGTATTTGTTCCGTCTGATTGGCTATCTGTCTGTGTTCCTTTATATAATGGCAGCATCTTAATATGATTTTTCTTTTTCTCTGTAATACTTGTGATACTCATTTATTGTTTATAGTAAAAGAGATATCTATGTACATTGAACTTTTATGTATATTTCTTTAGTGAACTTAAATTGATTGTTAAAGCTCTTAAAAGTTCATTTTGTCACACTGAAGCTTCTCTCACTGAATGACTTAAATAAGATGGAACATTTGGGATGTTGGTAATGACAGTTCTGTACTCCGTGCTATGTTTTATTTTTTTCAATACCCAAAATAAGCTTCTCATTTAAATATTTAGTATCTTTGTATACAAATCACATTTCGGGGCTGTTTACGAAATTTGTCTGTCTGGATAAATTGTGTCTGTCTGGGTAAATTTGTCTGTCTGGGTAAATGTGTCTGTTTGGATAAATTGATACCGTTGTTTACTTTTTCATCTGAATAAACTGTCTGAATAACAGAAATGACCGATTTACTCCTGAATATGAATTATAAGCTGTTTTATAAATTGTTGTTTATTTTTAAGTAATATAAATGATATAATCCAAAAATCAAAACATAAATTCATAAAGTACTTAAAAATTCAATTTCAAACACAAAGAAGTCAAGTTCAAACACAAGTAGCTAAATTCAAACACAAAGTAGATAAATTTAAACATTATTGAAAAATCAAATTTGACTCATCTTCTATATATATATATATATATATATATATATATATATATATTATTTAAATTTAAACAAATATTATACATAAATGATTTAATTTTGTAAGTAAGTAATATATAAAATATTTAATACATATATAAATAATATCTATAATATACAATATATATTTAGATATAGAAATATATTTTAAATAGATAAGAACATATATAATAAATATTATACATATGAATAAATGTTAATATATAAGTAATATATAATATTTATTTATATATTCATAATATATATGATATTTTGTAGATACAAAAGTTTATTTATACAATAATATATAGTAACAAATATTATATATATAAATTAAGAATGTATATTATTTATATATGAATAATATATATTACATTCATTTATATTAAAATATAAATTTTTTATATTGTATATATAAATGAGTATATATAATGGGGACAGGAGAGTCATTTTTTTTGTCCTAAATTATTTATATTGTATATATAAATGTGTGGTTTTCAATTAGGGGTAGGGGAGTCATTTTTTTGTCTTAATGGGGACAACACCCCTTTTCATGCTTAATGAATAAGCCATTTTTGTCTGCGCGAATAAGCCATTAAGCCACAAGTAAACACCTCCAAACGTCTGAGCGAATAAGACATTTTACCCATTAAGCTGATTAAATCACAAGTAAACAGCCCCTTCAACAAATCATTATACCTAAAAAACCACATTACTGCTATTTTCAACCCATTTCGTCATACAATGTTATTTTTTTGTTCCATTTCGACCCAAAACATCATTTTCGTCCCGTTTTGCCCAGGTGCCTCATTTTTGACCCGTTCAACCGGGACTTTATATTTGACCTGTTTCCTCCGGGACATTATTTTGGACCCGTTTTGCTCCAGGTGTTATTTTCGACCAGTTTCGCCTCGGAACGACACTTTCAACACGTTTCCTCGGGAAATATTATTTTCGACCCATTTTGTTATGTGGCGTCATTTTTGACCCATTTCACCTCGGTAGGGCTGGGACTTTGGACCCGAATAACCGAAGATCCGAACCGAAATTGACATTTCGGTTCGGTTCGGTTCGGGTTTTAAGAAAAAAATTATTTATAAATTTCGGGTTCGGGTCCTGCAATAAATTTCGGGTTCGGGTTCGGTTATTGTAATTTTAAAATTTCAATAACCGTACTACCCGAAATTAGTGACAATAACCGAACAAAATTTCGGGTTTTCCGGTTATTTTTGAAAATTTCGGGTTTTCCGGTTATTTCTGAAAATTTCGGTTATTTCTGAAGTAACAGAAAAAATTTCGGTTCGGTTATTTCTGAAAATTAATCAAGTAATGTAAAATTTTCGGGTTTTCCGGTTATTTCTGAAAATTTCGGGTTGTAAATTTCGGTTCGGTTTTTTCGGTTTTTTGGTAAAATTACTTCGGTTCCTAGAAATTCGGTTCCTGGAGAAAAAAGTCAGGAACCGAACCCGAATTACATAACACATTTGGAACTTCGGTTCCTTGCTTTTTTTTCAAGAAACCGAACTATCCCAGCCCTACACCTCGGGTAGGGATGGCAACGGGACGGGGTTCACAACTCCCGGCCCCGGCCCCGACCGGGTACGGGTATTAATACCCTGTCCCCGGTCAAACTCCGGTCAACCCCCGATCAAAGCCCGGTCAAACCTCGGCCAACCCCCAGTTGACCCCCGGTCAAACCCCGATCCCCGGTCCTTACCCGGTCCTCCCGATTTGCTGCTGTTTTTATAGCTACTTTTAGCTATTTTTCTCATGTCTTTTCAGTCAAAACACATAAAAATAGTAATTAAGAATCGTAAAAATTACGAAGTTCATAAAAATCCACAATAAAAGATTACATAACTTAAATTTATATATTTAATAAATATATAAAAAATAAAATTCCTAATTATATATATACCCGGTCCGGGGCGGGGCGAGGGATAGGCATCCCGGCCCCGCCCCCGGCCCCAGTTTCATGTAAGCGGCTATCCCCGGCCCCGGACCCGGTACCCGGTTTGGCGGGGAATCCCCGGCCCCGGTCGGGGCGGGTCGACCGGGTTCCCCACCGGGTCGGGTCAAAATGCCATGCTTAACCTCGGGACGACATTTGCGACCCCGGGTCGACCGGGTTCCCCACCGGGTCGGGTCAAAATGCCATGCCTAACCTCGGGACGACATTTGCGACCCGTTTTGCCACGGAACATTATTTTCGACTCGTTTGCCCAGGGAAATTATTTTCGACCCATTTCGTCTCGGGACAAACTTTCGACCAGTTTAAGCATGAAACATTATTTTCGATCCGTTTCGCACCAGGACGTCATTTCGGTCCATTTCACCCCGCGTCATTTTTTTACTGTTTTCGTCATGAGACGTCATTTTTAACCTGTTTTGCCACATGGAGTCATTTTTACTCGTTTCGCCTCTGAATGATACTTTCGACCAATTTTTTCACATGACTTTAATTTCGACCCATGTGGTGAGACAGGTCGAAAAATTTAATTTTTCTTGGTGAGAAAGCACGAAAAATTTAATTTTTCGTGGAGAGACAGGCCGAAAATTTAATTTTTCGTGGTGAGACAGGCCGAAAATAACTATCTCATGACGGAAAGTTTCGAATATGACGTCCCAATGCAGTACTGATCCAAAATAATGTATGGAAAACATGCCAAAAATAATGTCTTGGGGCAAAAAAAATTGAAAATAACATCCTGAGCTGAAACGAGTTGAAAATAATATGTCTCAGGATCAAATGTGTCGATAATGACGCACTTGGACGAAGCGGGTCGAAAATAACATATTAGGTGGATCAAAAAGATATTGCATGATGAAACAAGTCGAAAACACCACTTAACGTGGTGTTTTTGTAAGTTACACTGATTTATTGAAATATGTATATTTTCACTCTAAAGATTAATAATGTCTGAATGCAAAACTTAATTTGGAAATTCCGAAAAGAAAATGAAATCTTTTACTTTAAGTGAAAATGGATGAATACTATGTCAAGAATAAAATTAGAAAATCAAATTTCTAAATTTACAATCCTTAAAATTATCAGAATTATAGGAGGTAATAAATCAAGATTTAAATTTCTTTAATATCTTACAAAAAAATTTAAAGCATATCTAGACAACCAGTATTATCTTTGTCTATAAATATGTGGTTTGGTTATACTTGCAAGCATAGTTGTTAAAGGCGCGCCTCAGGCGCAAGGCGCGCAGAAAAAAAGGCAGGTCGCCTTTTAAGCCTCCAGGCGGGTGACCTCAGCCAGGCGCGCGCCTTGGTGCGCCTCAGTGCGCCTTTTTGCTGCGCCTTGGTGTGCCTCGGTGCGCCTCGGCACTAGGACTTCTTTTTTGTTTTTTTTTCTTTATTTTTCAGAATATTGTAAAAGTTATTTGGTTGTATTGACACTTCAATTTTATTAATTATCAAGTTTTTTATGGATAGTTAAATTTTCTTGTGACTATGTTCTTATAAATTTTATAATTCAATTTAATTTATTTTTTTAGTTTTTATGCGTCTCACATCTCTCAGGCGTGCGCCTCGCCTTGCGCCTTGCGCCTCAGGCGATGGGAGCCCGAATCGCCTTGGTGCGCCTTTCGCCTTTAACAACTATGCTTGCAAGATTTTGTTCATATCATATATGCCAAAAATCTCAGTATACACAATATGATTCAGGAGCATGTCCATATCGTATAGAAATCTCGGTATAACGAAATGTCAATACAAATACTTGTGTATATTGTTTATACAAAACAAATTCCTCCACTTTTTTATGTCATTTGTAAGTTCATTATTAAAAACATTGTAATCTTTAATTTATGAATATATGTTCTAGTATTTTGGTATGTAGTTGAATGATCGAAAATTTAATTATCATCATATACCGATATTATTTCAGAAATTTTGATATAGTTATCACGTCGTACCAAATATTTTAGTATATTGATTTTACTTTTGGTATTTTCCACTATGGTAAATTCGGTATTATCGGCGCCTTGTCTCGGCCATCTGTGCTGATTTCTACAACACTGCTATTAAGCTTCGTGGAGGAACAAAATCTACGGATCGAAATACACATTACCCTCAACACTAGGTTACAATTACCACGAGCTGAAGAACAAAAGAGAGAGGAGGAGAAAAAGGGTAGGAAACAAGTCATGATCGATCATCATTTTCATGCCCATTTGGCCAGAAGAGACATACACCCAGCCCCTAGAAGAAGTGAAGTATGTGCACCCAGCTGAAGTCTCACATTGCTTTGCATTCTCGGGTTCATGAAATCCGCGGCTAGTAAATCAACAAGTGACATGTAAATCAATATCCCGGCTGAGGCGGAATCAAAAATCCCCTCGAGTATGAGGGCTTTGGGACTGTTCTCTTTGTAGATGGTCGATATTCCGATCCCGACACCAATCCCTATTGGCGTGGTGAGGGAGAAAAATAGCATCATAAGTGTCGTCGTCCATGACTTGAACTTGGCCTGATTATAGAACAACAAACACAGTAAATCATACGAAATGTACCGAAACAAACAAACAAGAAAGATATATATAATCAAGAACGCAAAAACTTGTATAAGATCATCGTACCGATCATATTCTGTACGACAGGTTGGATCAAGTCCGTCCATTTTAGTTAGAAATTTTCGGGTTTATAGGGTTTTTTATTTTATTTTTTAGGTTCTTTTTACGATCTTGACCCGTTAGCCTGTCTTCCCTAGGAGACCTATCTGATGCATATCACGCTATATCTACAAGACAGTAATAAGACCTGAGAAATACAGCCACCAAGTCCCATGCCTTCGAAAAACTGATGAAAAGACAGAGCAGCCAACAAAGGTTTTATTGTATCCAGACTCTGAGAAGCCCCAAGTGATATTCCAATTATTACCGAGTGCACAATAATTCCCAGCTCCAAAACCTTCAAATAAAAAAAAAAAAATGATTTTAGTAAGAACAGCAAGGAATAATTAGTTATTGGTCGAATAACAACTTAATCAGCGTACTTGTGATATTATCCGCTGTCGGACGAGATCTGAGATGCTCATGTCGTCGTGTGATGGAACGGAGGCGCCATGGGCATGGCCGTGCGTGGCGTGCGTATGTACATGCACATGGCCAGCATGCTCATCACCATCAACGGCCTCTTCATCCGCATAATTCACCTTCTTAGCCTTATCGAAATGCGTATTTTTGTAAAAGCTGGTGGCTAATGTGTCCACCATAAGCGTCCCGATCGCGGCGAGCATCGCGACGAAACCCACGAAAGGAAATTTCCCCCATGGATTCTCACCAAGGCATGGAGATGTTAGAGTGTCGAATGCATCGGGAAGTATGTGGACAAATCCCGTGGCTAGTATCACTCCGGCCGCAAATGCCTTGATCATGAAGAATGTGTCGTTTTCGGGCCGGAGGGCCGGAAGCTTCCGCCCGAGGATCGGGAGGCTGACGCCAACGGCGCCTGCGGCGAGAACCGAACCGATTGCGGCTAATTTCAACTTGAGGGCCCGACCACTACGGGTATTGTTGGGTTGAGAATCTTGGCATGAGCGGCCCGCGGTGGCCGGTGGGGGGATTAGGAGCAGGATGAGGGATGATAGGATTAGGAGCTTATGGGGCATCATGGTGGACATTGGATGAGAAAATAAGAAAAGCTTCTGAAATTTTGTGGGGAGAATGTGTCTTTTTGTAGTAACAAATGGATGAATGCATGCCTCTTGTCTAAGTTGATTTATTAACTGTTTACTTTAGCTGTTTGAATATGTGAAGATTGTAAAGGTATTGGTAAAATAAGCTTATACATTTATAACTCGGTAAATGAATGTTCGATAAACGAATAACCTCGCCAAATGAATAATTTTCTCCGGTCCCAACTCTTTATAACATGTTCAAATTTTCTTTCGTCGCTCAATGAATATTTTTCTCCGAGTCCGATCATATTTATTTATGGAGATTTTACTGTAGTTGTTGGCGATTTTATATAAAATATATTTCTTAAAAGGAAAAAGTCAAAAGCGAATACAAAAAGGTAGTATTTTCAGCCATGCAAAAATGCATTTACCATAACACTTTATTTGGTTGTTCGACCAAATAAAAAAATCACTAGGCAAAAACCAGTTAAACAGCCATTCCAAACTAGGGGTGTTAATAAAAATCCGAAAACCGACCAATCAATCCGAATCAATCCGCACCGAACCGAAAATCTCCGACCGAAAGCAATCCCGAACTTGAAACTTACAAATCGAAATCGAAACTGAATTAATTCGGGTTTAGATAACTTAAAACCGAACCGAACCGAATTACCCCGAATTGGACCGAACTAACCCGAATTATTTATATTATATAAAATTTTATTTATATGAATAAATTTTTAAACTTATAAAATAATATATCTACACATATATTGTAGTTTTGATAAAAACAATGATTAAATATATCAATTAAAGATCTATCTATTATTTTAGAACAAGTTTTATTAATATAATTAATTTTTTTGTTACTTTAGTAAATAAATATATATAAATTAAATATGTTTGGGTCAAAAGCGAATTTGACCGAACTAATCCGAAACCGAAACATTTGGGGAGGGTTTGGGTTTTGAGTTTTGAAAACCGAAACTGACCGAAACCGAAACCGAATTTTAAAGTTTAGGTAGGGTTTGGGTTTCAAAAATTTTACCCCGACCGAAACCGAAAACACCCCTATTCCAAACCATTTACTAAATGTTCACATAATTAGCTAAGAGTATTTATATACCCTCTCCGTCCCAATTATATAGGCTGATGGAAATTTTCACAAGGATTAACAAACGTATTGAAAAAGAAAATTATAAAAGTAATTTCCTAATTTATTGCTTAATAATGAATTAATGCTAGAGTAAATCAAAATATTAAATACGGGTTTATAAGTAAATGAGATAAAAAAGTATTGATATTTATAAAACAATCCTATATATTTGGGACATCTAAAAAAAAGAATAAAAGCCTATATAATTGGGACGGATGGAGTATATGGATGGTAATGGTCAACAAGAAAAAGCACAATTATTTTAGGAAAAATATATATTTTCGCAAAAATATATATTTTCCTAGTATGAAAATCACAGTTAGATGCAAAGTGAAAACTATTCGCCATTACATAATTTTAAAGATTTTGAAATATAGATGTAGAATTTTTGAAAGTTTAATATTCTTGGAATATAGATAATCAATTTAATTCATAATTTTTTTTCTTAAAATAGTTTGATTGGTCAAACGACCTATTATTTATACTTTTTAGTGTCGGAAATGAAATTTTCCACTATTAAAATTACTATTTTGTAATTATATCACCATTAGATAGTTTGGCAGGATTGTGTTTCAAGATCTTAAATTAAATTTCTTTTATTTCTAGTATATTTCATTCATGTGTCTGGTAATAACTGCATGTACAATAGTAATAAACTAAAGTAATTAAAAAGGTCAACTGTGAAAAAAAAGGTGTGGCGCAATTAATTACCGGAAAAAGGAAAGCGCCAAATATAGTAGAAATATTTTTTTTATTTAATTTTTTACTTCTCTTTTGAAGGAAAGAAAAAAAAAGTGAAAAATTAAATAAAAAATCATTGCTACTATATTTAACTTTTAACTTTGATGCACCTAACGCGTAAGTAAACTTTATTTGGTGGATGTGGAGAAAAAAATGTTGTCATGCAAATTCGCAACAGTATGGTTTTCAATGTAGACTTCGTTGAAATCGACTGTGTAATATTCATAATGGCCTCATAATGTCGTTACTCTCTCTCTCTCTCTCTCATGTCGTCTTTACCAATTTTTTTTTTTTTTTTTAAAACTGTGAATTTCAACTTAGATTTAACCACCCTTCAAACAGAGTACTTAACCACCACTTACAGACTATATTGCCTTACTTAGGATCCATCATTGTAAGTGAGGCTACGGTTCGGAGAAACCGTCGCCTCCACACAAGCTTTCCTCACGGAAAGAATTGGGGATTAAAACCCCCGCATTGGCTGACTCAAACACCAGCGACTATGTCTAAAGAATCTTATCTTCATTGCAATTACCATCCGGCTGAACACCCTTTGGTTTTACCAATTTTGATTGAATTCAACCTTTATTGTGCTACTGCCATGGGCGATGGGCCACGGGCACGGCTTTTACTTTTTGTGTTAGGTTTAGTTAGGAAGATTGGGTCAAATATAGGTATATCTATTAATATTTATTTTATTTAATTCGGATCGAGTTCGGACCTAACGAATACTTGAGTACCTATATACCTTGTATTTAAAATTATAATGTTTATTATATAATAGGTAGGCATATAATATAATTAATAAATTAAATTTAGTATGATAAATAATTAAAATATTAATTTGTATAATACAACATATATAATATAATACTTATGTGTACCATAAATATTATATATTTATATAATTCAAACGGGTAAGGGGTCGGGTAATCGGATAATATCATACTTCATTCGGTCCTTATTTTGAGTCCATTTCACGTAATTAAAATGGTCCAAAATAGAAGTCATTTTACCTAATTGTTTGCAATTAGTGAGAATCATTTATAAAAATAACCCTCAATTTACTCCATCTACATACAAAATCAAAAAATATGAAGAGGAAATATTATCATTAATAACGGTAAAGTTGGATATTAATTTTTTTAAAATGTATTTTTATACATTTAACCAACTTTCCTTTGTATTGATGAGTTAGTTAAAAAAGACTTCTGATCATAAGGATCAGGAGAAGTATATTCATACCTTATCCATACCCGATCATAAACTATCGGGTCCGAACGGTCCCCAATCTTATTACGAATTTACTCAAGGGGTACGATCGAGTATAAATAAAGTTGACATCCCTAACTTCAACCACTTTTTAGGGGAAAATTATTTTTTTAGGACACTATCTTATTACGTGTTGCAAAAGTAGGACATTTTTTGTTTCGGGCTTTCAAAAATAGGACACTATCTTCTAATTTTGATCAATTTAGGTCAAATTTAATATATGCGGGCTAAAAGTCACATGGACCGCACATGTGGGCTCAAAGCGGGCTTGATTTCCAGCGTGGCAACCAGGTGGATGCCGAATCATCTTATTAGATTTGAAAATTATATTTTTAGGACACTAACTTATCGCGTATTGCAAAAAAAAAGACATATTTTTACGAATTTGCAAAATTAGGACAATATCTTCAAAATTTAGCAAAATTAGACCAAAGATATTCAAAAATTATCCTGTTACAAATAATTTAAAAATTATATTAAGGTTCTCGCAATTAACATTTAAATTATAAATCTAACTTATTTCTTGCAAAATAGAACCATATTAATTGGTTGATTTAACTTCTAGATTCAAAATTTTCAAAATAGCATAACAAATAGGCCTGGGACTTTTCGGTTCCAGGGAGAAAAATACAGGAACCGGAACCGAACCGCATAGTTTTTTTGCGGTTCGATTTTGCCACTTTTTTTTGTCCGAACCGACTCGGAACCGATTTTGTTTGGTTCAGACGGAATATATTATATTATATTTTATCTTATTAAGAATATATTATATTATATTTGTAACACCCCCAATCCACTCAGGGATATTACACGCCGTAGACCCTCTCCTCGAGGATCTACCAGGCTGATAACTAAAATCAAACATCTAAACATCGCCTTTAAGGCTAAAATGACTCAGTAGACCGACTTGGTCTTTCAATAATAACATACAACTCAATTCCAAACACATACCCACGCAGGGGTCAAAATACAATAAACTCCCGTACAACGGGGAAAAGATACCGTAGCGGAAAAGAAAATACAACTGGACCAATACGACATCAATGGAACCTCGTGTGATTAGTATCGTTCATCTTTCATCATCCTTCATGCCGACCCTGTGCTATGCTCCAAAACCTGAATGCAAAAATAGACATCCACCCCCCGAATACTCGGGGGTTAGCAAAACTCCACTGTTTTGCTAGTGCAAGTACAAGTGCAAAAATACGAGCCATACAATACCAGTTCCAAGAACAATAATAATCAGGAATCCTCAAAGATCCAAACGTAAAGAAAAGTACTTCCCGAGGCAAGAGTTTGGGTAAACATTTCCAAAACCGAAAGATCGCAAATAAGGGAAACAATTTACAAAACAGTTCAAAATGCCATCGAGAGTTTTAATAGAAAACAATTTAGGATTATAAAATCCTTCTCTTTCCAAAATCAATAGGTCGAGCCCAAATGTTTTGTTTTCACAAATAGAAAACCGACAATAATTCACAGGGCCAGAGCCCAACATCACGTGTCCTCGACAGACATAAAATCAACAAAATATAATCGCACACGCGCATCGCCTAGGACCGGGACGAAGCCACAAATCCCACTCGAGGTCTCGAAGGACCCTCCCGAGCTGGCTAGCGAAACAAATCACACACATCTCACGGTTGGATCAATCGCTTGTTGCATCCTGGCCACATGATCGCATGCCATGTGCCACCGTAGATTATCTCAGGCTCTCACGGTTGGATCAATCACTTGTTGCATCCTGACCACATGATCACGTGCCATGTGTCACCGTAGACCTTCAACCATATCCACACATTCACACAAATAACATATCACATCAAGGATATTCAAACAATTCACCCAGAGCATCAAACACTTAGCAAAACACCACGTCAAACCACAATGCATCGAAATGAAACAATATACGTCCATACGCAAATACCAAGTGCAACATCTACACCAAACATATCCATAGAGTTCACATAGTCATTCTCAAACCACACCATTCACAAAACACACGCGTTTTGAAAGCAAGCCTTTAACAAGGCTAAACCGAATCTTTTGAAAACTCATTTCAAACAATCAAACAACCACATAAAGACGATCACCAATTATCATATTCACAAAACAAGAATAGTATGGACAAGGTACTTGCCTCGAAATCACGATCGCAATAATACGACGGATAGGACGCGGTCGAATAGCCCCGAACCCCCGAACAATATCAAGAATGTGATAGCACCACGAGTATTACGATAATAACACCACACGAATCATCAATCACCAAACGGGATTCAACATCGGAATCCTCGAACACCTATAAACCTCCGGAAGGAACAATAACACATGGTTACGACGAGAATCAAGGCCAAAACAACGGAAATCCCAACAAACTATCGAAGGGAAACTCATTGGGACATTTAATCGAACATTAAATGTTCAGGACCCTTCAAGAACAAAGAAATCACCCCTCGGGTCGAACGAACCAAAGATACGAGTATCCAATCCATAGAACAAGTTCAAAACAACGTTTATACAATAATTAATTGATCAAAAACGGATTGGAATCGAAATCAAAAGGAAAATCCCCAAATCTACAAAAAAAACAAGGGTTCAAGCCAAAATACCTTGATTTGGATGAAGGATTCAAGTAGAGGTCGAAAATCTACAACAAGACTTGAGGTGGATGATCTCTACAAGTTTGGGAGCACTCAAATCGCCCAAAAATCGCCCACAAATCGCCCTAGATGGAAGGAGGAAGAAGAGAGGAGAAAAATGAAGTTTTCTCCTCGAAAATCTGCTAAAAAACGCAGAAAAAGCCCGTGTGCCGCGGCACAGGATGAGTGTGCCGCGGCCCAGGGCCAAGAAAAATGCCCAGGAATTAGCTTAGTGCCGCGGCACAGCTGAAGTGTCCCGCGGCACACAGTACAGCCCACTCCAACACGAAAAAGGCACATCGTATAGTCTTAACTATTTCGACCATAACTCCCTCGTCTGGACTCCGATTGACTCACCGTTTGAACCATTGGAAAGCTAACTTGATGCTCTATAATATTGCAAAGATTCAGAATTTTTGGAGTTTCCAAGAATTAATGGTGACTTTACAAAGTCGAACTCCCACGAGAAAAAATCGATTAAGGACACGGAACTCAACAAAACGACACCGAAACGAACTTGGATGACAAAAAGTGCAGAATTAATCATTCTCGAAATGACGAGACGGTCATGATCGAGTCATCAAAACGGACTCCGGCCGAAAAAAGAAATTTACCGAAAATCAAAAATTGCGGATATTACATTCTACCCTCCTTAAAAGAAGTTTCGTCCCGAAACTTAAAACAAGTAGGGAGAAGCAATATCCCGCCAGGAAAACTCAATGAGATACGCAAGAAACGCGTAACTAATGCCAAACGGCGAAATGTTACAAACAACGCAACGGAATATACGGTGTGAAAACACGCTCCACGACGACCAACACAACGTCGCCGTTAGGGATATAATAGAACCAACAAGTGACAAGCGTCATCAAATGGATAATACAATCAAGTCAATTATCCTAACAATCACAAAACACAACGAACGAAAATCAATACGATTGACCAACCCAACGGTACATCAATCAAAACGCGAGTCAATCGCTGAACAAATACGCAATTCCACCGCTCAAGGGTTGGAAGATCGAAAACGAGACTAATTTCCCGAACTTAAGGGAATTAGGAAGGAGCCTGAACGTTCAACAATCACAAAACGAGAACAAAAACCGAACAAACAAACGATCGAGACAACAAAAATCGAACAATCATGTCCGAAACACGAAGGATAATAAAACTCAAACAACAACTCCCAGGATGATCTGGCGAGAACTACAAGGCATGCATTCCCATAAGATCCACAGGATAGGGAATAGCGATTGAAAAGTCACAGCGACAAACGAGTTATTCCAAAACAATACCACACTCGTTCGATCAACAAAAGCAAGGGATAGAGAAAGTTCAGAAATGTCAACGAACATAAACGAGTCGACGGAGTCGAAAATACAGAAATTCAAAATCCGATCCACGTCGAATAGAAGAGCTAGTAGAACCAAAGGGTGTTACTTCCGAACAAAGTTCACAAGAATCGAACCGAACTCGAAAAAGTTACAGCGATAACCAGATCGACCCAAAACAAGATCACAGCTCGTTCGAACGATGAAACCGGAATACAGAACAAGTTCAGAAAGTATCAACGAACACGAGCGAGTCTATAGAATTGAGAAAGAGAAAATGCAGAAGCCAAAAATAATACGGGTATTATATTCGACCTCTTCTAAAAGAAGGTCGTCCCCGCTACTCACAATAACGAAATCAAGGAGATGACACAACAGGCAATCGAGAGAAACATCCTTCAAAGGCCTCTCAAAGCCGATTCTGATATCTGTGCTGAAGCGCGAACTCCGAAAGTCTCGGTAGCCAATTCGCAAAACTGAATTCGGTGTCCCTCGAGTCCACACTCGAAATGTGTTACTGACGAGAAGGACAATTTGCACGTACATTCCCCCGGCACATCACGGTTGAAATGCCTCGGCTCGGCATACCGAAAATACAAATGCTAGATACAATGGAACATAACACCGCAAAACAACATACCGGAGATGCCAACTCAGCACAACAAGGAATCATAACACATATCATATATAACGATTACCATCGTAAAGTAATACACACACAAACACTACAACAACGACGGTATCGTTCGGCGACCTCAACGGCCCGAACGATAACCAACACATAATTACAAACATCATGAAACAATCACACATGTGCATAAACGCACAAAAATCCAAGCTTTAACAACCCACACTCGTGCGACAACACGCAAATCACCACGAGGTGATAAACAGTAAACACCAATTCACACCTCTCACAGAGGGCTAGTACAACAAATGCGTGGCAACGCCTCGACATTCATGCCACCAATTCGATCATACTCGGGAGTAACATCATAACGACAAAGCAAACATCATACATACATATCCAGCCCTCAAACGGGAATGGATAGGTTTTTAAAATGAAAACATCCTTTTAAAAACAATTTGGAAACACCAGTTGACCTTGAGTATCATTTTACAAAAAGTTGAACAACATCATTTTCGAGACTTTGAAAATCATCTTGCGTTTGAACAAAAATGAGGACACCTTCTCTTAGTGAAAAACTTTCAGAATATTCGACCCTCGGGTCTAAGTAAAAGTGTTTATAAAACATTGAAAATATCTCAAAACATTTTTGGGTCCTCGAGGTAGAAGAATTTTGAAACATATTGTGGCATCTTGGATGTACCACGAGAAAATAATTCATTTTAAAAGTACGTCTCGAAATTTATTTTCTAAGATACTCAAGTTTTTTCCAAGATAATTCAATGGGCTAGAATGCCCAAAAATTTCGGGTAATTATACAGAACATTATAGCGCCATGGGTCCCGTGCCGGAACTCACCAGGCTAAAAACCATTTACAAAAACGCTAAAAAGGCCGATGACGGTAATATTTCAAAAACTCACGAAAGCCATTTACAAAATACTAAATACCGTCATAAGAATTTCGCCAAAGCGATCAAGGCCATAATGCCAAAAACTCGGTTAAGGGAATCGGTTTTGAAATAAAACTTCGGTAAAATACCGAAAGTCATTACAAAAGAACTCACGCAATGGATAAAAGAAATACGATTCAACATGCACAATCCAAAGAACACTACTCCTCATATGAACGAAATATGAGAGTCAAATAACCACATATCACGAAATCAAAATCCATAAGAGGATTCCGTCACTTAACAAATAATCATAAAAATAGCTCGTGTCACACGAGGCACAACACAAAGAAGGGAGACTTACATTCACAGTCGCACGAAGATGATGATCGCCACGATACTAATCACGACCAACAAACTCGGCACGACGTTGCGACACGACTCGATCGAGATAAAATCCGACGAAACAAGACTCAAACAACACGACTTGACCCGACAGCCTAGGTTTCCTCAACCTAAGCTCCGATACCATTTATGTAACACCCCCAATCCACTCAGGGATATTACACGCCGTAGACCCTCTCCTCGAGGATCTACCAGGCTGATAACTAAAATCAAACATCTAAACATCGCCTTTAAGGCTAAAATGACTCAGTAGACCGACTTGGTCTTTCAATAATAACATACAACTCAATTCCAAACACATACCCACGCAGGGGTCAAAATACAATAAACTCCCGTACAACGGGGAAAAGATACCGTAGCGGAAAAGAAAATACAACTGGACCAATACGACATCAATGGAACCTCGTGTGATTAGTATCGTTCATCTTTCATCATCCTTCGTGCCGACCCTGTGCTATGCTCCAAAACCTGAATGCAAAAATAGACATCCACCCCCCGAATACTCGGGGGTTAGCAAAACTCCACTGTTTTGCTAGTGCAAGTACAAGTGCAAAAATACGAGCCATACAATACCAGTTCCAAGAACAATAATAATCAGGAATCCTCAAAGATCCAAACGTAAAGAAAAGTACTTCCCGAGGCAAGAGTTTGGGTAAACATTTCCAAAACCGAAAGATCGCAAATAAGGGAAACAATTTACAAAACAGTTCAAAATGCCATCGAGAGTTTTAATAGAAAACAATTTAGGATTATAAAATCCTTCTCTTTCCAAAAATCAATAGGGTCAGAGCCCAAATGTTTTGTTTTCACAAATAGAAAACCGACAATAATTCACAGGGCCAGAGCCCAACATCACGTGTCCTCGACAGACATAAAATCAACAAAATATAATCGCACACGCGCATCGCCTAGGACCGGGACGAAGCCACAAATCCCACTCGAGGTCTCGAAGGACCCTCCCGAGCTGGCTAGCGAAACAAATCACACACATCTCACGGTTGGATCAATCGCTTGTTGCATCCTGGCCACATGATCGCATGCCATGTGCCACCGTAGATTATCTCAGGCTCTCACGGTTGGATCAATCACTTGTTGCATCCTGACCACATGATCACGTGCCATGTGTCACCGTAGACCTTCAACCATATCCACACATTCACACAAATAACATATCACATCAAGGATATTCAAACAATTCACCCAGAGCATCAAACACTTAGCAAAACACCACGTCAAACCACAATGCATCGAAATGAAACAATATACGTCCATACGCAAATACCAAGTGCAACATCTACACCAAACATATCCATAGAGTTCACATAGTCATTCTCAAACCACACCATTCACAAAACACACGCGTTTTGAAAGCAAGCCTTTAACAAGGCTAAACCGAATCTTTTGAAAACTCATTTCAAACAATCAAACAACCACATAAAGACGATCACCAATTATCATATTCACAAAACAAGAATAGTATGGACAAGGTACTTGCCTCGAAATCACGATCGTAATAAGACGACGGATAGGACGCGGTCGAATAGCCCCGAACCCCCGAACAATATCAAGAATGTGATAGCACCACGAGTATTACGATAATAACACCACACGAATCATCAATCACCAAACGGGATTCAACATCGGAATCCTCGAACACCTATAAACCTCCGGAAGGAACAATAACACATGGTTACGACGAGAATCAAGGCCAAAACAACGGAAATCCCAACAAACTATCGAAGGGAAACTCATTGGGATATTTAATCGAACATTAAATGTTCAAGACCCTTCAAGAACAAAGAAATCACCCCTCGGGTCGAACGAACCAAAGATACGAGTATCCAATCCATAGAACAAGTTCAAAACAATGTTTATACAACAATTAATTGATCAAAAACGGAGTGGAATCGAAATCAAAAGGAAAATCCCCAAATCTACAAAAAAACAAGGGTTCAAGCCAAAATACCTTGATTTGGATGAAGGATTCAAGTAGAGGTCGAAAATCTACAACAAGACTTGAGGTGGATGATCTCTACAAGTTTGGGAGCACTCAAATCGCCCAAAAATCGCCCACAAATCGCCCTAGATGGAAGGAGGAAGAAGAGAGGAGAAAAATGAAGTTTTCTCCTCGAAAATCTGCTAAAAAACGCAGAAAAAGCCCGTGTGCCGCGGCACAGGATGAGTGTGCCGCGGCCCAGGGCCACGAAAAACGCCCAGGAATCAGCTTAGTGCCGAGGCACAGCTGAAGTGTCCCGCGGCACACAGTACAGCCCACTCCAACACGAAAAAGGCACATCGTATAGTCTTAGCTATTTCGACCATAACTCCCTCGTCTGGACTCCGATTGACTCACCGTTTGAACCATTAGAAAGCTAACTTGATGCTCTATAATATTGCAAAGATTCAGAATTTTTGGAGTTTCCGAGAATTAATGGTGACTTTACAAAGTCGAACTCCCACGTGAAAAAGTCGATTAAGGACACGGAACTCAACAAAACGACACCGAAACGAACTCGGATGACAAAAAGTGCAGAATTAATCATTCTCGAAATGATGAGACGGTCATGAGCGAGTCATCAAAACGGACTCCGTCCGAAAAAAGAAATTTACCGAAAATCGAAAATTGCGGATATTACAATATTAATTATGTTTAATAAGAATATATTATATTATATTATATTCAAAGGGTCGGTTTCCCTTTGAATATAATATAATATAATATAATATAATCTTATTAAACATAATTAATATAATATAATATAATATATTCTTAATAAAATAAAATATAATATATTCCGTCCGAACCATACAGGTTCGGTTTCGGTTCGATTCGGACAAAAAAAAACTGGCAAAATCGAACCGCAAAAAAACTATGTGGTTCGGTTCCGGTTCCTGTATTTTTCTCCCTGAAAACCGAAAAGTCTCAGGCCTATTTGTTATGCTATTTTGAAAATTTTGAAACTAGAAGTTAAAGCAACCAATTAATATGGTTCTATTTTGCACGAAATAAGTTAGATTTATAATTTAAATGTTAATTGAGAGAACCTTAATATAATTTTTAAATTATTTGTAACAGGAGAATTTTTGAATATCTTTGGTCTAATTTTGCTAAATTTTGAAGATATTGTCCTAATTTTACAAATTCGTAAAAATATGTCTTTTTTTTGCAACACGCGACAAGTTAGTGTCCTAAAAATATAATTTTCAAATCTAATAAAATGATTCGGCATCCACCTTGTTGCCAGTTGCCACGCTGGAAATCAAGCCCGCTTTGAGCCCACATGTGCGGTCCACGTGACTTTTAGCCCGCATATATTAAATTTGGCCTAAATTGATCAAAATTAGAAGATAGTGTCCTATTTTTGAAAGCCCGAAAAAGTGTGTCCTACTTTTGCAACACGTAATAATATAATGTTCTAAAAAAATAATTTTCCCCACTTTTTAGTGTCCCAGCGGCCTAAGAGCATCTCCAATGGAGACTAGCTCAATTTACTAGCTACAAAAATATAAAGTGATCTCTCGAAAGTAGTTGCAATAATTTATTATTTGTAGTACTAATTTTTAATCCTATTTTTTTCTTCATATAAAATAAATATTGAAATACATGATGTTGTTGAATTTGTCTCAGTATATAAAATTATATTTTCTGTGTATTTTTTTAAAATATAATCAAACATATTGTTGGTCAAAGTAACGTATTGCACTATATGTTTTCTCTCTATGTTGCGAATAAAAAAATAGAGAAATTAAATTACACAAGACAAACATTGTGTGGTAGGCTCAATCAAAAAAATATTATCAAAATGAATCAAACGTGTAGTCTTTCAGTCCGCACACACTTACTCCACCAACTCAATCACTTTTACTATTTTGGTTGATAATTTAATTAAAAGTTCTTATTTCCCGAGCCCTAAATTTATTTATTTTTTCTTCCTATCCTTGTAGCAAAGGCCAAATTCTTCGCCCTCAGGGTTCCCACCCCGGCCCGACAGAGATTGGTGGAGGAATTAAATCATGGTGACTCAACGGCCCAGTAGGTGGGATGAACAGTGCCTGGTGCCCACAAAGAGCTATCCCCCACATTGGAGGGATAAAACTCCCACACTGCGGCTGCCAGGACTCGATCCTGCGTCCTTGTAGCAATCTGTCACGCAGGAACCAGTTGAGCTGCTCATGCGGACAACTCCTCATGTGATGTGATGCTGTCCGTTGGAGTTTATTCTTGATCTTAAAATATTTGATTAGACATAAATTATTTCTTCAGCAAGTGTACTTTATGCTATTTTTTTGTTCAATACTTCCTCCGTCCTATAAAATTATACTCACTCTTTATAAACACGAGTTTTAATATAAGTTAATAAATGTGATTTTGATTGAGAAATGATCCCACTTTTATTTTAGGAGTATATTAATTAGTCTATCCGTCTCGGAATAAGTTGCTCACTTTTCTTTTATTGACGTCCCAAAAATAAATTGTTCAGTCCCAAAATAGCAAATACTTTATATTGTTTTATTATATTTTCTCAATTACTTTATTTCACTCCATCTATTATTTCCTTGTAGCAAAAGGCGAAATCCCTCCCCCAGAGCCCCCACCCCGGCCCGATCCATCTATTATTATTATTTTTTTTTTTATAACTAGGTGATCCCAGCTTAGCCGGACTAATCCTAGTCTCTCAATGAACCCACTCCTAACCCATTGAGAGAAGTAAATCGCGAGTCGCTCGAGCAATTCCAGGGTTCCCAATGTCTTTTCTGTACACTTCTGCGCACAAGGAGAAGCTCTTAACTGATTGACAGCGCCTCAGGTTCCCAAAGACAGCTTCTGGAGAATGACACTGATTGGTCAGCACCTCCGGGTTCCCAGCAAGAAAATACTCCCACACTGCCGCTTGACGCGAGATTAAACATTGATTAGCGGTCGCTCGATCTTGTAACACCCCCAATCCACTCAGGGATATTACACGCCGTAGACCCTCTCCTCGAGGATCTACCAGGCTGGTAACAACATTTAACATCTCGACAATGCCTTCAAGGCTACAATGACTCAGTAGACCGATTTGGTCTTTCCACAAATACATACAACTCAAATACAACTCATGCCCACGCAGGGGACAAAATACAACCACACCCGTACAACGGGAACAATATAGCAGCGGAAAATAAAATACAACTAGACCAATACGACATCAACGGATCCTCGTGTGATTAGTATCGTTCATCTTTCATCATCCTTCGTGCCGACCCTGTGTCATGCTCCAAAACTTGAATACAAAAATAGACATCCACCCCCCGAATACTCGGGGGTTAGCAAAACTCCACTGTTTTGCTAGTGCAAATACAAAGTGCAAATACGAGCCATACAATTCACATTCCACGAATAACAATAACCAGGAATCCTCAAGATCCAAACAAAACGAAGAGTACTTCCCGAGGCAAGAGTTTGAGAAAACCTTTCAAAATCGGAATATCATAAATCAATAGAAATAATTTATAAAACGGTTTAGAACGCCATCGAGAGTTTTAATAGAAAACAATTTAGGATTATCAAATCCTACTTTTCAAAATCCAAAAGACAAAGGGGTCACCGCCCCAAAGTTTACTTTCTGAAAAATGACATTAACCAAACCGTTGGGATTTTAGCCCCAAATCCGTAAAACGACTTTTACAAAACCATTGGGATTTTAGCCCCAAATCTCAGCAACTCACAGTACACAAGAACGACCACAAGGTTCGTATCCCAACATCAAAATCCACAAATAAAGGATTTAAATCAAACAACAAAATACTCTAGTGCCATCCTAGCCAAGTAAGCCAAACGGACACTTACCTCTTACACACTTAGTCAATGCATGCAATCATGAAAACCGTTCAAAAGCACTCATTTCCGGAAATGCCAATATCAAATCACATTTGTAAAAATGCACCACAATTAACCGCGGACCCACAGCTTCGTGGATCCCTGCCGAGACCCCGTCGGATCTAACCCACAGTGGTTAAAAGCAAGCTCGCGGTCCCACGCCTCTGTGGAGCCCTACCGAGACCCCGTCGGATCTAACCCGTAGTGAGCATACACACACACACGTTACTCATGCAATACTAACATGCTAAGAATGTAAGTTCATTAAGAATACTTACTAGAGGTGGCCATTTATCCGACAACATTATCAACTCCCCAAAACATAATAACAGGATTAAACCCGGAATACACAATTCCATAACTTTAAAAATAGGGATATCATCAAAGCCTTCAACGTTCAAAATAATCAAATCATAATCAATTTCCAAAACACAACGTTCACAAAACACACACGCGTTTTGAAAGAGAGCCTTTAACGAGGCCAAACCGAAATCCTTTGAAAATTCATTTCAAATAACCAAACAAACACATCAAGACGACCACCGATCATCATATCCATAAAACGAGAAAAGTATGGGCAAGGTACTTGCCTCGAATAAGAACAACGCGGAGAATCGACCGAAGTAGGTTGGCCCGAACCGACTACGAACCCGCCGACTCCACCGAACGCCAACTCACGTTCATAAACTACGAAGGACAAATAATAACAATGAAATGAATTCCATAATACGACTCAAAGCCGTTGAATTCAAAGAACGAATGACGAAAGTTCACGGATTTCCCCCAAAACGGCCAAGAACACGATTCGTTCCGTCAAACCACGAAAACGGAATTCCAAGTTGAAATATGGATATACAATCCATAGAATATGTTTAACAACATCATTTAACCACAATCGATCCATCAAAAACGGATGAAAAACGAGATCGAGAACAAATCCCCAAAAAGTCAACTCGAAGGAAATCAAGAATTATACTTCGATTCGACGAAGAACAATGGATTAAATGATGTTAAACACAAGAATACTATCAAGATTATTCATACCCATCATGAATTAATCAACAACACGGAACGAATCGGACGAAAATGCAAAAATCCCCAAATTCACGAAATTAGGGTTCTAAGGAAGATTACCTTGATTCGCTGGATCAAAGGTTGATAACGGACGATCGATTGATGTTATGAACTCAAGGACTTCATGGATTTGTTGTTAAACAACATGGCTTCGTCACCCATGAATCCCCACTCGCGGACGGAGAAGGAAAGGAAGTGAAAAATGAAGTGAAATGTGACTGCTCAGCCACATTTATACTGGGCCAGACTAGCGTGCGCTAGCCTTCCCGGACTAGCGTGCGCTATCGGCCGGTATCGGCCGAGTACCCTCGGCCAGGGCCCACACGACCCGGCATCACCGACCAACCCTGCCGACCAACCTGTCGACCCGACTCCCGCTAGCGTGCGCTACGGCCGGAAGCCTGCGCGCTAGCCGACTGTCGATACCCTCTGCGGGTAATCGCCCGGCCAGGTAACGTACGCTAGCCGGCCGACAGCGTGCGCTACGCCTGCCGACTAGCGCGCGCTACGCTCGGCGTAGCGTGCGCTACCTGCCGATCCTGACCGAGTCCAGAACCTCAGAAACCCCACTGCCCAGGCCCGATAGCGTGCGTTAGGCCAGCCGGTAGCGTGCGCTACACCTGCCGGTTAGCGCGCGCAGCCTTCCGGCCGTAGCGTGCGCTACGCCGGTTCCTGCCGCACCCGTCCGGCCGGTGCCCGCAATCGTCCGGCCAGTCCACCGTCCGGCCGATCCATAGCCGTCGAGGGCGACGACCCGATTTCCGAAATCGCCGCAGGCGAACACGACGAAATGTTCACGGACGACATAAACGACTCGAAATGAAAACGTAATACCATATTTAGTCATACGCGACCAAGAAACGGGTCGAGACAACCATTACAGATACGGATACGTAACATTCAAGAAATTACAAAATGGCCCAAAACGCCCGGAAATCACGATACGTGATCGAATAACCAAGCCGAAGTTCACAACTCGTCTAACAAAGTTAAACGGACTTACGGGAAACTCGAAGCAATGATTTGAGCGAGATTCGCAAGAATCGAACTCAAGCGCGAAAAAAGTCGCTAAAAAGCACGGAACTCAACAAAACGACACCGAAACGAACTCGGATGTCAAAAAGTGTAGAATTAATCATTCTCAGAATGACGAAACGGACATGAGCGAGTCTTCAAAACGGACTCCGACCGAAAAAAGAAATTTACCGAAAATCGAAAATTGCGGATATTACATTCTACCCTCCTTAAAAGAAGTTTCGTCCCGAAACTTAAAACAAGTAGGGAGAAGGAATATTCCGCCAAGGAAAACTCATCGAGATACATAAGAATGCGTAACTAACGCCCAACGGCGAAACGTTACAAACAACGTAATGGAATATACGGCGTGAAAACACGCTCCACGGCGACCAACACAACGTCGCCGTTAGCGATATAATAAAACCAACAAACGACAAGCGTCATCAAACGGATAATATAGACAAGTCAATTATCTGACAATCACAAAACACAACGAACGAAAACCAATATGATTGACCAACCCAACGGTACATCAATCAAAACGCGAGTCAACCGCTGAACAAACACGGAATCCCACCGCCTAAGGGCTGGAAGATCGAAAACGAAACTAATTTCCCGAACTGAAGGGAATTACGAAGGAGCCTGAATGTTCACCAATCACGGAACGAGGTCAATAAAAACCGAACAATCAAACGGTCGAACCACAACGATCGAGACAACAAAATCGAAGAATCATGTTCGAATCACGAAGGATAATAAAATTCAAACAACGACTCCAAGGTTCACATCTCGACTCGAGACAATATATGATCCGGTGAAAACAACAGGATGTGCATTCCCATAAGATCCACAGGAAAGGGAATAGCAATTAAAAAGTCACAACGACAAACGAGTTATTCCGAAACAATACCACACTCGTTCGATAAACAAAAGCAAGGGGCAGGACAAGCTCGAAATGTCAACGAACATAAATGAGTCGGCAGTCGAAAACACAAGAGTTCCAAAGCCGATCCACTTCGAATAAAAGAACTAGTAGAACCGGATGGTGTCACTCCCAAACAAGGTTCACAAGAATCGAATCAACCGAAAAAGTAACATCGATAACCAGATCGACCCACAACAAGATCACAGCTCGTTCGGACGATGAAACCGAAATATAGAACAAGTTCATAAAGTACCAACGATCATGAACGAATCGATAGACTGGGGAAAGAGAAAATACAGAAGTCAAAATAGTACGGGCATTACCTCCGACCTCGTCCACGAAATTCACAAAAACGGAAGTAAGGTAACAAGACATTAAACAACCGACACATAACGGAACCATCACCGATGCACACGGTCATACCAAACCAAGCTCTAACAGCTCGCACATGCGCGACAACGCAGGAATCACTACGAGGCGATAATATTCAACACCAACATCCCGCCTCTCACAGGGGGCTAACACAATAAATGTGTGGAAAGCGACTCAACGCTCACACCGCCAATTCGGTCATACTCGGGAGAAAGTATCAAAATGACAACGCGAACATCATACATTCATACCCAGCCCTCAAACGGGAATGGATAGGTTTTAAAAACGAAAACCTCATTTTGAAAATAATTTAGAAGAACACCGATTGATCTTGAGTATCACCTTTCAAAAAAATACAAACGTGAAACATCGTTATCGAGACATTGGAGAACCATTTCGCATTTGATAAGAATGAAGATACTTTCTCTTAATGAAAACTTTCAAAATATTCGACCCTCGGGTCTAAATAAAAGTGTTTCTAAAATATTGAAAATATCTCAAAGCATTTTGGTCCTCGAGGTAGAAAATTTTTGGAATATATTGTGGCACCTAGGATGTACCACAAGAAAATAACTCATTTGAAAAGTATGTCTCGAAATTTATTTTTCTAAGATACTCAAGGTTTTCAAAAATCGATAGACCGTAATGCCCAAAACTCACACATACCGACGTTCACTAAAACAACTCCTAGCACACGCATCAAAAGTTTAAAATCAAGACAATATATGTCTTTAAACGGAAATAAACGATAAAATACCATATTGAACAAAACCAGCGATAAAATACTCTCCCGCGGCTAGTGAACAAGTCGAACGCGTATAAGCACAAAGCTTCCACAAGAGACTTGTAAAGCGTGCAAATCGATTCAAAATCATTAACAACGGAGAAAACAACAATAAAAAGACATCACAAGCGACACTCGTATAAATCAAATACGAAAGTCGACTAAATACATATCGCGAAATCAAAATTCACATAAGGATTCCACCACTTAACAAATAATCATAAAAATAGCTCGTGTCACACGAGGCACAACACAAAGAAGGGAGACTTACTTCCACAGTCGCACGAAGATGATGATCGCCCACGATACTAATCACGACCAACAAACTCAAACGACGCGTCGCGACACGACTCGATCGGATAAAATCCGATGAAACAAGACTCAAACAACACGACTTGACCCGGCACCTAGGTTTCCTCAACCTAAGCTCGATACCATTTATGTAACACCCCAATCCACTCGGGGATATTACACGCCGTAGACCCTCTCCTCGAGGATCTACCAGTGGTAACAACATTTAACATCTCGACAATGCCTTCAAGGCTACAATGACTCGATGACCGATTTGGTCTTTCCACAAATACATACAACTCAAATACAACTCATGCCCACGCAGGGACAAAATACAACCACACCCATTCTGGGAACAATATAGCAATGAAAATAAAATACAACTAGACCAATACGACATCAACGGATCCTCGTGTGATTAGTATCGTTCATCTTTCATCATCCTTCGTGCCGACCACGTGTCATGCTCCAAAACAGAATGCAAAAATAGACATCCACCCCGAATACTCTGGGGTTAGCAAAACTCCATTGTTTTGCTAGTGCAAATACAAAGTGCAAATACGAGCCATACAATTCACATTCCACGAATAACAATAACCAGGAATCCTCAAGATCCAAACAAAACGAAGAGTACTTCCCGAGGCAAGAGTTTGAGAAAACCTTTCAAAATCGGAATATCATAAATCAATAGAAATAATTTATAAAACGGTTTAGAACGCCATCGAGAGTTTTAATAGAAAACAATTTAGGATTATCAAATCCTACTTTTCAAAATCGAAAGACAAAGGGGTCACCGCCCCAAAGTTTACTTTACGAAAATGACATTAACCAAACCGTTGGGATTTTAGCCCCAAATCCGTAAAACGACTTTTACAAAACCATTGGGATTTTAGCCCCAAATCTCAGCAACTCACAGTACACAAGAACGACCACAAGGTTCGTATCCCAACATCAAAATCCACAAATAAAGAATTTAAATCAAACAACAAAATACTCTAGTGCCATCCTAGCCAAGTAAGCCAAACGAACACTTACCTCTTACACACTTAGTCAATGCATGCAATCATGAAAACCGTTCAAAAGCACTCATTTCCGGAAATGCCAATATCAAATCACATTTGTAAAAATGCACCACAATTAACCGCGGACCCACAGCTTCGTGGATCCCTGCCGAGACCCCGTCGGATCTAACCCACAGTGGTTAAAAGCAAGCTCGCGGTCCCACAGCTTCGTGGAGCCCTACCGAGACCCCGTCGGATCTAACCCGTAGTGAGCATACACACACACACGTTACTCATGCAATACTAACATGCTAAGAATGTAAGTTCATTAAGAATACTTACTAGAGATGGCCATTTATCCGACAACATTATCAACTCCCCAAAACATAATAACAGGATTAAACCGGAATACACAATTCCATAACTTTAAAAATAGGGATATCATCAAAGCCTTCAACGTTCAAAATAATCAAATCATAATCAATTTCCAAAACACAACGTTCACAAAACACACACGCGTTTTGAAAGAGAGCCTTTAGCGAGGCCAAACCGAAATCCTTTGAAAATTCATTTCAAATAACCAAACAAACACATCAAGACGACCACCGATCATCATATCCATAAAACGAGAAAAGTATGGGCAAGGTACTTGCCTCGAATAAGAACAACGCGGAGAATCGACCGAAGTAGGTTGGCCCGAACCGACTACGAACCCGCCGACTCCACCGAACGCCAACTCACGTTCATAAACTACGAAGGACAAATAATAACAATGAAATGAATTCCATAACACGACTCAAAGCCGTTGAATTCAAAGAACGAATGACGAAAGTTCACGGATTTCCCCCAAAACGGCCAAGAACACGATTCGTTCCGTCAAACCACGAAAACGGAATTCCAAGTTGAAATATGGATATACAATCCATAGAATATGTTTAACAACATCATTTAACCACAATCGATCCATCAAAAACGGATGAAAAACGAGATCGAGAACAAATCCCCAAAAAGTCAACTCGAAGGAAATCAAGAATTATACTTCGATTCGACGAAGAACAATGGATTAAATGATGTTAAACACAAGAATACTATCAAGATTAATCATACCCATCATGAATTAATCAACAACACGGAACGAATCGGACGAAAATGCAAAAATCCCCAAATTCACGAAATTAGGGTTCTAAGGAAGATTACCTTGATTCGCTGGATCAAAGGTTGATAACGGACGATCGATTGATGTTATGAACTCAAGGACTTCATGGATTTGTTGTTAAACAACATGGCTTCGTCACCCATGAATCCCCACTCGCGGACGGAGAAGGAAAGGAAGTGAAAAATGAAGTGAAATGTGACTGCTCAGCCACATTTAGATCGGGCAGATAAGCGTGCGCTAGCCTTCCGGACTAGCGTGCGCTATCGGCAGATTGGCCGAGTACCCTCGGCCAGGGGCCCACACGACCCGGCATCACCGACCAACCTGCCGACCAACACGTCGACCCGACTCATGCTAGCGTGCGCTACGTAGGAAGCTGCGCTAGCGCAGCATCTACCTGCAGGATCGAATCGCCGGCCAGTAACGTCGCTAGCCGGCCGACAGCGCGCTACGCTGCCGACTAGCGCGCTACGCCGCGTAGCGTGCGCTACTCGCCGATCCCGACCGAGTCCGAACCTCGAAACCCCATCGCCTGTGCCCGAGCGATAAGCGTCGTTAGGCGGCAGAAGGCGTCGCTACACTGCCGGTTAGTGCGCAGCCTTCCGGCCAGAAGCGTGCGCTTACGCGGTTCTGCCGCACCCGTCCGGCCGGTGCCCGCAATCGTCCGGCCAGTCCCGCCACCGTCCGGCCAGTCCCGCAACCGTCAGGGCCCGACGACCCGATTTCCGAAATCGCACGGAACGAACACGACGAAAAGTTCACGGACGACATAAACGACTCGAAATGAAAACGTAATACCATAATTAGTCATACGCGACCAAGAAACGGGTCGAGACAACCATTACAGATACGGATACCCGTAACTTTCAAGAAATTACAAAATGGCCCAAACGCCTAAATCACGATACGTGATCGAATAACCAAACCGAAGTTCACAACACGTCTAACAAAGTTAAACGGACTTACGGGAAACTCGAAACAGTAGTTTCGAACGAGATTCGCAAGAATCGAACTCAAGCGCGGAAAAAGTCGCTAAAAAGCACGGAACTCAACAAAACGACACCGAAACGAACTCGGATGTCAAAAAGTGTAGAATTAATCATTCTCAGAATGACGAAACGGACATGAGCGAGTCGTCAAAATGGACTCCGACCGAAAAAAGAAATTTACCGAAAATCGAAAATTGCGGATATTACAGATCTAGCCCCGGGGAACTAGAGGATCATAAAGAGAAAAACTTCCCCTTTCACCTCTTTGGTGGGGTTAAAACCCAAGACCTCTTCAAAGGAGTGTCTTGAGAGTAGGCGTCCTACCACTAGACCACCGACCCTTCCCCTCGATCCATCTATTATTTCCTCTTTACGAATCATGGAGTGAGGAAAAGGATAGACTATGGGATGATCTGATAAACATTTTATTTATCCATGATTACTTTTCACCACAATGAGGTTATCATATTATATAATAACTTTGACTTTCGAAATCATGTGAATAAATTCATATTGCCTTCATACGTCACTCAATTTTGTCCACAGATAGATTGTATTCGTATCTAAGCTCTCAAGGAATTTAATTAATTGCATTAATTGTAATTTTGTATATTATCACGACAATATAATATTAAAGGGGGATATTAGATCTTTATCAATATATTATGAAAGTAAGTTATTTAATTGTTTTTCATTATTTCAGAAAAATATATTTTTGACAATTACTGTTTTTGGTTAAATCTCACCACAGTGGATTTACAATTTTACATATTGATTAGACTTTTATATTCCATTTTATGTGAATAACTCAAATTGATCAAATGATTTAATGAATTTTGTCCACAGATAAATAGTGCATTCATCTGTTTGAACAATTATTAAGGAATTTATTCAATTAACGTGTTCACTATAATTTTGGTATATATAGTGATTTTAAACAATATCATATATAATTTTTGGTGACTGCCCACAGGAGTTCATAAAATTATGTTGTTTATATACCATATTATAATATGTGTTATTTTAAGTCTAAATTCTTGTACCCCTAAATTGGAGTTAATTTACCTCCAATCTTCACCTCAATGGCGACGTCCATTATGAAATTCAATGGAACCAACTTCTCATAATGCAAAGAGCAAGTTGAATTTTATTTGGGGCTACTAGCATTGGACACGACTCTCCATTAAGAGCTGCATACTCCACTTACTGAAAAAAGTTCATATGAGTATAACAAATTTCATCCTAATTGGGATTGCTCTAATAGGCTAACCATTATGTTTATACGTCAACCTGAAAGCTTCATAATTGAAGGACAGAAAGACATGGTCATCAAACTTAACAAATCAATTTATGGACTAAAATAAGCTTCCCGACAATGGTATTTAAAAATTTCATAAAATCATTACTGCTTTCGATTTAAATGAAATATAATTGATCCTTGTATATACCTTAAGATCAGCGGGAGCAAGTTCGTATTTTGATGACATTTTATTGGCTAGTAGCGATCTCGGTTTATTACGTGGAACTCATGATTATCTCTCAAATAACTTTAAATGAAGGATATGGGTAAGTCTTCCTATGTGATAGGGATATAAATATTCAATGACAAATCACAATGGAACAAGTAATCATATGCTCACACTGAATATCAAGTCACCCACATGTGACTGGTTATTAAGATTAAGCATGATAGGATAACAAAAGGCTCAAAACACATGGACCTAAAATTCCCATTACTCAAGCAAGATGTTAATTTGAAGAAAATTATTGTTTAATTACTCATGAATAACAATTATTGAGCTCTTACTAAATTTTAACATCTATCATTTCTGTTTCCTAATTGGTATACCTTATGTTTAAGAATGATAACATAAACGTCTTAACTTCAAGACATTACGTGACCATTATGGTGCTCTCATTTACGGTCTTGCTATGAAAGTTTTCAATGTTGTTGTACATGGAAGTAAACATGTTGCAAAATAATTTGTGCACGCCATGACTCCCATTGACAACTCGATTAGTCAAGACACTTATGGTAACGAAATAAACTAGTGGTTTGCATATCACGCGCGCCTTATGTTATTAATACAGAATTATAATAGATCCTCCTATAGATCAAGTGAGAGAATGTAAGAATAATTTATTAATTTTTTTTATTTCTAGTATATTTGATTCATGTGTTTGGTAATAACTGCATGTACAATACTTTTCTTTTGAAGGAAAGAAAAAAAAAAAGTGAAAAATGAAATAAAAAATCATTAGTACTATATTTAACTTTTCACTTTGATGCACCTAACGCGCAAGTAAACTTTATTTGGTGGATGCGGAGAAAAAAATGTTGTCATGCAAATTCGCAACAGTATGGTTTTCAATGTAGACTTCGTTGAAATCGACTGTGTAATATTCATAATGGCCTCATAATGTCGTTAATTTGTCTCTCTCTCTTTCTCTCTCTCCTTTATCAATTTTGAATGAATTCAACCTTTATTGTGCTACTGCCATGGGCCACGGCTTTTACTTTTTGTATTAGGGTGGTGCCAACCGTGCCTCCCTTATCTCATTTATCCCCACTCTCCATCAATAACATTCTTCCAATTCATCCAACCCCCACTCAACCCCCACTCAACCCCCACTCACCATTTTTTAGTGGCAACCATGCCTCACCAACCCTCACCACTTTTAATTTTTTTTTTACCTTTTTATATTTAAAACTATATCAAACAATTTAATAAAAACACATAATATTTTATTAATACAACTAAATATTAATAAGTATAATTTGTTATTAAAATAGGGTATAAATTGTAGTTAATACAAACTATAAATTTTATATGTAAAGCATTAAATAATTGAAGGTTTAAAATGAAAATTCATAATAATAAAATAATAAAAAAAAACCTGAGGCTCTTCTTCTTCGTTTCGTTTGACCTGCACAACATTACATATATAAATATACATATATATATACAATCACAGAAAAAAAGAAAAAATAAATAAATTAAATGCTCCCAAACGGTCAAAAATCTACCCGTTGAAGCCTCTCCCCTCTCAACCCTCACTCGGGTTATCAACCCGTGCACCAGCTAGCCGCAGCGAAGCCGCAGGGGTGGCGGCGGTGTTACCCGCCCGGGTAGGGGCAACCCGCAGCCCAACCCGCTGCCGTTGCCACCACCCTTAGGTTAGGAACGTCAATGATCGGGTAAAATATAGGTATATTTATTCTATTTGATTCAGATCGAGTTCGAATAATGTTCATCAAGTAATTAGGTACCCAATGAGTATTTGAATACCTATATATCTTGTATTTAAAATTATAATTATAGTTTATTATACAATAGGTAGGCATATAATATAATTAATACATTAAATTTAGTATAATAAATATATAAAATATTATATTTTGTATAAAACAACATATATAATATAATATTTCGGATAATCGGATAATATCATACTTCATTCGGTCCTTATTTTAAGTCTCATTTGAGGTAATTAAAATATAAGTTATTTTACCTAATTATTTGCAATTATTGAGAATCATTTACAAAAATATCCCTCAATTTACTCCATCTTCATACAAAGTCAAAAAATATGAAGAGAGAATGTTATCATTAATAACTATAAAGTAGGAAATTAATTTTTCTAACATGTATTTTTATACATTTAACCAACTCTTCTTGGTATTGATGAGTTAGTTAAAAAAGACTTATGATAAGAATCAGGGAAAATATACCCATACCTTATCCATACACAATCATAAATTATTGGGTCCGAACGATCCACAATCTTATTACGGATTTACTCAGGAATACGATCGAGTATAATTAAAGTTGACATCTCTAACTTCAACCGCTTCTTAGTGTCCCATCGGCGTAAGAGCATCTCCAATGGCTCAATTTACTAGCTACAAAAATATAAAGTGATCTCTCGATTCACTTTGAGTTGCAATAATTTATTATTCGTAGTACTAATTTTTTAATCCTATTTTTTTCTTCATATAAAATAAATATTGAAATACATGATGTTGTTGAATTTGTCTGAATATATAAAATTATATTTTTTGTGTAATTTTTAAAGTATAATCAAACATATTGTTGATCAAAGTAACGTATTGCACTATATGTTTTCTCTCTATGTTGCGACTAGAAAAATAGAGGAATTAAACTACACAAGACAAATTTTGTGTGATAGGCTCAATCAAAAAAATATTATCAAAAAGAATCAAAAGTATAATCTTTCGGTCCGCACACATCTACTCCACCAACTCAATCACTCTTACTATTTTGGTTGATAATTTTATCTTTGAGATGTGAATCAAACAAAATTAAAAGTTCTTATTTCCCGAGCCCTAAATTTATTTATTTTTTCTTCCGTCCTTTGTATTTGGCTGCAAAACAAGGAACCTATCCTCATGTGATGTGATGCTGTCCGCTGGAGTTTTTTCTTGATCTTAAAATATTTGATTAGACATAAATTATTTATTCAGCAAGTGTACTTTATGCGATTTTTTTGTTTAATACTTCCTGCTCACTCTTTATAAATACGAATTTTAATATAAGTTAATAAATTTAATTTTGATTGAGAAATGATCCCACTTTTATTTTAAGAGTACGAGACATCATGACCCGTGCGATGCACGGGCTTTATTCATCCTAAAACACGGGTACTTTATTTTCGATAATATCAAATATCATATTTATATTACATATTATTTCAACAAGGTCCGAACATTCACAGTTTTTGTTTTTTCGAGTGAAATTATTTTAAGTTAAAACATCGTATTTTTATATAACATGCTTCCTCTGTTCTCTTATTATTGCAACGTGTTGACTATTACACTGTTCACATACTCTCTTTCGACCATCTTTTGTGATTTATACATATGAAAAAATATAGTCATGTGAGATCTTGTTACATTCATCTCGAAATATACTTTCAAAATATCAACTTCTTATAATTTCTAAAGATAAAGAATTGAAGATATTAATAGTTAAAATTGTGCATTGGCATGCGTGAAAGTCCAGATGTTGCAGTTGTAAAAGAACGGAGGTAGTATTTAATATCAAGTATGGCCTAGGTTGGGTTATTGACATGTTAAAATGACTTGTACTCAAAATGTGCAACATATTTATCCATGATACTAACACCATAAAAAAATTACATGTGCATTTCTTAAGATGGATTATATCTCACTGAAGCAAAATATTTGTTCGTGTTTACAGAAATCAATACGAACTACTTTTTAATTAGTATCATCGAACTATCATATATAGCTTATTCGGTGGTGCATCCTAGCGTCAATATGTGGGTACTATATGAGGTTGATTTCAAACAAAGGGTTCATATATAACATATTAAGATATCGAATTGATATTTATATAGTCAAGTTACCAAACATGTACGATCATCTAAAATGAATGATTTGTTGCCATTTAATCAAACATTTATTACGCCTATGATGCTAAGTATTTGAATTAATTTTTCTCACACATTCTTATACTTTAAAATCCTTATGGCAAATATTATAATTTTTATTACATATTTCACTCTTACTCCTTAGTTGTTTATATTTTTTAGATGTAAAAAAATTGCACTCTTAGTTGTTCATAGAGTATTTTTTTATGTAAATAATGTTATTTTGTGTCATGTGCATGTAATTCGTGGTATGTGTGTTGTCAAAACTGTATAACCTCAAATTTTTAAATTTGTAAATTTTTAAATTTAGTTAAAACCATCTTTATTTTCGTGGAATATAATCAATTTTTTTAATGTCTATCATCTTTGCATTGCCTTCCATTTTGAATTGACATACTTGAATTTACTATCCTTTAACATTAGAGTTAACTATATTTTTAGTCCTTGTGGTTTGCGGGGTATTTCATTTTCAGTCCAAATTTTGAAAAACTTTTAGGTTTGATCCAAAAGTGAAAGAATAATTCCATATTTACCCAATTTGAAAATCAAAATACCATATTTCCTCAAAACACAAATTTTTAGTGCATAAGTACAATGCCTTTAAAGAATTTGTTAAGGAAATATGAAATTATTATGTTTAAGTTGGGTATATATGGAATTGCCCCAAAAAGTGAAACATCCATTTCGGATTTGATCCGAATTTCCTAACTCCGTTAGTTTGACCGTTAAATAAGAGGGTATTGTCCTTTGATATTATTTTCTTTAATTTTATTTTATCTATCAAAATTAACTACTTGTAAGTCTACTTGTAATTAGAGGTGACTTCCGTATCAGAAGTGTCATTTTTAATAAATCTAGAATGGAACAAAAAATGGTTCGATTCTGTTGTAGTTGAGATTATAGCCCCTTCGTCTCTCAAATATGTGCTTAAAAATATTATGCATGAGTTTTGATAAAAGTTGTTGAGTATATTATTAATATAATTGTGTTAAGAAAATAGTGATGGACCATGGATGATTGTTGACAGTATTACTTGTAAGTTGTATCCTCCGCCAAAAACACACTTTTTTTTTCTCATCACAAAACATATACGACCGTTTCATTTCTCTCACTAAACCATCATCCACCAACAACCTAACACCGGCCAAAACCACCACGTAACCACACCTTTGTCGCCAAACCTCCAATATTTAAAACCCATATTGGCAATCGATCCATTATTTTGGCTATAAAGAACTCGATGTCATCTTTATCTTTTAAAGATTTGGTGGGAATTGACAATTTAATTTTATAATATTTTGGATATCTCATGGTTTGTAGGTATCTGTACGGTATTTTGAATAGAAACGTTTTAGTTTAATTGTTTATAAGAAAATTGTTTTGAGATTCAAGTTTGGTATGTCGGAACCACTAAAACAACAACGAAACCACCCAAGCTCGAAACACCACCTATTGAATTAATATTCGATGGTGTTGGCGGCGAAAGCAGTTGATGTTGGCAGCGGTTCCGGTGGCTGTGGCGGCAGAGGAATCTGCTTTACTGGAGGTGGTGGGTGTGACCTGTTTTGTGGGTGAGTTGTGTGACTTTTTGGTTTGTTTATAAGGGAGTATAAATACCTCAAAGAAGAAGTTGAAAGAGTTAAACAATAAACATGCTTTGTGTCGTATGACTATAGAAATTCTTAAAATTTAATAATGAGACTTTGACATGTTTTAGTTGGTTGAATTAATTTACCTTATGGAAATGAATAGGTATGCATACATTTTCTATTCTTGTATTTTTTTTTAATTATGGTTTGTAAAATCTTTTTTAAAGCTTTTAAAAAAAGCTTTAGAGATTAGCAATATTTCAATTGATATGAATGACTATAGCTTATCACATAAATGCTCATATTAATACATGGAACTCAATTTTTATATAGACGAGGCATGACGAACCCGTGCGATGCACAAGGGCTTTATATAATTGTTAATAGCGTAATGTTTGTGTAAATTATCCGGTTGTTAGTATGATGGTAAGCGCGTAATGTTGGTCACATGTGGCGTATTCCGGTGACGACCGCCGGCGGCCGGCGGTTTTTCGACAAAGCAACATGGATCGACCTCAGAATCATGAAAGAAAGCTCCACTCGCCGGAGGTGGGGTCCAGAACGCCGTCAAATAATTCGGCTTTAGTAGATGTAATTTATAGTGATTTGAATTAGGGTTGGTGTACCTTGATGATGGTGATTCTGTGAAAGGTGAATATTTAGAATAATGGAATGAAAATGGTGATTTTTATTATAGAATATTTCTTCTTCTCTCACTCCGTAATTATCTAGCGGTCAAAACGCTTGGTTTGGTATATATATGATGATGACTTTTAATGAATATTGTTAAACGATGGTAAATTTTTGTTTGTGTTATCTGTGTATATGGGCTAAAAGTAGATATTGCATTCGTTTAAAAAATTAAAAGGTTTGTACAGTGCCATCATATTATAATAGGTTTTATTATTAATTTAATAATTGATAGTGAACTTTGAATGATGATAATAAACTCTATTTATGGTCACGGTGCCATTCAAAGTTCACGATGATGGTGCGGCTCAAATGTACAACAATTGTTCAATTTTTGATAGATATGGCCCCTTGATCGATGATTATTATGTACTCCGGTTAATTATATTCCTTAGTTCATTTTGTAATTATAAGCCAAGATTAAATGACATGATACTATCCTACATTAACGACTAAAAACAATTCTTGTAAACATAGCCCTTATTAGATTTCAAGTATTGGATTTCGTTAATAAAGGTGTTGTATATGATCACCTTATTCCACATTTCAGTTATTTTATCACATATATATCTTCATCATCGATAATGAGTGTTGATGTAGAGCCTAAGAGGCAAAGATTATCTAGAAGAAAGAATGCCAAAATGCCAGTCACTTCACAAACATACAAAAATAAATTCCTACATTGCATAATGTCTAATAGGCTTTACTGTTGTAATATCTAGCATTCATCGGAGTCAATATGATGACATAAGGGCCATGGTTGTGTTTTTTTTTTCCAGCAGTTCATCACCTAATTTTCCCCACAGCGTGAGCTTATTTTTACGTCCCCTACATACAAAAGATATGGTTATGCTTCAGGTTTTGGCTCGACAGGTTAGTCTTTCAGAAGTAGAAGCATGTCACAAATGTAATTGCAGGGATACAATTTACCTTTCGTTGCTGAGAGTAAAGTCGAGGGTCTTTGAGCTCGTTCTTTGTTGCTTGGATTTCTTGACACTTGTAACATATATCGTAGTATATCAGGACTCTCTGGTCATTTCTCATCATTGCGTCCACTTTCTACCAATGTAGTCACAATCTCGCTTTCTTTGGCCTCTACTGATCACCTCTTATATGATGAACATTCAGCTTCACACTCGCTAATCCCATCCTCAGAACCCATTCCTCCATACTTGTGTCACCTGTATAGACCGAAAAAACATAATCATATATAATTAAAAACTGTTCAACCCTTAAAAAAAATATGCCCAAGGTCCCTACTGTGCATTTTTACATAAAACATTATTCACATAGCTTAAAAGATAAAAAAAATTATTTATCTACTGATCTTTATGCATATTCCATAAATTCAAACAAAAAGTCACTTTTACCAAGGTTATACACTTATAAGGATTTGTTGTGGAGGTGGAATTACAGGCATATGTTTATGAGTGAACTGATTTGGTTGGCATTTATCTCAAACCTGACCTGAATTAAAAACGATATGTTTCAACTTGAAGGCGTTTTACCCATTACCCGCCCCTTCCATCTTCCTGCCTCAATATCTATGTACTAGAACCCTTCAAATTGCAGCTAAACATCAAAGAGACAAAAGGTTTGAAGTAGTAGCATAACAAATGGCATCATTAATTGTATAGTCAAAGTTCAGCAACACGCATCAGTAGTAAAATACAATATATTTGAACTAATCCCATATGAGTGATATGCATCTTCGAGTAAGTGCATTATGATTCAGATTATCTCAGATGAAGTTGCTAATCATGAATGCTAAAAAGAAGTGTAACATATATCAAAATTAGAAATAACAGGTCTAGAAGCATTGTCTTAAGATCTGATAACATTGAATACTTATTAGCTTATATAGTTCATTCATAAACCATCATGGCTGGGTTGAATCTACTACTCAATCGGGTCCCAAACATATACGCTGATAATTATGCCATTTTGAATGGTATTTAAAGTCGGTGCAGGAATGGTGAGTACCTGATTAGGCTCTAATCCTCCTTCATCTTCAACTGGTATTGTGAAACGAATGCGATCAGTTGTATCTTTTTTTTTTTTGGTTTTTTAGGGATTTATACTCTGTATTCTGTGTAAAAGAAATGCTTCAAGAACCATTTCATGCATTTACTAATTGTATGTATGAACTTTAATGTGTCAAAGAAGCTCAAGAAAGAAGGCGTTTTTATGAAGTAGTAAAACCTGCTATTTTTGCCTTATTTTCATTTTATACAATGGATTCATGTAATATAAGCAACGGCACGCTTTCTCATTTCTTATTCTTATCACAGGAAAATCCAAAATGGGGGAGCTGAGTATGCCAATGTAAAAGTTGATAACTCTATACTTAAGAATATGCAACAAAAAAGTTAACAACTCTATACTTAAAGAAACCTACTGCATAACTTTTTCTCCTACTTAACAATGAGCTACAATGTTTGTCAATAACTAAATATGACATTATACACACTTAATACCTTTTGTAAACCATGGCGTGTTACTTTTCACTCAACTCTTCTCTTCCTTTTTTGCTTCAAAAAGAGCTACTAATCCAGAGGGCCTTTGTCACAACATTCTGTTTGTAACACCCCCAAGATATCCAGGGTATATTACAGCACCGCGGATCCCTACATGGGACTCACCAGGCTAATGACCAAAGTATACTCGCCGACTTACGGGATCAACATAATAACACCACGTCATACAGATGCAAAACAAAATAGTCCACCCGGTTCAACCGGTCAAACACAACAAAATCATTCAATACAAATACCATAGACAAACATACTACAACCCGAACGGATAAAAACGACTAAGTACTCGAGTACTTCTATTAGTTTACAAATGGTGTAACGCATCAAAAGACAGGACAACATGAAGATACACTTTTGCACAATCATCACGCGCGGCCGTCATCCGCGTACTGGTCCAGCACCCGTTCGTCTCGAAGAACCTGACCTGAAATTCATAAAACGAATTTCCCCAAAACGGGTCCCCAGAGGGGTTAGTATTACGCTAGTACAAATAACCAGATGAACAACTTACACCTTACACATATAGTCAAGCATACAATTCAGAAAACATCAGTTGAAACACACATTTCCGGAAACACCATAATCCAAAACACATTTGTAAAAATACACCACAATTAACCGTTGATCCACCCCTCCGTGGACCCATACCGAGACCCCATCGGATCTAACCCGTAGTGTTTAAAAGCAAAGCTCGTCGATCCACCCCTCCGTGGACCCCTACCGAGACCCCGTCGGATCTAACCCGTAGTGAGCATACACACACACACACAATTTCTCATGCAAAACTACAATGTCAAGATTGTAAGTTCATAAGGGTACTTGTCTCGATCAATAGACGGTGACACGAACGGAAAGGAAGAATCAAACGCGACCGCGAGGAACTGGCGAAATCGAACCTAACGATTCGAAGAATACAATCACAACAATATCTAAACGAATACGGAAATGGAATACACCTGAAAACCCGCCTACGATTCATGCATATTCGAATAGGAACAACAACGAGGGTGGATCACAACCAAACCCTCTCGACTATGCAAAACTACGAAATATACCATGAATCCGTAGGAAAGCTAAAATATCAACAAGATTAATCATATTCATCATGTATTAACCAATAAAACGGAACGAATCGGACCAAAATACGAAAACTCCCAATTTTCCCCAAAAAGTAGGGTTCTAAGATATTTACCTTGATTCAAGAGGTGGAGGATGATTAGATGATGATAGTTCAATGCTAGAGACTCAAGATCTTGAATAGATGATGATGATGAATCGCCCACTCCAAGTTCCTGATCGACTAAATCGCCAATTACACTACGCCATAGATGGCTTTCTACAACACTTAAGGGGGTGTTACTTTCTTGGATGTTACCATAGCTATGAAATTTTGGATCTACCACAACGTTCGGGTTATGGTGTTACCAAATCCTGAAATATATGTTACTCTAGCTATAAAAGGTGTAACTCTCAGTAACACCATGAGATGTGTTACCTTAGAGTATTAATAAACAAAATTTTGAATTTTATATAAAATTAATGATTTAATAAATTTTTAACTTTAAAAATAATTAATTTTAATAAAACATTGAATCTATTTTTATAAAAAATTATTCTATCAAATAATGAATTATATATATTTTTTTATAAATAATAAAATATTTTTAATAAATTTAAATTGAAAAAGTTTTAAAATAAAATAGTATTTGAAAATTAATAAATTTTGATTTAAATAATTAAAAAAATTAAAGCTTGTAATAACTATGAATAATTACAAAATACTTAAAATAACAAATTTAATGTCTACATATAATAACAAATTTTAATAAAAATAATGTCGAGTCGCTAAGCTGACTAAAATAAATGCCCATTAATTAAGGCAACAACATGACATAGATAAGAGGTAATAATTGCGGCGGAAATAAATTTATAAATTATTATTTCTAATCAAGATTTTTCTCAAATTTTACAACATGTATCCAAAATTTAAAACGTAAATAGAATATCACATAGCGATTAATTAAACACCACTACAAAAACAAGCAAAGAGATCACTAATAAAAGACATGTTGGTCAAGGTAACGGGTCTCTTTAATATAAGAGACCTCATATTAGACATAACAGGTCTTTTAAGGTGTCAAAGGTCTGTCATTTTTTGTGTGAGAGAAATTAGAGACCTCTTGTTTGATTTAACAGGTCTCGTCTCTAATGCGTAAGAAATAAGAGACCCGTTGTTCGATTTAACGAGTGTCTTTCCTTCCTATTTACCAAATCCCCCCCTTCCTCTTCTTCCTCGAGGTATTTACAAGGGTAAATATACGGAAGTTTCTTCCCACATGAAATTCGGAGACCTCACTCCGACACGACTACTGATGAATTACCCACCACCATCGTCGGCGAGTTAACCACCATCAACGACCATCTACTCACCATTTTATCCTCTGCGGCTCCACCCCTCTATTTTCTGCTCCAGGAGAAATCAATGGTTTTAAGTTTGTAATTGAAATTGGTGGTGACGAGGCCGAGATGGACGTTAACAACGGAGGCACATCGGATGTGTCTTTGTAGGAGACCATCCCATCTGTTATACGTGGTTTTCGGAGATCGACCTGGTAATTTCTCAACGAATATATACATATATACATATGTACTGATCTCTTTGTGAATAAATTCGAGATTTTTATTATGATTTTTTGTTTCTAGTCTTTTTTTTAGATAATTTCAATGATTCTACTTTTGCTCGTTATAATTGTGCTGCCTCAAACAATGGTTAGGTTCTTATTGTTGATTTAACCTAATATCTAATCTGTTAGTAAGAAGGGGGAAATTGAACTGTGTTCCTTTCTGCTCTGTGATTTTTCCCCCATTTAATTAAGAAACTTTATGATTTTGTGAAGCACTTTGCGAATTGTGCGTCTTCTTTTCCTGTTTTTCCTTTTCACGTTTACTTCATCCTGTCGTCGCATTATTTTTCTTTTTGCATATGTTCATCTCGTGTGTGGTATTTTAGTTGGTCAAAGTGTCCACATTTCACTCAAAGGATCCAACATGTCATGGACACGGATGCAGTGACCAAACCCGAAGAGTCGAATGTGATTTCTAGGAACCTAGCCCTTGCATTTAATACATTGATCTATACTTTTCATGTTCTTGCTTGTGATAATAGGATAAAATCTAGTAGTGTTACTCATGCCTAATTGAATAATAAAATAATTAAATGGCTAAGTAACTGCACTGTATAGTCATTCTCCTGGTTACTCATTAGTTTGTGTGTCTAAGCACAATACTATATGTGTTTGTTCTTTTATCTTGTTTGTGAAGACCTTGTTAATTCTTGGTTTTGTTGACCTCATCGCGGATATCAAACCAGAGCATTTGAAAGGGAAGATTATAGACGGAATGATGAATTACAAAATCGAATACTCAAAGATGGCACTCGGCTCACTTTTAAACTTGGTTAGACCTTGTTAATTCTTGGACAGTGTTACTTAAAATTTAAGAGTAAAAGAACATATATGGTCCAAGCAACTCGATTATAATATGACGCCGACTACCCTACTTGGTGCTCTTAGCCAAAAGGCATGTCAAGGTTGGCAACTTAGCATGCATTCAGTAGGGCTTAGATATTTTGAAGCTTGTTTGATTACTAATTACTGGATCCTAAATGTTGTTGTTGCGATGACACCTCTCTTTCATGTTGACAAGATAGATAGCTAAATGACAGTATGTTATATCATTTTTTTTTCTCTTGCTAAAACTAATATTAATGTGCCCATACATTAGTAGTATACGGGGAAAGTACGTTATGAGTCATTTTTCTGTTACGATTTTGTCCTCCAAAATGGATCCCTTCTTATAACATGCATATGGACAACATCTTTTCTTTTAGCTGCTTCTTCCTTTTGTTCTTCAACAAAGCAAAAAAGTACTATATGCAAGCTTCTTTTGATTAAATTAGAAAAGAATTGAACGCGGTGATGACGAAATCCAAAATTATCAGTATGCAGATATTGCATATTCTTTACTATGTTACTAGCAAAAACAAAAATGGATAAAGATATCCATAATTATATTTTTTTCAGTCTTTGTTCAACTAAAGTCAGCTAGTTAGGTTTTGTTGCTTAGCTAAGGTGTTCATATGATCCTTAATTGCTTATCAAAGTATTGCTGAATTGAGTTGATTCTTTTATCATAATTTTTCTCGCCTATAGAATTTTGTTTTGCAATCATATGCAGTGTCTATACAATGCTTTAATAGTTTAATGTATCTGCAACAGGATGTCTATAGTTGACAAACTTTTCAAACTCATGACCAGACTTGACTTAACGGTATGCTGTCATGTCGCATTAAAATTTTAGGAAATTGAATTTTCTATGAAACAATTTCCAGTCGTCCAATAAGCATCCAAATACAAAAATCTATCTATTTTTTCAATATTCTCGCGACTTTATAAGTAGAAATCAATTTACACTGTTCAGGTCCCGACTGGATTAGGGAATTGTGACACTTGTACAAAGGATCAGTTTGTTTGATATTTCTAATTGTTAAAGAGTTTACATACATTGTTGTAGGTTGGCTATTCTGAATTCTTCGGTTCTATGGTTTCGTGTCCTTCATTTGCCTGGAAAATGGTCAAAAGAATATAAGTAAGGCAGCTATGATACTTTACTTAAGTTAAACTGCACTTTCATCCTACTTTCTTGTACATCTTTGGCATATGGATCTTTTACATTGCTGTTCTCCATAAATATTCAGGAGCAGAGCAGTTACGGCTTAGAGACTGGTTCTAGCTGGAAGGTTTCGGCTGCTTAATGAGTGGTGTAACTTTGTTGAGGTACCAGTTTGTAAAGCTGCGTATGAAGATGCTTAATTAAGGAAATGAAACTATTCATAAGTTTGAAACGAAGATAAATGTGCATGAATTGAATTTAGAGCATAGCTGTGATATATCAAGTTTGGAACCACTGACTCCTTCCCTTTTTTAGAGCTTCCACCTAATTTTCTCTATTGTTGCGGCAGATGACCCTGTATTTAGAAACACTATTTTTCCACCAATAACTACTTTGAATGGTATATCACCTTACTTGTAGTCGAGGTTGCAAGATATGATATCATTATTGCCATTTTACCCTGTGTGCTTGTCTTTTCTTTGGTGACATGGTTTGATTATAGGTCCTATCTCTGATGCTCCTCAATGTATGAAATCAGACACAGTGAGTGTCGAAGAGCAAGAAGCCTTAAAGATGATTCATGAATGCTTAGATTTGAGGAGAAAATACGTTTTCAGGGAAAATATTCATCCGTGGATGAAAAGTAAGGAAAAATCTGGTTCATCAGAGGTCAAGAATGATCCATATACTTTTGTCCCTGTTCAAGCATCTTACGTGAGTTTTCCTTCAACCGCATACGAATTTGTTAAGTTGTCTCATTTACTAATAGTATGTAATTATTTTTATCTGGTATTGCTTCTATGGTGGGCAAGCAGCACTTCTTCAAAATGGAAGATGGTGTAGTTCGTGTTTATGCGAGTGAAAGGGGTGAGCTTTGAGTAGTCTAGTCCTAGCAAAATACCTATGCATACATCTCCTTCTATATGGTGATAAATTCTTCTTCTTTTTTTTTTCTTTCTTTCTTTTTTTTGAATGATTTAGATACAGAATAGCTTTTTTTTGAATGTCATCCAAAAGAACAATGCTTTTCTTTCCTATCTCCCAGTGGCACTAGTGTCACTTAAGGTGACCCTTATTATCCCCCAAAGATAAGAAGCCATCAGTTCGGGGCCTTTAAGATAAAAACTATCACTTAAGGGCCTGGAAAATTGAATTATCAATTAAATACCCATAAATCTAATGCATGTTTGGCGTCTTGCAATATGTAGTTATTTAAAGATATTTTCAAAATTATAATCCATAAAATATTATCGGTGAATTTGATGTGTACTAAAAAAGGAAAGAATAATAATATTATATTAATCAAATATATTCATAATGGTATGAATTGGAAGATCCCTAATGTTAAGGCTGCCTATTTGGAAGCTTAGTAACCATCACTAATTATTGACTCTTCTTTCTTGTTTCATTCTGCAGCTCCCTCGTTCAAAGAAGGTGAAGTTTGTGAATGGACACCAACTCAGGCAAATTGGCTAATCCTTGGCTAATTGAATAAGTGTTCCACATAATAGTTTCTTAGAGTCTTTTTGTATATTAGTCTTAGATGCCACTGATGTAATTGGTTAAAAATAACCAAGTTATTTTCTTCTAGTACTTGTATATATGTAGTTGGTTGGTTTTGTGATTGGATATAGTTGTTTTTTATGATGGGATTATGTAGTTGGATGATGTAGTTGGTTTCTGTGAATTAGTTTGTTGGGTTTTTAATGGGAAATGCTAAATTTAAAATTTAAAATTTTATTTTGTTAAAATGAAGGTGTTACCTTCGGTACTATATATATGTTGCAAATGTCTTTCATTTGTAACACCTAGTGTGTTGCAATTGGTAATATAGAATAGACTAAAAAAATATTGCACAATTGTCGCCCCACCCGTGGGCCCACAAAGTAGGCCCACTAACGGGCCCAAGAAAAGTGGGTCCCACATATGGGCCCCACCAGCTGACCCCACTACGTGGGTCCCATCGATGAGCTCGGCCTGTGGGACCCACAAAATGGGCCCCACATGTGGAACCAATTAAATTGGCTATATATTTTACAAAATTATAAAGTCTATTGCAACACGAATATGATGTTGTTGTAGGGTCCTTAGGATGTTGCTGTAGGGTACTTAGGTAACCAATAATTCTATGTTAGCTTAGGATGATCCACATGTTGCCTTTGAGTCCAAAGGTTACTGCTCACAGAGCAACATAGCTAAAATGTTACCTTTGCCCATTTTGGGTCTGTGGCAACAGAAAATTGGCTCTAAGGTAACACAGTTATGTGGTTGCCGAATGCCATTTATGGCGTAGTGTTACCCGGAGGAGAGAAGAGAAGGAGGAGAAATGAGCTCCCCCGCGTCAACTCTCTGGTTTTTATACCAGAGGGTTATTAGCGTGCGCTATCGGCTGGTACTCGGGTCCAGAAAGTTAAACTTCAGTCCAGGACTTAAGGTTCTGGACCATTAGCGTGCGCTAACAGGACATTAGCGTGCGCTAACCGCCCCTCGGTAGCGCGCGCTATCGGGCCATAGCGTGCGCTATCTGGACATCAGCCGAGTCCAGAAGTAAACTACCCAGTACTGGGCTGCCGGGTTAGCGTGCGCTACCGGCCACTCCTGCGTGCGCTAAACTCGAAAGGTAGCGTGCGCCAGAAAAGACTATTAGCGCGCGCTAGAACAACACTCCAGAGGGCGAAGCGACGTGTTACCGGGTGCTGCAGAAACACTAGCGCACGCTACCAGATAAGGTTAGAGTGCGCTACCAAAGAAGACTAACGCGCGCTAATTAGCCATCGTAGCGTGCGCTAGGCTGCCAATAGAAAATGATTCGAACACCCGAACACATGAAACACGCTCGGAACAATGCACAGAAGATCACAATATGCACAAAAACATACGATAGATGTACGACGACCCCAATACAGCGGTTCCAAACAGTCATCACAAGAATCGGACCGAAAAGCGACGGAAAAGCCAACAATAGCAAAATGGAATACAATAAACCCAAAATTAAATGTCTCCGAAATATACGTACGGTTACACACGAGTCAACAAAACAGGAAAACACAACGTCAAAAAAAGTGCCGGGAAAAGAAGAAAAAGTGCGGATATTACATTCTACCCCTCTAAAAATAAGTTTCGTCCCGAAACTTAAGAAACGAACAACTCGGGGTATCTTGCACGCATGCTATCCTCGGATTCCCAAGTGGCCTCCTCGACACCATGCCTAGACCACTGCACCTTGACCAAAGGAATGGTCTTATGCCTCAGCCGCTTCTCACGATGCTCAAAGATCTTCACAGGACGTTCCTCGAATGTAATATCCTCAGCGATATCAATCTCGCCATAATCGATGACGTGGCTAGGATTCAGGACATATTTCCTCAATTGGGAAACATGGAAAACACTATGAACGTGAGTCAAGGCCGGAGGTAATGCTAATCGGTACACCAATTCACCGACTCTCTCGAGGATCTCAAAGGGCCCAATAAATCTCGGGCTCAACTTTCCCTTCTTCTCGAAGCAGAAAATTCCTTTCGTCGGCGACACCTTTAGCAAAACGTGGTCTCCCACCTCGAATTCCAAAGGTCGACGATGGACATCGGCATACGACTTCTCTCTACTCTGAGCGGCCAACATCCTCTTTTGAATCAATTCCACCTTCCGCCTCGTCTCCATAACGATATCCGGCTCGGTCCCAACCAAATCGGATGCCTCATTCCAACAAATCGGTGATCGACAACGCCGCCCATAAAGTGCCTCATACGGTTCCATGTGAATTGACGCGTGCCAACTATTGTTGTACGTGAACTCGATCAATGGTAAATGTTCCTCCCAGTCACTACTCCAATCGAGAGCACAAGCACGCAACATATCCTCAAATGTCTGGATAGTGCGCTCCGACTACCCATCCGACTGGGGATGAAAAGAAGTGCTCAGATGCAAACGAGTACCCAAAGCCTTATACACTGCCTGCCAAAAGTGCGATACGAAACGGCCATCCCGATCCGACACAATAGACTTCGGAGTACTGTGAAGTCTCACAATATGTGCAATAAACACCCAAGCCAACTTCTTCGGACCCCAAGTATCCTTGATGCCCAGAAAATGTGCCGACTTGGTCAGGCGATCCACAATCACCCAAACCATATCATGCCCGACCTCGATCAAGGCAAACTCGTAATGAAGTCCATCAAAATATCTTTCCATTTCCACTCCGGAACGGAAAGTGACTGCAATAATCTAGCCGGTCGCTGATGCTCGATTTTGACCTGTTGACAAGTCAAACATCTCACTACGAATTGTGCGACCTCCTCCTTCATATCATTCCACCAAAAATTTCTCCTCAGGTCCTTGTACATCTTACTCGACCCAGGATGAACTGAGTAAGACGTGGCATGTGCCTCCTGCAAAATATTCTGCCTCAATTCTGAGTCGTTCGGTACACAAAGCCAACTCTGGAATCTCAACACACCATCCTCGTGAATCACAAACCCGGGAGACTTCCCCCTGAGAACATTTTCCCTAATCTGAGAAATCATCGGGTCCTGCAATTGCTTCAATTTAATTTCGTCGACCAGCGACGATGAAATCTCTAAAGCACAAAGCTGACTGACCGCTCCCGGCAATAAAATCTCAACATCCAAATCGATCAAAATCCGCTGAAGCTCAGGTTGAGGTGTAAGGATCTCAAGTGTCCTCAATGCAATCGGTTTCCGACTCAAGGCATCGACCACGACGTTCGCCTTGCCCGGGTGATAAAGGATTTTGAGGTCATAATCCTTAATCAACTCCAACCACCTCATCTGCCTCATATTCAACTCCCGCTGGGTGAATATGTACTTCAGACTTTTATGGTCGGTAAAAATCTGACATGTGGAGCCAAATAGGTAATGACGCCAGATCTTGAGCGCGAAGACAACTGCCGCCACCTCCAAGTCGTGAGTAGGGCAGTTAAGCTCGTATGGCCTCAACTGTCTCGATGCATACGCAATAGTCTTACTGTGCTGCATCAGTACGCACCCAAGACCCTGACCCGAAGCATCACTATACACAGGAAAACCTTCGTTACCACACGGTAATGCTAAAACTGGGGCTGAAGTTAAACGCCTCTTCAGCTCCTCAAAACTCACCTGCCTCTCGTCATTCCAGACGAACGTCTCGGATTTCTGAAGCAACTGCGTAAGTGGCCGAGCTAGTTTCGAGAAACCCTCGACGAACCTACGATAGTAGCCGGCCAAACCCAAAAAGCTACGGATCTCTTTCACATTCTTAAGTGGTGCCCAATCTAGTACTGCCTCGATCTTCTGCGGATCCACACGGACTCCCTCGACTGAAATCACGTGACCCAGAAACATAACTTCCTTCATCCAAAACTCACATTTCGAGAACTTTGCATAGAGTTGCTCGGTCCTCAAAATGTTCAACACTATTCGAAGATGATGCGCATGTTCCTCCTCGCTTCTCGAATAAATAAGGATGTTGTCAATGAAGACAACGACACACTTATCCAAATACTCGATAAAAACCTTGTTCATCAACTGCATGAACATCGCCGGCGCATTAGTCAAACCGAAGGGCATGACCACAAACTCATAATGTCCGTATCTCGTCCGAAAAGCCATTTTCGGTACGTCGGACTCCTTCACCCGAAGCTGGTAGTACCCCGATCTCAAGTCGATCTTCGAGAATACCGCAACTCCCTGTAACTGATCGAACAAGTCATCAATCCTTGGCAGGGGATACTTGTTCTTGATGGTCACCTTGTTTAGCTCTCGGTAGTCGATACACAAACGAAGTGAACCATCCTTCTTCCGTACAAACAGAACCGGTGCGCCCCAAGGCAAAGCGCTCGGTCGAATATACCCCGACTCAAAAAGCTCACTCAACTGCTTCTTCAACTCAGCCATCTCGGAGGGTGCCATACGATACGGCGCCTTCGAAATCGGAGTCGCACCCGGCTCTAACTCGATAGCAAACTCTAACTCACGGTCCGGTGGCAAACCTGGTAACTTGTGAGGAAAAATGTCAGGAAACTCACTAACAACTGGAATCGATGAAAGCTCGACCCCACCGCTTTCCGCCACCAAGGCGTAACACCAATAACCAGTACACCCCTTCCGCAGGAGTCTCATAGCCTTTAAAGCGTTAATGACAAGTTTCTGGTTTCCCCTCCTTCGCCCCGCGAAAGAGTGCTCGGTGCCGTCCTTGGATAACATAGTGATGATTCTCGTATGGTAGTTCATGATCGCGTCATGCCGTTAGAGCCAGTCATCCCCAAGAATTAAATCTTCACCCTCAATTCCCACAACAATAAGATTAGAGAGCCAAGCCCTCTCACAAATAGTCACAGCACAATCTCGAATCTCTCACCAACGATCATATCACCGTTAGGAAGTTTAACGATGAAAGGTTCGCATGGCGATAAGCAATCAAGACCCAAACATCGCACACATTCTAAAGACACGAACAAATGCGTAGCACCAGAATCGAAAAGCACACTGACAGGTTGCAAGTGGATGTGAACGGTACCTGTGGCAACGGTAGCGGCTGGGTCATCGGCCCTCCTCATCTCGTAAACACGCGGGTGGGCGGAGCCGACACTGGAAGCTCCGCCTCGACTGGACTGACCCCGACCTCTCCCTCGGCTAGTACTCGGTGGAGACTGCGGGACAAACAGGCCTTGATTCACACTTGGTTCTCTAGGTGCTGGAACGGAAGCCCGAGCACCAAGAACTCTCTCTCTCTATCGGCACAGAAAGCAGCTTTTTGGCCCGGCTGGCCACACTGATTACATGTCAGCAGAGGACTCAGATAATTACGACTGATGTGGCCCAGTCGGCCACAGTTAAAACATTTCACATCGCGGGAAGGAGCACTGGTAGTCCCGCGGAGACCTCCAGTAGAACAGGCAGAACCACCACCTGTGGAAAAGTTAGCAGTCTGGGACTTCTGCGGACCCCCACCTTTGTGGCTCGAAAAATTCCCGGCGGACTTTTGCTTCTTGCTCTCGCGAGCCGCCTCACTCGCCTTCACAGACATATCGTAAGTAAGGGCTCTACTCTGATAATCCTTCAAGGTAGTGCAAACGAGCCCGGACATGTAATCACGAATCGACGGTTTCATCTGCCTGGAGAAATGAAAAATCTTGTCACTCTCCTCTCTAATCTGGGCCTTCACGAAGCCCAACTCCTGGTTGTAATCGGCAATGGACTGGGAAACAGGGATATCCCGAGGCTGAGCATCAAAGAAGTCATGGACTCGGGCCTGTCTGACCGGCCACGGGCAATACTCGGTCTCCATCAGGTCCTTAAACTCCTCCCATGTAACAGCGCGGTCTCTGGGCTCAACGGCCTCCCACTAGTTGGTAGCATCCCCCGTGAGAAAATACTGGGCAATAGGGACTTTGCGGTCCTCGGGACAGTTGGTGGGAAAACCTTGGATATCTCCTTGATCCACCCCTCCCAGCCAATCGGGTCTGAAGCTCCCGAAAACTGAGGAGGATGCATCTTGATGACATCCTGAAGCCAACGGTCTGCTCCGCCCCTAGCAACATGGGTCGGATTCGGATTCTGAACCGCCTGAGCTATTGCCGCCATCTGATTCACCATTTGGTGCATAATAGCCGCAACACCAAGGTTGGCGTCATCTTGGGTAGAAGCATGACTATGACGGTCACCGGTACTGCCGGCTCCTGAAGAATGCGACGTGGCCTCCCCACCGGCTGCCCCATGCCCCCGGCCGCGTCCACGACCATGACCACGGCCTCTTCCAGCATCCATACTGATGTTAAATAAGTGGCAAAAGCCATACGATGGTAAGTTCAAGAGAATAAACAATCATAAACCAAAATCGAAGTTGCGATACACGAAAACAAGGAACATAGTGAGGAAAAACTTACGGGCACTGGAAGCACCGGAATTATGGCAGCGTGATGACGATGTGCAAAACGAAACCCAACAAGACCCATTAAACCGACAAGCCTAGGTATCCATAAACCTAGTGCTCCGATATCATTTTCTGTAACACCCCCAAGATATCCATGATATATTACAGCGCCGCAGATCCCTACATGGGACCCACCAGGCTAATGACCAAAGTATACTCGTCGACTTGCGGGATCAACATAATAACACCACGTCATACAGACGCAAAATAAAATAGTCCACCCGGTTCAATCGGTCAAACACAATAAATTCATTCAATACAAATACCATAGACAAACATACTACAATCCGAACGGATAAAAACGCCTAAGTACTCGAGTACTTCTATTAGTTTACAAATGGTGTAACGCATCAAAAGACAAGTCAACATGAAGATACACTTTTGCACAATCATCACGCGCGGTCGTCATCCGCGTACTGGTCCAGCGCCCATTCGTCTTGAAGAACCTGACCTGAAATTCATAAAATGAATTTCCCCAAAACGGGTCCCCAGAGGGGTTAGCAATTACGCTAGTACAAGTAACCAGATGAACAACTTACACCTTACACATATAGTCAAGCATGCAATTCAGAAAACATCAGTTGAAACATACATTTCTAGAAATGCCATAATCCAAAACACATTTATAAAAATACACCACAATTAACCGTTGATCCACCCCTCCGTGGACCCGTACCGAGAACCCGTCGGATCTAACCCGTAGTGGTTAAAAGCAAAGCTCGTCGATCCACCCCTCCGTGGACCCCTACCGAGACTCCGTCGGATCTAACCTGTAGTGAGCACACACACACACACACACAATTTCTCATGCAAAACTACCATTTCAAGATTGTAAGTTCATAAGGGTACTTGGCTCGATCAATAGACGGTGACACGAATGGAAAGGAAGAATCAAACGCGACCACTAGGAACCGGCAAAATAAAACCTAACGATTCGAAGAATACAATCACAACAATATCTAAACGAATACGGAAATGGAATACACCCGAAAACCCACCTACGATTCATGCATATTCGAATAGGAACAACAACGAGGGTGGACTACAACCAAACCCTCTCGACTACGCAAAACTATGAAATATACCATGAATCCGTAGGAAAGCTAAGAATATCAACAAGATTAATCATATTCATCATGGATTAACCAATAAAACGGAACGAATCGGACCAAAATACGAAAACTCCCAATTTTCCCCAAAAAGTGGGGTTCTAAGATATTTACCTTGATTCAAGAGGTGGAGGATGATTAGATGATGATAGTTCAATGCTAGAGACTCAAGATCTTGAATAGATGATGATGAATCGCCCACTCCAAGTTCCCGATCGCCTAAATCGCCAAATACCCGGAGGAGAGGAGAGAATGAGGAGAAATGAGCTCCCCCGGGTCAACTCTTTGGTTTTTATACCATAGGGTTATTAGCGTGCGCTAGCATGTAAAGCTAGCGTGCGCTATCGGCTGGTACTCGGGTCCAGAAAGTTAAACTTCAGTCCAGGACTTAAGGTTCTGGACCGTTAGCGTGCGCTAACAGGACATTAGCGTGCGCTAACCGCCCCTCGGTAGCGCGCGCTATCGGGCCATAGCGTGCGTTACCTGGACATTAACCGAGTCCAAAAGTAAACTGCCCAGTACTGGGCTGCCGGGTTAGCGTGCGCTACCGGCCACTCCTGTGTGCGCTAAACCCGAAAGTTAGTGTGCGCTAGAAAAGACTATTAGCGCGCGCTAGAACAACACTCCAGAGGGCAGAAAGCAAAAGCAGGTTACTGGTACTGCTGTACCCGGAACACTAGCGCGCGCTACCAAATAAGGTTAGCGTGCGCTACCAAAGAAGACTAACGCGCGGTAGTTAGCCATCGTAGCGTGCGCTAGGCTGCCAATAGAAAAACGATTCGAACACCCAGAACACATGAAACATGCTCGGAACAACGCACAGAAGATCACAATATGCAAAACATCATACGATAGATGTACGACGACCCCAATACATGTAATATCCGTAATTTTCCATTTTTAGCAGTTTCCATCTTTGGTGTATGTCCATTTTTATCGACTCGCTTGTAACCGCTTCGACATTTTGAATCTATTTTGTTCTTGGAGTTTTTCCATTTGGACGAGTTTTGATGATGTTTTCACGTAATTTCATTTTATGACATGTTTTGCCGTATGAACGTTCGATTCTTGTAAAACTCGTTCGTTTTCGTTGTTTCTTGGGTTGTACAAGTTCGTATGGTTGAGTTGGTCATGTTGAGACTTTCGGGTTGTAAATCCGACATCGTTTCGTGACTTTCGGTCACTTGGGTCATTTCCGTAATTTCCTATAAGTTTAGGGAATTTCATATTCGTTGTCGTATTTCGGATTTCCGGGTAGGCGGATGGATATTTTCTTGTGATGGTTAGACTCGTCATCGAGTATTCTTCGTAGTCGTATTTTTGGTTCGATAGCAGGTCCGGGTTTTGGGGTCGTCGGACTCGTTTGGACGGCGTTGCCAATCTGCTGTCCGATAGGGTGTTCTGGCCGTAACACCCGAAGTTACGGCCGTAAGTTGGCCATGTTATGGCCGTAAGTGTCCCCTGTTACGGCCGTAACAGCTGCATTTTAAAACAATGGCAGAGGTCCAATACCTCATTTTCTATCCCTTCTCTCGTTTTTTCTTCACGGGGCGACTCCAGAGGCGATTTCTTCAGTTTTGATCGAAGAAACTTTCGTATTCCATCACCGTAGAATCATAGTAGCATATCACCATCAGCGTAATCATCCTCCATCGTCCGAATCCGAGGTATCTTCTTCAGGAACCCTAACTTGTATAAATTGGGGGTTTTTCGGGTTTTTCGTGATTGACTCCGAATTGTTCATGTATATTGCGAAACTTATTATCAATTGTTGTTATTGGGTGATCCCCAATTCGTTTTTCCTCGAATTAATCCATGTATTGTTTATACGGGGAGATTTTGCACAAACCCTCGCCCGTATCGATTGAACGTCTATTGTCGTGTTTTGTAATCGGGGTTTTGGGAGTATTCCTTTCGATTATTGATGTCCTTTGGGACTGAGTTATGCTAATTCTTCGTTTAGGAACCGTCGTTTTCCATTCGGATCATCCGTAGTCATTTTTCACTTCCGATTCTTCGAAGATGTCTCAAAGGCAAGTACTTTACATTTGTTTACATGTTCTAGTATTTGAATTATGGCTGTATCGTGGTTGTTGTGGATGGTTATGTGTATGTTCACCTAGGGACGGTCCGACGGGGCCTCTAGGGATACGTATTGCCGTGTGTGTGCGTATCACGAACTGTGGTTAGCCACCCAGGGATGTCCGACGGGGCTCTGCGGGGTACGGTGGCCGTGAGTCTCGTGCCAACGGTTAACTTTGAATTATGATTTGTTGGAGATAATGTGTTTTGTGTGTACATCATAAATATTCCGGAATATAAAATGTTTTCTAAAATGATTTTTGGCGCATTATTCATCTGATTAGAATGTAGTTCAAATGGATTGTACTTGCACTAGCAGTTGTCGCTAACCCCTTAAATGGGGGAAATACTTTTTGTATTTCAGGTATTGATCGTGGGGACAAGCGAGCACTCGAGCCGTATGAGGATGATGGGCAAGCATTTGTCCAGTAAATGAATTTTCGGTGTCATGTCTGTCGGTTGTTATTATTGATGTCTGATTTTGAGATTTATGTATTATAAAATTGGTTTAAGTACTCGAGTACTTCTTTTGCAAAATTGTTAATGTTGTGTTCCCGTTTTGGGAAATGGATTGTTGTTGGATTCTATTGGTCGGATTGTAGTCTTTTATTTTGAGTTGTCATTTTATTGATGATTGTTGTCGTTGGCAAAGGTCTTGTTGGTATGTTAGCCTGGTGGATTCCACAGTGTGGGGTCCACGGCGCTGTAATATGCCCTGAATGTCTTGGGGGTGTTACAGAATATGGTATCAGAGCTTAGGTTTATGGATACCTAGGCTGTCGGTTATTTGGGTCTAGTTAAGTGTCGTTTTTGGGACAGTATCACTGCTATGCCATCATCTCAGTACGCCGGTGCTCGTAAGTTTTCCTAACTTGACTCGTTTCACCGTTCTGTTCTATTCCTGTCTTAGTATCTTGTTGCGTTTTGCGTTTGATTTGTACTTACCCGTTGCTTCTTCAGAATTCCTGCTGGTAGAGGACGCGGACGCGGTCGCGGACGCGGTAGGGGACGTGGCGCAGCCGGTGGGGCGGCCATGTCCGATCACTCGGGAACTGATTCGGCGATGCCCTCCTTGTCGAACAGTGTTCCCCCTAGTTCCGGAGGTCAGCAGGACCAGTCTGCTAGCTCCGGAAATGCTCATGAGAATGTTGGAGTGGCCAACATTTTACAGCAAGTAGCGAACCAGATGACGTTACTGACTCAGGCCGTTCTGGTCGGCCATGCTAATGCCAACCCGGTTCCGCCTACTGGATCCGGTTATGATAAGCTACTTCAGGACGTGATTCGTATGCGTCCTCCGCAATTTGATGGTGCTTCCGACCCTTCCGGTTGGGAGAATTGGTTATTCGAGTTGGAGAAAGTGTTTGAGGCTGCTAATTGTTCCGAGGAGAGGAAAAAGTACCCATTGCTCAGTACTTCCTCGCCAAGGAGGCAGCGACGTGGTGGCAAGCGGTGAAACCGCGTGACCGGGCAGCTACGTGGGCAGAGTTTCGAGATCTGATGGAAGATGAATACTGTCCTTGGCCAGTGAAAGGGGGGAGGATCCGAGCCTTCTTTGAGGCTAAGCCCCAAGATGTTCCTATTTCTCAAGCTATCAAGGACTACAATCAACAGCTGCACTACGTGAGAAACCAAGTCCGAGATGAGCTAGATAAGATCCGCCACTTTGATATGCGGATGAAGCCGAGGGTGCGCCACTACATGTCAGTGCAGGGTGCACGACTTTGAAAGATTATCGAATAAAGCGATGGCTTACGAGATGTCGTTTTATGGCAGAGACGGCAGGTGAAGGAAAGAAGCGAGAAGACCTCCGGTCGGTTTTGGGAGGCAAGTCGGGAGGGTATCCGAAGGCTCGGTCTGGTTCGCGAGTCTTGAGTCGATCGCCATTAGTTGGTCGAGGGAACGGTTCTAGGTCTGCTCCTGCCGGTTCCGTTCGTGGTCCTACATGCTTCAACCGCAGTCGTCCGGGCCACATGATGAGTGAGTGTGATAGGCCTCCGATTCGGTGTCTTGCTTGTGGTCGTATGGGTCACCGTGCTAAGTTTTGTACGGATGCGGCTCGGGCTCGATTACTCGGATATCTGCTCAGTGCGGGAGAGCCGAGTGTGAATCGAGCAAGCAGTTCCTCGGCCGCAGCAGAGTTTTGGTAGAGGTCGGGTCGTGGTCGGCCTTCTAGAGGGGGAGCTTCTAGTGCGGGTGCATTCCGCCCCGTGTGTATGAGATGAGGCGAGCCGGAGATCCCGACGCGACGGTGGCTACAGTACCGTCCACATCCTTGACCATCCTGTTTCCGTATTGTTCGATTACGGTGCTACGCATTCTTTTATATCTATGGATTGTGTGCGTCGCCCGCATGTTGATTGCCTTGTTGCTTGTGAGCCTTTTGTTGTTAAACTTCCTAGTGGGGATAGCATCGTGGGGATCGTGAGGTTAGAGATTTTCCGGTGAGTATCGCGGGGAGGGTTTGGCCTTCTAATCGATCGGTAGATATTAGAGATGAGGATTTGATTAAGGTGAGGATTGGCCGGACCGTCATGGGGCGATCATGAATTATAGAACGAGAACCGTTTCGATGTTAGCCTCTGACGGTACCGAGCATTCTTTTGTGGGGCGTAGGCGGAGTAGCCAGAGGTTACCGATCAGCGCCTTGAGGGCCGTAAGACTGCCGAGGAGGTTGCACGGGCTATTGGTGTTACGCTTTGAGATCGGAAGAAGGGGAGTTGAGCTCTCGTCTATTCCGGTAGTGTGTGAGTATCCCGATGTTTTTCGGATGAGTTGCGGGTTTGCCGCCGGACCGAGAGGTTGAATTTACCGTCGATTTAGAGCCGGTGCGACCTATCTCTAAGACGCCATACCGGATGGCGCCTGCCGAGATGCTTGAGTTGAAGAAACAGTTGGGAGAGTTGCTAGACATGGGATATATTCGACCGAGCGCTTTGCCTTGGGGCGCACCGGTCCTATTCGTAAAGAAGAAGGATGGGTCACTTCGTTTGTGTATCGACTATCGAGAGTTGAACAAAGTGACCATCAAAAACAAATATCCGCTCCCGAGGATTGATGACTTGTTTGATCAGTTGCAAGGGGCAACCGTGTTTTCGAAGATTGATTTGAGATCGGGGTATTATCAGCTCCGAGTGAAGGATACCGACGTTCCGAAGACGGCCTTTCGGACGAGATACGGTCACTACGAGTTTGTGGTTATGCCTTTTGGGCTAACCAACGCACCAGCCGTGTTCATGCAGCTTATGAACAAAGTCTTTATCGAATACCTCGATAAGTGTGTAGTCGTTTTTATCGACGACATCTTGATTTACTCGAGGAGCGAGGAGGAGCACGCCCGTCATTTGCATATTGTGTTAGATATTTTGAGAACTCAGCATCTTTTTGCTAAGTTCTCAAAATGTGAGTTTTGGTTACGGGAGGTTATGTTTCTTGGTCATGTGATCTCGGTCGAGGGTGTTCGTGTGGACCCATATAAGGTAGAGGCAGTGTTGGATTGGGCGCCGCCCAAGAACGTGAAGGAGGTCCGCAGTTTTCTGGGATTAGCCGGGTATTATCGTAGATTCGTCGAGGGGTTCTCTAAACTCGCTCGACCGCTGACTCAGTTGCTACAGAAGTCGGAGAAGTTTGTGTGGACCGACGAGAGGCAGAATAGTTTTGAGGAGTTGAAGAAGCGGTTGACGACCGCTCCCGTTTTGGCTTTACCGAGTGGTAATGATGGTTTCTCAGTTTATAGCGATGCTTCTGGCCAAGGGCTCGGATGCGTACTTATGCAGCATGGGAGGACGATTGCCTATGCTTCCCGTCAGTTGAAACCATATGAATTGAATTACCCTACACACGATCTTGAGTTGGCCGCAGTTGTGTTTGCGTTGAAAATCTGGCGTCATTACTTGTATGGCTCGTCGTGTCAGATTTTCACCGATCACAAGAGCCTGAAGTACATCTTCACGCAGAAAGAGCTTAATATGAGACAGAGGAGATGGTTGGAACTGATTAAGGATTACGATCTTGAGATCCTCTATCATCCGGGCAAGGCTAATGTAGTAGCAGATGCCTTGAGCCGGAAATCGGTATCGCTTCGGACGCTTGAGTTACTCACGGCCCAGTCGGGACTTCAGCGAGAGTTTATGAGGTTGAGCATTGAGATTGTACTGCCAGAGAGTTCCGGGCAGTTGCGTACTCTTGAGATTTCTTCATCTCTGGTCGAGGACATTAAGTCGGGACAGTTAGAGGATCCGATGTTTATTCAGCTTCGAGAGAGTGTAGCAAAGGGGAAAGCCACGGGATTCGTTATTCATGAGGACGGTGTGTTGAGATTCCGAGGTCGGTTGTGTGTTCCAAACGACTCGGAATTGAGACAGAGCATTATGCGAGAGGCTCATGCGTCACCATACTCAGTCCATCCGGGCTCGAGTAAAATGTATAAAGATCTGAGGAAAAATTTCTGGTGGAACGATATGAAGAAGGAGGTAGTTCAGTTTGTAGCTAAGTGTTTGACTTGTCAGCAAGTCAAGATTGAGCATCAGCGGCCAGCCGGATTATTGAAACCACTTCCCGTTCCGGAATGGAAGTGGGAGGACATCTCTATGGACTTTGTCACGAGTGTCCCGAGGACGAAGACTGGTATGAATATGGTATGGGTGATTGTAGACCGGCTGACTAAGTCGGCACATTTTCTGGGCATCAAGGATACTTGGGGTCCGGAAAAGTTGGCTCGTATTTTTATCACGCAGATAGTGAGGCTTCATGGTACGCCGAGGACCATTATTTGAGCAGAGATGGCCGATTTGTATCGCATTTTGGCAAAGGTACATAAGGCATTGGGGACTCGGCTACGTTTGAGCACTTCGTTCCATCCCGGACCGATGGCGGTCCGAGCGTACCATTCGGACGTTCGAGGATTTGTTGCGCGCGTGTGCGTTAGGCTGAGTAGTAATTGGGAGGAGCATTTGGCCTTAATTGAGTTTACTTATAATAATAGCCGGCACGCGTCGATTAAGATGGCACCGTATGAGGCACTTTATGGCCGACGTTGCCGATCACCGATATGTTGGGATGAGCCGTCCGATTTGGTTGGCACCGAGCCGGACCTTGTGTTGGAGACGAGGGAGAAAGTCGAATTGATTAGAAAGAGGATGTTGGCTGCTCAGAGTCGACAAAAGTCTTACGCGGATGTTAGGCGTAGACCTTTGGAGTTTGAGGTGGGAGATCATGTTCTGTTGAGAGTGTCTCCGACGAAGGGAGTTTTTCGTTTTGGGAAGAAGGGGAAACTCAGCCCGAGATATATTGGACCTTTCGAGGTATTGGAGAGAGTCGGTGAGTTAGCGTACCGTTTGGCTTTACCTCCGTCGCTGAGTCATGTACATAGCGTATTTCACGTTTCCCAGTTGAGGAGGTACGTTCCGGACCCGTCCCACATTATTGACTTTGGGGACGTGGAGATCGAGAAGGATGTTACATTTGAAGAGAGGCCCGTTAGAATTTTGGAGCGTCGTGACAAACAGTTAAGGCACAAAACCATTCCTTTGGTTAAGGTGCAATGGTCGAGACACGGAGTAGAAGAAGCGACGTGGGAGCTAGAGGAGGATATGCGTTCGAGATACCCCGAGCTTTTTGATTCTTAAGTTTCGGGACGAAACTTTATTTTAGAGGGGGAGAATGTAATATCCGTAATTTTCCATTTTTAGCAGTTTCCATCTTTGGTGTATGTCCATTTTTATCGACTCGCTTGTAACCGCTTCGACATTTTGAATCTATTTTGTTCTTGGAGTTTTTCCATTTGGACGAGTTTTGATGATGTTTTCACGTAATTTCATTTTATGACATGTTTTGCCGTATGAACGTTCGATTCTTGTAAAACTCGTTCGTTTTCATTGTTTCTTGGGTTGTACAAGTTCGTATGGTTGAGTTGGTCATGTTGAGACTTTCGGGTTGTAAATCCGACATCGTTTCGTGACTTTCGGTCACTTGGGTCATTTCCGTAATTTCCTATAAGTTTAGGGAATTTCATATTCGTTGTCGTATTTCGGATTTCCGGGTAGGCGGATGGATATTTTCTTGTGATGGTTAGACTCGTCATCGAGTATTCTTCGTAGTCGTATTTTTGGTTCGATAGCAGGTCCGGGTTTTGGGGTCGTCCGGACTCGTTTGGACAGCAGCTGCCAATACTCCTGTCCAGTAGGGTGTTACGGCCGTAACACCCAGAAGTTACGGCCGTAAGTTGGCCATGTTACGGCCGTAAGTGTCCCCTACATGTAATAGCCCATTGCTTTAAAGCAATGCGAGGTCCAATACCTCATTTTCTATCCCTTCTCTCGTTTTTTCTTCACGGGGCGACTCCAGAGGCGATTTCTTCAGTTTTGATCGAAGAAACTTTCGTATTCCATCACCATAGAATCATAGTAGCATATCACCATCAGCGTAATCATCCTCCATCGTCCGAATCCGAGGTATCTTCTTCAGGAACCCTAACTTGTATAAATTGGGGGTTTTTCGGGTTTTTCGTGATTGACTCCGAATTGTTCATGTATATTGCGAAACTTATTATCAATTGTTGTTATTGGGTGATCCCCAATTCGTTTTTCCTCGAATTAATCCATGTATTGTTGATACGGGGAGATTTTGCACAAACCCTCGCCCGTATCGATTGGACGTCTATTGTCGTGTTTTGTAATCGGGGTTTTGGGAGTATTCCTTTCGATTATTGATGTCCGTTGGGACTGAGTTATGCTAATTCTTCGTTTAGGAACCGTCGTTTTCCATTCGGATCATCCGTAGTCATTTTTCACTTCCGATTCTTCGAAGATGTCTCAAAGGCAAGTACTTTACATTTGTTTACATGTTCTAGTATTTGAATTATGGCTGTATCGTGGTTGTTGTGGATGGTTATGTGTATGTTCACCTAGGGACGGTCCGACGGGGCCTCTAGGGATACGTATTGCCGTGTGTGTGCGTATCACTTAATCGTGGTTAGCCACCCAGGGATGTCCGACGGGGCTCTGCGGGGTACGGTGGCCGTGAGTCTCGTGCCAACGGTTAACTTTGAATTATGATTTGTTGGAGATAATGTGTTTTGTGTGTACATCATAAATATTCCGGAATATAAAATGTTTTCTAAAATGATTTTTGGCGCATTATTCATCTGATTAGAATGTAGTTCAAATGGATTGTACTTGCACTAGCAGTTGTCGCTAACCCCTTAAATGGGGGAAATACTTTTTGTATTTCAGGTATTGATCGTGGGGACAAGCGAGCACTCGAGCCGTATGAGGATGATGGGCAAGCATTTGTCCAGTAAATGAATTTTCGGTGTCATGTCTGTCGGTTGTTATTATTGATGTCTGATTTTGAGATTTATGTATTATAAAATTGGTTTAAGTACTCGAGTACTTCTTTTGCAAAATTGTTAATGTTGTGTTCCCGTTTTGGGAAATGGATTGTTGTTGGATTCTATTGGTCGGATTGTAGTCTTTTATTTTGAGTTGTCATTTTATTGATGATTGTTGTCGTTGGCAAAGGTCTTGTTGGTATGTTAGCCTGGTGGATTCCACAGTGTGGGGTCCACGGCGCTGTAATATGCCCTGAATGTCTTGGGGGTGTTACAATACAGCGGTTCCAAACAGTCATCACAAGAATCGGACCGAAAAGCGATGGAAAGTCCAACAATAGCGGAATGGAATACAATAAACCCAAAATTAAATGTCTCCGAAATATACGTATGGTTACACACGAGTCAACAAAACAGGAAAATACAACGTCAAAAAAGTGCCGGGAAAAGAAGAAAAAATGCGGATATTACACTGTTCTGGTCTTCCAAAAACAACACATCGGGCCTGTTCCGCGTCTCTTGCTTTTTTGTGCAACTGAGGTTTTTCTATATTAGAGCATGATTTAAAGTTAATGATATCGCAAATACCAAAACATGACTACTAAAAACTAAGAAAGGTGTATAGTGAAGGATATAATACATAATATATTTATTCCAACACTGTCTTAGTAAACATACTAAAAAAATATATTACCTATAAAAATGGTCGTCCATATGTTCCTCAAGATTCTCCAAACTATCTAAATATTTTCTGTTCTTATGTTCAGCAGCCTCCTCAATTCTCTCAGCCTGAGCATATCGAATTTCTGCAAATAAAAATAACAATAACAATAAGCTAATCCTAGACAGCCCTAAGTTTTTTGAGGTGCTTATCGGTATATTACGTCGTCAAAAAATGATAACTTAATCTGGATAAATTTTTTAAAAAAAAATTCTGGTTTTGTAAAAAGCTATTAAAACTCCTTTCTTATCTTTAATACGCTATTTTAGGGTATATGGTTTAGCGTTGAACTTAAATGAAAGCTTGTTAGTTATAAAAGTATAATCTTGCTTGATCATAGTCAGCTTGCACTTCTGCATTTAAGCTTCATTCTCTGATATTGCGACGCCTCATTTGAACAGCTACCTTTTCAGATTGCAAGTATGTGATCATCGGCGTAGAGTTCTTAGCTGCAACAACAGAAGCACCTGATATCATAAAAGCACAATTCAATATTATCGGTGTCTTCAAAAAAATATGCACCAGATAAATACCTGGCCAGTGAACCAAAATATCACCCGTTCTATCACTTCCAGCAATCACCGTCCTCTCAACATAAACCTGCCCAAAGCAACAGTTACATAACTTCCATTACGGGAAAAAAAATTAATTGTGGGAAAAAAAATCCATTGTAGAAATATCAGCTTAAAATATATACCTCTTCGTGTATTTTCCATGGGGTAAGTATCTCTATTTCGTGGTTGGCGTACTTCATCTACACAAATTTTCATAACAACATCGTTACTTATCATCTTTATATATAAACGAACCCAAGTTAACAATATCTTACGAAGATTAAATACCTACAGATTTCAACAGTCGGGAAACTTGGTTGTGCGTTTGTCACAACATTCTGTTCTGGTCTTCCAAAAACAACACATCTGGATTCTTCAATGTTTGGCCCCTTTGCAGGAATTTCAAAAGATTACATGCTTCTGGTGAGTTTGTCATTAGAAAATTCCAATTCCAAACACAATGTTCATAAACTTATGGCAAGCAGCTTATCAAATTATAACTATTGTCATTTTATAAGTAACCATTATAAATTTATGAAACATTGTCAAACATCAATTTACAAATAAACATAAGACTAATTAGAAACTATATTAAAATAAACAAAATCCTAAAAATGAGTATAAAATCACCCTGATCCCGAATACCTTTCGCAAATTCGTAATACCAGCACACCCAAATCCTGAATCCAGCCTGTACATAAAAAATTTATGAATTTTTAAAACACTTTAACAACTTCACTGAAACAGTCCCAAACAGCCCCTGTATATGCAATAATAATAATAATTTATCAAGCAGTTCCAATATATAAGAAGCTATCATAAATTGCATTAACCAATTCCAAACAGGCTGGTTGATATCAAAAGGACAGGTAACCAAATTTATTGAAGCAATCCATCTAAAAGCTCAAATTTCTTGAAGTTTAAGCATATTTTTTCACTGATGCATAAATACAAACACTTGGTATGCATAGATAGTAAACATCAAAATTAACACCTTAATTCATCAAATAAACTAACAAAATTAAAAACCCACATCACAAATCACAGTTAAAAAAAAACATATATTGGATTTTAGTAAAATCAAACACAAATTAAGCAAGAATTAAAAAATATGATTTTATTACCTAATAAAAACAAAAGATTTTTTACACACATATTATGATGAGCATCACAATCTTCCCACCACAACCAAAGATCCAAGAAATTATGTTATAACTGCTTAGAGGATGGTTCGAATTCTTTTTGCTTGTAAAGCCAGAAAACTAACGGTAAAATTCCCAAGGAAAAGAGACAAGATGGGTCAGATCTTCGGCTTCGTCAGATTCCGAATGAATGTGATTGGGGAGGCTGATGTTATCCTCCAAAAGCTGAACGTGTTGATAGCCCATCCACCTTGGCATCCACGTAAGTACTTCACGCAGCTGGACCGACCGATCAGAGCAACAAGCCGGACCGAGTATGAACCCAATTTCTTCCCGGGCTCGTTAAAGACCGGACCGGGCAGAGACTCCATGACCGGCTCGATACCCAGACCGTGAGGGCCGAGCAAATCGAGGATAAAAATGCTCCGACTCAAGATTATGACAAGGCCGACCTGAGCGGCGGGAGACCCGAGGACCGACTCCAGCGGATAAGTGTCGCCAGAGGCATGCGGGACAGGCACACATGCCAATTAACGCATGCTGTCATGTCCCTTCCCGAAGCAATCCTTAGAAGCCGCCACATGTCTAAGGTGTATTTACAGTCTGACAAGTGTTTTGTGCATATTCCCCAACATCCTCCAGCTGTCATCTCCTGACTGGACGAGATTATCTATATATAGGAGGAATGTACAGTGAAAAAGGACTTTTGGCATTTATGAGAAAAGATAAGAGAGAGAAAATTTGTAATAAGTGAGAAAAATAGATAGATCGGCACAAAATATTCAGCTAGGCTCTACTTCATATTAAGGTCATTAATAAAATTTAGTGATCCAATCATTTTCATCTTGTTTATTATTTTCTACGTGACTTCGATCCATTCGTCCAGATCAACACACGTGACATTGACCAAATCATACGTCAACAGATTGGCGCTAGAGGAAGGGCACTGATGAGTCGATTCTTGATCGACTCATTCTGTTCTATTTAGTCGTGTTTTTGTTTGCTTTTTAGTATTTTTGTTCTCTTTTATGCGTGGTATATTGTGTTTTTTAATTTATAGGTAACCAAGCGAAGATTGTGGTGAAATATGCGCTTTCATAGCTAATATTGGAGTTTATGACGATCAAGAGCTAAAACGGGGCCTAAAACGATAAAAGATTGAAGCAAATATCGGTTGTATCTTCTAAATTCCAGAATCATCACTCCGAATTGAGATGTGTTCTCCTTTGATATAAATTCCTCATGAAATTAGCTTCGAAACGGTATATCATATGCTAAATTCCGAAGTGTATTGATACAAGAACGAAGGATCAAGCCGAAGAAGACCAAAAACCAGAATCAAAACAGAAGAAAATAACTCGTGCCGCATCAGGAAACTCGGCCGTGTCACAGGACACGGCCAGGTCTCTTTACAGTTAAAAATCTATTTTTCGGAAGAGTACAACACGACCGTGTCTTCTATGACACGATCGAGCCCCTATCCAGCCTAAACTGCCATTCTAAGGCAGTATGACACGGCCGTGTCACAGGACACGGCCGAGTGCGTGGACAGTGGGTTTTCGGGCTTTCAGGGTAGTACGACACGGCCGTGTCCCAGGACACGGGCCGTGTCACTTTTCGGTGCAAGTCATTTTCCTTGACATTTTTGCACAATTTTGAGCCCTTTTCTTGATCTTTTGGCTATAAAAAAAGGAGAGGGAGACCCTAAGGAGATATTCACATTTTACTTTAGAAATTTTGGTGTGAAAAACACAATATTTAGGGATACAAACACCAAAAAGTGAGGAAAAGGGGAGATTGTTTCATCATCTTCATTGTATGTTCTTAGAGTGAAAAATACATTTGTGAGATATTACATTTCCTTGTATCAATTGTCATGAGTTTTTGAAGCAAGATCATCAAACCTTCATCGGGAATTCAATTTCGGCTTTTACAAGGGATGTTTCTACCATGTTTTGTTTTACAATTTCCATTATTATTGTTGAAATAATCATGAGTAGCTAAATATTTCATATGGGTTTTTAGACTTAGCCACACACATGTTATCGATTGTTAGTTCCTATTGATTTTCCGGGTAAAAGTTTGGGAATTTTCCTCCTTGTTTGTTCTTCGTATAAGAACTTTTGATTTAGATCATCAAACCTATTTCTTAGTTGTTATTATTATTAAAATCGAGGGTTTTTGTCGGTGTTGGCCATCAAACGACCTGATAGTAGCGATTGTGAATGTTCTAAAACCTTTTTCCACGATCTTTTAGCAAATTACCCCATCAAAAGTATTAGCTAGTCGATTGTTGGTAGAGATTCGTCCCCATCAAAGGAGTGTCTCTTATTTTCGGTAAGAACAATCGTGATTTTAGAATTGCCGCCATCAAACGGATTTCTTTTAATCGTGCGCAATCAATAATTCCAAACCTTAATTCTTTGTGTATCGGAACTAATAATTGATTACGTGTGTGTCGGTGATTCTAAATTCCCATATCATTCTCATTATTGTAATCTCTTAATTATCCGACTATTCAATTGGTGTTTGTAACGCTTAGTTTATTTTAATTTTATGTATTAGTAATTGTAATCCTATCAAACCAATGATGTATTTTAATTTATTTTACTTTTGTTCATTCGACTAATTGCCGAACATTATCAAACTTTAAACCGTTCCAATTCCTCGAGAGATCGACCTCGGAGTTACTTGCCGCTTCATGCAAAAGCGATTCGTACACTTGCGAGTTTATAATTTGTTCATCAAGTTTTTGGCGCCGTTGCCGGGGACTTGGCATTTAATTTTTAATCTTGTTCTAGTAATAGTTGAATTGTTATTCTTGATCATTTTTTGTTCGTTCTCATTATTTTTGATAAAATTTAAAAATTCGCACTAAATTCTTTTGTTTATGCTTGTTAGGAGATCGTTGGGTAACCCGATTCTTCCGCCCATAGACGAAGTTCAAAGGATTAGAGCACCAAAAATAATGGCCACAACATCAATGGCAAACGACGAGGTGAATCCGGATCTTGAAGAGCAACTTTTGCTCCAAGAAGATAACCCTCGTCAACTGAGGGTTGAGAATGTTGCACAGAATATAGATGAGGAAGACATTCGTCAACCAAGGTTTCCGAGATATGAGAATGTTGGGCGCAATCAAGGGATACCCGAAGCTCAACAAGGGAGATACTTCTATCCGAGACAACCACCCGTTGGAGTGCAATATGGAGCGAATTATTATCCCGGACCTCAATATGGGATGGAAGCAAACTACAACATTCCACAACAACCTCCGGTCGAACATCTAATGCGGGACTATGCAAAACCCGTGGTGAACACCGCCATTTCATGCATCCAATTAGCACCGGCCACAAGAAACTACCACATAAGCGGATTTCACATCGAGCAATTGCCCTCATTTCACGGATTAGCACGTGAGGATCCGTTATCATTCATCCGAGACTTCTATGTGGCGATTGACAACTTCCCATTAAATGGATTGAGCGAGGATCAACTAAGAATGAAGTGCTTCCCTTATACACTCAAGGATGGGGCGAAACAATGGTTGATGACTTTGGCCCCCGGCTCACTAAGAACATGGGATAAAGTTTACGATAAATTCATTACCAAGTACTTCTCTCATTCAAAGACTACGCAATTGAGAACTCAAATCTCAACGTTCGGACAACAAGACGGAGAAGCATTTCACGAGCATGGGACCGATTCAAAATGCTCCTCATTCAATGCCCACACCATCACTATCCGCTTTAACTACTTAATCAATTCTTCTATGATGGATTGACTCAATATTGCTAATGAGCGGTAGATAATGCAGCCGGTGGTTCGTTTTGGGGTTTAACGGAGAGACAAGCATATGATGTGTATGAAACGTTGGGAGCCAATTCTCAACAAAAAAGTGTACGTGTCCGTAGGGGAGCCGTAAACCAAGTAAGCGAGAACGACGAGATGCAATCTAAAATTGATGAGTTAACTAAGGAGCTAAGACAACTCAAGACTCAACACAAACCTTCGAGCTCACGAGTTTGCGAGATTTGAGGAGCACCCAGACATGATGCCAATTCATGCCCTCATACTTTTCCGGGAGAACAAATCGAACAAGTTAATTGGGCTATGGGACAAAGCACGGGAAGGCCCGAGTGAGAAGAGGCCCAACAACCAACGCAAAGTGAACCACCTCCACAACAAAGTAACTCTCTTGAGGAGAGTATTGCGGCATTCATTAAGGAGAGCAAGGAAAACCGAGCGGAGAACAATAAAAGGTTCGAATCTTTAGAAGCTTCGATGAAGAAAATGGAGATTCAAATTGGGCAACTTGCTACCGAGGCACGTAGACAAGAAAGGGGTAAACTACCAAGTCAACCCGAGCAAGCACAAGCTATTACCACTCTCCGAAGTGGTAAAGTGATTAATAAAGAAGCTAATTCCGAAGTAAAAGAAAGGGGCGGTGAGAAAGAAGACGAGTCGGAAAATCAAGAAGAGAAAATAGACGAAGCAACTTCGACTTCCAAGCTTCACAAATCTGCTCAACCATATAAGCCACCAATCCCTTTTCCGAGCCGCCTTAGAAAAGCAAAGCAAGATGAGCAATTTTCCGAAATCTACGACATGCTTTCAAAGGTTCATGTCAACTTACCTCTCTTGGATGTTGTGAAGAACATTCCCGCTTATACAAAATTTTTCAAAGAGTTGACATCCAACAAAAGCAGATACAATGGAAACGAGAAAGTGGTGCTCTACGAGGTAGAAGCAAGGGGTCAAAAGAAAGGCGATCCCGAAAGTTTTATGATCGACATCACTATGGGAGATAAGAAAGTTGCTCGTGGGATGTTATATTTGGGAGCAAGTGTAAATCTCATGCCATACTCGACCTATTTGAGGCTTGGACTCGGGGGAATTAAACCGGAAAGAATGACTCTTCAAATGGCGGATAGGTCGGTGAAATACCCCAAGGGAGTCATTGAAGACCTATTAGTGCAAGTGGACAAGTTGGTGATTCCGGCCGATTTTGTTATCTTGGAGATGAGCGATTTCGGAACAAGCGAAAATGAAGGGACAATACTTCTAGGACGGCCATTCATGCGTACAACAAAAACAATCGTCGATGTTGATGAAGGAAAGGTCACCATGACCGTCTTGGGTGAAACTGTGGAAATCGACGTGCTCGGTTCATCTCCTATCCCTTCTCATATTTATGCTGCCCATGATGTGAATTTTATTGATTGCGTTGATTCTTTGGTTAATGATATATATTTGCATGATGATGTAGGGACACGTTGCATGATGCTCTAACCGTTGAGCATGATATGGGGCTGAATAATTTAGAAATTGGAGAATATGTTGCATTGTTAGATAATTCCGAAACCATTGATGAAGTTGACGGTCTTAAGATACCATTGGAATTAAATTTTGAGGAGCCCGTTGAAATCACCCCACCCCAACTTGAATTGAAAGAACTTCCGGCACATCTTAAATATGTTTTCTTAGGCAAAAGTGACACTTACCCTGTAATTGTCTCTTCCGAATTAACTCCCTTGCAAGAAAACAAATTAGTAGAAGTTCTGACTAAATTAAAGGAAGCAATTGGGTGGAGTATTTCCGATATCAAGGGGATAAGTCTGTCGTCAGTGCATGCATAAAATAATTCTTGAGGAAAATGTTAAACCTGTTAGGCAACCTCAAAGGCGTTTGAATCCGAACATGCAGGATGTTGTGAAAAAGGAAGTTTTGAAATTGCTAGATGTCGGAGTCATCTAGCCGATATCCGACAGTAAGTGGGTGAGCCCTGTGCATGTGGTGCCTAAGAAATCTGGAATAATAGTGGTTCGTAATGATAAAAATGAATTGGTGCCCACTAGAACAGTAACCGGTTGGAGAATGTGCATTGATTATCGGAAATTAAATGCCGTAACAAAAAAGGATCATTTTCCCCTTCCCTTCATTGATCAAATGTTGGAACGTTTAGCTGGGCATGATTATTACTGTTTTCTAGATGGTCTTTCAGGTTTTTATCAGATTCCCATTGCTCCGGAGGATCAAGAGAAGACCACTTTCACTTGCCCTTTTGGCACTTTTGCCTTTAGGAGGATGCCGTTTGGTCTTTGCAATGCTCCCGCCACTTTTCAAAGGTGCATGCTTTCCATATTCTCCGACTTGTTAGAAAAATCTATCGAGGTATTCATGGACGACTTTTCTGTGTTTGGAACCACTTTTGATGATTGTTTAAATAATTTGACTATTGTGCTAGAACGATGTATTGAGTGTAATCTTACACTTAGTTGGGAAAAAAGTCATTTTATGGTAAAACAAGGTCTTGTTCTAGGTCATGTGGTTTCCAATAAAGGAATAGAGGTTGATAAGGCTAAAGTTGATTTAATTGTTAAATTACCTCCGCCTTCATGTGTCAAAGAGGTTCGAAGCTTTTTAGGGCATGCCGGGTTTTATAGGCGTTTCATTAAAGATTTTTCGAAAATTGCCCGCCCTTTAAGTAACCTTTTATGTAAGGATGCCAAATTTGATTTTACCGAGGAATGTTTAGTCGGTTTTAATGCGTTGAAAGAAAAGTTAACTTCCACACCTGTTGTTGTTGCTCCCGATTGGTCTCTCCCATTTGAAATTATGTGTGATGCGTCCGACTTTGCTATTGGTGCCGTTTTGGGGCAAAGAGTGAATAAATTTTTCCTCGTAATTTACTATGCTAGCAAAATGCTCGATGAAGCTCAGGCTAATTACACCACCACCGAAAAAGAATTTTTAGCCGTTGTGTTTTCTTTAGACAAATTTCGATCCTACTTGGTTGGCTCAAAAGTAATTGTGCATATGGATCACGCCGCATTGAAATATTTATTAAAAAAATTCGATGCAAAACCAAGATTAATTCGGTGGGTTCTTCTGCTGCAAGAATTTGATTTGGAGTTTAAGGATAAAAAGGGTTCGGAAAACGTAGTTGCCGACCATCTATCCAGGTTAACCGAGGGAGATAATTTTAAACTCGATAATTCTTTGCCGATTGTTGAAACTTTCCCTGACGAGCAATTATTCGATGTAACAAGGACACCTTGGTATGCTGATATTGTTAATTACATTGTTAGTGGTGTTTTGCAGCCCGACTTGACCTATCAAGGGAAGAAGAGGTTTGTTTCCATGTGCAGCCATTACTTTTGGGACGAGCCCTACTTATTCAGGTTTAGGCCTGATCAGATATTCCGATGTTGCGTCCCAGAGGAAGAGCACGAGAGCATATTGTCATTTTGCCATGAGTTGCACTGTGGGGGACATTTTAGCTCAAAGAAAACGGTGCACAAGGTCCTTCAATCGGGATTCTACTGGCCAACATTATTTAAGGATGCCTATTCCCATTGCAGGAGTTGCGATCGTTGTCAACGAACGGGGAACATAAGCAAAAGGAATGAGATACCGTTGACAAACATTCTTGTTGTGGACCTTTTCGATGTTTGGGGAGTTGATTTTATGGGTCCTTTTCCACTTTCCCTTGGCTTTAAATATATTTTAGTTGCTGTGGACTACGTATCTAAGTGGGCGGAAGCAATTCCAACCCGAACTAACGATGCTAACGTAGTTTGCAATTTTTTAGGGATGTGATTTTCTGCAGGTTCGGGACGCCTAGAGCTGTAATTAGCGATAGAGGCACGCATTTTTGCAACAAACAACTTGCAGGCTTGCTTAAGAAGTATAATGTGATGCATAAGGTCGCAACGGCTTACCATCCACAAACTTCCGGGCAAGTCGAAGTGAGCAATAGACAAATAAAGGCAGTACTCGAAAAGATGGTGAAACCGACGAGGAAGGACTGGGCATTAAAGTTGAACGATGCTTTATGGGCATATCGCACGGCCTACAAAACTCCAATTGGAATGAGCCCGTATCGCCTTGTATTTGGGAAAGCATGTCACCTACCCGTTGAGTTGGAACACAAGGCATATTGGGCAATCAAAGCGCTCAATTTAGATCAAGAAAAGGCGGGCGAGGAACGACTTTTACATTTAAATGAGCTTGATGAGATGCGATATGAGGCGTACGAAAATGCTAAGCTTTACAAAGAACGGACGAAACGGTATCATTATAAGCGTATCATTCGCAAATCTCTCGAACCTGGGATGGATGTTTTGTTACATAACTCCCGTCTTAATCTCATGCCCGAAAAATTGGTGTCGCAATGGGGCGGACCGTTCAAGGTCATTCAAGTATGGCCACACGGAGCGATAGAACTTCTTGATCCACGGAAGAACGAGCAATTTAAGGTAAACGAGCATAGAGTGAAGCCGTATTTCGGACGAATCGAAGAAATCAATGCGTTTGAGTGCATAGAAGTGCACGATGTTGAAGCTTGAGCAAGATGGGAAGAAGTCGAGCTAATGACTATAAAAAAACGCTACTTGGGAGGCGACCCAATGGTTTAGCTAGATTTTTCATCTTTTGTTTTTCGAATTTATTTTTCTTATTTGTTTTTACTCGATTCGAAACTGACCAGTTCAATTGTGGGTGTTAAAAATGCAGGAAATGAGTGCGTTATCAGAAACTAACAATCTGGGCAGGTAGGACATGGCCGAGTTGCCTCTGACACGGCCGAGTCTCAAAACAGAAAGAATTTGGTATTGTGGGCTAGTATGACACGACCGTGTCACAGGACACGGCCGAGTGTCAAAACAGTGAAATTTTGATTTTCTGGGAGAGTACGACACGACCGTGTCACAGGACACGGCCGAGTCGGTAAGACAGAGGGTTTGGGCTTATTTTGAACAGTTCGACATGACCATGTCAGATACAACACAGCCGTGTCAGTCAAGCCTTTATATAGGGAAACACGGCCGAATCGCCATTTCCATCTTCTCCAGTTTTTATTTTTGTCCCCCTCCGAACCCTAGCATCATCCTATTAATTTTTCTCTTCAATATTAAAGGAATTTTGTGTAAAATCAAGGGGAGATACAAGAATCAATTACATAATTATCATTTTTCAACCAATTTCACTCTTCAAAGGGGCAAATCGGACGAATTGGAACTGGTTTTTAATTTTTTTCTCTCTTAAATATCTCCGAAATCAAGGTTTGTTTCTCATGTTTTTGATGATTATTCTTGGTTATATACATGCTATGATGATTAGAATCACTAGTCCTTGATTATCTAGGGTTCTTGAATAAATTGAAGATGATGAAATTGGGGATTTTCGATAATTCTCCATGCTTGATGGTTAAATTTCTCGATTGGAAATTCTTGTAGTTAAGGGATATTTTTCATGATGAAGATGATGAATTCAAACGATAAATTATGCTTGGGATCAAAAATTGTTTTATTAGGGGGTATTTCATTGCTTGCTATAAGTTTGGGAGAGGAATTTGTTATTAAATGTTAAATTGAAATTTTTTGCAGAAAATGGCACGAGGACGTGGACGAGGGAATTCTCAGCACGGAAGAGGTAGGAACGGCGGAGAACAAGTGCAGCCGGAACGAATGGCGATTCAAAGGGCTGTCGAAACTCCAGATTCTTATGGAATTGATCTCCCTGAATCACAAAATGCTAGGTGGGAGATGCTGGGCCAGAAGAAGATGCTCCCTACGTGATGGCCCGATGTTGAATGCATGAATGCAATGGGAATAAGAGAAGACGTGATGAAATTCCTTGAAAGAGTGAATTGGGCCTGGATGATGACGCAACATTGGCCGACTTATAGGTGTCTCACGATGGAGTTTCTCAGCACTCTTACTGTCAGAAGAGATCTGGTGACTCGTGAACCAACCGAAATGACATTCCGGCTCAACAATAATGAAGAGAGACTAACCATCGTCCAGCTGAAAGATATTTATCATGCGAGACACAACGGACATTACCCAATAAACCGTTTCGCATGTGAAACCTATTGGAGATCTATGGTGGAATACCCGGGGAGCGAGGTGAGATATTATGTTTCAAGATCGGCTAAAGGATCAAACATTCGCAATCCAGTACTCCGATATCTACACAAGGTGATTGCGAATACTATATATGGCCGAAAGGAAACCGGGCCCATTTCACTGCGGGAGTTATACATCCTGACTCACATGCTCAATAACTCAATTCCAGCAACCGGGGCTATGATAGCGGAACATTTTGAGGATGTCGCGACAAAGCCAAAAGGGGAGATATGGATAGGTGGTTTGATTACCCCTATCGCACTTCACTTCGAGATTTCCTTAGCTCAGAGGACTCCTCTTCCAAGAAACATGCTACTCTCTGTCTCCGTGATGAAAGTAATGAACATCCTGGATTATGAAACGCGCACAGTCTTCCTCCAGACCGACAATGACCACTTCCTTCTCCCAAATACACCTTTGACGACCATAAATAATATTCAGGACATGGGAAATCTGCAAATGGCTACGGAAGCACACCGACGAGCACGGATGGCAGCTGGATTGGCTCCCCCGGGTCACAGCCCTCTCGACCGAAATGTTCGACCTCGGCGCATTATGGATGAAGATAGAGCCGAGAGGATGGAAGAGGAGGAGGCTTATGAAAGAGGCCCAGATGAAGAGGAAGAAGAGGAGAACGAAGAAGAAGAAGAAAGCTCCAGAGATCGGCCCGAGACGTCAAGGCGGGCCGAAATTGGACATGCCCCCTCGCGCCCAACATTAAGGGAGGAGTTCGTAGCCTTCCGAGAGGAGTTCGTAGCCTTCCGAGAGGATACTAGACAGAGGCTAGAGGAGGCTAGACAGGAGCGACACGAGATATTGTCTCTTATGAGACAAATGCACAGGTGGCATGTACAGCAAGGCCACCTCCCTCCACCCCACCAGTAAAACCGGTCGTAAGTATTTCTTGACCAATGAAATTCTTTTGTTTAAATACTATACCCCCTTCGTTCGTATATTATTTAATTCAAGTTTGGGTGGGGGGATTGGTCAAGAAATACTTCATTACTCTTGTTTTTTGTTTGTTTTTGGATACTATTATGCTTGTTTGTTTGTTTTTGGTTGTTTTTGTTAGTAGACTTATTTGTGGTGTGTTTTTATTTACATTTGGTGTGTTTTGAGCATTTTGCAAACTTGATAAAAACTTTGAAGTATGAACTCTTTTCTTGGAATGCCTCGGGATTTATTTCGTTGTTTTGATATACAAATCAAGGATAATTTGTAGAGGAAAAATTGTTGATAATCGAAATGGGTGTGAAATTGAATAAGTAGTTTAAATATCTTAGATGTATGAACAAACCTACTTGTGATCTATCGAGCCTTCGTGCATTTTTTAAAATGCAAGTTTCATTATCGAGTGTTTCATTCTTGATTTAAGACTCTAGAACTTGCCTTGGTATCTTGTTCAAAACTACTAGTGTGTGTGTGCAATTGAGTGAAAATGATTTTTGGCACCTTTGATCTTAACCCTTCGATTTTGGCCAACCCGACATTTGATCATTCCTTACATAAACCCAATTGAGGTCATTATCTATTTCATTGTTAAACCACATATCGAGCTTTCCATTGCTATAATCCTTCGATCCATACTTGAGCAATTAGAAATTATTTTTGACGAGGATACAAAGATTGTGGTGACATTGGGTGATATACATATTGTTGGGAGTGTTGAAATGGTGAAAATAATTACTCCGCTATTTTTGGGAACTTAGTAACCGGGTGTATTCATGTGACCCATGTTTATATTCGCGTAAAACGGTTACCTTAGATATGAGTATGCTTGGAAGCAGTTGTGTATATTTTGATCCTAGTAACCAGGTGTATTCATGTGACCCATCATTTACATTCGCGTAAAATGGATCCTAAAACAACCCAAGCCAAAAAAAAAATCGGAGCAATAAGGAGGGTTCGACGCTGCGTTTTTCACTTTCAATAGTGCTTGTTGCAAGTGGTTCATAATTAAGGGGATGAAAGAAGCAAACCTCAGAAATCTTGAAGCTTCTAAAGCGAGTATGGTGATTTAGTTCTAAAATTGCTCAAGTCAAGTTACTTTAGCCATATTTACCCCACCCCGACCAAAGCCTACATTACAAGCCGAGTAAAGCCCTTTTTGATTGATGAAAATTTTGCATGCACAAAACAGTGGTAGAGATGAAGACGATTGGCAAGCCTATGGGGTCCCTTATTTCATCGAATGAGTTCTGAGCGTATACTTATCCCTATCACTTTGAGAGTGAGTGAATACACTTGAGCGGTGAGGTTTATATTGCCAAGTATTGACTTTGATGTTAAGGAAGCACCCCAGAGGTTTGAAAACTTTGTAGAACTCGACTTATTTTACTTGTGAGTATTGATGAAATTTTCGAAGAGGTCCTTTGAGGTATTTTAACAGTTGAGTTCCCCTTTCAGAGTGGTTATTTTAAAGTGATTTACTCGGGACGATCAAAGTTCAAGTTTGGGGGGATTTGATGAGTCGATTCTTGATCGACTCATTCTGTTCTATTTAGTCGTGTTTTTGTTTGCTTTTTAGTATTTTTGTTCTCTTTTATGCGTGGTATGTTGTGTTTTTTAATTTATAGGTAACCAAGGGAAGATTGTGGTGAAATATGCGCTTTCATATCTAATATTGGAGTTTATGACGATCAAGAGCTAAAATAGGGCCCAAAACGATAAAAGATTGAAGCAAATATCGGTCGTATCTTCTAAATTCCAGAATCACCACTCCGAATTGAGATGTCTTCTCCTTTGATATAAATTCCTCGTGAAATTAGCTCCGAAACGGTATATCATATGCTAAATTCCGAAGTGTATTGATACAAGAACGAAGGATCAAGCCGAAGAAGACCAAAAACCGGAATCAAAACAGAAGAAAATAACTCGGGCCGCATCAGGCAACTCGGCCGTGTCACAGGACACGGCCGGGTCTCTTTACAGTTAAAAATCCATTTTCCGGAAGAGTACAACACGACCGTGTCTTCTATGACACGGTCGAGCCCCTATCCAGCCTAAACTGCCATTCTAAGGCAGTATGACACAGCCATGTCACAGGACACGGCCGAGTGCGTGGACAGTGGGTTTTCTGGCTTTCAGGGTAGTACGACACGGTCGTGTCCCAGGACACGGTCCGTGTCACTTTTCGGTGCAAGCCATTTTCCTTGACATTTTTGCACAATTTTGAGCCTTTTCTTGATCTTTTGGCTATAAAAAAAGGAAAGGGAGACCCTAAGGAGATATTCAGATTTTACTTTAGAAATTTTGGTGTGAAAAACACAAGATTTAGGGAGACAAACACCAAAAAGTGAGGAAAAAGGGAGATTGTTTCATCATCTTCATTGTATGTTCTTGGAGTGAAAAATACATTTGTGAGATATTACATTTCCTTGTATCAATTGTCATGAGTTTTTGAAGCAAGATCATCAAACCTTCATCGGGAATTCAATTTCGGTTTTTACAAGGGAAGTTTCTACCATGTTTTGTTTTACAATTTCCATTATTATTGTTGAAATAATCATGAGTAGCTAAACATTTCATATGGGTTTTTAGACTTAGCCACACACATGTTATCGATTGTTAGTTCCTATTGATTTTCCGGGTAAAAGTTTGGGATTGTTCCTCCTTGTTTGTTCTTCGTATAAGAACTTTTGATTTGGATCATCAAACCTATTTCTTAGTTGTTATTATTATTACAATCGAGGGTTTTTGTCGGTGTTCGCCATCAAACGTCCCGATAGTAGCGATTGTGAATGTTCTAAAACCTTTTTCCATGATCTTTTAGCAAATTACCCCATCAAAAGTATTAGCTAGTCGATTGTTGGTAGAGATTTTTCCCCATCAAAGGAGTGTCTCTTATTTTCGTTAAGAACAATCGTGATTTTAGAATTGCCGCCATCAAACGGATTTCTTTTAATCGTGAGCAATCAATAATTCCAAACCTTAATTCTTTGTGTATCGGAACTAATAATTGATTACGTGTGTCGGTGATTCTAAATTCCCATATCATTCTCATTATTGCAATCTCTTAATTATCCGACTATTCAATTGGTGTTTGTAACGCTTAGTTTATTTTAATTTTATGTATTAGTAATTGTAATCCTATCAAACCAATGATGTATTTTAATTTATTTTACTTTTGTTCATTCGACTAATTGCCGAACATTATCAAACTTTAAACCGTTCCAATTCCTCGAGAGATCGACCTCGGAGTTACTTGCCGCTTCCTACAAAAGCGATTCGTACACTTGCGAGTTTATAATTTGTTCATGAGGCACCTTTGGATAAAATAAAAGATCTAGAAGGAATACTACTCACCGGAGATATCTCACGAAAGTTCAAAAAACCCTCAGCCCGCGACGGAGGAAGAAAACCTCCGCAAGGTAGTGGAGTGCTTTAAACATCCAGCTTCATCCAGAGCATGACGGCCCTCATGGCACGGGTTACTGGGGGCGGAACTCTTCAAAAACCCGATGACCATGTGGAGGCAGAATCTCAGACGACCCGCCCAGCTGTCTCAGGACGAGACAAAAAGAGGACAGCCTCTGGGGTCGCTGGGGAAAGGGCGGAAAGCCATGGCGAAAGCTCACATCCCTCTCGAAAAAGTAGGCTTTCGCATCCCATATCCATTTTTGATCGGCTCGGGGTAGGGAAGAAAATCGAAAAGGCGGCGCCGGCTCCCACTATTCAGAGCCAGAGCCGTAAAGAAGAAAAAGCTCCCCACCAGTCCCTAAATCCGACACAAGTATTACCTCAAACTCCACGCGATAACTCGAGTGAGATCGAGTATCTTAAAAAACGCCTTACGGAACTTGAAAATAAGCAACTCCAGTCATCCCAAAGTTCGGAATGGCTTAACAGCCAGGAGAGCCCCCTGGCCCCCAGTGTTCTGGCGAAACCCCTCCCAGAGAAGTTTAAGATTCCTCAGATTCCGCCATACAACGGGGAGACGGACCCCAACGCCCATCTCGGACATTATAATTCCTGGATGGACCTGCACGGGTCCCAAGACGCGTTTCGGTGCCGAATGTTCTCTTTGACTCTAGGGGAGAGGGCCCAGAGATGGTATCGGACGCTGCCCCACCATTCTATTCATACATGGGCCCAACTCTCGGCGACGTTCCGATCCCATTTCATGGGTCCCTAGTGCGAGTCGCCCCGCGCTCATCCATCGCTTCCGTCGTACAGGGGCCGAATGAGTCCCTTAAAGATTATATATCTCGTTTCAATAAACGGATATTGGAGACGGAACCCATGTCGGACGATGCGCTGTCCATTATTGCTCAGGCCGGCCTCCTCAAAAATTCTTTTTTCCATTGGACGGTGTGCCAGAATGTTTCACACACCTACCAAGAATTCTTGGAGCGCGCCAGCTCCCATATAGCTGCCGAGGAAGCTATGCCGGCACCAGTTTTAGTTATGCTCTCCGAACAGAAAGGGTCCTACAAAAAGAAAGAAGATAGGCATGACTACAGAGAGGCCCGTCAAGAATCCCACCGGGAGAATAAGGCTCCCGCCTCTTCCTCGACAGCCCCAACAACCCAGAGCTATCGGGAGCGTAGGCCCGAGCTCATGGCTAATTTCGCTGAAATATATTCCGTCGGGGCCTCGAACATATTTGATCAAATAAAGGACAAGAATTTGCTCCCGGTTCCTCGGCCGATCTATAAAGATCAAAAGGATATGGACTAGACCCGCTTTTGTAAATATCATGAATCAGCGGGTCATAACACCGAACAGTGCCGGGACCTCGTCGCCGTCCTGATCACGGTATGCGACGATACCGGCTTAAGGCGATTTACCCGGAACCCACCCCGGGATCGCCAGGATCGGGCCGACCCGACGAGAGCCAAGAATGATCGGGTGCCTCCAGCCCCCAAGTCCCCCCGGGAAATTCTGACCATCATGGGAACAGCCGAGGTCGATGATCATTGGTCAAAGCGGCAGAAAAAGGCATCCATTCGAGAGGCTACCACCTCTTATCAACGGACCGAGCACCGACCAGAGGGGTTCCTCTCAGTGGCCGAAGAAGCCCCCCAAAACCCCCAGCTAGCAGTTACTTTTGAAGAGTCCGATGCAGACGGCTTGGACCATCCCCATTCAGACGCCCTTGTCATCACCCTGCCCATAATAGGGATCCCGGTACACAGGGTGTTGGTAGACTCCTGGGCCTATGCCAGCATCATCTACCTTCATACCCTTCGCAGGATGAAGGTAGACCAATCTTATGTTCGGCCCTGTAATGAGGACATTAGGGGATTTGCCAACTGCCGTACCTCACCATTGGGGGAAATCGATCTCGCCTTGGAGTTCGGTCAGGGGCCGATCAGAAGGACGATGTGTTGGGATTCCTCAGAAAATAAACGCAACGGAAGAATAAACGGAATCCCTAAGAGGATCGATCAAGTAACGTATATACGAAAAAAAAAATACGAAGATCAAGGAATCAAAGTCCCATACCTATGATGTCTGAAAACCTTCGTATGATGATGATGATGATGAAGAGCCCTTCGTTCCAAGCACCTAAAGCAAGATGCCTCTACTTCACACGGAACTTGATGGAAAAATCGACAAGCTTCCTTTCTTCAAGAATGCGGCTAGGAAGCTTGTAGGAATTTTCTCTCTCAATGTATTCTTCTTATATCTTGTCTCTAAGATCAAGATGAAGTTTTCTACCTTACTCTCTCTCTCAAATTCGTGATTATGAGTTAAAGCAAGAAGAAGTTATCATAACTCCTTTTTAAAGACTTTTATTTATAAAAAAATGAAAGTCTACCTTTAACACATGATTGAGGGTATCAAATACACCTCACATATGTCACCTAGTGACATAAAATAAGTATATAAGAGACAAGAGATAGATGGGGGGTCGCCTTAAGGGAAATTTCAAGAAGGCGGGTCGAATTTACTCGGCTCGTGTATCGATGTTCACAAAACGAATCCCTCGTGTACCGGATGTTCGTCATACGAATCCGTTTTATTTCCAATGTGTTTGGACTAATTAATTAATCCAATTAATTAATTATATCAAACACAAATATATATTTCTCTAAGAAATATAATTTATGAATTAAAGTAATCACCCGAACTACTTACAATTCATTAGACCGCTATTTGATTTATCCGATAAATCAAAATTAGATATCTAATATCTAATATTATAAGAGAGATTATTA